>CM077520.1:23042613-23789331 GCA_039654895.1 Mongoloraphidia duomilia | reverse complement strand
AATTCCCGTCTCACTTAGAACAAAACAATTTTTTTTTATTGAATACTAAAAACATTAAAATTTCTCAAGATACAATTTATTTTTTTCTCATATTCTGGTAGTGCATATAATTACCTATAAAAAAGTAAGCATAGTTATATTTTTAATTTTTATTCCTTATAATTCGTGTACTTTCGCCGGTTATTTAAGTCAAAAATATGGGAATTTCATTTTTGATAATCGTATTCAGACATTGTCTTTTCTGTTAATAAATTTACAAAGAGCTTATTTATTAATTATTATAACAAATTCACCAGGGTTTTGATTTATGGATGTCTTTATTTGACGCTCTCTTTACAAGTTTACAACTGTCAAAACCTTGCTGTCTGTTGACGCTAAAATTTGACGCTGGAACTTGAGGCTACAGTTTTTCAAGATGGCGTTTATGTCACGTGACCACATTTGACGCTAGACGCCAGCGTCTAGCGTCACATGAAAATGCACCTTTAGATTTGTATTTGCCCTATGCGCTAGTGGCGTCGCGAGTGGTAAAAACTTGCAGTTTTAAACCCTATTATCGCTTCGATACACTTCGATCAAACCCAACAAACCTGCCCACGCTGTTTTAGGCTGGTATTAAACCATAGATGTAAATTCTTGTAACTCATCATTGTAAACTGTGGTACTACTCGTACTCGGTACTACTGGTAGGGTAACTAATTTATAACCTAAAATTGTGATATTCTGTTTTTTTATCGAAATATGGTTTGGTTGTAAATAATATTAGAAAAATACATTCATTGTTGTCTTAAAAATGACAGAAGATTGGAAAACGTATCTTTTGTGGTTCGCGCAAGAACATGTAGATTTCAGACATGCTGTAGGTATATTTAATTTTTTAGGTTAGGAAATGCAAGAATAAGGTTCATTGATTTAAATTTAATACTTGCCATTAGAAATTTCTATTTAAAACATAAACTATGAACACTTTACTTGAAAATAACAAAATCTGGGTGATCACAAAATCCATTGTATACATTACCCTGAAAATAATTGATTTCCTTTCAAATATGAATTATGCTTACCTATGACAATTTTATCATAGAAAATTGAACCTTCGCAGTAAAACATTTAATTTATTAAGCCGAATACAATTTTGTTTTTCGCTTACCTACTGTTCACAATAATTTAACAGTGATGTAACTTGCATGATACAGGCCATAGGCCACAGGGGATGGCACAAAGAAATATACAGTGGACAAATCAAGTCACAAGGAAAGAATACTAAAATTAAATTCGTGTAATTCTGCAGTAATGGGTTTCTTTACTATTTAATAATTAAGCAGCAGGTAGTTTTCTGGTGCTGAAAATCGAATTCATCTTTTTCACTAACGTAAGATACGGTGTAGTGACACAGTGATACAGTGTATAAATGGTAGACCCGAACATAGGGAAAATAACATTGTGTACATTTGCAATTGTGTAGTATGCTATGGGCCATAAGATCAAATGCATCAAATGTAAATATGCAGTAGATGCTTTGTTTTTTTAATTTTGCAGGTTTCGAGTTACTTTTAATAGTCAACCGTTGCTATGGAAAATTGTTTAAAAAATTTACTGTACTATTTTTTCCATTGGATCTTATGGCCCATAGCCTTCTATCAAATTGTGAATGTTCTCAATGTTATTTTCCCTATGTTCGGGTCTATCATTTATACACTGTATACTGTGTCACTATACCATATCTTACGTTAGTGAAAAAGATGAATAGTAAAGAAACCCATTATTGCAGAATTACACGAATTTAATTTAGTATTTTTTCCTTGTGACTTGATTTGTCCATTGAGGGTAACCACACATGGCAGATATTCAGAGATGTACATACAAAAAAGATGAGGCCTGTTCCATTTTCCCACTCGACACTGACTTGATTGTCATATCGATGGTATATGGGGATACCATACTCAAATGTCGACACGCACATAAACTACAAAAATCGGACTTGCCATTGTGTAATACCTAATGGAAAAGTGTATTTTGTCTAATAATTACTGGTTAATAGAGTGGACCTAGTACTTCCGGCAGAGGCGGATTTAGGGGGGGGGGCGGTTGGGGGATTTACCCCCCCCCCCCCGAAATTTTTGGCAACGTATAGAACGCATAGAAAAGGTCATCCTATTCATATCTTAGCGGTGTTGGGCGTTGGCCTTTATGTTAGTTATTATGTTATATCTTCTAAATTACGTTTTTCAGTGCAAATATGTTCGAATCATTATACTTTTTCAAAAATCATTGTCCGAAGATGTAATCGACATTATTTCGAAAGCGTCGAGAAGAATGGATATATAAATATTGTTATAAGTCCAAAGTCCAAACACTGTTGTAGAAACTAAAAAAATACATAAACTTTAGCTAACAGATGCTAATTACTTATTAAATAAATATACAAAGTATCAATAGAATTTACTTGTACATAAATATTTTGAAAACCCCTTCCGAAATATTTTTCTGAATCCGCCCCTGACTTCCAGTCTAGATACTTTCTCTTTTATAAGCAATATTTCCGAATATTTCAACGTTTGGAAATGCATCAGTATTCAATATTGAATCCATGATGGAATACTTTCACACACTAGCACAACCACCAACAAATTGACAGTTGTTGGTCCCATGCGTGACTCTGTAGTTGTCGCCCTCAGACATACGGTGCCTTTACTACAAAAAAGTTGATCTTCGAATGTCTGTTGTGTACGGTTACCCTAAGTATTGAATTAAAAACCAGATAATTTATTTGTAGCGGATTTTTATAAAATAAATTATTTATTTATTTAATCACGCATTTAAGCGTGTAACTTGTTAAACATTTGGTTATTTTATTATTTTACATTTTAGGAAATACAATCTATTTTACACATGCATAACATAACAATGGAATGGGTAGAGGAGCCAGTATCTGAGGAAAGTACTTAATTTATTATTTAGTATAACTATAATACTAATTCACAGACAAAATTGTGCCCAATTAATAAAAAAAAAACAGTGTCAGTTACTTGTGTCTTGCGTTGACCTACAGATAATATTAATTAACAATTTATATAGGTAGTTTTTAAGCGTGCATTATATTAAAGAATATGGCCAATAAATTTATTGATAGTTTTGTGCATTATACAAAGTATAAATTATAAGCTTTAAAATTACAATTTTGTGCAATAACGTTTTACGTTTTGTGCGTTATATTAACACAATCATTTTAAATAGACACATAAAAATATTACATCGGCGCAAATCAATGGATGCATATAATAGTAACAAAGTAATAATCGATTGTTATAATTGTTATGAATCATTAATATACTTTTTTCGTAAAAAAAAAAAAGAAAAAAACACCCCAATTTAAAACGATATTAAAACCAATTAAATCAAACGAAGTCAAATGCACAGTTACACTAACAACGGAATAGTAATATGACTATTGCTTACATTGTTAAGTATGTATGGCACATACAGTCGTAGAGACAAGCTGCGTATACTATAAGATAGGAGTAGGGATGCGCGATACGGATCAATCTTTTAGTGTATCGATACTCGATATTTTGTATTGGTTTTTTAATGCGACACATGAGTATCGATACATTTTGGTGCGTATCGATACATTGTCTAGTCTAGTTCTTAGAATGGTTATTAGCCGGATTACTGATTTTTTTTGCTCGTATGCATTTTATTATTTTCTGGGATACTGGATTGATAATGTATCGATATATTAAGTATTGATCTTTTATAATACGATTTTATACTGTATCGATACTTTATAATACGATCCAGATCAATACCTAGTATCGATACTTTTCGGTGAATCAGAACATCCCTAGATAGGAGTAGGACGCATACCGGATTAATAGCGAAAATATTACCCCAGTACAGGTTGTATGCACCAACACATAGATATAAATTATAATATATATGATCAGAGCCCGATTTCTGCCAAGGACAACAAGCCACCGGCCTAGGGGCCCAGTCGTCGAGGGGCCCCCGGCCAGGGCGGAGATGGAGCTTATAGAAAATCAGTTCAGACATTATCGCCCAATAATAGTGCATTTTTTTTGCTAAATATTCAATCAGTCCATTTCCAATTTTTCTTTCAATTTGTTTGGGACAAAAAATGTGGACAATTTTACGGCAAACATTTTTTGTTTGAAACATTTTTTAATTGCATAATGTTAATTTTCGATGTTAATTGAACCCGTGTTTCTGACTATAAATCTGTATGCAGCGGCTAAAGGTCAACTAGCAGGGGGGAAAAACTTAGTATGTTCTCTCCAGACCTAAACTGAAGGGATAAAAACCATTTCCAGCTTTCCCCTAATTAATTCCGAAATCGGAGATTTTTTACTCTCCAACCACTGGGCCATATGTAATTAACATATTCTAAAAATTACAAATTTTTCTCTGTGATATTACTATATGTTTTACCAGTATTCAACTATGAATACGTGATTTTCCTATAATAACTCATGTTAATTTCACAATAATTATATATTTTTTAACTATTCGGTAAGCCGTTTTGAAATTTTGTGTACTTATTTATTGCGGATATATAAAGAAGTAAGTCAACATTCCGTTCATTTCTCGGTGATTTGAGATAGGTGTCATACATCCTTAATAACCCGGGAGTGCGTTGCATTTTAGGTAGTATTTTTACGCTGATAGATTGTTATCTTTTTCGATAAATCTGGTATGACTAGTAAGTAAACCAAGCGTCAGCTGACGCACCCGCGGTGGATGTGGGTGTAAGAGGCTTCGAAAGTGGTAAAAAAATTTTTTTTTTTAAGTAATAGTACGCCAACTGAAACTTTTTTTATAAATAGTTGACATCATAGTGAGTTGAAAAAAAATTGTCAGCTGCATCGTGGAGGGGGGATTGTGCGTCAGCTGCTCGCATGAACTTGTAAAAAAACACGTAAAATATTGCGCATTTCAATTTTTTGCACTGACAGCAGCTGAGACAATTACGTTACCTAGGATTATGATAGCGATATGATCATAATCCTAGGTAACGTAATGGTCTCAGCTGCTGTCAGTGCAAAAAATTGAAATGCGCAATATTTTACGTGTTTTTTTACAAGTTCATGCGACCAGCTGACGCACAATCCGCCCTCCACGATGCAGCTGACAATTTTTTTTCAACTCACTATGATGTCAACTATTTATAAAAAAAGTTTCAGTTGGCGTACTATTACTTAAAAAAAAGTTTTTTTTACCACTTTCAAAGCCTCCCACACTCAGACCCACTGCTACTTGAGCAGCTGACGGTCGGTTCACTGATTAGTTGTACGAGATCAACTATCAATATCAAAATCAGCCGGCTTACTATGACTTTTTCATTTGCAACGCTGCCTCACGAACTATAAGTGTAATGCACATTTGTTAAGTATAATGCACATTTGGTAATTTTAGGGTTTAACGTTTTGTTAAAAATAATCCACGTTTAATTTGTCCTCAATTTTAATTTTAGAACCCTTACTGGATTGTTTTGTTACCATCAGATGATGCTGCTATCAAAATAGCAGATCGTTCAATTTCGTTGAGATTTTGTATTGAATTGTGGGCCAGTGCTGAAAATATAGAAATGCTTCATAAAAAATTAAAAGACTATCCAGTAGAAAAAATAACGCAACGTTTTAACTGTGAAAAAACATTCAAACTGGCAGTGGAGACTTTCTGCAAACATTTTTCTCAAAAACAGAAAATCGAAAAAATCGAAGTATGTTAATTCATTGATGTAGAGAACTAGACTGCTAGTCTACCACTGCGCATTCAAAAGCACAGAAAACAGAGGTCGATAAAGTTGGGGAATATGTGTACGTTTCCTTATTGTCTCTTTACCAACAGCGGATCTATGTGTTGCTGTTGAGTGAAGACGGAATATGCCCAAACTTTATCGCCCTCTCTTTCTGCACCATTTGGCTTGCGCAGCCCAAACTAGCAGTCCAGTTCTCATATTCCGATGATCGTACTTAATAAAATAGAGAGAAATTCTATGTTTTTTTTATAGAGTTTTAGTTATTTACCAATTATGGGTTCAGTTAATTTAAAGAATCCCGATATTTGTCTACAGTACATTGAGTATTACGGTTTAGAACCCAATAACATTCCAGAAGAAGCAGTATCAGTATTTTTTGGTTGTAAGGTAAATATCAATTTTTATATTAATAACCATCGACGTAAAGAACTGGACTGCTAGTCTACCACTGCGCAAAGTAGCGTCAAGTCCCCTAAAATTGTAAACTAGCATGTTTAACACTCATTACAATGTAAGCTTTCATAATATTTATAACCTTCCCCCCAAGAAAGTCGTTCCGCCGCCAATGGGTATATGTATATCTTTTTCTAACGTTTTCTTATTGGCCTTTGGTCGTTGAATGAAAACGGAATATGGCTCTAACTTAATGCATTATTTTGCTCGCTAAGCTCAGACTAGCAGTTTGACTTAGACTCATTTTGCACCAAGCCAGTCCAGTCCAGTCAAGTCACTGAATACGTCTAACGTCACGTCAGCCCTCCCACAAATTCCGATCAAAGTTCGCGACAGTTTTGTTAAGAATTTTGTGTCAAAATGGACGTACTTCTCCAAAGCATAATTTTACGTCGGCTACACAGAAGAAGAAGGATGAAGAAACGACAACATCTGTTTTGGGTTCATCCCATAAATACCAGGAGACCAGTGTTCGGTTCTTTAACCACTTATTTCTCTGGCTATACCTACCTCTCCAGGCGGCAGCAATGAAATTCCTATATCTGTGCTTCGCGTGCTTAGGATCGTAGATTGCCTCTTTTGCTTGCACTAATAAAATTAAGGTTTCAACGACTACATCCATTCTGAGTGTCAAGACTGTGCTGACTGGCATTAAAAATTCAACGGCTAAGTCGGAATCAGTCTTGATAAGTCTTGACGCGATCGGACTGGACGTGATGCGCTTAGTATGAAACCGGATTTACACATTGCCTTTATTTCAACGATAAGTTAATATTTTCAATCCAGTAGCGTCCGACTTGACAGGACGCGACTGGACTGGACTGGTTTGGTGCGAAATGAGCCTTAGGGAAGTTCACCTGTATTTTTATGTATTATTTAATACATTTCATTAATGGAACTCAATTTTTTTTAATATGTTTAAATTATAATTAATTAGCAACTACTGATTTGCTGTAATATTAAATACAAAGTTTCTTAACATCAGAATTTATTTGTATGCGCATCATAAAAACGTTTCAGATAGCTGAAGGAGCGCGCCATTTGATTACTAAATTATCGTTAAAAAATCGCAAATTCATAGGAAATACTAGTATGGATGCACAGCTATCACTTTTAATGGCAAATCAAGCAGCTGTACGTCCAGGCAACTTAGTTCTTGACCCTTTTGTTGGCAGCGGATCTCTTTTGGTAGCCGCAGCATATTTCGGAGCTTATGTTTTTGGCACCGATATAGATTTTCTAATGCTGCATGCAAGGACAAGGCCGTCTAGGATCACCCAAAAGGTTAATTTTTATTTTAATTTATTGTTATACTCAAGAAAACTAGAGATACGGAGTTCGAACTTGACCGAAATTTGAGATGAATGGCAACCTGAATATTTAGATAATAGTGCAGGGGCATAAGTAAATATTTCCTAATCTCAGTGGGATTTTGAATGAAGGAATAGTTTGACTACGTGGGATGGTTAGCTCAATCAGATACTACCAGGTATTTTGCCCAGTTTTTTGGCGGACATCCTATATGATAAAAATCATTTTTTTGTCTCTGTAACTCGTTTGCACTTGGTTCTAGGAAAATTTTGGTAAAGACCTTTTTTGTTGTAAATAAAATAAGGAACAAAAAGGTTTTAACAATTATTTTTTTGATATCTGCTACCGTTTCGGAGATACATATAATCATGTATACAGGATGTTTCTAAAATAGGGGGCCGAATACAGCATGTAATATTCATCAAAATAAGTAGAAAAGTTCAAATAAACATATGGCCTAAAATGTACCCTTAGGGAGGCATAGGCTCTTAAAGGGGTTCAGATGAAATAGTTTTTTTTCTATTATTTGAAGAACGGTAAAAATAAATACCCAGTCAAATTTCTGGGAATTTGCATAATTTTTCATACTAAATAAGATGCGCTAGTTCATTTTTGGTTATTAAAATATTTTAGAAACACCCTGTGTACAGGGTGTCCAAGACTTGCATTGTCGGCCGATATATTGATTTTGGGTGAAGATAGAAAAGAAGTTTAAATTCAAAAGTTGTATAAATTTTAATGGTGTATAACCTAAAAATATTTTCAATTATACAGCCTGTCCCATTTAAGCGTGGCAAATTAAAGTTATGTTTTTTTTAACCTAGCACCCTGTTTTTATTTGTTTTTTTCAATTCTGTACCTAAATGTGAACAGAAATTGAAAGGGAAGCCATGATCGAAAATTCAGTAATTTTTGAGTTATTCAAGTTTTTTAGAAATATTTGACACGTGCAGACCTTTACCTAAAATTTAAGTTAGATAAAAGAAGTACAATATTTTGGACACTGTATAGTAAATTAATTTTTTTAATACAAACATTGATTCGTCCGTCCGTTATTTACTGATCCCCAAAATATCAGTTTTTCGTTTGGGCTATCTCGAATTTTAGGTAAAAGTCTGCATATCACAAATTTCGAAAAAACTTCAGTAACTCAAAAACTGTTAACTTTTAGAGCATTGCTTCCCTTACAGTTTCTATTTACAGTTCGGTGCAGAATTCAAAAATAAAATAAAAACAGGGAACTGCATTAAAAAAAAAACAAAACTTTGGTCTGTCATGCTTAAATAGGACACCTGTATAACTGAAAATATCTTCCAGCTGTAGAGTAGTTCGAACCAACTTTTGTCTGAAACATATTTCCGTAAGCTTCTTCATTTTCGAAATAAACTTGCCTTCACTCCTCGCGTGAACACCGTTTAACACAAAAAAAATTTAAATCTACGTTTCTTTGTATTACATAACAAAACACGAATTTGTTAGTTAAGATAGATTTCTCCCTACATGAGCAAGATTTTTGTTTTTGAAGTGAAACTTACGCACGGCAGAATGAACTGGGTTTACGCGGGTGAATATGTAACGAAACGCTGTAGCGTAATATACATGATCTGTTTTAAAAAAAACATAACTACGGTTCAGTTGATTTAAATATTATGTGGTTTTTTGTTTATTTAGAAACGAGATACCGATGAAAGTATTCGAATGAATATGAGACAGTATGGATTAGAACCCAGGTATTTGGACGTATTAGTTTCTGATTTTGCGTTACCACTGTGGAGGGATGCATTAAAATTAGATTCAATTATCACAGATCGTAAGTAAACAGAATTAAAAAAGATAGTTTTGACTGTCTAAATTATAGAAGTGCTTATATTTGAATACTGACATTTTTTAGCTCCTTATGGTATACGAGAAGCTACCGAACGCATAGGTAACCATAAAGATAATGAATACAAAATCACCGAGGAGCATCTTAAAACACATATACCGTCTAAAGTAGAATACACACTGCAACACATTTACCAAGATTTACTTAATTTTGCAGCTGTCCATCTTAATATTTCTGGCAGATTGGTCTGCTGGTTTCCGGTATTCAGGTAAGATGATTTATAAATTAATGTACTAAATTCGCAGGTATGTGGACAGTAAATAATAAAACAGAGTTTTTTTAAAAAAAGTACGACGTTTCGTTTATTTTTTAGTGCCAGTATAAAGTACTTTTAAATAAACTGTCTGTTTTATTATTTACTGTCCACATACCTGCGAATTTACTACTTTAATTATATAAATATTGACACGAAATCTACTAAATATTATGTTACGGAAATTATTTATACCGTTTATTATGGCCGTAAAATACACTTTTATTAGCTACGCAGTTATACACGTCTGTGTCGCTTAAGCGCCGGTCGCCGGATGCCCTCAAACCAGCCCCTCCATTTCCGCCGGGAGACCATTCACAATGTGCCACGTTGTCACAATTAGTTCTCGCCGGTGTCGCCAGGCTAATACATACACCTTGTTGTTATTGTCCATGGTTGTGGTAATTGTCTATGATTATACGCCAGTGAACCTAAATCGGTAATATAATAGTCATCAGCCGAACCGCAGCGCCTCTGCTCTTGATGCGTGTAACAATTATTTATAAATGTTTTATAGTAAAAAAAGTCACAGACATGCTCCGAAAAAATAATTCACATATATCAGCACTAATAATAAAGTTGTAGAGAGGTTGTGCCTGCCTGTTACTCTTAAAAATAATGTGATTTCAAGGACGTTTTGATTCAATATTTTTGTTTAAATATCACATTTTCTTAATTTTTTAGAGAAGATTATACTGAACAGTGCTTACCGTCACATTCCTGTTTAAAATTAATTGCAAATTCTGAACAAGTATTAAGCACTTGCGCTTCTAGAAGATTATTAACGTATGTCAAAACATCTGAACCTAAGGAAGACGCAAAATACGAAATAATGCTTATTTCTGATTTCCGAAACAAGTTTTTTTCACATTGTGAAGAATCCCGAAAAATTAGAAGACTTAAAAAAGCAGAAATAAAAGAGAAAGCTAGATTGGAATTTTTTGCAAATAAAACAAAAAATGAACTAAGCTAATGACGATTATTTTATATCGTATTTTTTTTTTATTTATATGATTTAAGGATACATGGTAGGTATTATTTATTTTTAAGACAATTTTAATCTTACACAAATTTTAATGCTTTATTAAAAGTAATTCAATCAAATTCATACAACTGAAACAGCAACCTGTGATAGAATTTTAATTTTGACATTAAAATAAACTATTAAATATTTTTATGTTTACTTTTTTTGGATGCTTTCCGTTTAGCACACATTTCGACTTGTGTCATCACTCATCAGAGGTGATCTCCATTTAATGTGCTGTTAGTCAGCGACACAAGTCAACTCATAAAAACTCAGCTGAGCAGAAGAGAATATTTGATCTGTGACAGCATAAAGAGAGGGGGCTAAATAACGTAGTTAGTTGCGAATTGTGATAATTTAAAATCTCCAAAAATGGTAATAAGGAACCAAATTATCCCAATTATCATGAAAAAACTCTTAGGCAATTTATCACGTTGTTCAATTTGCCAGTTGACACGAGAATTCAGTAAATGGAAAGCACCCAGTATCAGTCAAACTGATCAGATTAAACCAAAGCACTCGGGATCTCATAAAATATGAGATGATATTATGATAAAACTGCAATATTGATAAACAAGCGTCACAAGTCATAAAAATATAGTGTTAGTGGATAATTATGTCCATGACATATCTACTGAAAACGTAGGCATTTTTGAGTATCCTATTTTCTCAAAACCTGTCAACAGTGTGTTAAGTTCTAAACATAATCTATAAATTTGTGTTTAGTGATAAAATGATTCACAAAATGCGAAAAAATAATTAGTTTCAGTAAAAAAGTTATTTGATACAAGTGATTTTTGGAACATTTTTAATGTTTGGTCACTTCTCAGACAGTCTGAACATTTAAAAAAAAATAAATGTCGAAAACACTGACAATAGCTATTCTAAACTAAGTCATCTAATTTTATTGATCCTAATACAAAATTGAATCAGATTAACATGATATTATAATGGGCCGGTTACTTAGACATGAGGAAGTGATCTATTGTTAGATTCAAATAGTTTCCCAAATGCTAATCAACTGCGACTTTTGATCATTTCATTTGAAATTTTATGAGTGAGATTGTAGATTATAGATGCACAACAGGTCATTAGCATCTGTATTAAAATGTTGTATAACCAAATTACATTTTTTCTGTACTGTTTCCTGGACTGAACTTTTAAATCAAAGTTAAACTGAAAATTTATGAATTTTTAATAAATGTGAGAAACTATTTTGCACACGTATATTTGCAATAAATTGAAGACATTCAACACGTGGGCAGATACCATTATTTCTCTAAATTTTAATACATTCTGATAAACCAGTCACCTTTTAAATAAAAATATGATAAAAAACAAACATTTTGAAAACTTTCTGTCATTGATTTAAATAATAAAAATAAAATTTCCGATTCACAGAAACGTTAGTATTTGGAACAATATCAGGCCCGATAAGAGGCGAGACAAAGTGGGTAAATTCGGGGGCCTAGATCACATTGAATTGGTTAGGCCTTTTTTTAAAGAACATCATCAAAGTTAAAATCAACGCGAAAATAACGTCTCTTTAAATATATTAATTACTACTCCTTCCACGTGGACATAGGAGCGCCTTAAAAAAATCATTATATAATATTCAGAGAGAACAAAATTTAAACAAGTTTGCTGTAAGTATGATTATTTTCAAATAACCTACCTCTTTGTATAGTTTGTCAGCTCTCTATGAGCCTGATTAAAATAGTAAAAATGTTAAAAACATTTAATTGTAAATTATTTAGGAATGAATAACAGAAATTATCAATAAACAAAACACAATCATAATACCTAATAGCAATATTACATAGTTCAACTAATTTGCATAGACGAAATCATACCCTCTAAAGCACCCATTGCTATGTCGTTATCAACGTCCGCATACCGCTGTTGTAATTTATTTACGGACCACTGTATTAACTTATTCGCTTCTTTTTTCTTCTGAGCTGAGCATTTCTGAGATGTGATTATACTGTTTGATGTCTTAAAAAGAAATTGTTTTGTCTATTTACCAGTTTCACCAAAATGTGAATACTAACGCCTGGCGCTGACAAGTAATTTTTAGTCGGCCGATTGTTTAATTGCGAGTGACTATCAAGAGTTTTTATGCAACTGTTAAATCAGCCGATTAAATAATTTGTTAATCAATTAGTTGGGTTTGTGAGCGCTGATCGTCAATCGGCCGACCGAATAAATGCGCAATAAAAAATTGCCTGTAAGCGCTGCAGGCCTTATTATTTTATACATTTACCAAAAATACTCCATAAAGAGCACGGACATTATTTGGGTTCAGTTTCAGTGCTTGCAAATAATAAGCGCGTGCCAATTCTATATTGTCAAGGCCTCCTTGTGTATAGCGAATGTCTCCCATTCTCTGATGAACCAAGTGATTGTGGGGATGGTGGAGGATTAGTTCCTCCATGCAGAAAACTGCCTTGGCATAGTCTTGTTCTTGTAAATACATATTACACAATTCATGCCAACCTTCCTGATCGGCCATAAACCTGTACAGACAAGAATTTAGTTAGGAGGATTGCTAGAGATAGATTTTCTATGAAGTTTTTTTTTGCGTAACATTTGTCATAGCATAATAATATATAGTCAAGAAGTAGGTTTTTAATTAGTATTTTTCAAATCGGTTCAGTGGTTATTGAATTTTGATATAACAAAATTCTTTGTTTATATATTAGTGACAACTTACTTTTTTAGATACTCTGAAAGTTCTTTAATAGCTTCTGGTATTTTATTGCGTGCTTTAAGAATCGCTATTTTTCTTTTACGGGGAGCGCTACTAGTTTCATCCCTCTTTATAATTGTGTCTAACAAATCGAGTGCCTCATCATACCGTTCCTGAGCTTCCAGTTTCATGGCTTTATATTTGAGTACACGCAAACTGCCTGGAAACTCGGTTTGCAGTTGTTTTATACATTTTTCAGCAAGTAAAATACGGTTGCAATCCAACGCAGCTATGATTACTTGTTCCAATGCTATAAATCCTACAATAAAAATCAATAGGAAGATTTTTACATAAACTGCTGAATATGTTACAGGTCCTATATAAAACGAGTAGTATAATCTATTTATACTAATTTGCATGCTTAAATACTATCCTTACTTTCGTTTCCAAGTTTATTTGATTTGTCTTCGAGCACAGATTCCCATAATTGAACGATGTCTTCACTTTTACGCTCATTGTTTTCGCGCCACACACGGAACATGTCTCGTACCTCTTAAATACGCAAAAAGGCTCAATAAATATTGGGTATACAAAGTATGGTGCAAAATAATTTACATCAGGATAAACAGCATTCTTTATAATTTCTCATGCTTGCTTTTTGTCAAGTTCTGATTAGTATTCTATTCAGTTAATTACGTTAGTATAATATTATTCATCGTGAGTATAAAATAATAAATATATTATATTGGATGTCTGTAATATACGGCAAATATAATTTTGTTGAAATGAAAAACCATGAATGACAACAGAAACTAGAGTTACTAACCTGACCAACTGTAATTTTCTTGATTCCAAGCCATTTATTAATAAATAAATAATTATTCCTCAACTAATAGATACTAGTACACACGAAGCTTAAACAATTCTTGCAAAAAAAGCGATATTGTTATTTTAGGTATACCTTATTTTATATTACAAAACAGCAGCCTGGCAAAATCAGAACAACCCTTTCTTAATTCTTTTAATTAATTTGACAAATGACAACCAGGGGTTGCTCCTCAGAGATATTTTTATGTGCTGAAATCAGTGATACCAATGTACTTGTACTGATTTGTACATTTGTAACAGGAACAACACTGTTGACAGCCTTCTACACTTGTGCCACTGTTTTAGAACTACGATCAGATAAGTTCATGGAGGTTTCATATTCGGGATAATGGATGTTCTGTGATTGTCTCTCTATGCATTGCGATGGTGGGCGTGTTGACCCTGTTCATTGCTGTCAAATGTATTTTGACAACATAAAAATTTCGAGAAGTTTAAACTTATTATACCTAGACGTTGAAATTACAGTTGATTTTTATTTACTGTTTTAAGTTCTGTTTACATAGTGGCGGTATACAAACATCTTTGTTTTCCTTTTTATTAACAAATTCTTCATTTACTCAGAAATGATGCGTTAAGCCGAACAACGTAGCCGACGGAATGTTAAAACAAAATGTGATCTGTTATTGAATGCCTCAGTCATCAGCCTTGAGCATGATGTTGGGCCGCAAACAAAGTTTGAAGGGAGAGTCAGTTTTGGCGGATTATGGTCCGGAGGAGTCTCTCAATGAGAGTGCTGATATAGAATGGGTGAATATGGTAAATTGGTCTAACTTTAAATTTTAGTTTGCTCTCTTATCGTATACTTCATGAAATAGAATAGACTAAAGGCTTCCACAGAATCACTTGGGAAAGCGGGAACGAACGCGGCGCGGGATCAAATTATATGGCGGGATATAGCTTGAGTTGTGTAAATGCCAACATATTTCACGATATAATTTGATCCCGCGTCGCGTTCGCTCCCGTTTCCACTTCTGCTGTCCCGCGTTGGTCTGTGGTCTAGGGAGTTATCGCAGTCATTCCATTTAAATAACCGATACTCGATATATTTTGACTTAGGTACTATGTTATTTCAGTTTAATGGCGATGACAAAATTGAGTTATAGGCTGCTATAGCAGTGTTTTAGCTAATACAAATTGCTTAAGATTAGATTTTAGATTATAGACGCTCAACAGCTGAGGTCATCAGCGTTTATAATTGCTTAAGAATGCGCCACCTGAATAACGCGTATTTTTTAAGTTGTGAAAAGTTGTGTTCCTTTTTATTTAAATTAGTTCAAAGTGATTCATATTAAAATGGAAGAAATTTTGAAATCAGATTGCTGGTTTTTCTAATCTTTAAATTTATTTAAGTAGTCAAATACCCGCAAAATTCATACATAAATATGATAGATATAAGTCCCGTTATATTTACTTTAACCGTCTGTAATTTTCTGCGCATGCGCGTTTGACAATTTTTATTTTTGCATATCGGTTATTTTAACGGAATGACCCATAACTGCCTAATCAATAGTCGATTCGCATTTTCATTCATAAAGCACTAAAATATTCGCAATCATGATTCATGAATTAGAATCAGATCAACTTATATAATGTATTATAGAAAATATTCATGTAGTTATATTATAGAGGCTAATGACCTTAGCTGTCGAGCATCTATAATATTCAATTTCTCTTCATGTAGTTATCATTAAAAATTAAAATTGTATCGCTTTGTCACAGTAACTTTGTCGCTAAATTAATCTCTGCACAATTCATTCGATTCACTTCTTTCTATTAGAGTTGCAGCATTTTTTTCCTTATTTTTTTTCTTTTTTTATATTTGTTTTGTATAATATACAGAGTGTTGAAATATTCTACCGACAAACTTCTGGAAGTGATAAAGTTTCACACCTATAAGACGATAGAATTTTTCAATACCCTTTATATACATACTTGTAAATGTATGGATATTTTTCATTGCAGTTGTGGGTGAGGCGAATTATGAGATTTTGCGCTTTGGTCAGTTTAACATCTGTAAGTTTGAATACTCCGAAAACTTTTGAAAAACATCCACCGTTGCAGTATATTACGTTTTGTTGTGACTTCACTGTCACTATTTTATTTACAGCTGAAATGATAGCCAAAATGCACATCCGAGGAATATTAAAGGTCCATATTAATTATATCTTATTTATAATTGTAATAAAATTCGTGCAACGATATATTGAACATAAAGTAGTCAATTTTCGGGTGATTCCCGAGTTTATGAATTAATTCGTTTATAGTACAAGCTCGTAAAATGAAAACTCGTTCAGTGAGATACTGTCGCCTGCTTTAACCATTTTCAGTAGAAAACGATGGTGAAAAGTCTACAACTCTACGAATCCAATATGGCGGATTTTTCAAAAAGTCTCCGTTATTTGATATAGGTGAGTATAAATGTTTATATGCCCATGTGGTATCATTTTGTATGTTTTTTGAGACGGGAAAGTCAAAAATACCATCAAAAATCTTTTTAACAAAAAAAAAGAAACCTCCTTCAAAAAGCCACCAAAAAAAAGGAAAATAATGAAATTTTGAGGTCTGTGCCAATTTAATAAAATATGAAATCGGTAAAAAAGTATAGTATAGTGATTACTGATTAATATCGTTCTTTTTAATCGACTTCATATTTTATTAAATTGGCACAGACCTCAAAATTTCATTATGTTCCTCTTTTTGGTGGCTTTTTGAAGGTTTTTTTTTGTTAAAAGGTTTTTATTTTTTACTTTTTAGTGGCTTTACAATACGTAGTTTAGTCGTTTGCCAATAGATTCACTTATTTTAACTGACTTCATTCGCTGTGTGATGTGTCAAAAAGTGACATTTACCTTAAAGGAATCACGCGCCGTTACTCACTTTGGCGGAGTTCTGAGGTAACAAACGTAAAAAAAGAAAAAATACAACCGAATTGAGAACCACCTCCTTTTTTTGAAGTCGGTTAAAAATAATTTGTTTCTGATGACCATAATATTAAATAATCGTATGTCATTAGTTGAGTCAAATTAGCTTTTTACCTCTAAACCTACCATAATAACTCCGATTTCGATGAAATTTTTTTTTAATGTTTGTTATATGACATTAGTTATTTGAAATCACAAACATTCCAGCCCGCGGACTCAAAATTCACATCTTACAATTACAAATTTTCCCCCGAATTTTCTTATACGAGAGAAAAATTGCCCTAGAAAAAATAATGAAATAATGAACTTAGAGAGCTAAAACTTTTAGAATCGCTAGGTCAATACGTCTCAAATGAGCATACAAAATTTAGTTGGGATTGAATAATTATTTGTAAAACGGCAAACATATATCTTATACACGACGCGAGTGTACAGGAAAATTCGGAGAAAAACTTTGTGTAAAATGGAAAATACCTAATAGAAAAAACGTGCTCAAAGTTTTTGTACTGTGAAATAATTGTATTTTGAACAATTATGTAAAATTTCATCATTATTCAATAAATATTTTTAACACAGTAGGTACATGACCTTTGCGACGAACATACCTGTGAGTCGCGGAAAATCCGAGAGAAAAACTGCCCTAGAAATAAAAATAATGAACTTAGATAAAACTTTCAGAATCGTTAGGTCAATACGTCTCAAATGAGCATACATAGTCAGGATTGAATAATTATTTGTAAAACTGCAAATGTTTATTATTTTATACGCGACACGAGCATATAGGAAAATTTAGGAAAAAATTTGGTGTAAAATGAAAAATAATGGAAATAACGTGCTCAAAGTTTTTGTATTGTGAAATAAATGTATTTGAACAATTATGTAAAATTTCATCAATATTCAATAAATATTTTAACACAGCATACAATCTTCGTGAGGAACGTACCGCTGGCGCGTGAAAAATCCGGGGGAAAACTGCTTCAAAATTGAAAATTTTGAACTTGGAAGGCCAAAAATTTCAGAATCGTTAGCTCAATACGTCTCAAATAAGCATACAAAATTTAGTCAAAATTGAATAATTATTTGTAAAGTGGCAAATATATACGACGCGAGCGTATAAGAAAATTTGAAGGAAAATTTGTTGTAAAATGAAAATTTTGAGTCCGCTGCCTGAAATGTTTCTGATTTCAAATAATATCACGTAACAAACATTTAAAAAAAAATTTCATCAAAATCTGAGCTGTTACGGTGGGTTTAGAAGTAAAAAGCTAATTTGACTCGACTAATGACATATTCCGCGATTATTTGATATAATGGTCATCAGAAACAATGTTTGATGGTATTTTTGATTTTCCCATACCAAAAAACATATAAAATGATACCACACATGGACATGTAAACATTTATACTCTATAATGGGTAAGTTCGGTTTTACGCTC
Source organism: Mongoloraphidia duomilia (assembly GCA_039654895.1). NCBI lineage: Eukaryota > Metazoa > Arthropoda > Insecta > Raphidioptera > Raphidiidae > Mongoloraphidia > Mongoloraphidia duomilia. The sequence goes on along the minus strand of CM077520.1, from coordinate 23,770,692 downwards.
AGATTGATCGGAGTGCTCTAATACGTTTGAATTTAACATTTATATGCTCTGAAAGATCTCTATCCTGCGTTCGGTTTTAAGATCTGGAGCAGATCGAGCGCGCTCGATTTGCTCCGAGGAAAGCGAGCAAGCAAGCAGATTTAACCAACTTCAGAGCATTCATTTTAAAAATGAGCGGAAACCCTTGTTGTGAGAATGGATAAATTTCGAAGTTTATTTATATGAGTAAATTTTTCAATAGGTAAAAATACACGAATAATATTTATTCAAAGAATAGTAATAACCAATAAGTCTATATCGCACAGAATGATTAAATAAAATATTTATTATATCTATGGGTCGAAAAAATCAACAACCGGTAGTACTATTAATTTTAAAATAAAGGAATAAAAACGAAAAAAATTGTGAATCATGATTTATTATTATAACAATGTTGAATTAAATTAAAATGAGGAGCAATAAATAATGTATTTCGGCTTTAGTAATAAGAATTTAACTTGCTGGGGCCATTTTATCCTGACGTTTGGAAAAATCTGCTAGATTACGTTCGGAATTGTTTAGATGGCTCGATTTGCTCGCTTGTCACGTGACCAAAAATCTGTTCGCTCGGCTCGATCAATCGAGCGTAAAACCGAACTTACCCAATATCTCAAATAATGGTCAGCCATTTTGAAAAATTCGCCATATTGGATTAACGCGTCATCGTAGAGTGGTAGATTTTTCACCATCGTTTTCTACCTACGGAAAATTTTCAGTAAGAATCCACGCACAGAAATTGTATAGCAATTAGTTCTAGGTTCCGCAACAAATTGACTAGACTATCTTGAAAAAACATTTTGTTAACCCAGAAACTCCTAAAACAAGAACTTGTTTTCGTTTTATTCAGAATGTGGGGTTTTAATTGTCATAAAATTATTTTACTAATAAACATCTGTTACATATTTTACTATTATATTTAATTAAAATAAAAATTCTTGAAATAAAATTTAGTCGTGTTATTTTTTTAGGGTGATGTACCATATCTTAAAGATCATTGGTGTCAATTTGATGCCAGCATGGTATTTTTTTTATGGGTTTCTGTTATATTACAAACATTCGAGATGCTCGGAATTGTTCCCCGTTTCAGTTATTTATCAATTTTGAGGGCACCTCGACCGCTAATAATGATTCGTTTTCTTCGAGTTTTTCTTAAATTCTCCATGCCAAAATCAAGGATTAATCAAATTTTTAAGTATGCATAACTTCGAAAGAATATAATATTTAAAAAAAAACGAGTTATTAAAAAACAAATTTGCTTTTTAGACGTTCAAGCCAACAAATTTATAACGTGACACTATTTTTTCTTTTCTTTATGTCACTGTATGGATTATTAGGAGTACAGTTTTTCGGGGAACTGAAAAATCATTGTGTATTAAATACAACTGATCCAAAGTAAGTATTTACAAGAAATAGTTAAAACAGAAACAGTTTTTTATTGTTAATCTTCATTGCAGCTCAATAACAATAAACAGTTTGGCTATTCCGGATACATTTTGTTCATTAGATCCAAATTCAGGATACCAATGTCCTGAAGGAATGAAATGTATGAAATTAGAACTTTCTCGTTACATTATGGGTTTCAATGGTTTCGATGAATTTGGTAAGCTTTCGAAATGTCTTTTATTTAATTAATGAATATTTCGCTTAGTAATTTTATTTTTAATATTTTCCAATTCAAATAGCTGTTCTACCCGGCTTTGCCGGAGTGAAGTTCAGAATGCCAGAGCATTTCGCTCATTATAATTAGTGATAGTATGTTGAAAAACCCATCCCCTCCCTGTTAATCTGTTTTTCCAAAGAACCGTCAAACATGTTTTTATTTATTTTTTAAGAAGAGTATTTTTTCTCCTACCTAGGCCGAAAGTTCATACTTTCGTCCCTGCCAAACGGGAACAAAGTCGCTCTTTATTCCCGTGGTACGGACAAGTGCGCGTGCGCAATAGTACTTATGCCAGCTCTCACCCACCTACTTCTGTCTCCTACACATTAAAATTATTTCGTTTAAAATTATTTTTTTTTTCAATTTTGCGAACTTTCGACCTGGCAGGAAAAAAAATAGTATGCGCAACACGGGAGGAAATTACTACATCTTCTCCTGCGTATTTGCCACCTTCGGCTCGGGTGGCAATTTTATACGCGGGAAGAAATGTAGCACTTTCCTCCCTTGTGGCACAATGTACTATTTTCCAAGTTTCACATTTCTAGATTAAGTGGTTTCAGATATACGCATAACCTTTAAGAAAGTTTTCACCATCCATTTTCAACCCTTGGGACGCGAATATCGCAAATTCATCGATTACAGTATATTTATTAGATTTTTACAAAGACCACTCATGTCAAATTTGATTTTTATAACTCAAACGGTTTTGGAGTAAATACCAAAACACCCGTCAATCAAATGAGCCCTTTTAACCTCTACTTCACACCCTCAGGATTAAGAATTTGAAGATTTTGAATTTTTCCCGTTTTTTTAGGGGAAATATCTATAAGTATGTCAAATTTCAACGTGCTAGTTCATTTGGAATTTGGCTTTCATGCAAACATGCAAACTTCCAGATTTATGTATCTATAATATAGAAATCACACTTCATTTTATTGGCTGCAGCATCAGATGCTTAATAAAACGTATTTGTTGTTGTTTCCAGCTACGAGTATATTCACAGTATACCAAGCCGCCTCACAGGAAGGTTGGGTGTTCATTATGTATCGAGCTATCGATTCTTTACCGGGATGGCGTGCCATAATGTACTTCAGTACAATGATATTCTTCTTAGCGTGGCTTGTCAAAAATGTATTTATTGCTGTCATCACAGAAACGTTCAATGAAATAAGGGTCCAGTTCCAACAAATGTGGGGCGTGCGTGGCCACATTCAGAACAGTTCAGCTTCACAAGTAAGTCGCGTTTTTTATAGTAGATTGTATATCAAGAATGGACAATATTACGACGAGTGATGACAGTATGTAAAAACGAGCGATAGCGAGTTTTTACAGTCACACGAGTCATAATACCATTATGCACGAGATATAATATATGGTATTTTTTGCCATGCCCACTAGAAAATACCTACCTTTTACTTCATTTTCAAAACATTTTGACAGTTCATTTGCGTCGCCATCTTTACTTCTACAGTATGCCGTGAAGTTCGTGAGTAAGTAATAGCAGGTGCGTGCAGGCGGTAAGTAAAATACTTTTCGCACACCTGCCTGTTAAATGACTCGTTAAAGGCCGTTTTATATATACCAAAAGTAGCTATTTTGTAGTGGGTAATAGTGATGTAACAAATATTCGCATATTTTTTGACATTCCCAATCGAATATGATTTTTTTCTGATATTCATATTCGCATGAATTTTGCGAATACGAGAAGTTTTTTTTCTTTTTGCCACTCTTTAGTCCATACACGCTTCTTCCTAACCTTCTTTTTTGGAAAAACAGAACTTCGCCGCTGCTATCATTTGCGTTGAATTCATTACACACAAAAAACTAAATAAATTTTCTAAACAGAAACAGACGCACAACACGATTTCACAGGAAGTCTGTGGACAAAACCAATCGACGATGAAAACGACGTATTTCATCGTAGTGTATGCCTTAAGACAAAAAATCCGAGCTAGGGGGGAAAACGGCTCAATTGATTGTCCATTGTTAGACCACATTTTACCCCCCACCCCACAATTTCATTTTCCCCACTCCCTGGAATTCAGCCCGGACGGATAAAGTACTGATTCGTTTCAAAAACTACCTGGCGCGTAAGTTAATAATTTAAGAAAGTATTCAGTGTTTTTTTTAAGTATTTTGTATTTTTTACAATATTGTAGTTGAAAATACTTTTTTTTTTTTTTTAATATATATAATTGGCTTCTACGCTTATTTGCGTAATTAGCCACGTCCTTTTTCTATATTTATTATTATTCATTAATTAAATCTTTTTCTATTTATTCTGCATTTTTTTTTTTTTTTTTCTAAGCCCTCAGCCATTCTTCTTTCATCCTTCTTCATTCACGTCCCATTCATTCTTCCATTCATCCATTGAAAATACTTGTACGCGTTATTTAAATGGATAAAACCTTTTCAACCCCTGTAGTACTTCAATCTCTATGATTTTTTGAACACGTGAAGTTAGCCCAGATTTGCGAAAATCCATTATTTTTTGAAAACAAAAATGAGAGGATCAAACGAAATCAATTGGGGGCAAATGTGGTCTAACGATGGACAGTTGATTGAGTCGTTTGCCCCCCCCCCCCAACCCGGATTTTTTCCGGGCTAACTTCACACACCTAAAAAGATTCAGGCAAAAAACTACTAAAAATGTTATTACATTTTTTATATTATTTACCATTTTGCATTTTTAGTTAGGTTGTGCAATAAACTACAACGTTTCTTCAATTAAGAAATAATTTTATTTTTATTTGCCTACGAAAGAAAAAACCCATTTGCACAGGCTAGTATTCACCTAGTCAAAAGCCATTTGCCTGGGATAGCCATTTGCCTGCGACATATAGGTACATACATTGAAATTTTTTTCCCATGTTTTTTAAAATTGCATACTAAATAAACTAACACAGGCACATTAAACATTTTAAATTATAATTGAAATGGACTTCTTTAACTTTCAAGTTTTAAATGGCACCTCAAACATCATTATATCTTTATTTTTTATAAAGTTATAGCGATTTTGCCTGTTGCACGAGTAAGTCGAAGAGAGTGGCGTAGACCCGTGAACATAGACGCAAGTCCTATGTCAAATGTCTAGCTCTGATTTTTTTGATTATGATTGAAGTTAGAAGAGGAAGTCTTTGTGGCAAAAAATCAAATAAATTGCAATACCGATGTTTAAAATTGCATATCTTTGCTTACGTTTCGGTGCTCTTTACGTAAGCAAAGATATGCAATTTTGAACATCAGTATTGCAATTTATTTGATCCTTTGCCACAGAGACTTCCTCTCCTAACTTCAATCATTATCTACGGATCATCATTTCTCTATATCATAGAGTTTTTTTAACACTTTATTGATTATGTATTTTGATTGTAGATTTTAACTGGCGACGATCTGGGCTGGAAATTGGTAACAGTAGACGAAAACAAACATGCCGGTGGAGCTCCGGAGTTTTGCCATAAAATTTTACGTTCTCCACATTTTCGTTTGCTTGTAATGGCTGTCATTTTAGCTAATGGCATTGTTACGGCAACAATGCACTTTAAACACGACGAGAGACCTCGACGTGTGTTTTACGAGAACTATTATTATATCGAGATAGCTTTCACAATTTTTTTAAATTTGGAAACATTGTTTAAAATCTGGTGCTTAGGATGGAGAGGATATTGGAAACATTCAATTCACAAGTTTGAACTTTTGCTTGCTGTTGGAACAACGGTACATCTCATTCCAGGATTTTATCTTTCCGGATTCACGTACTTCCAGGTTTGCTTTATTTTTTATGTTATTGATATTAATTGTATCAAAATCTGCATTTCAAAAGTAGACAAGTTGATCCTAGAACGTCTGAGATATATTTTGTTGAAGACGATGTGTTCAGTGGCTGAAGATATTGATATTATTTAACGGGATTGCGTGAACATATTTTAGCGGTAGAAGTGAAACTTCTTGCCTGCTCTACCTACCCAACCATAGATGGCAGTACCAACCAAACGCGCTATGTAGTTCATAAATAGTGCGTCAGTTCAATCTATCAATCTCTATCATGCTGCTATCATCGCTATTCATCGCCTCACTATAGATGTTTCACTTAAAAAAAAAAAAAAACGATCAAGTGCGAGTCGGACTCGTGTGGACAGGGTTCCGTACTATTCCGTTTTCCGTGGAAATTTAAAGACTTAAAATTTTCGTTTAGGTTTTCACTTTTCCTGTATACTATGAGTGAAACCCTATATTCCCTATTTTTTCAAAATTTTATTTCAGTAGTTTCGGTGATAAGGGGGGAATGTTCGATTTTCGTATATTTTCTTTAATATCTTTTAAAATATGCATTTTAAAATTATAAAAAAAAATTTGTATTTCTCATAACGAGCCCTTTCATTTGATAAAATTCGAGCGAACGAGCGAAGCGAGTGGTACTGTATTAAAAAAATTTGAGCGAACGAGCATAGCGAGTAAGAAATCTATTAATAATATTCTTAGCACCCAGGCGAAGTCGGACCGGGCCGCTAGTTAATAAATAAAATAGTAAAATGGTTTTTGTCATTCTGAATATAATAAAAAAATAATATTTTTAATTTTTTTTCTTTTAGGTTTTGAGAGTGGTGCGTCTAATAAAGGCCTCGCCTCTACTTGAAGATTTCGTATACAAAATTTTCGGTCCGGGAAAGAAACTTGGAAGTTTGATAATATTCACAATGTGTTTATTGATAATTTCGTCAAGTATTTCGATGCAGCTTTTTTGTTTTTTGTGCGATTTTACAAAGTTCGAAAGTTTTCCCGAAGCATTTATGTCTATGTTTCAAATTCTTACTCAAGAAGCTTGGGTTGAAGTTATGGACGAGACGATGCTGCGCACAAGGGAAACCCTTGCACCGCTAGTTGCCGTGTATTTCATTTTGTACCACTTATTCGTCACATTGGTTAGTTTTTTATTCGACATTCATTGATTATTTTAACTGGTTAATATTGGGTATCAGATAAATTATCTGTTTAAGAGGGTTCTTTATGACCTTTTGATTAACACTGCACATAAAATACCGATTATGTAATGACTAATAAAATATACTTTATATGAGGTTTAAATGCAGCCGACATGGACAAAAAATTGTACTGTGCATCGCTTGTAACGCAAAAATGTAAAAAACATACAATCACTTCTTACACTCTTCTGACCTTATTTTTGAACTTAGGGGGTCCGTTTTGATCTTAAATTAAAGATAAAGGATGCGTTAGGCGTGCTACAGTAACAGAACACTTTTTAAAAATATTGAAAAGCTTTTTTAGTAAAGCTAACGTAAACCATCTATTATTCAGAAGGGCGTTGTGTGACCTGGACACAATTATTTTAAATTTTAGCTTCTATTTAGCGCAAAAAATCTATCCTTACATGCTTCTCTATTATCTCACACCCATTGACGTAACTAGGATTATTTTCTGGGGGGGGGGGGGGTAGACCGTCATCCTCTACTTCGCCCAAATATGAATCGTGAGTTTAATAATTCAACAAACCAAATGTAAATGTAATATGTTTAGTAACAAGGTCATTCGTGACACAAGGACAAACAATTCAAAGTTTCTATATAAGTTGAGATTTCTGGGGTGTGCCTCTAGTTTCCTATCCTAGATGGGGCCGTGATTGAAAGTATTATATTTGTTTGTAGATTGTGCTCAGCTTGTTTGTAGCGGTAATTTTAGACAATTTGGAATTGGACGAAGATATAAAAAAATTGAAACAACTTAAATTCAGAGAACAGAGTGCAGAAATTAAAGAAACTTTGCCGTTTCGTCTCAGAATATTTGAAAAATTTCCAGATAGTCCACAGATGACCATTCTCCACAAAATTCCATCTGATTTTAATTTACCTAAGGTATGTATTTTATTATTCAATTTAACATTGACATAGCAGAGTAACAGAGCCGCGGGTAACGGCTAATAATATATAAAACTGTAATGAAACCTCTGTTTATGGATGAAAGATGGCTTTTTCAAAATTTTTGACTATCAGCATCACTCAAAAATTTTTACACCGACTTTGGTACAGTTTCATTTACTGTCCAAACTTTCTACTCGAGTTAAGATAGGGCTCCCTTCAATATCGATATTAACGTGAGTGAATCTGACATTCACGCGAGCGAAGCCGCTTGCAAAAGCTAATTAAATCGCATTAAATAACAGCAGTTTCAGTTAGTTGCTTAAATTTTGATACTTGAATTGAGAAATAAATAAATATATTTATTTTTCATGATAGTAACAGTACTTGATTAATATTAAACAATTAATTGTAGGTTCGAGAAAGTTTCATGAGACAATTTGTGTACGAAGTCGAAGACGATGAAGGAGCAGAGAATACGGTTAAGAAATACAATGAAGAAGTTTTTGATTCAAAAATTGTTTACAGAAAACAAAAACCTATCCGTATTTTACATCCTTTACCAAAAGTGCGCACTGCGACTACGAAGCTGCGTAAAGCAGCCGTGATTTATATAATAAAGTAAGTACGCCATATTTGGTTTTTATTTAATTGTAATTTTTGATAACTTCATAAATAAACATTTTTCTATATTTTGCTCATTTTCTGACTGGCACTGTATAAGTCTTTATGTGTTTTAGTGATTCAAACAACCAACGGTTAATGCTTGGTGATTCTTCGATGATACCCGTCCCCGGTGCAAAAGGACCTTTGAAGTCTCAAGGAACAGTAAGCAGTGCAAAACAACTACGAATCGATCAGAAGAAGTATGTTTCTATTTTATTAAGATAAGTTAAAAATACATTTCTTGAACGGTTTGTGAAATATGAAAAATATGTCAAGAAAATTTATAACTTAGATTGCTGTGTTTATATTTTGCGTCGCATATTTTAATAGCTTACACTTTAGAGTATTAGATTTGTAATGCACAGAGGAGAAATACGAGTATTTCGATGGGATCGTTTTTACAAACTCTTATTTAACTTGATTTCCTGTCTATCTGTCTGTCCGGAACAAATCTGGCAATCGAATTTTCGACAACTTCCTGATATCCAATCATGCTGAAATTTTGCACACACCTTTGGTTCTGAAGACAATACAATATAAGCAGTGTAGTAGCGTCATTATAAATCCAAAATGGCGGCCGAAAATTTTGGAAGACTTAAAAAGAACAAAATAAAATATTAGTAAAAAAAAAATTTTTAAATACTTACAAGCTTTTATTGAGATGGACTAAATAGGAAAAAATAATTTTTAATAATAAGGTTCATAATAATTATAAAAGCGTGGGTCGTGACTAATAAATTATCATAGAGTTTACAACTCACGCTTTTATAATTATGAATCTAAATTATTTTTTCCTTTTTAGTTCATTTCAATAAAAGCTTGTCTTTAAAAAGTTTTTTTTTATCTGCGTCTATAAGCATGTTTTTTGCGAATGCGAATATTTGTTACAGCACTACTACACAGTACAAACTACATAAGTGAATGCAAAATCTCCATCTAAATGATTATAAATTGACATTTACAGAAGAATATACAATTTGTTTTTCGTTGCAATGTTTACACTTAAATATTTAACGCAAACGTTAAATGGCCCGATCTCCCATAATAAGTTGCACTTCAATAAAAATAGCGAAACGATCCTAACGAATTATTTTGAATAAATCTTGAATGCAGTTTGGTTCAAAGCGCACTTGTAGCTAATAAGAACCTTAAACCGATTTCGGTTAAGGTGTGCACGCAATAGTTTGAATTTATTTTGAGATTTGGTTCTCGATCGATCCGGAGAAGTGTACGAAGCGGCTCTATCAAACTCAAACAGACGTACGAACATTTAATGGAAAACGGCGATATTGGTGCAATGAACAGAATGAGCTCTGCGCGAGCAAGACCTCATGATCTGGACATTAAATTATTACAAGCTAAAAGGCAGCAAGCTGAAATGAGAAGGTAAATATAGGATGGGTTCGTTGGTTCCTTCTTTTTGAAGATATCCATCATTTTGATGGAAATCTTCAAGAAGAAGAAACCAACGAGCACACCCATTGTTTTGTTTTCAAACTATTTGCAATCAGTTGTGTAGCAAGAGTATGTATACAGTGTACAATATTATACATAACCTGTGATTATGCTTTATTATATATTATAGTATAAATTGGCAAAATGGAGGGTGTAAAACGGAATTATTACACAAAACGGGAAAAATAACAATACGCCGTTAACAATTTCTGTTAAAAAAAGAGAGTTTACGTGAGGCTCGCGATTTTTGGGCCATTTTATAAGTGCCCATAGTCACTTTTCAAAAAATACTTTTCTAAATATTTGACATTATATACTATAACCTTTCAATCTATTGTTTTTTATTAATGAAAAATTTGTTCTATTGCTTACGACTTACGTCAAATTGTTCGTTTGTTTAGAATTTAGGCGAAAAAGACTCAGCTGTTGCTACGCTCCTGTTTGTAATAACATAATATCGCTATTCTAATTCTTATTATTGTCAACAGAAATCAAAGAGAAGAAGATTTACGCGAAAATCATCCGTTTTTCGATACACCTTTGTTTGCAGTTCCGCGAGAAAGCAAATTTCGTAAGTGTTGTCAGTTGATCGTTTACGCTCGCTACGATGCAAGACTTAAAGATCCACTAACTGGAAAAGAAAGAAAAGTAAAATATAAAAGTCTTCAGTAAGTACTTCTATTTGACGTATTATAATTTGTTTCACAAGTGTTATATTAAAAATGTGCGAATAGTGGTTTTCCTTTTTGAAGAAAGTCAAATCAACTAGCTATATTCATAAAATTAAAGTAGTTGTCTGTGATTTCGAACTATTTACATTTTAGACTGTATATTGAACTATTTTCATCATGGAGTGAAACCGAATCAAAATAACGTTCAGGTTTTTTGACGAGTGTTTCGATTACAGTTTCAGTTTGAGAAATTTATTCGTAAAAATGAAAAATTTAAATTTTCGTGATAACAGATTTTAACCGGTTGCCACAATTTATTCGGTTTTTTTTTGATAAAATAGTGGTTTCTGTTTTTAGTGGTTACGGTTTCAATCCTTGAGTTCCATGTCAGATATGCGCAAAATGAAATACAATTTTTTTTTCTCTGTCTGTCTGTTCCGTTTTAACTCAAAAACTACTGGGTCAATATTAATGAAATTCATACAGTTTATTAGGGTTCCATACCTAAAAGGTCAAAACGGAGCCTTTATAGTGATACTTCAGTGTCTGTCTGTCTGTCTAGTGTCTGTATGTCACGGTCATTTTTCTCAGTAACTAATATTGCTATCGACTTGAAATTTGGCACAGTTGTAGAAGTCATTTGCCCGCATCTATTACCGGTGAACGAATTTCAGAAATATTTTTATTAAAATTAAATAGAGGACAATTCGAGAACTCGAATTTTTTTTTTATATATTTCGTGTGGGGTATCATTTGGAAGCGCTTGCTTTAAAGATTAAAAAAAATTTTTTTTTTTTTAATTTTAAGCTGCAATAGTTTTTTAGTTATGCCAATAAATGTGCAAGCCAAAAAGGCTGAAGTAATTCGTACTAATAAAAGGTCTGATATTCATATATAATACAGGAAAAATAAAACGAAGCTCCAGACAATTATAGTTTCCAAAGAAAATTAATAAATCTGTTAATTTATTGTATTGTATTAAACGAATTATACTCGTAGTATATCTTGTTTCTCCGATGTTATTATAGCGAGACTTATAGAGCAGTAGGTTAGTCTCTGTCTGCCACTTTAAAAATCCAGGTTCAAATCTGATTGGCGACACGTTTTATTTTTATAATGTAAATATTTTGGAATTTTTACAATGAAAAATTTGATTTAAAAATAATTTCCAAAATATGTATTAAATCTAATGATGTGTATATTAATTTATTCCTTTATTAGTTGTACGGAACCCTCGGCGTACGAACCTACTCGCATTTGTCCGGTTTTTTGTTTTTGTTTCATCTCAATATCTTAAATGGTTTTGAAATTATTACAAGATATTCTCAAAAACAACACACTAAAATAGTATCACGGTGAAGTGCGTCGCGGCCTCTGGACCAGACTGTCGTGGGTTCGAATCCCGCCTCTGCTCATGGTTGTTTTGTGATGTAATTTAGTTTTAAGTGAGTTATTATTTAATGTAATCAAGACGCTAATGACCTAAGTTGTCGACGCGTCTATAATTTACAATAAATAAAATAAAACGGTGAAGTGCGTGGACCGCGCGATTTGACAACGCATTGACGTGTGACCTTGTGGGACGAAAGGTCTAGGCGTATATTAAGTGGAACGAAGTGCGAAATCAACATTAATGCGAGAGAATCTTTGGACAAAAGCAGCATTCACGCGAGTGAAACCGATAATTAATTGATAAATACAGCCGTTTCTTGTATAATGCGTATAGATATTCCTAACAATAATCGCGTTATGGAAATTCGTGCAATAAAAATAATAGTTATGAAAAAAAGTAGGGTTATGGACAAAACACTAAAAATCCATGCAGTATACCTACAGTGTTTAAGTAATACATGCGGGTATAACTTATAAATTATTGTGTCTTTATTTTTAGCAATTTTCTTGGACTCGTAACATACTTAGACTGGGTCATGATATGCGTTACGACGTTGTCATGCTTATCGATGATGTTCGAAACACCAAAGAATCGGGTAATGGAAAACGTATATTTGCAGATAGCCGAATACGGTTTTGTTATATTTATGAGTCTAGAGCTGGCGTTGAAAATACTGGCAGATGGATTGTTTTTTACGCCAAAAGCATACATTAAAGATGTTGCCTCAGTACTGGACGTTTTCATTTATATTGTAAGTTATATTATGATGCGTTTTTATTTATTTCACATTTTGAGTTGATTACAAAAAATCCTCGATCATATATATACCAATGGACTGCTTAAACCATATCTCATCTAATGGAAACACGTGTAACAAAGTTGGTCTAATAGAGCGGTGGTCGCTAAACCGTTGATTGCGAGGTACCGGTAGCTCGCGACAGCATTTCCAGGAGCTCGCGGAAAAATTAATACAATAAATGCATTGTTATGAATAGTTAAAGTGATGATTTTTATATTATTCTCCTTTTTATCGAAAATAAATATTAAAGGTGGAGACTCCAATGTTCTAATTTATTTCAGGTAAGTTTGGTTTTTCTCATTTGGATGCCACGCCAAGTACCGCCGAACTCTCCGGCTCAGCTGTTGATGATTCTCCGCTGTGTTCGACCGTTGCGTATTTTCACGCTAGTGCCTCACATGCGGAAAGTAGTCTACGAGTTATGCAGAGGTTTCAAAGAAATTTTATTGGTAAGTGTTTTTTTTATTACTTATTTAACATGGATGAAATCCGTGCAAGAACAATTTTCGCGTCCCCATTTTTGATCACATCCCCTAGTTTGCGCACCTCTGCGTTAGAGCATTGTATAATTTTTCTGTGACATCAAAAATTTCGTACTAGCATTGAAATTTGCATAAATTATATCGAGATGTATACGGATAGTCCATTGAAATGTTACATTAGGCTTGCATTTTGGGTAGGACAAGATTTGTTTTTACCGTTGCGTAGAGGGGGTCGGACAGACCCCCCTATGTAACGGTAAAAAACTTACACCGACCCGTCGGTGTAAGTTTAAAACTGAGTTTTAGGGGTCGGTGGCCCTCCCGTTTGACCGCCATCTTGAAAAAGGGGTGCTAATAGGTTTTGCATATCTCCGTAACGGTATTACTTACAGAAAATTAGTAGAGACGTTTTTTGTTTAGGACTGAATTCTCTACAACTTTACTAGAGCCACTTTTTGTCGTAAGTTGAATAATTAAAAACATGCCTTATAGAAGATAGAATATTTTTTGTTTTTCTGTTAAAATTGAGAGAAAAAAAATTATATTTTTCTTCTTTCAATTTTAACAAAATTCTTTCACAAATAGTCTTTATAACAATTATAAAGGCCATTCGTAAAGGAACTTTGTAAAAAAATTAAAAGTATGGGTACTTTTATAGATTCCGAGAGCTAGTGACAATTTTTTGGTGTTATTTATTCAAGGCCTTATTTTTGTGAAGATGTTGAGGGAGGCATATTAAAGTGCCCTGTGTAAGGGATTTTGCTAGATAGCGGTATGGGAGAGATGCAGACCGCCCCCAACATGTAAAAAAAAAATGGTCACAATTATTATTACTTCAAGGCTGAAATTGTTTGTATAGCTTGTCGGTGACCCAATAATGCCATTATAATATTTGCAGATCGATTGGTCAGTATTAAAGGGGTGGCAGATCACCCTAAACGTGTCATGTACCCGACGAAATTTATATTATTAGTTCAAGGTTCAAATTTTAATATGTTGTTACGGCGACTGTTTTAAGTATATTGTATTTCAATTTGCAGAACAAAATGTCGGTATTAACCCCCTTGCAGAACGATATAAACACCTAGGCAAGCAAGTTTCCCTCTAAGAGAGGGGGTTAATAGCGACATTTTGTTCTGCAAATTGAAATTTATGCTTAAAACAGTCGCCGTAACAACATATTAAAATTTGCACCTTGAACTAATAATATAAATTTCGTCGGGTACATGACACGTTTAAGGTGATCTGCCACCCCTTTAATACTGATCAAGCTATACAAACAATTTCAGCCTTGAAGCAGTAATAATTGTAACCATATTTTTTGTTACATGTTGGGGGCGGTCTGCATCCCTCCCATACCGATATCTAGCAAAATCCCTTATTCAGGCCACTTTAATGCCTCCCTCAACATCTTCACAAAAGTAAGGCCTTGAATAAATAACACCAAAAAATTGTCACTAGCTCTCGGTAGAGCTAGTGACAATTTTTTGGTATTATTTATTCAAGGTGGAGTGCGTTATATGGTATGTGAATGCTCATACTTAATCCGTACTCTCTCAACCTTTGTAAATTTTTTTTCACATAATTACATTACGAATGGTCTTTATAATTGATGACAAGTATAAATATCGTATTTTCGAAAAAAAAATTGTTTGTTTGTCTATCTGTCTGTTTCACTGCTGTCGTTTTGTATGTTTGGTATAACTAGAGTACTGCATTAATTTCGATAAAATTATAATTGATCGTTAGCTTAAAGTTCAACTTAAAATAAAGGTACAAATCATTATGTTAGGCTGTCGGGAAGTAGCATAATCCCGTTATGTAAAATCGAGGGGGAGGAAGACGCGGGTACTTGAATAAGTAAAACAGTGAATCATAGACAAACAATGTTTATACAAAAGTTGTAGAGAATTTTGTTCTTTACACAATTGATGATAACCATTTTTTACGAAAAACGGAACGGAACCGAGAAATTCACAAAAACCCGTCTTTTGTGAACTTGAACCTTGAATATCTGGCAACGCCGGCACGATATCGATGGGGACTTTTTACACGTTTTTTAAAACACCATAACGAAGGTGCATACAAAAATTGAACTTACTGGGAATTATTCCGCAGATGGGCCGTTTTTATGTCTAAAATTATTGGGCTAATAGATAATTTTAATGCTACTAGTCCAAGATCCCAGTCACCCCAGACTTACGTGATTTTAGGAAAGATGAAATTTTTAGGATTGCTAGTATAACGGAAACTTAGAAAGGAATGGATACTCGCTAAGCTGAAAGCGGGGCCGTTTTACAGGTAGCAGGTATCAAAGGTGGAAAAAAATCATGCCAACTTACGTCATTTTAGGAAGGCTGAATTTTATATATATTAATAAGTATAATATTTAAAAATATTTCCCAATGAGCCAGACAAATCTGATGGGCCAAACATCCCCCCAGACTCGTTAAAAGTTCCACTATGCGAGGAAGCATATATGCGAGCGTACACAACGAAGCAGTGAGTGTAGCAGATATAAGCGCCGTTACAAGAGCTGGTAGATACAAGAATGTATCTCACCATTCTTTCAGTGCGCTGACTACTACGACTACTACAATCAACGTGTGACAACTGCCAAATGGCCGTTACAAGTTTCACAATGGATGTGACTAGTTTAATAAATGAAATTTTGCCAGTTTTTATTTAATTTGTTTTGAGTTTTTTCTAAGACGTATTCAGAAGTATTAGGTTCCATACGTAAATATTCAAAAAATCGGTTTGGGTAAAATTTTAATTCTTGGTATAAATGATGAAATACGCCATATTTAGAGCGTTTTCTATTAATAGGGTGGACATGATAGCTCCTACCCAAATTTGTATTTAAAATATACCACTTTGTAGCAGAAGAACACAAATATTCGTCTTCGCTATCTGACATTTCAAACGCGATTTAAGCTTGTAGCAATGCTAGTATCAAAGCTTCGTTGTGCAAACCTATAAAGTATAAGCGCTTATAATTTCAGCCACCATCTAAGTACCATACATTCTACCATCTAGAATCCCAGCTGCGTACTGCATGTACCTTTATGTCGAGAGGTGTGCTGCATATCCACTTATTGTTAGCTGCGGCGGGGCCCCTTGCAGCCAGTGGCCCTTGGCTTTTTGCCAGTCCTGCCACCTTGTAGTTACGCCACTGTTGCTTCTCAAAGTGTAGACCCAAGCTCCCTAGTTTGTTTAACATTTTCTTCAATTTTTAGTGTTCCGTATTTCAGAATGAAAAAACTGAACCCTTATAGGATCATTCTCGTGTCTGTGTCTGTCTGTCTGTCTGTCTGTCCGATCTCTCCCCCCCCTTATCTCCGAAACTCATGAGCCCTAAATTTTAAAAATAGGAAATATAATATGTCCTCACGCATAGTTTACAGGAAAACCTAAACGAAAATCCTAAGTCCTTAAGTTCCCATGGGAAACGGAAAATTAGGCATAGAGCTGTACCAAGTGTATCAAATAATTGCTTGTGCCTTGTTACACGTGGAGTAATGGTAACGCGTTCGCATGCCAACACGAAGAGCCGGATTCAAATCCAACTGGCGATACGTGATTTTTTTTAATATAATGTAAACATTTTGGAATTTTTCACTTTATTTTTTATTCTTGAAATATTCTATTAATATATTGTTTTTTTTACTTGAAAAATATATTTTAATTTTTGATACGGAAAAAAGATCAAAATAAAATAGGTACCTAGTACTCGTATAAGTAAAAAAACTTTTTAAAAACAAATCTGATTTTTTTACCCCTACCTAACTCTTTATTTTTATTATTGTACGGAACCCTCAATGCGCGAGTCCGACTCGCACTTGATCGGTTTTAAATTGACTTGAATAATGCTCTCGCGCTTCCTCGAACAGCGGAACTTTTAACAACACACTAACTCAGAGTAGCCACGAGTTGTAAGAGAGAGATATTCACGCGTCAGAGTGCATCTCACTTGTACTTATGCGCTTGAATAATGCTCTCACGCTTCCTCGCATAGTGGAACTTTTAACGAGTCTGGGGGGATTTTGGCCCGTCACATTTGTCTGGCTTATTGGGAAATATTTTTAAATATTATACTTAATAATATATATAAAATTCAGCCTTCCTAAAATGACGTAAGTTGCCACATTTTTTTACAACTTTTAAAGTGTCTGTCAAAAGTTATGGCCCACAGGAAGTGTCTGGCAACTGTATATGTATGTTAACAATATCATATATTATATGATATAGTATCATATATGAAACTAGCCGTTACCCGTGGCTTCGCCCACGTATTTTACGATTACAATTTATTATCCCCCCGCAAAAAATTCTCCTCCTGCGAAGCGAAGCCGGGTGGCGTGCGCTCGTCCCCGCTTCGCTCGCGCCGGATCTGCCGCTCGCCGCGCGAATTTTATACCCCCGCGCCGCGCCGATACATGACACCTCGCCGCCGCGGATTCCCCGCTTCGCTCGTTCGCTCGGATTTTATTAATACATTAGACACTTGCTTCGCTCGTTCGCTTGATTATTATTAATACATAACTCACTCGCTTTGCTCGTTCGCTCGAATTTTATTAATACATGACTCACTCGCTTCGCTCGTTCGTTTGAATATTAATAATACAATACTTACTCGCTTCGCTCGTTCGCTCGAATTTTATTAATACATTACTCACTCGCTTCGCTCGTTCGCTCGAATATTAATAATACATTACATTTGTTATCCCCTTGCGAGAATCTCCCCCCTAAATTTGTTATCCCCCCGCGTGAATCTTCCCCCTAATTTGTTATCCCCCCGCGAGAATCTGCCCCCCTGCGTTGCTTTCTATTAGTGAAAGAATTTTTAAAATCGGTTTAGTAGTTCTAAAGATAAAACAAAAACAAATCTATCCCACGGGAACCGTACACTTTTCCGGGATAAAAAGTAGCCTATAACATTATCTGACCCCTAAACTACCACTATGCAAAAAATCATGTCGATCCCTTGCTCTGTGAAAAACAAAAACAAAACTATCCCACGGGAACCGTACATTTTTCCGGGATAAAAAGTAGCCTATAACATTCTCTGACCCCTAAACTACCACTATGCAAAAAATCATGTCGATCCCTTGCTCTGTGAAAAACAAAAACAAAACTATCCCACGGGAACCGTACATTTTTCCGGGATAAAAAGTAGCCTATAACATTATCTGACCCCTAAACTACCACTATGCAAAAAATCATGTCGATCCCTTGCTCTGTGAAAAACAAAAACAAAACTATCCCACGGGAACCGTACATTTTTCCGGGATAAAAAGTAGCCTATAACATTCTCTGACCACTAAACTACCACTATGCAAAAAATCATGTCGATCCCTTGCTCTGTGAAAAACAAAAACAAAACTATCCCACGGGAACCGTACATTTTTCCGGGATAAAAAGTAGCCTGTGTGCTATTCCAGACTATAATCTATCTCTGTGCCAAATTTCATCCAGATCCGTTCAAAAATGACGAATTTCCATACAAACTTTCATCCCCTATTTAGCCCCCTTAGGGAATGAATTTTCAAAAATCCTTTCTTATTGCTCACCTACGTAATATAAGGAACTCCTATGCAAAATGTCATGCTTCTAACTTCAAAAATGACGAACTTCCATGCAAACTTTCATCCCCTTTTTAGCCCCCTTAGGGGATGAATTTTCAAAAAAAAAATTTCTTAGTGCTCACCTACGTTATATAAGAAACTTTTGTGCAAAATTTCATGCTTCTAACTTCAAAAATTACGAATTTCCATACAAACGTTCATCCCCTATTTAACCCTCTCGGGGGTTGAATTTCGAAAAATCCTTTCTTATTGCTCACCTACGTAATATAAGGAACTCCTGTGCAAAATGTCATGCTTCTAACTTCAAAAATGACGAACTTCCATTCCAACTTTCATCCCCTTTTTAGCCCCCTTAGGGGATGAATTTAAAAAAAAAAATTCTTAGTGCACACCTACGTTATATAAGAAACTTCTGTGCAAAATTTCATGCTTCTAACTTCAAAAATGACGAATTTCCATACAAATTTTCATCCCCTATTTAGCCCCCCTAGGGGATGAATTTTCAAAAATCCTTTCTTATTGCTCACCTACGTAATATAAGGAACTCCTATGCAAAATGTCTTGCTTCTAACTTCAAAAATGACGAACTTCCATGCAAACTTTCATCCCCTTTTTAGTCCCCTTAGGGGATGAATTTTCAAAAGAAAATTTCTTAGTGCTCACCTACGTTATATAAGAAACTTTTGTGCAAAATTTCATGCTTCTAACTTCAAAAATGATGAATTTCCATACAAACTTTCATCCCCTATTTAACCCCCTTAGGGGTTGAATTTCAAAAAATCCTTTCTTAGTGGGTGCCTACGCCACAAAAGGAACCTACTGTCCAAATTTCAAGTTTATATCTTCAGCGGTTTGACCTGGGCGTTGTCTGTCAGTCAATCAGTCAGTCAGTCAGTCAGTAACGGAACTGTTTTATATATATAGATATGTAAAAACCAGCCTTCCAACTTTGACGTAAGTTTCATTGATTAAACTAGTCACATCCATTGTGAAACTTGTAACGGCCATTTGACAGTTGTCACACGTTGATTGTAGTAGTCGTAGTAGTCAGCGCACTGAAAGAATGGTGAGATACATTCTTGTATCTACCAGCTCTTGTAACGGCGCTTATATCTGCTACACTCACTGCTTCGTTGTGTACGCTCGCATATATGCTTCCTCGCATAGTGGAACTTTTAACGAGTCTGGGGGGATGTTTGGCCCATCAGATTTGTCTGGCTCATTGGGAAATATTTTTAAATATTATACTTATTAATATATATAAAATTCAGCCTTCCTAAAATGACGTAAGGTGGCATGATTTTTTTCCACCTTTGATACCTGCTACCTGTAAAACGGCCCCGCTTTCAGCTTAGCGAGTATCCATTCCTTTCTAAGTTTATGTTATACTAGCAATCCTAAAAATTTTATCTTTCCTAAAATCACGTAAGTCTGGGGTGACTGGGATCTCACTCTATACGTCTTTGGGAATAGCCGAGCGTATAGCGCATGTATAGCGATTCCGTTGTTTATGCTGCGTTTCCATGACTCCTCTATTGCAAGCCCCCAGTTTCCAGCCTTCCAGGTTCATGTAAAGAAAATTGTTCAGGAGGCTATGAAACATCGAGAAATTTTGGTTCCGCCATCCGACCGACGCCAATAGTGTATGTGCCAAATTATGGCAAATACACTAAAAATCTATTCGAATTAAAATACGTAAAAACAATTATTGCCCTTAGAGGAAAACTAAAGACGTATTTGTGAATGTACCTACTTCAATTGAATAATTTTAAATGTGACAATTAATAATTTAATATTTTACAAACAACACTTGTCAAAACTTTCTATAAGAGATCGGTGACATTGTTCAGATATTTCTTTTGTTTTATTGTTTTATTTTCTTTACACAATTAATTCACTTAGAAAAGACAATGTCAAATGTGTAATCAATGTAAAAAATCCGATCCACTACTTTCATACACTCGTACCATCGATGAAGTTTATTAAAACCGTTTTAATGCGTGTGTGAAAGAGAGAAAAAAGAGCGGTACTTCTTCCACGTCCGTGATTTTATGCGTTTACCAGGGCCGGCGTTAGGGGAGGGTAAGCGGGGCAAAAGTACCCCGGGCCCGGGCTCCCAAAGGGGGCCCGCCGGCCCGGGTGCCTAACAAAATAGAAAAAAAAAGTTTCAGGGGACAGGGGCCTGAGAACGCTTACCCGGGGTCCGAAAATCCTAGGGCCGGCCCTGGCGTCTACACCAGTGTTTTTCAAACCTGTGGGTCGCGATCCACAGGGGAGTCGCAAAGTCTTGCTCGGAGGGGTCGCGGTCGCAAGCCAGGTAAAAGTAAAAAGCAAGGGTTGAGTCCTATGCTACAATAAAAATACAACAATTTCAGTGAGAAGGCTGTGAGACGCAAATAACTAAATCATTCTCTAATTGGAGCTTATTTCTCTTCTTAGTTTTTATGTTCACCATTGAAGAGAACGTTAGTTCACATAGGTAAGTGGCGAATGGCACTAATAATTTCAAAGCTTCCCTTGCCAGCTCTGAATATTCTTCTTTACTCTTCATCCAGAAGACGTCAATCTATGAAATCAGTGACATAGTTTTATTACGGTCCTGGGGGAGTCGCCAGAATTTATAAAGGGATCGCGTATTCAAGAAGGTTGAAAAACACTGGTCTACACGAATACAAAGAAAATTTAAGTTTTATATATTTATTTCTATAAATACATAACTTAACCCGTGGCTTCGATTTTGACAGAAACCTAATCTATCTCGATAGTAACGATGACATCTAGCATACTACCTTTAACGTAAATAGCTAAACCTTAAATTATCTCTGATATCAAATAGTGTATCAAATAGTGACCGAAGTATGTAATTTTAACTGTATATACTAATAAATAAAAAAGTTATGGACACTTTTAAAAAAAACGACAATTTTCAGTGTTTTCTAAATAAATTCAAACTTCAAAGGGTGACAAAATAATCACCGATCAGTTCGGTTGATACAGCACTAAATACATAGTGGGCACCGTAGGCTAGTATCTAAATCACCGACCGGTCGGTGCAGCAGTCACTCCCATTTTAGTATTCTGTGATTTTTTTATAAAAAGAATAAAGATATATCCAATATTATATAATATGTCCACATACATAATATACAGGGTGTTTCATAATATATGCTATGTTTTGTGCGGAATTTTTTTTTTAAGTCATAATTGGTGAAGGTTTTGAAGGGGTAGCGCCGTAGTGAGTGTTTTTCTCCCTAACTTCTACGCTACTGGAAAAAGTACGGTTTTGAGACGCCCATTTGAACCACCAATGTTTTCTACACAAAAAAGGTACTCTTGGTCATAAGCTCTAAAGTCGATCGTTTTCGAGAAAAATCAACTTTTATGTTGAAAAACATGGTCAATTTTTTTAAATAAAATTTTTTTCTTACTAATTAAACAAAATTTATTTAAACGTTAGAACAAGTAACAAAACCAAACGTTAACTTCATAATTGCAAAATTAAAAAAAAATGATACAAAAGATGTCTTCAAAATTCAAAATTCAAAAACACCCTGTATCAACACCCTGTATCTCTAAAATGGTGCATTTTAGAGAGTAAGTTAATGGAAACTTTTTTTCATATTTTTGGACGAGCTATCACATCCTGAAGTCCTGCGCATATATTATGAAACACCCTGTATAGGGCATAATGTCATATACAAGAGAATAACACTGGGGGGTGGCTTCATCATGTAAGGTATGTGGCCACTATCATCAAATATTAAAGATGGGTCTACGTTTAAATGACATCACAAAATGTCTATGAGCAGAGGTACGGGATTCGAACCCACGACAGTTTGATCCAAAGGCCAGCAGGCTGAGCATTACACTACACTGTCCTCCTTCTGTGATTTTATTATGAATTAAATAGACAAGGAAACATATTTTTTTCTAGTCAGTCATAAAATTGCGTAAAATCTCGTAAGAGTTATGCATTTTTTCTCGATAATCTGCATTAATTTCATGACATTATTATAGTATTTATGACAGATCGGGAGTTAATTTAATAGAGCTTTATGGCTATGGCTTTCACTTGTTAACTACACAGTTAAGCATTAAGCCTGCTTATTGGAGCGTGTCACCACTCACCGACCATTTACCTACTCTCCGCTTCTAACAATTACTTATCGTATTACACAAAAGTAACAATACCCGCACTTTAATAATTTCCTGTAATTTATATCATTGTTACGTGCATACCTTATGAACAATTATTTTATGTAATAACTTCTCAGTTGAGATAAAAAAAATACGTACGAGTATAATATGTCGCCAAAAGATAAAATCGCTTGCAAGAAAAAGATCAGTCAAGTGCGAGCAGAACCGGCGCTAGGATTTTCGGGCCCAGGGTAAATGTTCTCAGGCCCCATTTAGCCTCAAAAAAAATGTTTTCTTCAAAATTTGTTTTTTATTTTTGGAAATAGTCAGAAAATTTTAATGCAAAAAATCAAATGACTCCTTTTTTGTTGGGAAAATGTTTTAATGCTCGCAGTTTGAAACACGGTAGTCCAAGCGCGGATCCACCGTTGTGGGCACGGTGGGCATGCCCACAACCCTAATTAAGGTCGATAGGCTGATGTTATATCCAATGCCTTAATAAAATCAGTGTAAAAGTATACTATTAGATATACAATTAATGATTTTTAAAAAAAAAATTAATACGACTTCAATTTATAAACACTTTAATTACAAAATAATAAACTTTAAAAACAATGAGATAAAAAATTATGAATTATAAAGAAAAATTAACAATATTCGGAAACTAATAATAAAAAAGAACAAAAGACAAATAATTAAAATTTTGAATTTACAAAATAAATAAAAAAATGAATATGCGACAGGTCGACTCTTGGCTCTGATGGCAATGTCCCGCTGTTAAGGTACTCCAGTCTTCACGGTTATCTTCCTGCCCATTCCCCTTGCCTGTCTCCCGTCTTGTGCCTGTCAGCGCGTCAAAGAATGTAGTGCGTTCGCTTTATACAGGTGATCCCTGTATGCTGTTACTACATGTTGCTAACAATACTTTTAATTAAATCTAAAATCTGATATGCTTTCAAGCTGTAAAAGTTTCATCAAAATCGGTTCAGTAGCTTAGAGTCTAGATGTGACATTGTGATGTGCAAACAAACACATTTACTTTTGTAATTTTCGTGAGCAAACAGACTAAAATTTTACAGGTTTATTAATTTACTAGTGTTCGCCCCGGCCCGCGGCTTTGCCCGCGTGGGCCAATACACTAGTACCTACAAGATCTTGGCCGGGACGTCATACATTTTGTAAAATGACTCCTTTGTAGGAATGCAACGTATCGATCGTGAGCGAGTCCGTAGTCCGATTCGCCTTGGCCGATTTTCGGGTGGCCGTGACCACAACCTTTTTTGAGGTCTGGATCCGCGCCTGCGGTAGTCACATATAATAGGTAAGCCCCGAGCCGGCGGGCCCCCTTCAGGGGTCCGGGCCCTGGGTACCTTTGCTCCGCTTAACCCCCCCTAACGCCGGCCCTGAGTGCGAGTGTAACTCGCGCGTTGAGGGTCCAATGCAACTAGGGTTTCTATCCGTCCTCTTTTCCCCGAACAGCGTTCTTTTTTAGGACGTCCAGGAAAAAAAGATCATTCGTTGATGACATAGTTCTGGACTGCAAGCGAAATATCCGAGGTTTTTAACCTATAAGTTCTAGCTTTGAAAATATTATTATGGCAACCCTACACACAACTAGCAAACGAATAAATATACCTAATACCTATATAAAGTCCCTAAAAATAATAACGCAAATTAGTATAGTTTTCGCCAATCGCATAATCAAGTTTGTTGGTAACAGCCTAACTAGGTTATTTTTTTTTCTCGAAAATCATCGCTTTATTTTATTTTTTTCATGCCAAAGGACATTGCTTGGTTTTAGCCCAAAAGTTGCCCAGAGTAAGCATGAGTGGGAGTCGAAAGATCTTGTCAAAAATAACAACTGTTTCTATTGCACCAAAATTATTTTTCATAGGGGAACAGAAAATATATAGATTCATCAATATTTATGTTAATAAGTATAAAGTAAAACTAGGTATTGAATTAATTATAGCTCAACTTATGACTTTTGACATGTAGGTATAAGTACTACAATGGAAATATGCAAATCAAACGCCGAGACGGATTTTTAAACTAAAGTACCATCATTTTTATGGATCAGACAACACTAGAAACACATTGAAATAGAATTCACTTGTGGCAATATTTGGACCAAATCCCCTAGGGCCTAGTAAAATGAACAATGTTCTTGTAAGTCGATAGCATATTATGTTGTTCTTGAGAAAATCGACTGTGACATAGACAGACAGACAACGAAGTCTCAGCATAAGACCGGGCGCATAGGAGAGAGTTGGGTAAAACGGGATACTTAGTGTTCTAAATCTCACAACTTTTTTAATGAAGTAATGTAAAGGACTATTTTTTGGCTCCTGTTTCCCTTATAAATGGACTTTTGATTGCCACCATCCTTTATGAGCAAAATAGAAGTCACATAAGAGAAATTTTTTTTTTTTTTTTTGAAAAAGTAGGAAATATTCCGTTTTAGTCACCTAGTCGGATAAAACGGGATACCTATACTTTTACTAACGTTTATCCTTCAGGAAAAAAGGAACAACATGGTAAATTTAAAATGTATTGTGAAAAATACAAAAAAACGTAACAAAACCCACTTCTCATAAAAAAACCATGTCGTTAGATAAAACGGGATACCTCCCGTTTTAAGCAATCACACAGTGTCCGATTTTACCCAGCTGTTGATTGCGAAACACGTGACCATATTTTACTAAATAAACAAAGCAAATTCCTAAAAACTGCTGTGCATAACTATAGTAAACAAACATAGTATTCTCTAAATCTACTCATTTTCGGTTAATTTTGCCTTTAAACTGAAAAATCGACTTTTGAAAACACGCCAAACATTTTACTTTAACCTAACTTTTTGACACTTTCACCTGTTATGTCATCTACAGTGAATCTAAAGTAGATACATCACTTGCCGGGCATAGGTAGACATCGAGGGTTATTAGTTCCGCCCTTACCCGATAAATCGTACTACTTGTTTTGAAATAAAACGCGGTATCCCGTTTTACCAGACCATTTTGTTTTACCCAACTCTCCCCTACATACAATTGTTTCCACGACTAAACAGTTTAGTCAAGTTGTGTACGTGTCGCGATTTCAACTCGACTAAATTGCTTAGAGGTGCGCATACAATCAATCAGTTGTTCCGTAAATTCACTATTAAACTAAATGTGCCGCCGAACAACTATTTAGTCGAGCGTATGCTAATGCCAATAAACATGGACATAAGCTGCCGACGATAGTAATTGTTCAACAGAAAAGTCAAAAGACGATCGCTGCGATTTTTTGATTTTTTTTTGTTCTACAACTATAGTGTCGATAGTATGCGCAGTCCCTTCTGATCCCATAGCTTTTTGACAAACAATAAACAGTTGTGCGATTAAAAATTGATTGTATGCGCCGGCCCAAGGCGGCTCTCACACTGAGGCAACAAGCAATAAGCAACTGGCAATACGCAACACACAATAATATTGCTAACAAGTATTTTACATAGAATTAAATTGGGGTCTCACATTAGAGCAACTCGATATCGGTCGAACCAAAAATATTGCTGGTTGCGGCGATATTATTTCTAGCGATACACCGTGCATGTTGAAAAGCGATAATTATTGCAGTTTTGCTTACCTTAGTGTTATCAATAATCTTTCTGTAGGACTAATACACTCTCTGCAATTAGTGTCTTGTTTCGTGATCAATGGTTCAACTAGATTTAAAAGAGTTTCAAAAGTTTTTGGGCTCATTCGGTAACAGTTTTGAAATCGGGTTGGATGGGCTCTGAGTTCCCTTGCGCAGATGTTTCCCCCATGATTTATTAATTGAGTAAAAGCTGGGTACACCCAATATCTCCTTTTCGTTCGTCGTTTTTTTCCTAAATGCCGCCATAGTAATATCATGTCATCGGAGTCGTCGGATGACATGATGATCAAAGGTTTCTGGCAATACTGTTGTTTCAATGTGAGAGAGAACCAAAATAATATTGCGTATTGCTTATTGACAGTTGCTTATTGCTTGTTGCCTCAGTGTGAGAGCCGCCTAAGGGTTATCTTTCATCAGAGTTGATCTATGATTTATGATCAGTTTTCTGTGACATTGAGAACCCTTTTATAATATTACCGTCCAAATAATTAGATGTCATCATCATGTACTACAGTGTTGACATACGCGGTTTTGCCTTATGGCCACAGAAATGTTTTATGTAATAATCTCTGTTGCGATTTTTGTATAAAAAATATAATAAGCTGTTATATTTCTTGTACACAACATTTTATTGTCTTCAGTGACATTATAATTATTAAGTTTCGCTCTGTGCACTGAAATCATGCAATAGATTTTATAACAATTGACATCTTGTAAAAGTACCTAGTTATAATATTTCCACAGATGTTATAGAAATTTATGATTTTTCTGCTTATTAACTTCTAAAATATGCGCCATGCGGTACTTACGCATAAATATTCATGTTGATGCACTTTCATATAAATAGTAATTTGATAATATCACAGTTGTTTTTTAAAATTCGTGGAAATTTTGTGTAACAGATACGCTAGAAAACAACATTTTTTGTTATTTAAGAAAATCTAGATAAAATAAATTGTGCATTCGTATATTTAATTTTTTACATAATTCTAAAATTTCTAAAACTGTTCTTAGTACCTACACAGATTTCACGAAGTTCTCTATTTTCAAATGTATTAATTAACAAAAACGTCGATTAGTCATAAAAACATGTACAGGGTCGAACTTGTTTTTATGACTAGAACACAAATTGTCAAATTATGGTCTGTCCTGAAATAGTAGTTACTATTGGGATCCGTCAGATAGGTGGAGCTTAAAAAACACGGCGCAGAGGGGGGGGGGAATTTCATATACGGGGTATACTTTTGCGTGTAATTTTATGATTTTCAAAGTGATAAGAAATGATAAACATAAGTGCAATTTGTGATTGGGGCGGTACGAATCCTAAACAAAGGAATTTCGTTGAAGGAGAACGGATTCTCAAAGCCGGGCATATTATCAAATGTCGGAAATATAACGAGAAAAATGCATGCAAATTGAACTGTCAAAAGTATAGTAATCTTTACGACATATTGCTTAAAAACATCAAAATTAAAAGAAAATCTCCACGAAATTAATCATCCGCGTTCAATGCGCCTTTAAGGCTGGGTTAGGTGAATAATGTAAATACATAACTGCAACATAATAAGTTATATTGTAATAAGTAGGTAAGTTACTAACCTCAAAATATTCGTATATAAAGTTAATCCTATAAATTTGTCAATCATTCAACTATTGTAGTGCAGTATGATAATAAGTACATCTTATTATTAATATAAAATATTTTTTTTACTCATAAATACAGTTTTTCCACATTTCATTAGAAAATAATTCTCTGTAAAGTAAGTTTTACAAGGCAATAACTGACAGTGTTTATTGCCATGATATTAGAAAACGTCGCGAATTCCATTTTCGATAAACTTTTTGTTTATTTTACTTGTTTTATTTTTGTAATAAACAATTTCATGATTAATTTGCACTGTTAGCGTGTAAAATTTTCCCTCGTTTTGAGTAAAATTTTCTGCCACCAGATGTCATATGCTCATTTGACGGATCCCAATAGACTGTAGAGTAATACATGTAATAGTAAGCATTTGTTACATATACATATGCTTACTATTACATTTATTTCTCTGTACTATTTCAGGACAGACTATAGTAGTGATTTCGCCAATCGCATAATTAAGTTTAAAGGCTTTTTTTCTCGAAAACTACGACATAAGTCTTAGGGATATCGCACTATTTTTTCTGTAATCTTTACTAGTAGTCCATTTGCTAAGAATGCTTCTGTATGTCATTCATTTACCAGAGAATCATCCATTTGGATATTGTTGGTAATTGTGTCGTAATACAAAAAAAAAAAAAAAAATGGGTGCTGGTCAGTGCGAGTGACTAAGAAAGGAATTTTCGAAATTTCACCCCTAAGGAAGTAAAAAAGGAGTGAATGTGTTTTTATAGTTTTAATAATTTTGTCCGTACTCTTTGAAACATGAAATTTGGAGGATACATTCTTTTTATAACGTAGGCGCATCCACCAAGAAAAAGTTTATTAAAATCCCACCCCAAAGGCGGTGAAAAAGAGTAAATGTGTTCTTTACAGATTTATTCATTCTGTCGATACTATTGTCTCGGAAACATGAAATTTAGAGAATATATTAATAATTTTATAAGAAACGATTTTTCAAAATTTTACTCCAATTAGGAAAGATTTTTTCAAAATTCCACCTTTAATGTGTAGACGTCAAGAGTACTGCAAAATATGAGTACCGCAAACTGGTTTGTGATACGTTTACCTGAGACCTTAAGCTAAAATATAACACATGTTGCCGGGCCTCTGTGTGATCTATTCAACCCCTAAGGTTAGGAGTGAAATTTTGAAAAATCCTTTCTTAGTGGGTGCCTAAGTTATAAAAGAAATGTATGCACCAAATTTCATGTTTCAGGGACCTATAATATGGACAGAATGATTTTTTCTTTTTTTTATAAATTTTTTGGCCTTTACACTTTTGTGCATTTAGCCACTATCTATAAACCATAATATAATTCTAACTAAGATAACGAATTTTACATACACACATAAAACGGGGACACAAGAAGGATGGACCATCAGGATATAAGGATCAGGACAACGGATGTACCTCGGACCCAACTCGGCAGGCAAAACAACAAAATGATTAAATCTGTAAAAACACATTTATTCCTTTTAACCTCATAAGGGACGGAATTTTAAGAAACCCTTTCTTGGTGGATGCCTATAATATAAAAAGACTATCCTCCAAATTTCATGTTTTAAAGAGCAACGCTATGGGCAAAATTATAAAATCTGTAAAAACACATTTATCCCCTTTTCACAGCCTTAGGGGTGACATTTTGAAAAACACTAATTTCTTAGTAGGTGTCTACGTTATAGAAGAAATGTATATTCAAAATGTTATGTTTCAAAGACCAATAGCATGGACAAAATGATTAAATCTGTAAAAAAACCCTTTTCACCGTCTTAAGGGTGAAATTTTGAAAATCTCTTTCTTGTTGAGTGTCGAAGTTATAATAGGAATACATCCTCCAAACGTTTTGTTTCAAAGACCAATACTATGGACAAAATTATTAAATCTGTAAGAACACATATACTCCCTTTTCACCCCCTTAGGAGTAAAATTTCTTAGTGGGTGCCTACGTTATAGAAGAAATGTATATAGTATATACCAAATTTCATCTTTCAAAGTTTCTACTACTTACCAACTTTCTCAAAAATGAATATAATGTGAAATAAATATTGGACCATAATTTTTCCTGGCAACATCTATAATATCGAACTCTGTGACCTCTAGAACCTAAATCAGACGCCAAAATGCGGTACTCATATTTTGCAGACAGAAGTACCCTTGGCGTCTGGTCTATAGTATGGTTTCAGTTTTATATGTTTCAATTTTTGTTAAAATGTTTTGTAAATGTCTTTAACGTGTTCAGCACTCTTAAAAACATGATCAGCACCCATTTTTTTTCAATCACTACACAATTACCAACAATATCCAAATGGGTGAATCTCTGGTAAATGAATGACATACAGAAGTACGGTTAGCGGTTGTATTATAGACCCCTATCAGTGTGAATATTTTCAAATTTTTTGTCCTACTAAGTTCGGATATACAGGGAGGGGCATAGTTTTAAGCGTACATTTTCGCTAATATGTCAAAAACTACGACCTAAAATAAAAAGAAATAGGTACCGTTATGAAATCTGTAACAAGTGCCCTTACATATGATACCCCTTGACTAGGTGAAAAAAAACAACAATTTTTAGCCTCAGTTTTTAGCTCCCTAAACATAGAAACAACATTTTGTGATTCTGATTCTACTCGCGACTAAGTACAGGCACACAAGCTTTATAACTATGCCTATAGTTTCTAGTCGATAGCATATTATCTAGTTCCTGAGAAAATCCACTGTGACATACAAACAGACAACGAAGTCTCACCAGTCACTATAAGAGTTCCGTTTTTATTACCATTTTGGTACGTAACCCTAAAAACATCAATTCTGAGTAAATTATCATCTTCGAATAAATAGAGTCGAGAAGTTAAGCTAAGATTTGCTAAACTATAATAAAATTACTAATAACATAATAACATCGGTATTTTTTCAGAAAATTTATTAATCATAAAATAAAGCTTACAGTATTCTAGTATATAAACAACAAATAAATAAGAATGAGATGTCTTAAAATATAAGACATGAGTTTAATTTGGATGATGTTTTGGAAGTGAGAGGACTAGGGTTTAGAATTTAGGCGAAAAAAAAATTAGAAACCGTGTTGTTCCGGTATGTGTTCGTGCTTGTGACCTACTTTCTTTACTACAGCGCTGAATCCTAGATGAGGATCGGCTTTGTATTCTACAATGCGCGTGCTGCCGTCGGGTTCTACGAGACTGTAGGCTCCCTGAACGTGACCGCCTTCTCGGTGTTCCCATTGCGTCTTGTGATCACCCGTATGCGGGTCACTTACTGAGTAGTCAAATTTGTAATGAGCTGGTTCCTATAAGAACGAGTGATATCAGTTGTATGTGGAACTAGGATGAAGTGCACATAATAGGCGCCGACTAGGTGGAAGCACCCGTGAGATATTTTTCTGTGAGTGCAGAGTACCATTAATATTTTTCTCTGGCTTCAAAACCAGAGCTAGGGAATATCTTGTACGCATATCTTTTATTTAGATATGTGCTTTCATAGAAGGTATTTTGTATTTTTTGGGATATTTGACTGTTTGGTATCTTGTATCTAGATCTTTTTTTTCAATATCTTCTGCATCTCTGCCCAAAACGTACTTTCGCAAATATTCTTTCATTTCTAAATCACAGAATATATTTACTAGTGAATGTGAAAAACCTTGAAAAAGAAATAATAAATCCCTCAAAAGAATTAGGGGATCAACTATCACGAAGGCAAAAATCATCAATTTTCGAACTCATGTAACTGCGAAAAAGTTCTTAAATTTTTTTCGAACACAGCATTTTGACGGGAAAAGCCTCAGCCTTCCCTGACATTAAATTTCCCTGAAGACGTTTGTGTGCGTGGTTGCACCATTTCCAAACAGACAGGGTAAAAATTGAGTGCATCCACGGGCGTGCAAATTTTTTTTCGCAACATTCATCGTCATAGCGTGAAAGTTAAAGTCTCAGCTACTGAAAGTTGAACTATTGCAATTTTTGCCCGGTTCGTTTGGAAGTGGTGGAGCGATGCACAGAAACGTCATCAGGGAAATGGAATGTCAGGGACTGAAAAATTGAAGGTTTTGCCGTAAAAAACGCAGTATCAGAAAAATATTTACGATTTTTTCCCGCAAAGTTACATGGGTTAGAAAATTAATGATTTTTGATTTCGTAATAGGTATGTAGTTTATTTTTTTGAAGAATTTATATAAATCAGATCGGAATTAAAAGTCTGATGACGACGAGATTCTACTTGTTTATTTTCAGAGCGTAGATCTTAGAAACAAAAACAAAAAAAATACGTTGTGAAGACAATCCAGACTGGGAGTTCGGACTTCGGGGGGATTTTTTCAATTGAGTTCAATTTAGTTGTGCAAAAATAAAATTGTAAGTTGCAAAAAAAAAGTAGACCATCGGAAAATCCGGGCCCGGGAGAAATCCCCCTATCTCCCCATCTCAACGAACTTATTCTTATCAATGTGACCAAAATGAAATGCCAGTGAGTATAAATTTAGGAAATTCGGGTACGTTAAAATACCTTGTTTTTAAAACATGGAGGGAGTGAAAAATTTTAAGTTTATGAGTTGATGGAATGGATTCTTTGCATGCCTAAGTTCAATGTGACTTTTCCTTAGCCCCTCCCTCGCCTATGTTTTCACATAGGCTATCAAAATACACTAATAAAACTTACGTGATAGTCGACGACGTGGTGTTGCGGTTCATGATGGGGAATGTGGTGATGCACCGGAATGTATCCAGCCTGTACCAAAGACAAGGCAGCCAACAACGTAAGTGCCTAAAAATTTTCAAAAATTAGAAAGCTTATGTTGGACATATGGAATCAAATGTATTTATTTGTATTATTGTTGTCAGTTAAGTTATAATAAGAAGCAAGCACACAAGATAAAGAAACTAACTGTTCTACCTGGCTTCGCCTGAGGGAAGTTCAGAATTTGCTCATTCTAAATAGTGATAGTATCTCGAAAAAAACACCCCCTCGTCGTTCGATTTTAAAAAAGAACACTCATGTCAAATTTCGTGTTTCTTAAATCTGGCAGTTTTGGAGAAAGCCTACGTTATATCTCAGTCTTGAATATGAAATAGATTTATTTATTTTTTAAAAAGAGTGTTTGTTCCAAGTTTCACATTTCTAGCTCAAGCTGTTTCAGAGATGCGCACCTTGGGGAATATCTAAAATTCCTTGAATACGTGTCTATTCGATATTAGCAAACTGCACGGAACTCAGTCGGTTTCGGAAAAAATAACAAAACACCTTTCATTCGAATGAGTCATATTTTAAGCCCTACTCCACTACACCATCTGGGTTAAGAATTTGCGGATTTCTTATTTTTATCGTTAATTTAGGGGCACTATCTATAAGTACCTATGACAAATTTCTACGCTCCAGTTCATCTGGAAGTTGGTTTTCTTTTTCGGACAAACATACGAACTTTCAGCTTTATATAAATTTCTCAAATAAATTAGGGGATCAACTTTTACGAAGCCAAAAATAATTAATTTTCAAAAAAAAATCGCAAAATTTTTTAGAATACAACATTTTGACGGGAAAAGCTTCTGCTTTTAACTCCTGATATTCAATTTCTTTAATAACGTTTCTGTGCGTCGCTGAACTACTTCCAAGCGGACCGTCAAAAATTGTCAACTTTGAGTGTAGGTATCCACGGGCGTGCATATTTTTCTTCGCAACTTTCATCATCACAGCGTAAAAGATTAAAGTCTCAGCTTTTTATCCAGCTACTGAAAATTGAGCTACGATTTTTTTACTTGAAGATACGGCGATTTGAAAAAAAGCTTGCCATTTGCAATTTACTACAAATCGAGCAACACCCACTCGAATTGCCACATTTCGCTGGGTGTTACATTCTTGGAGAAAAAAACAATTCGCTTTGCTTGCTATTCGGAAACTTTTCTGGGCTTTCGAACACAAATTTGATTGTGTTTTTAAGGCAATGTATCTGCACATGAGAACGAAAACAAAGCGAGAAAAAACTAACAAAGCGGGCGGTACAGTGCAAATTTTCCTGAGTTGTAAGCTTTTTCCAAATCGCTGTATCTTCGAGTCAAAAAATCGTAGCTCGACTTTCAGTAGCTGGATTAAAAACTAAGCCTGTCTTTAACGCTGTGATGATCAACAAAAAGTTCTGAAAAAAAATTTGCACGTCCGTGGGTGCACTCAAAGTTGACAATTTTTTGCAATTTTTTCTTGATCAGCTTGGAAGAGGTGCAGCGACGCACATGAACTTCATGAGGAAAATTGAATGTTAAGGACTGAAAGCTTAGGCTTTTCCCGTCAAAATGTTGTATTAAAAATGTTAACGATTTTTTTCCGCAAAGTTACAAGAGTTTGAAAATTGAAAATTTTTGATTTCGTAAAAGTTGATCCCCGATTTGTTTTGAGAAATTTATTTAGATATAAAGATGAATTTTTTCGGTGTCTTTCTTATAATTCCAGAAGTTGCGTTTTTCGTGATCAAAGGGCCTTCAAGCATTTTATTGCTTAGGGACTCACCAAGTCTAAATCCGACACTGAATTGGTACTAACAGTGCCGTAGATAGGATCATCGGCGCCCAGAGTAAGATACTGATTTCGCGCCCTCAAAAATTCTTTGGTTGATTTGTTCAAATAAAACGATAATATTCGCATTGCTGATGGCGCCCTTCGAGGTGTGAGTCTCTGGCGCGGACCCCGGTTGCCAGGCCCAAGCCCTTGTTATAAAAAGTCTAGACCATAATAAAATACATAATTTCAGGATGTTAATTCCACAAGCAATTTTTTCGATGCGATTTATTATTGAAATGTTTGCAAAAAAATCAATTCAAAAACAAACGTCCTTAATAATTATTAATTAATGCAAGTGTGCAAGCTTTTCACGGCCGGCAAATTATTTCCTAATAGATTTTTAATTCTGTTATGCAAAAAACATTGTTGTGATTTGGCTAGCAGCGCTAGCGGCAAATGTATTTTTCTCTGTCGCGGGGCTTTAAAGGACACGGGCCCATAGGCCGGTGCCTACTTTGTCTATTTGATAATCCATCATTGACTTCCTCAATCGGTCCCAGTTCAATGTTTTTACAGTAATATGAGTACAAAACATATTATTTTATTTTTATAGATTTTTTTAATAAGACACCGTCCACTGGGCTTTTGCCCCACTGTCCGTAAATTTTATCCGATCTTGCCGTTAACTCCGATTGTAATTTGAATATTGTGTAATAATTATAAATAATAGTAAACATACCAAATAACTGATTGCTGCCATTTTCAATGTAAAACTGGAGTGGATATTATTGTTAGTGACGATAATTTGTTGATACTGATTTTCAATAAGCTGGTACCCAGTTTATATAGCCTATAACATATGTAGGTACCTACCTCTTGTATCTTCATTACTGGGTAGTAAGTGTGAAAGTGGGGACGCTATACAGTTTTTGAACAGGAGCGAGTAAAGGTATTGCTCTACAACAAATTAATTGTTTGTCGCTTGCTGCATTCTGTTATATAATTTGGATATGCATTGTGTGTAAATAATATGGCCTTTTATTATAGTGCTTATTATAATATTACTGGTGCATATTTGAAATGATTTCGTGCTGTCACTTTCCCTTGATCTTGAAACAAAAAGTGGACGACATGCATGCTTAACACATTTACCTTGTAAACAGTATGATGGATTCATTTCACATAAGATATTGCGTTATTATACAAGTGCGTAAAGTTGTTTTTGGAACTTGGTTAAATATTGGCTTCCCTGATTATTTCAGACCAAAGCTAAAATGGTAAATATAAAATTTAGGACTACCACAGACCAACGCGTGACAGCGGGCACGGGATCAAATTATAGGGCGATATATGTTAGCATTTAAACTGAAGCGATATCTCGGATACATAAGTAATATTATTCCGCCATAGTATAATTTGATCCCGCGCCTCGCTCGCTCCCGTTCTCGCTGCCCCGCGTTGGTCTGTGGTAGCCCTAAATATTATATTTACCGCTGTCCCGAATTGGTCTGTGGGAGCCTTTAATTAAAAACTTCACCCAGTAAACTACTAACTTTTTTGTTTGTTCTTTTCCTCCACCTACATAAGCGCACAGTCGAAGTTATACTTCATGCATTTACATTTTTGATTTTCCCATTAACATTTTTAAAATTAATAAATAATTATTTTCAATAAAATCCATGGATATCATAACATCTATACATAAGTATCCAAAGCCTGCGTACAGTATTACACTATTTTGAAACGTCAATAAATTGTTTTTTAAAATTATAAAATCTATAAGATCTATAGGGATGCGACCCAGCTAGATCGATTTTTTGAACCCCAGAACCCCTTTCCAGTAAATTTCATCCAAAT
The DNA here is from genome assembly GCA_039654895.1 of Mongoloraphidia duomilia. Lineage (NCBI taxonomy): Eukaryota > Metazoa > Arthropoda > Insecta > Raphidioptera > Raphidiidae > Mongoloraphidia > Mongoloraphidia duomilia. The sequence continues at coordinate 23,734,292 of CM077520.1, read as the reverse complement.
CGTTAGAGCCGTTTTATCCCTGTCAGCATTTCAATAATTTTTGAGTCAGTTTTTTTTTGACTCGAGATCATTCCAATTCACTACCCTCGCTAAAGAAGTATAACTTCAAAAATTTCAATACATTTTTTGAAGTTGCAAAACATTTCTAGATTGCTTAAATTAGGTAACTATATTTGACTTTGAGATTTTTTTGTAGACCTACCTAAACATTAAACAACCAACGACCTCAGCTGTCGAGCGTTTATAATCTACAATCTCTCTCCCTAAGCATTTAATGAAGACGCGGGTACTAATTAAATCAAAAAAGAAACATTTTCAATTTATTAAATTGAAATTTTAAATTGTTTTTTTATCGGCACAATTGTTTTTTTGATTATTTTTTTATATAACAAATACATAAAATTCACCGAAGCTTGAACACGAGAACCATTCTAGGTTTTAAATATTTAAATTACGGATTTCTTTCAAATATATACTTATTTGCATTTTGCAATTATTAATAAAATTATGGATTCAGATATTGAAATATTATTAAAAATAAGGTGAAAGCACAGAGCATGTGAAAGTCAAAAACGTACCTATTACAAAAGAAAATATCGAAAATTTTATATGTGTGATCAATTTATTGATAACTCATTAAGTAATCTGCTATAATATTATTTATGTAGGTAGCTTCTGTCTGAATTTCGTTTTTTTGCGGATTTTTTAGGTATTTTATATGACATCTATAGAAAAGAGCATGCCTGCAGAATCTTTGTCCTTGTGTATGAGAACGGCTTATATTAGTTCTTAACTTCTGGAAATTGGAATACCCTAATTTTGTTCAGAAAGTGAAATTACAGTTTCCGTTACTATTTTATTCATAACTAGCTTTTTCTCGTGGCTCTACCCGCCTAGACATTGGAGCGTCTAAAAAAATCATTATATAGGAGACAATAAATTTGAGCTTATATTACTCCTAGTCACAGAACAATGAATTTTATACTTCCATACTCCTAGGCTAGACTCCGCATGTAACATTTCATTCAAATCGGTTGTCCCCTTTAGGCATGATAAAATAACAAACAGGTAATAAAGTTTCGTCTTATCCCTCGGGAACTACTGAATCGACTGGGATAAAAAATAGCATATGTGTTAATTCGGGCTATAAATTACCTGCATGCAAGAATTCAATCAAATCCGTTGCCGCCTTTGAGGCATGGTTGACTAAATATACATTTTTTTTATTTAACATATTTTCACATTTATATATTATTAGCTGTATCTGCGGATTCACTCGCCTTCGATTCGTACATAACGGAATTCTGCTTCTTCTTGATAATAATGCCTGGAATGAGAAAATGTCAAGTATATTGGTATATTCTTGAACCTGGCAAAGACGGTAAATTGTGTCGATAAGTCATTGTTATGCGTAAAATTAGAACAATATGGCGTTAGAGGACAGAGGGAATCTAATAAAATTAATAAAATCTTACTTAACAAACCGGACACAAATAATCAAATATTAGTATGTACTATGTAGACAATAAAAATAATAATGTTACCTATACATCTGTAATTGAACACATAAAGAGAGGAGTACCTCAGGGATCGGTACTTGGACCTTTCCAATTCTTTATCTACAATCTACATAAGCGATCTGTCAAGTTGTCAAGGTGAAGATATTTCTATTCGCCGATTACACTGCTGTAATTTTCAGCACAGACAACAGATCTGATATAATATGCAAAAGTAAATCATTCATTATTTGGTTCTACAACACTGGTTTAAGTTTAATGACCATAAAATGAACATTGATAAATCCAAGCTATTAAATTCAGTAACCTACGAACAAATCAATCAAATTTTTAGGAATACTTCCGGAAAATACACTAAACAGAAAATGCCATATTATATACATTGATAAAAAAAATAAATGCACAGATATATCTTCTACGCCACTTTAGTACAATACTGTCGACTGATCGATTTATTTTCGCCATTTCGTTATCGAATAGTCACAAATACACTGTTAACTCAGATGTTCATAACCATAATACAAGGGAGGGCTCGAAGCTCCGTTTAGAGAAATTTCGAACTACTTTTGTTACATCTTCCCCACAGTGTTCTGGGGCTATTTTCTTTAACAGACCACCAGTACCGTTAAGAGAAGAAGTAAATTTTAAAATATTTTGTAAAAATTTGAAAGATTTTTTAATTAACAAATGTTTATACAGTGTTGGTGACTTTATGTAACTATTCATTTTATATTGTTTATGACAAGTCTTATCTGTAAATATGTACAGCCTAAAGATGATAAATATACTATACTATACTATGATATATGTGGAGCAATTCAACACATGTAACATACTTATTTAAAGCTCAAAAAAGGTATCAAAGCTATCGCAAGTGTCAAAAATACTGTCTCCTGTAGGACATTATACTTTTCTAAATATAAAATATTAATTAGAAGAGAGGTTACGGGTAATGAAGCCAGTATTTTTTTTTAAATTATTCTTTACTAAAAAGTCAACGTTTCGCAAGCATTTGCTTGCATCCTCAGAACCTAGGCAAATCGAATTTATAAATGAAGTATACATTAATATGCATGTTTTAACTGAAAATTTTTGTTCACATTAAGGGTAAGCTATATCACAATATTATGTATTTCTTGGTTTTTTAGTGTATTTGCCATATGGCACATACACTATTGGCGTCGGTCGGATGGCGGGACCTAGGGGTCGGACCAAAATTTCTCGACGTTTCATAGCCTCCTGAACACTTTGACACCATTTTTGGAAATGTCTATTTATATAGGTATTATATATATATATATATATATATATATATATATATATATATATATATATATATATATATACACCGGGTGGTGAACTGCTCAGGTGTATATAGGGATTTAACATGTAAAATCATAAATATGCAGTTTCCTGCTCTCCTGATTTTTTTAGAGCAAAAATTCATTAAACTAAAAATGATCACTGTTAAATTATCTACATGATATGTCACTTAGTTATAACGAAAATAATTTTTATACAGCGTGGTTACAAAAAATGCATATTTTTGACCTTTTGACTATTAATAATTTGTCAGAAAAAATTATTCTTGATAAAAGTTTGTTTATGCTCTAAAACCTAAAAGGAGGTAATTAGAATCGATATATCTCTTCTCGTGTACAGGGAGGATCTGAAAGTTTGATTTGGTCTAAGAATAGAAAGGCCTAGTTGACACGCCTTTAAACGGATTGAAACCAAATTTAAAACTTAAGGTTTTTAGGGGATTCCTCAAGTGGGTTTTTCTTATTTCTTTCCTACTCCCCTAAATAAGGGTAGTTTATTGATGAACAAAAATAGAAAATTGCAATATTCTCGAAAACGACTCAAACGATTTCCATCATATGTCATAAATCGTTACGTCATTATAATAACTGTACAATATGCCTTCATTCATTTGTTTTGTAAAACTTCAGAATGGGAGAATATCGCAATTTTCTATTTTTGTACATCAATAAACTACCCCTGTTTAAGGGAGTAGGGGGGAAATAAGAAAAATCTACTTGAGGAATCCCCTAAAAACCTTAAGTTTTAAATTTGGTTTCAATCCGTTTAAAGGTGTGTCAATTAGGTCTTTCTATTCTTAGACCAAATCAAACTTTCAGATCCTACTAATTTTTTCTGACAAATTAATAATAGTCAAAAGGTCAAAAATATGCATTTTTTGTAACCACGCTGTATAAAAATTATTTTCGTTGTAACTAAGTGACATATCATGTAGATAATTTAACAGTGATCATTTTTAGTTGAATGAATTTTTGTTCTAAAAAAATCAGGAGAGCAGGAAACTGCATATTTATGATTTTACATGTTAAATCCCTATATAGGTACACCTGAGCAGTTCACCACCCGGTATATGCGGGCAATAACTTTCGAAAGAGTTAATTGATTTTGACGAAATTTGGTAGGCACGTTGAAATCTATCACCGCACGAAGCCTATTTAAAATGAGCCTAATCGGACCATTTTAAGGGTGGTTTTTAGGGGTTGAAAAATGTTTTTAGGCCCAAAAATGCCTAAACAATTCTCAGAATCATTTCAAAATTGAAATTTAACCCTTTAGTAACGATTAAAATGTGCTGCTAAAATTTTAATAAAATCGGCCCGACAGGACCAGACTTACAAATTTTATGAAAACACTAGTTTGCGGATAATGCTTTACTTACTGAAGGGTGTATTTATTTTGGTACCGAGGTTGCATTGATAAAAATATTGAAATTAAGAAAAAAAAATATTATTTTAAGGGATGTATTAAGGGGTTAAATTTTTTATTTTGTTCAAAAACAAACTTCTGTTCACATAATAAAACCATAATGCCAGTATTAGCAAATACACTATATTGTCGGCAGGGTTTTGGCACTGCGACCCGAGTTTTTTTTTTATATAGTTATTTTTGGACGCATCAACATCGAAGGCCATTAGCATCCGGAACTATAAATTATTAATCTAAAAAATATACAATCCTGTTGAGTGGAGGAACGATATAATTCGATTAATTCCGTTTTCTGTATTTTCAAATATATTAGAGAGATCGTTGGGAAATCCGCAAGAGATTCGTGCAACAGCATATTGTGGACATTCCAGGAAAATATGTTTGATGCTGACAGGGACTTTACATAAATCACACTGCTGACGATCGGTCTTGTCAAAAAGATATTTATGCGTCAGTAATGTATGTCCTACTAGAACTCGGTCTTGGTTTTTCTGACTATCATATTAATTGTTTCGAATATAGGAAAAAATCATTTTACCAACCAGTGGTCACAGTCAGGATTCTAACCTGAACTTTTCCAATTTCGCGTCGGAATGAGCTTACAACAATTATATAATTGGCTGCTCTCCAACGAAAAAATCTTTCAATTGCATACAGCCGTATAAAAAAACTATTATTATCATATTAATGTTTACTTCATTTATAAATTCTATTTGCCTATGTCCTGAGGATGCAAGCAATGCTTGCGAATGTTGACTTTTTAATAAAGAATAATTCTTTTAAAAAACACTGGCTTCATTACCCGTAAACCTCTCTTCTAATTGTAATATCATCTATCAGCATGGATAAAATTTTAACTAGTATATGACATTCATATTTACGAGTGCGGATTATTTGTAAAGAAATATCGGATAATTTATACAAAGGAGTAGATACTACATATCATATCAATTTTCAAAATGGTCGGATAATTTTTCCAAAAAGTACATATTATGGCCGTCATTTTGAAATCTAACGTCATTTTATTTTTTTGTGTTCTATGAAACTCTCAAATATCAATTTTCAAAAGGATCCGATAATTCTTACAAAAAAGTACATATGGCCGCCATTTTGAAATTTGACGGCATATTATTTTTTTGTGTCCAATGAAACTGTCAACTATCAATTTTCAAAAGGATAGGATAATTTTTACAAAAAAGTACGTATGGCCGCCATTTTGAAATCTGACGGCAAAATGTTTTATGAAAAGAAAACGGTCCTGAGGTAGGATTTTTTAACACAAGCAAATCTTGATTTTAAAGATGTATCAACTTTTTGTGAGAATATTTTTATAAACATTATCGTCGTACGAACACAACGTAACCCTAGCATGTGCGTGCCTAACACGTGATTCACCCTTTTTTCTAGTACAAAAATGTTTTCATTTAAAAAGTTCGTGAACTGAATATAAAATCTGAATATAGACATATACCTACGAGTAAATATATTATTCAATTTTTGACCACTTTCCTCTACTATATACAAAGACGTTTATCGTAATTTTGCGTTCGCAGGCGGAGTTAAATAGCAGTTTGAATTTACTGTCACCAGTTGGCATCACCTCACGATGCAAAAAAAAGCCATTGCAAGGGTACCGCTCCCAATAGATTACACCAATTTTTTGGAAATATTCGATTTTTTTTTTAACTTTTCCGAAAAAGGAAGGTTCATTTTCGGTTTCTGATGAAACAGTTTTGTCAAATAAGTATTAATAAGGTTGTAGCGTGACTTCAAAAATTAGCATTTTTCGCGCAATTATTGTCAATTTTTTTCTAGTAAAACATACATAAATTAAAAAAGTACTCCATTAGAAACCAAGATTGGTCTTTTATCTTCCTTATAGAAAAATAATTTTGGCAAAATGTTGACTAATAACTCAATAATCACTTGGGAGCCGAAGCCTTATTTTGTGTGTAATCTCGGAGCGTTCCAACAGCCTTAATAGTTTTATCCCTACTCAGTACTCGTATATACAACACCCGTAATAAATATAATCTGAAATAGGTTTAGACTACAATTAAAACCGTCTCAACTGCTGCATCTAATAATATGAGGAAAATCTACAATAGAATTTCCGTACACATAAAATGCTTGCCGCTAAAGCATTAAGCAATTCAAAAGAGAAATGAAACCTAGGAAGCAGATGTCATCATGGACTAAACGATTTTTTATTATAATTTTTTTAATGTATTGACGCCATTATACAGTTTATCTACTGTCTATAATACGATTTATTATTATTAACAGAATGATTTCTACCTTAAATATTTTATCGTAATTGATTCAGTTGTTATAGATGGAGAGCTGGCGACGTTTTTTCTCAAGTGTCTACGTAAGGCAAAGTAATATTAAAAATTCGACTGATGACCAGTCCTATATACTTCCCACCTAGTAAATATTTGCAAAAAATAAACACTTTTTTTTTTTTTGACTAGGCCCAAATAACCTTAGCTGTTGGTGGTCTTTAAAACACAATTTAATTTTTATTCTTTGAAAAAAGCATGGCCCTCTTTTTTTGTTTGGTGATCTACTGATGGCTAACTTAATATAGCAAAAATCATGGTTACCTTGATTTACGTACAATTTTTATTTTTTTTAGTAAAATATTTTTTTTCTCGAAAACTATACATTTTAGAGAAAAAAAATATTTACATTTTTTTCATATTATAACATCTAGAATTCATTTATATTTTTTTTTACCTATGTTAATACGTGACATTGAGGACGTTTTTTTGAATATCTCAGGATCCACTGAACCGATTTGACTCAAAATCTAATCAGATCTAAGTTAAAGGCTGATAAACACAATAGAACAATCGGCATGCCCGTATGTTGTTCCGTTCTTAAGATATCGAAGGCGAAAAATTGACCACATACACACACACACACATACAGACATCAGTCAGAAAATGATCTTAAACGATTGCTAGGGTCTCAAAACGTGAAAATCTGTTAAAATCTCGAAATATTTTTTTCGGACTAAATCCATTACTTCCCTACCATAGTAGAGGTGGGAAGTAAAAATACCTGTATACGTGGTCCCCATTTGAGAACCTGTAAATCTGACAGCTAATCTCCAATAAAAAGTTTACATTATTAGATACATGGAAAATTTATATTTTACCTGTTTAATTTGTACCTGCCATCTAAAACGCAAGGAATATGGCCTTGCGTTTTAGATGGTAGGTACAAATTAGACTGGTAAAATATGAATTTTTTATGTATCTAATAATGTAAACTTTTTTTATTTTATATTAATGAGTCATAATTTTGAATACATAAAATATGTGTGTGTATATGTGTGTGTGTGCGCGCGCGCGCCAATAACTTTCGAAAGAGTTAATTGATTTTAACGAAATTTGGTAGGCACGTTGAAATCCATCACCGCACGAAGTCTATTTAAAATGGGCCCGATCGAACCATTTTAAGGGTTGTATTTAGGGGTTTCAAAAAGTTTTTGGGCCCAAAAATACCGAAAAAATTCTCAGAATTGTTTCAAAATTGAAATTTAACTCTTTAGTAGAGATTAAAATGTGCTGCTAAAATTTTAATAAAATCGGCCCGATAGGACCGGACTTTTAAATTTTATGAAAACACTAGTTTATTGATACGGATTTTACTTATGGAAGGGTGTATTTAATTTAGTGCAGATGTTGTACTGATAAAATCCATGTCTAATATTGAAATTTAGAAAAAATTAATTATTTTAAGGGATGTATTAAGGGGTTACATTTTTTATTTTGTCAAAAAATAAACTTATGTTCACATAATAATTCCACAATGCCTGTATTAGCAAATACACTATATTGTCGGCAGGGTTTGGCACTGCGACCCAAGGTTATTAGAGTACAGGTTGCCTCATTCCATCTGACCAATCAGCGTAAGCGCGGGAATGACGTCAGCTAGAATTTAGTTTAAATCAAGTACAAAAATTGTTGAAGATTATGCTTATTTATATTAGGTGCTTCGTGCAGATTTTTTCTTAAAATTGGCAGAAGACAATAAATAGAAGAATAGAAGTTTAAAAATAGGATAATTTTTATTTTTATTACAAAATTTAGGTTTTAATATTTATAATATAAACAAACAAACAATTAAATAATGCTCAAGAAATGGCAGATCTTGTTAATTACCTATTTTTTAAATTTAAGAAACGAATAAAATTAACTAACAAATTGATAAATTAATTATTTTATCTTTTATATTCACAAAATATTAAAAATAACCACAAAACACCATAACACTTAACAGCTATCGCAAAATTGACAACTTATCATATTTTTTTCACTAACAGAAGAATCATGTTTCTATTAAGTATTGAAAAAACATATCACACTACCATGGTTACTGTGATTTTTATTTCCAAAAATTAGCAGCGTCCATCGTCTGATCTTTTCTATTGAAGTGAGCAAGCATGGTATATTCTGAGTGACGTCATCCCCCCCACTACTATCTATCGGGATGAGGCAACCTATACTCTACTAACCTTGACTGCGACCCGAGTTTTTTTATACTTAAATAAAACAAAAAATTTTTCATGTATCTATGTTGATACGAACACTCCGAAAAAAATTATTAAAAATCCATTATTTCCAATAATAAAAAATATAACAAACGAAATTTACATGGGTACCGTGGAGACGAAATTATTAAAAAAAAATAGTGTTACAATTATTACATGAAAAATGTGTCTAGTTTCTACCTGCCACCTAAAACTTAAGAGAGAATGGCTGCCAGACTTACGTATTCTCAAATGGGGAACACATAGGGATTGTTGAGATTATTTTGCCTTACGTGGACACCTAAGAAAATTCGTCGGTGCCTCTTAACTATTAAAAGCTATAAGCAAACAAACAATATTGTCTTGTATGTTCAGTTTCAAAAATTTAGAGCCGACCTCATAATGCGCCCAGATCCGGATCTTGACTTTTTTCTAGGGGGAGCAAAGATCTCGATTGCCGCCCCTTACCCTAGTAAATTTAGTACTTCGTTGTAGACCATAGACCCATTATGCTATTATCTATTGAGGTTCAAAAACGGAGAGAGATATTGCGACCTCCATAGATTTTTTTTAACTTTTTTTTATTTTCAATGTTATTTAAAACTATTTAAAAAATCAAAGCCTATTCTGCCGCCCCGTAAGTTTGCCGACCCTTCGGACATTTTTCCGATTGCCCGCCGATTTTATCTAGGTCTCATTTTATAAAGTAGGTAATAATTTGTTTTATAGATAACCGCGACAATCGTAATAAAATTTAATCGTGAAATTTGATCCATGTAAAACGGGTTTTACATTTTAACGCACGCATATTATGTTCCGTGAATATATTAGTTAAGCATGAATGAGTTCAATTTTTAATTACTATCATTGACCATTCCTTTCTTGTTGTTTATTGCATAACAATAGCTTTGAAAGTGTTGTTATCGCGTTTATCAAATGGCGTAACATTGAAAATTTTGTTTTCTTCTAAATATTCCAATATGACAGGTTTTCAAGTATTTTTATTTCACACTATGAGGTTCTCTGGTCAGGTTTTGAACTTGACGGAATCCTGAAATAAACATTAAATATCCGGACTTGATCAGGTTTTCAGTAGATCCGGTTTTATGTTTATTAAAAAAGCGGTCAAATGCGTGTGGAACTCGCGCTACGAGGGTTCCGTACCGTTACAACAATTATATTAGGTAGACATATTCTGTGAAAATTTCAACCGGCTACATGTTACGGTTCCAAAGATACAGCCTTTAAAGTGGAGGACAGTATGGCTCAGTTGGTAGCGTCGCAGCCTCTGAATCAGACTGTCGTGGGTTCGAATCCCACCTCTGCTCATGGATGTTTTGTGATGTTATTTACAATAAAAAATGGTGGAACCTTTGGTGTAAAGATACGAAATGTTACAATTACCACAAAACACCAAACCATAACAAACACTCTCGACGTACGTTTCGCCAACCAAGTTGGCATCATCTCCTGATGATGCCAACTTGGTTGGCGAAACGTACGTCGAGAGTGTTTGTTATGGTTTGGTGTTTTGTGGTAATTGTAACATTTCGTGATGTTATTTAGTTTTAAGTGATATATTATGATATTTGTTGTATTTAAGACGCTAATGACCTAAGTTGTCGACGCGTCTATAATCCACAATAAATAAATAAATAAATACAGCCTTTAAAAGGTTTTTCCCTTTTATGTGTGGGGACCTCCTTTAATTTTTACTTTTTGTGATTTTTGGATTTTTCCCTTTACTTGTGCTACGAGACCTTGCTTTTTGCCAAATTTCATGACTTTCGGAAAAACTATTCTTACGGGAGAACGGCGAGGGGTTTTCCGAGATACCTATCGCACTATGAGCAGTGGCGTAGATACCATAGGGCTAGACGGTGCCGTGCACCGGGGCCCCCAAGCTCAGGGGGCCCTCGGACATTGACCATCACACCTCATATTGAACTAGTGAAAAATTCTCCCATGTTCAGAATGTAAATAAAATAGGTTGCAACACGACTTTAATCATGACAACTCATTTGAAAGTATACAGGGAAATTCTCAACAAGTTCCGACTTCTGTTCGAAACTTGTGGGGAATTCCCCTGTATTCTTTTTGTTGTTTGTACAGTGTTGCCAACTTGAAAGATTCACCGTCACATTTAGCGGGTTGGCAATAAGGAAACGGTCTATAAAAATAATCCGTTAAATAAATTAAAACTTTATTGCAACAAAAACCTTTTATAGAAAACTTTATATTATTTTCAATTCAAAATTTTTTTCTGTAAACTGTTACTTAAAAAAATAATTACATGTGTTCGAGTTCCAGTATACACAAGAAAGATATTTTTACTTGAGAAACGCTATTCTTTAGTACATTATAGTATAGGTTTGCTACCGCCATCTATCGATTAATTTTGCATAAATTAGAGAAATAAAATTATGGATAAAAAAAGAAACCTAGTGGCGCGTTTAAGCGCAAACACCGCTAGGGAAGAGAAGATAGTAAACAAAAATTACCCAAAATTGACACATTTTTTAGTCAGCCTTCTACAAGTAGTTTTGGCCCATTCCCAAATATTTCTAAACCTAAACAGTTTAGTTTGGGCCCCAGTTTTTTTGCACCAGGGCCTTTGGTTACCTAGCTACGCCTCTGACTATGAGCAAAACGCTGGTATCCTAAATTTAGGATAGAACAACTAGTATTAGATAAAGATTTTTGAGAGATTTGTAAAATTAGTAAAATATTATAATAGTGATCTACTATAGGTACGTACTATTTTTTTATTTAAACAAGTGAGTTTAATGCTATCACTTCTGACAGTTTTTTTACAACGATAATTTGTCCAAGTATTTTTTCAAATTTTGTCATCTTGCAAATATTACATAAATAAGTAATTTGTTGTTGCAAATTATGTTACAACGTTTAACCCAAATATTTCTCATTTAGTTGTAATTAAATTAAGCACTATAGGATTGTTTTCTATTTTGTAATAATTACCTACATACTCATTACCGTGGAGCGTTCATTCGTATAAAATGTGTTGTTATAGGCTCACTGAAATGTTGTTAATTAATAGTTTTGCGTTTACCCGTGGTTTTACCGCGGTATTCCTCTATATCGCACGCTTCCGTAATTGTATCACAAGCGTTATAAGAGTGGCCGATCGCATCAACAACTTATCTTCATTTCGGTGCCCTGGATTTCCAGGCCTTAATTATAAACATTTTACCAAAACCCAGAAATAAGTTAATTTGCCAATTTGAATTGGTGAGAACGTTGTGTGTAGTGTGGGGAATAACATACTTAAGATCCTAGGGTCTCACATGCCCGCTTCATCACTTTTGTCGTGAAAAATCACCCGCAGAGCACCGCAGTGTTTTCGCGTCTAGTTTCAAACCAGTTGATCGGACGATAAAAGTGATCACAGATAAATAAAAATGCCATATTTATGACTCAATTTATCCTTATTAAGGGAGGCCTACAATAAGGGCTTAAGGTCAAATTTAGTTTCAGGGCCGGCACGTGCGCCTGGTCGGACAGGCGATCGCCTTACGGCGCCATATTTTTAGGGCGGCATATTTTTGTAGCAGCGAATTTTTCGTGCGGTATTCTACTTTTTAAAAATGATTATATTTTTTCAAAGTGTCTATACCTATATTATTTTGTGTAAATATTGTTATTAGAATTACATTTGTTTTTTTTACTTGTTAAGTAGGTACCTAAATAAAATATATCATCGGTTTATTAATTTTTTTAATATGTTGGGGGGGGGGAGCGGCAAAAGTTGTATTCGCCTTAGGCGGCATATTTTGACGTGCCGGCCCTGTTTAGTTTTCTGAAAAATGCGTCTGTCGCGTTATTTTGTTGCGAATATGAACGGATCGTTTGACGAATGATATTTCGGAAAGGAAATTGTAGAGCAGACTTTTCTCTACACGTTACATCGATTTTTAATTTTCGTGAACGTTTTTTAGGGTATTTCTTATCATGTTTTCGAAAACTTATAATTCGTAATTTTCAATTTTATGTAAATAATGAAAGCAATTACTGTGCTGATGAAAGTAGCCATTTCCATTATCGGAATATGTTTTATTATGAAATAATATTAATCGATTAGATGTTTTACGCAATAGATACACTTCTTGTGAATTCACAGTATAAATAAATAATTAATTGTGAACTTATTAACATGCCGCGTGTACAGTAACTTCCAACAGGAAGTTAAATGGAGTGACTGTCTTTTTCACATATAGAATCTTCTCACATAGCAATAGGAAAAAAATACTGCTATTACAATGTTTATAAAAACAAACGTATTATTGAACCCTACAACGGACGCATGATGATCCATCCAAAAGTAACCATAGTTCCTTGAGACTGAAACGAGAGGAGAAGAAATTGTGTTCGGAAATCGGAACGAATAGAAGAAAAATCATATCTAAGATGGACAGCGCCATTGTAGCTTACTATACAGTCAGGATTGTGGGTTATGTTGTTCCAATATTTAAGCGTATTTTAAAAGACCGTTTTTTTTTCTGAAACGGCAGGACGGCCTAAACATTGCAAAATAACTATGCAGGTGAAAACGAGACGTGTGATTATTCTATACAAGAATTTTTCCTGGCAATGGAAACACATTTTTCGTCACATATCTTGAAGGTTTTTTCCACGACGCATATCTCAGCAAGTATGGTGAACTCGCAGATATGTTTCTATCACTGAAATAAAATCTATAGAGGACGCATACCGTATATACAACTGCTTATATAAAATTGAAGCCAGGTTTGACGTCACAGGGCCCAAATCAAAAATATGGCGGCAAAACACCGGATGGATTGGGAATATTATTCTATTCTTCTTCTGACATATAAAATGAGGGCTTAATTATTACAATGGCGACTGGCTTCATTTTTAAATGCTTATACTCCCTCTATAGCTTTAACCTTAGGGGTGTCTATAAATAGTCGATGCTACCAAGTGAGGGAAGAACATTAGAACGTTCGCGGTTCGGCATCTTGTATGGACCTTTTCCGGGACATGCGTATATGCGTGCGCATGGGAACATTTAAGTATTGGTCGCTATGGCAACGAAGTAAATATTCTCAAATCTCAGCTGTCAGTGAGATTTCGGTGTTTGAAATTGATTAAATAAAGCTCTAGATTTGAAATAGTTGTACATTTCATACATGTGCTACAAAAAATAATGTATACAACACGTACAATTATGTATATTATGATAATATGACGCTCGGGGTGTTGGTACGCTCGCTTACAGCTCGTGTACCAGTATCACCCCTCGCGTCATATACATAATTGTACTTGTTGTATAAATTACTATTATGTGCAGAATAATGTTGAGCCATTGCAAAAAAATGTTTTATTTTGCAGTCTGTACAAGCGTTTCGAACAAAAATTCACCAAAATCTAAACTAGTCAGTTTTTCCCACACCTTACTTGAGTGCTACTAACGACGACGGACCGAACGAAATTTATACACCAATGTTATAGTTTCACATCTAAATAAACTTTTAACTGTTTATAAATGGGTTGAAAATGTACATTGTACAGTGGTAAATAAATTTACATGTACTAGAAAAGTTCTGTACGAGAAGATGTCCAGTGGAGGGTTAAAATTCAAGTCACATCGTTTTTAAGTTAATTTGCTAATAATAATTCATTGCATGACTGGTTCGAAATTGTATTATTTTCAATTAAACACTTAAACAGTTTTATTTCTAGCTAAACACCAATTACTTTCTTATATAGTTAGAATAATAACTCCGGACGATATTATTATTCGTGATACTTTTCTATGTCATTCATTTTTTTCTAAATCGTTCATTTTTGTTTTCTTTGCAACATATTTAACCTAAACATTGCATATTATAGACGTTAGACAACTAATGTCAATGGCGTTTAATTGACCTAGAGTGAAGCGGTAAAATCTGATTTTAACTCGATCGTTTGGCATTTTGTTCTGTTTGTCCGCGTGTACCAATTTTAACGAAATTTGGCAGGGAAGTTCTTTGAACTTAAATCAAATGAAGTATTAGACCGAGAGCTAGTGACATTTTTTTGGTGTTATTTATTCAAGGCCTTATTTTTTTGAAGATGTTGAGGGAGGCATTAAAGTGCCCTGAGTTAGGGATTTTGCTAGATAGCGATATGGGAGGGATGCAGACCGCCCCCCAACGTGTAACAAAAAAAATTGGCCACAATAATTATTGCTTCAAGACTGAAATTGATTGTATAGCTTGTTGATGATCCAATAATGCCATTATAATATTTGCAGACTGATTCCTAATAGTATTAAAGGGGTGGCAGATCACCCTAAACCGAGGTGTCATGTATCCGACGAAATATATATTATTAGTTCAAGGTTCAAATTTTAATATGTTGTCATGGCGACTATTTTAAGCATATATTTCAACTTGCAGAACAAAATGTCGGTATTAACCCCCTTGCAGAACGATATAAACACCTAGGCGAGCAAGTTTCCCTCTAAGAGAGGGGGTTAATATCAACATTTTGTTCTGCAAATTGAAATATATGCTTAAAACAGTCGCCGTAACAACATATTAAAATTTGAACCTTGAACTAATAATATAAATTTCGTCGGGTACATGACACGTTTAGGGTGATCTGCCACCCCATTTAATACTAACCAATCGATCTGCAAATATTATAATGGCATTATTGGGTCAACGACAAGCTATACAAAAAATTTCAGCCTTGAAGTTATAATAATTGTGACCATTTTTTTTGTTACATGTTGGGGGCGGTCTGCACCCCTCCCATACCGCTATCTAGCAAAATCCCTTACACAGGGCACTTTAATATGGCTCCCTCAACATCTTCACAAAAATAAGGCCTTGAATAAATAACACCAAAAATTGTCACTAGCTCTCGGTGTATAAGTAGGTACTTATATAATTTTGTCTGTTTGAAAACACATTATAACTTTTTAAAGGATTTTTATTCATAAGAAAAAAATATATATCACTGACGGGATTTTTGAATAAAACAATGATGTTATTTTTTGTAACATTTTTGTTTATTTTGTTGTATTTATAAAAATGTAATAAATTATTGTATAACCTATAATCCAAGCTCTGGTATACTGCCGTCATAAGGAAAAGGGGCGTATCTGTCAAAATGTTAAAACGGAGAAAAAAAAATAAATAGTGTTTGAGATTTTTCATTACCTGCTGTCTTTAGAAAAGCTGAAATTCTTATATTTTACTGATGTCATTATCTGTATTAGTTATTACTAATCAATATTCCGAACAGTTTCTTTTATTTTATTAATTTATTAAAAAAAATTTAGTTTTTCCCTTCTTGTTTAGTAAAAAAATACGAATAAAATGGTTGACATTACGTTAAAAGGGCGCAAATGCATAAACCGTCTTTTCTGCTTAGTAATATGCTTTATCTTAAGTAATATTTTCATTTTTGAAAAGTCGCTTGTGACACTAGTGTCCTTTTAACGTAGTATAAGAAATAAATTTTCGATGTGTAAATAATTTAAAACGATGCAGCTCCATAATGCAGAACGTTATTTCGTTGAAATAGGTACCTAAATTATTGTTAAGTAACTATTTACGAACCAACGGCTTCATAATTATTTCATCCTCCTGTTACAAGTGTTTTAAAATAAAATAAAAGATCAAAAATAAAAATAAAATATTTTTTTATTGAAAAGTAAAAAAAAAACACATTATATGACTTCTCTGTCAGAAATTATGAAATTACTAATATAACATGACTTTTCTGTCAAAAATTATAGAAGCCAACAAAAATATAAAAATAAACAACACAATATTACTTATTTTTGTGTCAAAAAATATGAAGAGACAGCAGTCTTAGCCAAAGGGGGAAATTTCGCAATTACACCCACTACAATACCTACGGAAGACATCATTGCCAATGTTGAAGCAGGAATTCGTACCTTACCACGAGATCTGGCAGAAGAAATTCGCACTGAAGCCTCAAGAATTCTACGCCAAGCCAAACCACCGAAAGGCAATTTAACTGGAAAGGAAATGAGAGCAATCAGAGGCCTAAACTCAGATAAGGACATCATAATCCTACCAGCAGATAAGGGCAACGCCACCGTAGTGCTAAAGACTGAGGACTACAAAAGAAAGATCGAAGAGTTATTAGACCCCAACACATACAGAAAGCTGAAACGGGACCCTACTTCAAGTATCACCAGAATGACCAGTCAACTTATAAGGAAATCAACCATCGAGCCGCACGTCCAGAGGAACCTATGCAAAACAGAGGCTTTACCACCGAGACTGTATGGTCTACCGAAAATTCACAAGGATGGTGTCCCCTTGAGACCAATCGTTAGCGCGATAAATTCACCCACCTACGACATTGCCAAACACTTAACCACTTTGCTACAACCACTCATTGGCAGATCGGATACATACGTGAAGGATTCAACTCATTTCATCGAGAAAATAAAAACAGCCATATTGGATCCGGATGATATATTAGTCAGCTTCGACGTGGTCTCGCTATTTACAATGGTTCCAATCAAGGACACTTTGCAATATATAAGCGAGATTTTTCCAGATGACATCACAGCTCTGTTCCGACACTGCCACGACAACATACTTCCAATATAATGGTGAATTCTATGAACAAACCGATGGAGTTGCGATGGGAAACCCATTGAGTCCGGTAGTCGCCAACTACTTCATGGAAAAATTCGAGGAAACAGCATTACGGTCATCCGACAAAAAGCCATCGTGTTGGCTTCGCTACGTTGACGACACCTTCGTAATATGGAGCCATGGAGAGCAGGAATTGGAAAGACTTTTCAACCACATCAACTCTATAAATCCCGGGATACAGTTCACGATGGAAAAAGAAAAGAACAAACAGATAGCCTTCCTAGACGTATTACTGGAAAGAAAAGACAATGGAAAGCTGGATCATAAGGTCTATCGGAAGCCAACTCATACAGACCGATATTTGAACAAGGAGTCAAATCACCACCCGAGACAAAAAAGAGGACTAATCAAGACACTGGTAAACAGAGCAACACGAATATGTGAAGCGAAACACCTCCAACCGGAACTAGAACACCTGAAAACAGCACTGCAAAACAACGGATACACACTGCAAGAAATAAACCGAGCAATACGTCCAAGAAGAGCAGCCATCCCGGAAAACGAGGAACAAGAAGTGAAAAATGGTACAGCGTATCTACCATACATCAGGAACATAACGGACCGCATCGGCAAACTTCTGGAAAAGTACAAAGTCAGGACAATCTACAAACCAACGAGAAAGATTCAGGAATGTCTAAGATCGGCCAAGGACACAAGAGACCCACTGGCAACACCAGGAGTATACCGCATCCCTTGCAGCTGTGGATCAGTATATATTGGGACAACGAAACGAAGCATCAACACACGCATAGCAGAGCACAAGAGAAGCTGTAAACTGGGACAAACGGAAAAATCTGCCATAGCCGAACACACTTTGACTCTGGACAATCATAAGATCCTCTTCGAAGAAACCCAAGCCATAGACAGAACGTTGAGCTATTACCCAAGAATATACAGAGAGGCCATAGAAATACATAAACACACACAGAATTTCAACCGAAAAGATGAAGGCCTCAATCTCAGTAAAACCTGGACACCAGCACTCCGACATACAAAACCAATGACCAATCGTACAAGGACGGGATACGACCGAGTAGAGAACTCACCACCACTACACACTTGCGCAGTTGACCAATGGCAGAGAGACGGACTACGACCGAACAGAGAACACACTGGCACTAGGTATAAAAGAAGGGAGAACACCAGTCACCGACACACTAACCTGTGAGCCGCCAAGGAGGACACTTCGACCGCTGCCACATCGCCTTTGAGAATGTCTACCGCAGTTGTAGACGAAACGTCAGGTAGAAATACCACCGGACCACGGCCTACAAGCCCGGAAACCATGAAGATTTGAATCTTACCATTATTGAAAAGTTTGCACGGCACAATGTAATCTATATTTTTGCGGCACAAACGTGTTAACAGGCGGCAGTCCGACTGATTGAGTCGCAAGTGACGATGACGATTATCACTCCCGCGCACCCCACCCCCAACATAACTAAAAAAAAGGCGTTTCTGAACAGAAGCGTCTCTTTTTGTAGCATAATCTGAAAAATA
The DNA here is from genome assembly GCA_039654895.1 of Mongoloraphidia duomilia. Taxonomy (NCBI): domain Eukaryota; kingdom Metazoa; phylum Arthropoda; class Insecta; order Raphidioptera; family Raphidiidae; genus Mongoloraphidia; species Mongoloraphidia duomilia. The sequence goes on along the minus strand of CM077520.1, from coordinate 23,715,318 downwards.
TTTTGCATCGCAAAGTTTTAAAAACGTTTCTGCCATTTGCGTCTCTTGTATATTCCAAATACTAAGATAAAAAGTCATGTCTTCACAACGGCGTCTTTTTATCTTAGTAGCAACACAGTCAAATGTGCAGGTGCGTCTTTAGATTTAATGGTAATTCAGAAACGCCTTTTTAATTATTTAAGTTATTAGTTTAATTTCAGAAGGCTAGACGCAACTGACCATATGCGTCTTTTTTTTTTTTGTACATGGTAGAAATTACTTTCTTGCTTAGTTTTTTGTCGTTCTTTCTGTAAATGCGTCCTTCTTTGCTATGTTTATCTTCGGTTGTATAGCTTTAATAATAATAATAAAAATACTGGTAGATGCGCCTTTTTTCGCTGATTCCGAATATGTATTTAGTTCATTTATGACAAAAATGTTGGATGCGCCCCTCTTGCTTATGACGGCAGTATACCAGTTTACTGGACAACACTACTAAAATTTTATTATTGAATTTAACAGATAATATATGATGAAAAACATCAAACCGATGGCAGACTAATTCAATAATTCAATTTTTTAATCATTTTTTGTTGTCAGGATCTCAAATACAGCTCAACACTACTTGATGACATTTGTACAGATTTATAGAGGTATCAATTATTTACAGTTATCATCGTCTGCCTTGCAAATTTTTTTTGCATACCTCTTCCCTAATGGATAAATGCTCAATATAAGGTCGGTCAGGTATGCAAACAAAATTGCAAGGCAGACGATGATAATTATACATAATTGATATTTCTCTATAATATGTTTAAATTTCATCAAATAGTGTTGAGCCGTATACGCAGCGTCGTAGCTAGGGCCTGGCAACCGGGGCCCGCGTCAGGGGCGCTAACCGCGAGAGGGCGTAGTCAGTGGCGGCTCGTGGGGTAGTGCCACAGTGCCATGGCACTAATCCTAATTTTTCAATTTTCTCTAAAAATATTTTTTTATAATATTTTTATTAATATATTTTTTTAATCAATTTATAAAATTATCGATCGTCCGGATAGCAGAGTTCAGCCTAAATCGCACAAATTTCCTAAAACATTTTCACCACGCGATCAGTAACACGTATCCTGTGCCATTTAATAATAGGCACAGTGTAAGCAAAGCATACCTTACGGTCCTTATATGTGAGCAAGAGAGATAGAACTATGACTCATGATTTCCCTATGCTGTAATGCTAAATCTAAATGAAATGTGTGCCAGGCACATTATTGGAGATATTCTGTTTGGTCATTGTTGGAATTTATACGCATTGTTGTTTCGGTTAAATGTTATTGTTGATAACAATTTTGTTTCATTATTTGACGGTTTGCCAGAAATGTGTAGAGGTCTTGAACTTTATTAAACTGTTTTTTTTTTCGGATTTCTATTGTTGCACTTTGTGCCAGTGTGTACTTGTTTAGTCAAACATAGACAATTGCGTGGATAGTCACTAGGTAAGTTATTTTCTATGTTTTATAGGTACTTCTTTTCTATTTTGACCTTCGTTTTGGCACCACCTGTCTAAACAGGCACGAGCCGCCACTGGGCGTAGTCAGCGATGCGAATATGATTAGCGCGAAATCAGAATTTGACCAGGGGCGCCGATGATCCTAGCTACGACGCTATCTCCCACAGATTTGATGTTCATGCGTATTCGAGATACTAATACAAAAAAATTGAATCTATCTGCCACCGATTTGATGTTTTTCATCATATAATTTGTTAGTTTCAATAATGAAATTTCAGCAGTGTTGTCCGGTAAACTTTTGTATGGTCAGAGATTGTACTACTACTTTCTGAAACGCAAAACAAAAATTGACAGCCTGTATGTTAAAATAATTATTTAAATAATTTTTTTGAAGTGAAAACTTCCTTAGGCGCGTTAGGCACTCTTTGCCTGGGTAGTACTGAAAAAATGTGAAGCGTTCACAGCCTTCCGTAAGAATTCGCAACATACTTAAACGTTCGTCACTACTTCCGTAAGAATTCGCAACATACTTATATCATAAAAACGGCCGTCTACACACTTCCATTCATAGCGCAGTTGGTTTAGTCTTTGCCTTCTATGCATAGGAACCTGGGTTCGAGACGTGATGGCAGCGTAGAATTTTTGGCGTTTTTTTTTTTCTAAATTCTGCATGATATTTATTTATATATTTTTTTATTTTTGTTATATTCTTTCTTTGACAATAATTATAATTTTTTTGAAACCAAGGTGGAATTAATTAAAAATACAATTTTAGTATTTTAGTAATAAATTATTTTTAGTTCATAAATGCGCTATAATAAATGACACCAAAAATTAGAAAATCTGAAGTTTTCACTTCTGTCGTGTAATTATAAGCACACTCCCATTTTTTTTGATGTGAAACATCTTATGTCGGGCAGTGAACAGCCGCGCGATGGGAAATATGCAACGAAATGTTTGGTCCGCTCCTTCGCTGCTGTTCTCCCCACCACTGCGGCACTCTATTTCTCTCTCGGCTTCCGCGCGCTCGGGGAACCGCGTGTGTTACAGTACAGTATATAGGATTACGTCAGCATAACAGTTAGTTGCTGCTTTTGAAAAAATATATACTACTACATAGAGAATACCACCGAGTTCAATAACGTTTTCTTTGATGTTTCACATCTGTCGGGGGTCCCGAAACCCACACCCTTTTTTATTATATTATCACGAGTAATAAGATTATTATCTTATGCATGAAGATTTATATGAAATCACTGTAGTGATACATGTAGGTACAGATATTAGATTTAATTATAATAATTAAAAAATATATTACATATACGTTATAGTGACGATTGTAATTGATATTATCTTCAGCTGCATACCTAACTCATAAGGTTTATATAATATTGTTAAATAATAGACCTATCCAGTTAGCGCAAGCGAGAAAGATAAATATAACGCAGGTCGTTTTGAAGGAGACAGTGAACCGGTGCGTGTTTCGTTCTGCGCAGCGTTGTGTCAGGGGCGAAAAGCTAGACGGAGTACACTGAGGTTAAAGCTATAGAGGAAGTATAAGCATCTAAAAGTGAAGTCAGGTGCCATTGTAATTAGGCACTCATTTTATATGTAAGAAGCAGAAGAAGAGAATAATATTCCCAATCTATCCCGTGTTTTGCCGCCATGTTTGATGGGCCCTGTGACGTCAAACCTGGCTTCAATTTTGTATAAGCAGTTGTATACGGTATGCTCAGTGACGGAGTAACACCAAAACTTGAGCACTGTGGTACGTAGCAAGTATGAACCATAATATTAAATATCTGAACATGATTTGAACGTCAGCCGCTCAAAAGGAAAAATAGAGGTGTGGTTTATTTTAATTAGCTTCAAAGATTTATTGTGAAGCCGTTGTAAATGCTACATAAAAATCCAACGGCATTATTAGTGTATTTGCCATAATATGGCACATAAACTATTAGCGTCGGTCGGATGGCGGGACCTAGGGGTCGGACCAAAATTTCTCGACGTTTCATACCCTCCTGAACAATTTGGCACCATTTTTGAAAATGTTTATATATATATATATATTTACATCTACATAACTATATTGGTTCCTTTCACTTTGAAACCTTCCTACGTCTCCCAGAAGGAGTGGATTTAGGAGGAATCTAAGTGTGTATATTGACTTCTGCAGTTATTTTTGACCCCCCTGTCTACTTTTTATGTTTGTATTCTAAAAAATAGAAAATACATTTTTTTATTTATAGCCATATTTTGCGTCTTTATAAAGTATAGTCTTTATGACTCCGGCCTGTATATTTTAGTTTCATATTTAGCACTATTTTGCATTTATAAAAAAATATATATTTTATCTTGCTATTTTTTTTACTTCCAACCGTGTTGCCAGATGAAAACCGGTTTTTTTAGGCAAAGAATTAATCATAGATGACAATATTTTGATTCTACTTGTATATATAACCGTTATGCCTAAATAATAAATCTATCCGATTAAAATTAATTATGGTTGCCATTATTGTAAATATCAAATTAATAGTTATAATGGTGTAATTATTTGTTCTTATAAAAAAATATTACTAATAGCAACGGATTTACCGATACTCTTAGTACGCTGATGCGTAGAGCCCCGTGCAGCAGGCACCCCCCAGAGGCTCTCCTATATTAATTTTTTATCAATAAAAATGTGCGTTAGTATTTTATCATATATAAAAAAAGATTTTTACCAACAGTTTACATTACGAAGATGATACAAAGGGAATTTTTAGATATTAAAATAAAAATAAAGAAATTAATACATTTTTTCCCAATGGTTTTCTTTTCAACTGAAAAAATAAATTATTCTCTACTTTTTCAATGGTTTTATCAAGTTCGACATGACGTATATATATTTAGATCGAATTTAATTATTGAAATTTGACCCACTACCCGTTATCCAATTGAGTTGAAATTTTGCACACGTGTATGAGTCCGGTGACAATGCAATATAGTATATCTAAAATCGTTCTAAATCCAAAATGGCGGACGTCCCAAGATGGCGGCTCACCTTTTTTTTGCAACCCCCTTGACATGGGTATCAAATGAAAGGGTTTCATGAGTAGAATACGATAAGCTACGTGACGCCATTCTAAATTCAAAATGGCGGACGCCCTAAGATGGCGGCTCATCTTTTTCTTTGCAACCTCCTTGACATAGGTATCAAATGAAAGGGTTTCATGAGCAGAATACGATAAGCTACGTGACGCCATTCTAAATCTGCGGACGCCCCAAATGGCGGACGCCCCAAAATGGCGGCTCACCTTTTTTTTGCAACCCCCTTGACATGGGTATCAAATGAAAGGGTTTCATGAGCAGAATACGATAAGGTACGTGACTCCATTCTAAATTCAAAATGGCGGGCGCCCCAAGATGACGGCTTTCCTTTTTATTTACAACCCCCGACGTATCAAATGAAAGGGTTTCATTAGTAGAATAAGATAAGCTACATAATCGTCATTCTAAATTCAAAATGGCGAACGCCCCAAGATGGCGACCCAATTTTAATTTAAATTTTAAAAAGTTAGATAACTGGGTTAGCTGATTAATATAAAATTGAAAATTTAGGACTTAAATTTTACATTTTTGTAAAATGAGGAATTTATATATTTTTCTATTGTATAGAATTAAAATAATTAAAGACCAAAAAGTAACAAATAAATAACTTAAAAAAAACTATTTAAAAAACAATGGTTTTATTTTGAAACAAAATTGCACTTAAAAGTAGAAAATAATTTTTTTTAGTGATTATAAGTTGATCAGAATAGTTTTCACCATTTGTTAAAAGAAAACTATTGGGCGTTAAAACATCATAACAGTATCAGTATTTAATATTTTATGAGCGCCCAATGGTTTTCTTTTAACAATTGTTGAAAACTAAGTATTCTGATATTCTGATCAACTTATAATCACTAAAAAAAATTATTTACTACTTTTTAGTGCAATTTTGTTTCAAAATAAAACCATTGTTTTTTAAAAAGTTTTTTTTTTAAGTTATTTATTAGTGCATTTTGATTTAAAAGAAAACCATTGTTTTAAAAAAAGAATTTTAATTAATTTATTTTTTACTTTTTAGTCTTTAATAATTATTTTAATTTCATACAATCGGGAAATATATTAATTTTTATTTAATTTAATTTAATTTAATTAGGTACTGTAAAAAATAGAGTAAATTGTATAAACTTTACCAATATATTTCAGCTAATGGCTAGGGTACATCAGAATAAATAATCAATTCAATTTTTAGTGCTTTATTTTGAAACGAAACAAATAATTATTCTGAGATAAGACTAGTAAAAATAATAAGTATTTCACTTATATATTTTAATTAATAAATTTTAATTGGGACCTCCTCTTCCTGGTCTTGTGGTGTAAGGAATCAAAATGTTGCGTAATACGTAAAATTATATACATCACAAGTTTTCACTATTACGTTAGGTATATGGAATCAATATAATGCGTAGTTGTGCGTTGTTTAGGTTGGATATTAACAGAATATTGTATTGTTAAAATATTTTAACATTGGAAATGTTTATGTTCGTATATGGGGGCAGAGTTACGAGTTTTCGTTCAAGGCCAAAAGACAACGGTGTCGCGATCAAGTGAGGAGCAATCATGCAAAATTGAACAAGTGCAATTTTTTCGAAATGTGTTTTATATCATGTCTAGTTAATTGAGAGGTATTTGCGACGATCTGCGGTGTTATTTTTGAGCAAATGTTAATAAATACTGTAGAAAAATCCATTTAAAAGTTAAGTAATCAAGCAAAAGTGAACGCGTATATAACAGAAGAATAATAGGGTTATTCCTGACAAAACTAAACAGTGCATTGATAAATATTGTGTGTATAATAAACAGTTAATTATGTTTCATATATGCTGTTTTCATTTCCAATGTCCTCGATGGTTGCAAGGATTGCGAAATCTGTGAATTTTTTTTAAATACGATAGAAAATAATGAATTTAATTTATTATTTATAATTGTTTAGTTTTTAATTATAAATTTAAATTAGAAATAAAATACTGTGCTTTACAATTTAAACAAATTAATAATGTTTTTATTTTTTTTACCTTTTAATTGATTTTACAAAGTTTGATACGTCGGGGGTTGTAAAGAAAAAGGAAAGCCGCCAACTTGGGGCGTCCGCCATTTTTATTTAGAATGATGTCATGTAGCTTATCGTATTCTACTCCTCAAACCATTTAATTTGATACCCATGTCATGGAAGTTGTAAAGGAAAAGGTAACCCGCCATCTTGGGGCGTCCGCCATTTTGAATTTAGAATGGCGTCACGTAGCTTATCGTATTCTACTCATGAAACCCTTTCATTTGATACCTATGTCAAGGGGGTTGCAAAAAAAAGGTGAGCCGCCATCTTGGGACGTCTGCCATTTTGGGTCTAGAACGATATTAGATATACTATATTACATTGTCACTAGACTTATACACGTGTGCAAAATTTCAACTCAATTAGATAACGGGTAGTGGGTCAAATTTCAATAATTAAATTTGATCTAAATATACGTCATGTCGAACTTATTAAAACCATTGAAAAAGTCTGACACTACTAACTTGAAAATCAGCATTTAGGGCAAATTTAATGTATTATAAATGGTTATAAGGTCTATATTGATCCAAAATGCCATTTAAAGGTACCGCCCCTGGAGGTAATAGCAGGTTGCCATTTTTTTTCGAATCCAGAAGACCCATTTACTTACCTGTACCAAATTTTAACTTTTTAAGAAGAGAGAGAAAAACATTTTTTTAAGTCTCTCCTGAGGATGCTAATATAGCGAAACGCGCATCGAGTGTGTAAAAACTAATTCTGTCAAAAATTCCAATCAATATAACGCAAAAATGAAATGAAACTACAATGTACTTAAAAGAATCAAAATAGTGCCAAGTATTGAAATCTATATACTCTGACAGCAAAATGCCAAAATGAGTTACTGCACAATATTGAAAAGAATCAAAATAGTGCCTAGTACTGATATCTGTATATTCTTACACTGTTGCCGTGGTACATTTAATAGAGGAGTCAAATAACGGCCCAATGTAAACGCCTTATATACAAAACTGTATATTAATAGCGCCACAATAAAAAAAGTTGCGGAATTATCGTGAACTAAAATTTAATATACATCTTTCATAAATCACAATAAATTGATTCCGCTTGCGGCTGAACGGGGGCAAGTAGGGTAATTTCAATAGCGGAGGCAAAAAGATACGCGAATAAAAGTCCGAAAGCTCCAGGGTCGGCGCTTCTGACTTCGATATTAAAGAAGTTACATGGCGAAACTTTTTTGCTTCCGATATACGGACGTAAAATCGTCAAGGAAGCAATTTGATATGTGCTGCGGTATAAGAGGGACGCAAAATAGTGCGTTGGATGTATATATATATATATGTATGTATGTATATTATACTTATGTGTGTGTGTGTGTGTGCGGGCTATAACTTTCGAAAGAGTTAATTGATTTTAACGAAATTTGGTAGGCACGTTGGAATTCATCACCGCACGAAGCCTATTTAAAATGGGCCCGATCGGACCAATTTAATGATTGTATTTAGGGGTTCCAAAAAGTTTTTAGGCCCAAAAATACCGAAAAAATTGTCAGAATCGTTTCAAAATTGAAATGTAACTCTTTAGAAAAGATTAAAATGTGCCGCTAAAATTTTAATAAAATCGGCCCAACAGGACCGGACTTTCAAATTTTATGAAAACATTAGTTTGTTGATACGGATTTACTTATGGAAGGGTGTATTTAATTTGGTGCAGATGTACTGATAAAATCCATGTCTAATATTGAAATTTAGAAAAATTTAATTATTTTAAGGGATGTATTAAGAGGTTAAATTTTTTATTTTGTCAAAAAACAAACTTAAGTTCACATAATAATGCCACAATGTCTGCATTAGCAAATACACTATATTGGGTGCATTCCACTTGGCGACCATTTCGCCCACTACGCTCGCGCCTTATGGCCGCGTTCATTACGTTTGGTCGTTGTAAGCGTTGCGATCGCCAAGTGGAATGCACCCAATTGTCGGCAGGGTTTGGCACTGCGGTTCGAGTTTTTTAAGTTAGATTTATTTATTTATTGTAAATTATAGACGCGTCGACAACTTAGGTCATTAGCGTCTTGTCTAAGTTAGACGGAGCTCATTCCAATGATTTAATAAAATAAAAAAGTCAGTTATAGGTTCATTGGATTTTCAAAAACTGAACATATGAATTGGTGCTAGGCTCAAATTAACCCTAGCCTAAAAAAATGTGTTTTTATGAAAACGGTAATTATTACAGTAGGGCCGGTGGTGAATTTTTGAAGGTCGATTAAATATACGCAACCAGTGGCGGCGCTAGGATTTTTTGTTAGGGTGGGCCAGTGTTGAGCATGGTGATCTGAAGGTGGGCCAATAACATCCCCTGCAAAATTTCAGTGCACGGTAAAATTTTAACTCAAGTTACTTGCTATAGAATTTATAGGAAAAATTGCGGAAATTTCGGGGATTAAAAATGTACTTAGAAAATTAGACATAATATTGGATATTAATAAATTACACATAATCATGCACATAAAGACATGTCTATATTTGAATAAATCTTTAAGGTTCAAATGATTAATCAGTTTATAATTCGTGAGCTGACTGATAAATGATAATTTATATATGTTTCTATTATTTAATTTTTTAAATAATTTAATCTAATCAAATTATAACGAGAAATCTATATACGGTTTTTAATATAAACATAAGAAATACAATCAATATGATTAAACACCTATACCGTAACTAAATTCACTATATTAGTGAAATTAACATAAGAATATCAGACAAATTATCGCCATGATATTTATATAGAAGGCTATATAGGAAAATCGAACCCAGAACTCCCAATTGGGAGTTCTGGGTTCGATTCCCGGCGGTGCATTTACATTTTTCCTATATAGCCTTCTATATAAATATCATGGCGATAATTTGTCTGATATTCTTATGTTAATTTCACTAATATAGTGAATTTAGTTACGGTATAGGTGTTTAATCATATTGATTGTATTTCTTATGTTTATATTAAAAATCGTATATAGATTTCTCGTTATAATTTGATTTATAAGGCGCGTCCGGGCCATGAGAAAGCCAGCATTCATTCGTAATGTTGTTATAAAATAATAGCTCTCGCAGTTAATGGATCTGTGGTCATCGTTGCATATATAGGAAGAATTAAATGTACACTGTTGGGCACTGTGTAGTAACTGGAAACTTACCCGACGCGAAATTGGGAGTTCTGGGTTCGATTCCCGGCGGTGCATTTACATTTTTCCTATATAGCCTTCTATATAAATATCATGGCGATAATTTGTCTGATATTCTTATGTTAATTTCACTAATATAGTGAATTTAGTTACGGTATAGGTGTTTAATCATATTGATTGTATTTCTTATGTTTATATTAAAAACCGTATATAGATTTCTCGTTATAATTTGATTTATAAGGCGCGTCCGGGCCATGAGAAAGCCAGCATTCACTCGTAATGTTGTTATAAAATAATAGCTCTCGCAGTTAATGGATCTGTGGTCATCGTTGCATATATAGGAAGAATTAAATGTACACTGTTGGGCACTGTGTAGTAACTGGAAACTTACCCGACGCGAAATTGGGAGTTCTGGGTTCGATTCCCGGCGGTGCATTTACATTTTTCCTATATAGCCTTCTATATAAATATCATGGCGATAATTTGTCTGATATTCTTATGTTAATTTCACTAATATAGTGAATTTAGTTACGGTATAGGTGTTTAATCATATTGATTGTATTTCTTATGTTTATATTAAAAACCGTATATAGATTTCTCGTTATAATTTGATTTATAAGGCGCGTCCGGGCCATGAGAAAGCCAGCATTCATTCGTAATGTTGTTATAAAATAATAGCTCTCGCAGTTAATGGATCTGTGGTCATCGTTGCATATATAGGAAGAATTAAATGTACACTGTTGGGCACTGTGTAGTAACTGGAAACTTACCCGACGCGAAATTGGGAGTTCTGGGTTCGATTCCCGGCGGTGCATTTACATTTTTCCTATATAGCCTTCTATATAAATATCATGGCGATAATTTGTCTGATATTCTTATGTTAATTTCACTAATATAGTGAATTTAGTTACGGTATAGGTGTTTAATCATATTGTATTTCTTATGTTTATATTAAAAACCGTATATAGATTTCTCGTTATAATTTGATTTATAAGGCGCGTCCGGGCCATGAGAAAGCCAGCATTCATTCGTAATGTTGTTATAAAATAATAGCTCTCGCAGTTAATGGATCTGTGGTCATCGTTGCATATATAGGAAGAATTAAATGTACACTGTTGGGCACTGTGTAGTAACTGGAAACTTACCCGACGTGAAATTGGGAGTTCTGGGTTCGATTCCCGGCGGTGCATTTACATTTTTCCTATATAGCCTTCTATATAAATATCATGGCGATAATTTGTCTGATATTCTTATGTTAATTTCACTAATATAGTGAATTTAGTTACGGTATAGGTGTTTAATCATATTGATTGTATTTCTTATGTTTAATTTAATCTAGATTGGAGATAATGCCAGGGTGGGCCAAGACAGTTTAAGGTGGGCCATGGCTCACCCTCTGGCGCCGCCACTGTACGCAACTGTTAAATAAAAATGTATAATTTTTGCGTCCGCTTCGTTTCGTTCGCTTGGAATAGTGCGCTTTAAACACAAATTCGTTTCTTCCCAGGACGTTACGGCGCACAGTTTGGGAACCTCTACATTATTAATTATCATGATACTATATTATAGTATCATGATTAATTATGATATATTATAAAATGTATAATATGACATGAGCGCATTTTACATAAAAATTGACTATTAAATTATTATTGCCTGTATGTTGTCACAAACATGTTGATTTTAATTGTTTGTTAAAAAAATACAGCTTTCCCTTGATCTTGAAACTTTCTTAATTGATTTAACTTGACCATTGTTAATTAAGTCGTTGTGTGATGATGTTAATTGCATTAAATAAAAAATTGCACAGGTAATTTAAATTAACATTTTAGTATCCCAGTGAATTTCGATGGAACATTGTAAAAAAAAAACAGTCAGACCTCATTTTGATAAAGTCGATACCTACATGTTTTAAACTTCTACCGATTGCTGACTAGGTCGGTTTTATCAAAATGAGCTGTCTGACTTTATTTTTTACAATGTTCCATCGAAATTTACTGGGATACTAAAATGCTAATTTAAATTACCTGTGCATTGTTTTATTCAATGCATTTTAATTTTTTTTTTTTTTTAGTTTATCAAAATGAGCTGTAACTATTTTTTTTTCATAAATTATATTCAATAAACTAACCCTGTGCCAGATTTCATCTTTTACAAAACACTCGTTTTTTTAATACTTTTTAAAGCGCCCAGAGGTCCCGACCGCTGACTTGCTGACTGTAGTATACTTATGTACACCCTAAATACTAGCTAATCTCAAAATATTAGCCTTTACAAAAATCTTGCGATGTTTGATCACGGGCTCTTGGACTAAAATTTAAGATAGTGAGTCATGTACTTATAGGTACTTTAGTAATTATATAAGCGGCACAGTTTTTATGCATGGGACGCGTATTCTTACATTGTTTCATTGCTTTTACGCTCCATTAACCTTTGTTAAGGACTATGCATGACTCACTATTTTAAATTTTGGAACTTGACTATTGTTGTCTGCAATTAGGAAGTTTCCCTTTTTTATTTTTTTAGTCTAAATCATAGTTCTAAAAATTACAAAATTAATGGCGGAAGAATTTTTGAAATATCTTTAAAAACAACAAAGTTATGCTACTTCAAAGTTTGAATTTGACAATTCTCCAAGAAATTCAGTTTTCAGTCCGAGTGACGTCACGCGGCACGATACTTTTAAAAGTTATTTTTAGTTTGTATGTGTGGTAATTTAACATGGTAACTTCCGATAAATTTCTTTCTTTAAATTCGTAAATTGTTATGGAAACACTAAAAACAAACCAGTTGATGACGGAAAATATTGACATAACTAAATTTTTGGCAGTTAATTTTAATTTAATATAAATAGAAAAGTCTGTATTACAATAAAATAGTTACTAAGTAACCTCGGTTCTAATTATTACTCACAAAGCTGAAAAACAGCAAACTTGTACCGCGTGACGTCATATTCAAAAATCAGTTTCGTTTGCGACCCCACGTACAAGAAACTGAAAATCTCCGTTGAAATTAAAGATATCAAAATAATTCTTTCAAAATTTTTAAAGTTATCTTTATTACAATGATGTGACAGTATCATAATTAGTATTTTCGTCTATAATGGAAACTTCCTAATTGATTATATTAATTAAATGAGGTAAATGCAAATAATAAATGCAACAGCTTTTATTTATTCAAATTTATTATTTCCTTTTTATATAACGATATAGGTATAATAGTAATTTATGCATCCAACGAATTCTGATGTAATAATTTAAATTGTTGTTTTGATTTCTTTAACAATGCATAAGAATGTGTCTAATTTGTCTATAACTGTATTAAAGTTTAAAATTACTGTGCATATTTTACACGTAATTTAATTAATTCGTCGTTAAATTTTAATGCAATCTGTTTATTTATTCAGTATTTTACGGAGCGTGGAACAAGGTTTACGCATTTTTTACAAACATTTCGAATTTTGTGAGTTATTAGCATATTTGTTAACCTATTTATTTCGTGGTATTCGTCACTTGATAATACCTATAATATGTGCATTTTTACTAAAAAAGAGAAAATGTTAGTTATTTTTGACAGAATTCTTTGCAAATTGTTATGATATTGCGTGATTTATTAATTGATTTATCAATATTAATTAATAGTATGTAATTAATAGGAATTAATTAATTTATCAGTATTTATTAATTAATGTATTATTGTTTATTAATTTACTAGATTTTACCCGCGGCTCTGGCCGTTTGGACGTGTAGGTGTACTAAACACAAAATTAAATTGTATAACAGATTTGTTTCTTCTTGCATAGCTAATAAAAACCTCACATCGTCTGCTTCTTCATATTAAAATATAATTAAAACCGCTGTACTATTCTTATCCATTATTGAAAACCAATTTTCTCCTTAAAAGTAATGAACATGACTGGCGAAATGATATCCCCAGACGTTTCATAGAAAACATGCGATCGCAACGGCTGAACGTCGCGGTGGGCCTCAACCGCTGGTCGTCGCAAAGAAATAATCACACCTTAACGATAGATAGATTTTAGATTATAGACGCGACAGCTGAGGTCATCAGCGCCTATCCACCTTAACGATGCAATCCCCGTTCTATTTAGTAAATTCCAGAACTTCGATTTTGACATGTTACTGTTTGTTACAGGTATCGACTTTACTAATTCTGCTGATGTTTGTATTCGCGAGTTACGGTGTTCAACTATACGGGGGTAGACTAGCTCGTTGCAATGATCCGACAATCTTGCGACGTCAAGATTGCGTCGGTGTGTTTATGCGACGCGTTTTTGTAACGAAAATGAAGCTTAGACCCGGCTTCAACGAATCGTATCCATCAATGCTTGTGCCAAGAGTATGGTGAGTGTTTTTAGCAGGCCTTTGTTAGTCCAGATTTATATATTATCCTAACTAATCCAATCGTAAAATCACCAAAAATGTTGTTTACTTGCTGATCTCTCCGACAAATGGAAGTGCCGCCATTTTGATAAAAATGGGTTAAATTTTTTTATCTCGAGAACCATTTGTGCTACATCAAACTTCGACCCGTAATTTTAACGGGCTCGAAGTCTTCTACATTTTTGGTCACTTGTATTTTTGTGTAATTTGTGTGAAATTAATATTTTTAAATTAGACAGGAACTAAAGTAGTAAATTCGCAGGTATGTAGACAGTAAATTATATTTAAAACAGACAGTTTTTTTAAAAGTACGACGTTTCGTTTATTGATTTAAACTTTTTCAAGTACTTTATACTGGCAGTAAATAATTTTTTACTGCCAGTATAAAGTACTTGAAAAAGTTTACCTATATATCAATAAACGCAACATCGTACTTTTAAAAAAACTGTCTGTTTTATTATTTACTGTCCACATACCTGCGAATTTACTACATTAATTATATAAATATGGACACGAAATCTACTAAATATTTGAGAGTAACTAAGAGTAACTATTCAACGTCGCTGCTCTGTGCTATGTTTATATTAAACGCTCAGGATTAACTTTAAATAAACGTTTGCACATTATTTAAGCCGCGGACGATTGTTTATTGATATTTTACATACCAAAAAGATGAAACTAAAAAAAAAATCGGAGCAAAAAAATGCGTTTTCGTGCTCTGATAAAAAACAAGATATCAAAAGTGTAGAAAAAGTCGAGTACTTCGAGTCCAGTAAGTGCCGGTGCACACACGCGGTTTTTTCCACGCGGTGCCGCAGCGACTGCCGCAAAATCGGATGCACATTAGGCGGCGAGATGACGCTAGTACGCATTCTGTCGTTAAAGAAGATGATGAATGTCGTTGCCCGTAAAAAACGTGCAATTTTTGCATTCCTTGTGTATATAAAATGTATATTTGGAAATATACAGACGCTATTGCATACATCCATACACTGACTTACGGCTCACAAGAGGCAGATTTGTTACGTCTTTTGGGGATCTAAGAGAAAATCCAGATAAGCTTTTCACTTATACCGGCGGTAATTAACAATATTGTACTGTGAGTCGTCTTGCGTGTGATCTCGAGGGGACTGGCGGCGAAAAATGTACGCAAGACGGATGCGCGGTGCCACAACGTCACCGCAGGCATTGTGCATTGTTTCATTTATCTTATGGTATCCGAAACCGCAGTCGCGGTACCGCTCGGCAAAAAACCGCGTGAGTCCGCCGGCACAAAAATGACGGGTCGAAATTTAATGTAGTACAAATGGTTCGCAAGATTAAACGAATTTAAGTGTTTTTTTTATCAAACTGGTAGCACTTCCGTTCGTCGGGGGAGATCAACAATATGGATTTATGATCTCCGTTCTCCTATGCCCCCTCAACAAACCAACAAAAATTCAGCGATTGCGATAAAAATGTAAGCAAAATCCAAATTACGACTGGACTAAATGTCCTGTAGTCCTGTGAGATTGTAAAATGTATACGTAAAAGTTCGTTAGCCTTCATTTCTGCTAAGAATAGACAAAACTTCTTATAATTTCGTCAAAACGTAATGAACACTTCAGAAAACAATAGGGCTTGAGAACAGTCGAGCGTGCATTTTTTTTGTTTCTGACATTGAATTCAGTTCTTATCCTGTCCACTTGTTACTGAAACTGAAAAATGGAATGTGTTATAATTGAAATAGGGCAAATCCTCGACGGTTCAATTTTGATAACATCGGTGATGCTATGCTGGCCCTTTTTGAAGTACTCTCATTTAAAGGGTGGCTCGATGTTAGAGATGTGTTGATAAAGGCTCTGGGTCCAGTAAGTCAATCGATTTGAATTATTGATGTATCAGTGTCTGCTATGTATAGTGCAGCGATCGGCAATTAGCGGCTCGCGGGCCAAACTTGCCCCTCGAAGCTTCTGTTTTGCAGGGTCAGAAGGGAGAGCATGTTGTTTGCTCATCTATCAGAGACACATTAAAATTTTCCTTGCGTATTCAGATAAAAAGGTAGATATAGGGCTTATTAAATTGTTTCATGTTTGTAGTCCGCGAAATTTTTTGATATAGTCACGCGGCCCACCAACAAATTTAATTGCCGAACGCTGGTGCCTGGTATAGTACAATATTATTTTCAGTCGTATTTTGTTTGTATAGCGCAGTATGTCATTTGTTTATAAACGAATTTATGTTGCATAATTATATCTGATGGTAACTTATATAGTAAAACAAAGATTTTTATTTCATCTTGACTATAATATAAATCTGGCAATTAAATTTTTCATGTTAAAAATTATTTTGAAACATGAAAGTTACGCATGGTTCTGCATATTGATTTTTTTGGCATCGTTGCAAACTTTAGGTTTGTTCGTTGGTTTATTTCGTTCTTTTTTTTGAAGATTTCCATCAAAATGATGGGAGGCGCACGCGCACTATCTATTTTTAGATTGCGCGTGCGCCTACCATCATTTTGATGGACATCTTCAAAAAGAAAAAACAACGGACACACCTAATGCATTTTTTTATTATTATTTAGGATTTAGTACTTTTATATGTTAGGTATAATATTCTTAATTAATTTGTTGACAAAAAAGTGACATCAAATTGTTTCATATTATGCATGGTAGTTCAGATTAATGTGATTAAAAAATAATACAATAGTTTTTAGTTGCTGTTTTTACTGGACTTCATAGCATTCTTTTTGTTGAATCACTCCCACTTATCCATAGATAAAGAAAGAATAACATAGTACACTGATTTGTTTATGTACAATTTAGGTTAGGTTCCTCACGTGGACGTATGTCTGGCTAGTGTCTTCATTTTATTTATTTATATTTCCAAACATTGCACCAGTTACTTATATACAAAAATATATAAAAGGGATACTCCCTCTCACTAGAGTCTAGTGAGAGGGAGTATCCTTTTTATATATTTTTGTATGTAAGTAACTGGTGCAATTTTTGAAAATATAAATAAATAAAATGAAGACACTAGCCAGACATATGTCCACGTTGACTAGAGCGCTCTGTGTCGTGATCTGGCTTTTACGTCATCATATGACGGTTAAGCTGATCCATTTGCAATAAACACAATTTTTTACTTCTCGCTATTGAAAATTGAAGATTTTAATAAATTCGGGAAGCTATTGGTTTCAGTCCGATTTTCGAAAATCGAGTTTTCAATAGGTTTCGACGTTTTGAGTTACTAGAAATCTATTCTGACCCATTTTGGGATGGATGTCCTCGCGCGCGCGTTCATGTGTGTATGTAAACATAAGATATCTTTGGAACGAAACGATAGATTTGGAATACGCACGAGTGGTTTGAGAGTTATACATCAAAAACGTAAAGAAATATGTTTTTTTATTTTTATATTTTGAGTAACTTGAAAACTACTCGTGCGATTGGACTCAAAATTTAATCAGATCTAAGTCGTGAATAGTTCTTTCAGTTGCCGCAAGATTCATCAAAATCAGTCCAATTGGTTCACGAAATATCGCATGACAAAAACTATTATTATTTATTTTTTTATTAAATTTTTTCTCATAATTCTCATAATAGAAAATATTAGTTTTGAGCTCTTCGAGCTCAAAAATATTATTTTTTTAAGTTTTTTTTATTTAGGTACCTATTTAATAATAAAAAAATTACGTTCATCCGAATTCCGAAGAACTCAAAAATATACCTATAATTAATAATAACTTTTTCGAGCTCTTTTAGCTCGAAAACAGCAGGAAGTTTTCGAGTTGGCCCGCAGGATCAACAGGTTTCCACATTTTTTAATTCTTGTTTGCAATTAATAGGAAGGATACAAGAACAAAAAAGTTGGTTTTAACTATTTGTTTATAATAACATACACTGTTCAGAATTATCAAGTTGTGAAGCCAGTCAGTGATCGTCTCCATTTGCAGATTTTTTATAAAGAATGTGACACTTTATGTACCTATCTTAGTTTATATTTTATATCTGCCTCACATTCGAAGCACGGCGAAGTATAACACCGATGCAATAATATCAGCATGTCTGCAATACCAACGTTTTTTACTTGCAAATGACTCAACAATTATTAGCTTTATCGATTACAAATCTTCTGAAACAGATTTCAAGTTCGATGAGAAATGATCTTTTTTGTCAGTTGATTCGAAAAAGAAGCCGTGGTCCATACTCAAATCTTATTTGAGTTTATTCAAAGAATTCAACCTAAAGAGCCGTATGTTATTAAAGCAAATCCAGTAAAAACAACTCAATTATTTGCTCGAAATGTTACTCCCTTCAATAAACGTTGTAGTAATTGTTGATGTAAATATCTAATAAAATAAAATCTTGTAATTACTCGTATGCTATAATGCATGAATGCAATTTAATGTGATCTTTGATTCTTATTTATTTTTATTTATTGTTTTTATTTAATAAAATTTTTTTAGGTTCATGCGATCTACATTCACATCTATATCTTTTTGGGCTGTATGATTGGCTTAACTTTGTTCGTGGGCGTGGTAATCGCCAATTATTCAGAAAACAAAGGAACGGCGCTGTTAACAGTTGATCAACGACGATGGTAAGAATTTGTTATATCTGAAAACTAAAAAGCGGTCAAGTGCGTGTTGGACCACGCACAGTGAAGGATTCCGAAGTCAGGATAAACGTTCACGGTTAAAATTCAAAAATGTATAGTCTTTTAAATAGCGTGTAAGTAGTATATTTATGAGGAGTTCTGGATGACTTCACGGCCGGAGTACTCGTGTAACCGAAAATATTCCATATCACAAAAACTAGACAACATATCTTATTGAAACCAATTTTCGTTGAAAATATTTTGTAAGCTCTACTACCTTAAATTTGTTCAGAATTTTCCACCCCTTAGTTAATAGTTGAAACGTTAGAGGAGGGAGACACACACTTTTTACGACTCATATCTCACCGACTGTTGACTTAAATAAAAAAATTAAAACTTCTATATCATTTTTCAAGACCTATCTAACGATACCCAACACGCTTATGTGCACTGGATTATTTTTCCATCCCTCAGTTAAATGTGTGGAGTGCCACCCCTAATTTTTTTTCGTAATTTCACTACACCATTGTATAGCAGTTCAAAGAAGACACCTACCGTCCAAATTTCATCTATATAGTGCCAATATTCTCCGAGTAAAATGACTGACATACGGACGGACAGAACGAAAATATAAGGGTTCCGTTTTTGCCATTTGGCTATGGAACCGTAAAAAGTATATAGGTATTAAAATTCGCGACTTTTATACTTAAAAATATTTTAATGTTATTGAATCTTCAAATTTTTGTCTGTGTTCTAGGCGAAGGTCAGTTTCGGTTTTTAATTGTAGTTTAGTACATTTTTATTTCAGAATACGATACAAAAAAATGTTAAGTACATGAGCTAAAGTGGATAGATATTGACAAATTGAATTTTTCAATTTAGTCCTCTTGAATAAAATTAATATCTTGCCATATAAATTTATCTATTTGACGTTTATGCAACAATTTGCAGTTATTGTTGGTTATTTTTCGAAATTTCTTGAATAGGCATTATAATGCCCATCCAAGTAATTTCGAACAATAACTGCAAAATGTTACATAAACGTTAGATAGATGAATTATGGCATAGCAGATAGCCCGCCGGTCTTCTTGGAATTGAATTCAATTCATAAGAGGACCGAATTAAAAAAAATTATCTCATATAATATGCTCATATTATGTATCTTAATACTTTTTTGTTCGCTATTAGACGTGATCTGAAATAAAAATGCCCTGTTAAAAAAAATCGAAGCTTACCTTCGCTTGGCCTTGGCAGCACCACTTATGTTAAATCTGATATCAACGTTTTCTTTCCCCCTAATTCACACTTTTGTATAAAACATCTTTTTAAAGGATCTACCATTTACGAGATATTTGACTGGTTTATTTTAAAACGAACCACCCTGACCCTGTATAGCAAACAGAAGTTAAATTCGTTAAATACATTTTAGGTGCGATTTAAAAAAGAGACTGAAAATTGCTCAGCCGCTTCACCTTCCACCGCGGCCGGATGGGAAGAAATTTAGAGCTTTCATCTACGATATTACGCAGAATTTAACGTTTAAGCGTTTTGTCGCCGTCATGGTCCTCATCAATAGTAGTTTACTCGGCGTGTCGGTAAGTTGGTTATGTTTTGTAATACTGAATTAACTGAGGGCATCGCCATAGTTTGAAATCAAACGCAATCGAGTCAGCGGTATTTGAACAATATTATATTTATCCTGTTTTTTACAGTGGATAAAAGAAGAAGAACATACTGAACCATTGGCATTTGTAAGCACTATGCTGACTTTGGTGTTTGTCGTTGAGGTTGTAATGAAAAATATCGCCTTCACTCCGCGAGGCTATTGGCAGTCGCGGAGAAATCGTTACGATCTGTTTGTGACTGTTTTCGGAGTTATGTGGATTATAATTCATTCTTCACTCAAGGTAAAACAGCTATTAGGATCTCTCAAATGGGAGTAATTTGCAGTAAAGTACGTTTTACATGGCAATAAATAATAGTTTAGTACCATGATATTAGAAAACGTCGCGGATTTTATTTTCAATAAACTTTTTGTTTATTTTACTTGTTTTATTTTGCAATGAATAATTTCACGATGAATGTAGCATGCAAATTTTTCTTTTGTTTGGGTAAAATTTTCTACCACCTGATGTCATACGCCCATTAATAATATTAAAATTTATTCCCAATATTCTTTCACCACAAGTTACAACTCTCAATTTCTTATGGTGCCTCCACACAATCGCCCATGATGGAGCGTGATCGCCTCTGTATGGGTTTTTCGGCCATGTTTGCGCGCGTTTCCACACGTTCGTCGATCACTCCGTTCATATTTGTTTTGATGTAAATGTCGGACAGATGACAATTCACAAATGGCACAATTGTGTGGACAGATGTGCAATGATGGCGACATCATGGCCCATTCTGTGATTGTCCATCATGGCCGATTGTGTGGAGGAGGATAATATAACAAACGACGATTGATATGTATACACGGACAGCCGACGATGGAGTTCCCACTCCTGCCTAGTATTTGAATGTCTGAAACCTTGTTGGAATCATTTCCCGGACAGTGCCATGGATGTGTTCGCATACAAGGATTTCAGATGTTTTTCCTCCACTTTGGTACCATCAACTACTATATACAATATATGTGCAAATGACCAATGAAGATCTTACATCGATCTGTAGATAGCTGTGCATTGCTATCTTTATTAGAACAATCTGTTAGTCCAGGAGCCGGTGACACTGAAAGCCCCGCATCGCGGATTGGAAAAATTTTAATGCTAATTAATAGTTTTGAAGTATACGAACTCCATAAGCTTGGTATGCGTGGTTTTATTAAGCCGAAGGAATGTTTAAAAAAATTTATTATATAATAAATAATAAAATGTTTTTCCATCATCGCGGATTCTAATTATTTTTAATTATATTAATAGTAAATTTCATTATCTTTCGAAATCTATTCACGCAAACCACTTTTTCTAGCCGGAAAGGTGTGGCATACCTCTTCAAAGTTTGTGATGACGGGGAAATTTGCTCCACCATACGTGCAACCTTTTTTTTTTTTTTATTTTGTTCTTCGCGATCTAAATTTTAATAATATCTTGGTATGCGGGCTCAAAAACCGCCGGAAGTGCCCCGCATACCAGCTTTAACCTATACAATCGAGTCACATCTACTACTCAATGTATTACGGTTAGTTTATTCTTTTTAGAGTATTATTATTTTGTGTTTTATAATTATACTTTTATATTATGAATAAGTTATTTTCTTTTTTTTAAAATTACTTTTGTATCTTTTTTTTTTTTAATGAATGACGTCTTTCAATTTAGGATGCTGTTCTAACGGTAAGTTCTATCGATTATAATAGCTTTTATAGTTTTTAAACAAGTGAAAAACAGATTTCGACCTTGGTTGGAATCCCTCATCTGCTATAGTACGTATATACAGTTCAGGCAATGAAGAGATGTATACCTATATATTCCTCCGTGCTGGAAGACATTGTCGCAAAAAATTTTGCGTACGATTTTTATAAACAAAATGTGGCAAAATGCTACAGAACCAGTGTGTATTCCATATGAGCCAACAGAATGTGGATGGCAAATAAATGAAAATAATCAATTGGAACCATTATGGTATAAAGGTCCAGCAGCACCTTCAAAAGTCGAAGAAATTCTCAGGGACGAATTAAATCAAGAAGAACATGAAGAATCGGAAGATGAAAGTCGCTGTAATATTGATGAAATTGATATTGATGAGTTTGAATAAAAAATCTATTAATTTATAGCATAAAATCTTGTTCATTGTTTTAACTTTTACTATCATTGTACTATCCAAAATCCTCCCATCATTCCTTGCATCATATTTATCCTTGTAGAATCTGTAATTTATAAAAAAATATAGCATCTCCTCACATCAAAGCATTTACTCTAAAAAGAATAAACTAATCGTGATACATTGAGTAGTAGATGTGACTCGATTCTATAGATTAAAGCTGGTATGCGGGGCACTTCCGGCGGTTTTTGAGCCCGCATACCAAGATATTATTAAAATTTAGATCGCGAAGAACAAAATAAAAAAAAAGAAAAAGGTTGCACGTATGGTGGAGCAAATTTCCCCGTCATCACAAACTTTGAAGAGGTATGCCACACCTTTCCGGCTAGAAAAAGTGGTTTGCGTGAATAGATTTCGAAAGATAATGAAATTTACTATTAATATAATTAAAAATAATTAGAATCCGCGATGATGGAAAAACATTTTATTATTTATTATATAATAAATTTTTTTAAACATTCCTTCGGCTTAATAAAACCACGCATACCAAGCTTATGGAGTTCGTATACTTCAAAACTATTAATTAGCATTAAAATTTTTCCAATCCGCGATGACGGGGCTTTCAGTGTCACCGGCTCCCCGCCTATGTTTTTTTACCTGTTAAAAAATTAAAGCGTTAACAAAATAATTTTTTTCGCCAATATCCAAAATGCTAAATGCATGTGTTTTTTCTTTGTCAGAATGATCTCTCATATTTCATCGGTTTTATGGTTGTGGTTTTACGATTCTTTACGATAACCGGTAAACATGCCACTCTCAAAATGTTAATGCTGACAGTGGGAGTATCAGTATGCAAGAGTTTCTTCATTATATTTGGAATGTTCCTACTCGTTTTCTTCTATGCTCTTGCTGGAACTATATTATTTGGCACTGTTAAGTACGGCGAAGCAATTGGCAGGTAAATATTTGTTTTATAAATTCTAATAATACATAAAAGAGTTTTCTTGCGTTTTTTTTAATAGGTAGATAGATTGTAGATTATAGACGCTAGACAGATGTCATTAACAATACTTTTTTTTAATATTGAAGTTATACTTCTTTTGGCGCGTTATGAAAAAATGATGAGAGTGAATTTTTAGGATGCGCGCGCATCGCGTCACGAAAATTTACTAACACCATGAAGTTGCATCGCGACACGAAAATTCACACCTTGAAGTTAGTCGTTAGTGAAACTTCAACTAGAGTCGTTCACCAGTCACAATGTGACGAGCGTTTTCAGTTTTGAATTACATTAATAAAAGTTATTGCCATACAAACGCTTGTTTATGCCGCTTTCGTTAATTATGAGTTCATACTCCAAACCGTACTGTTTTTACATTATTATTTTTCTTGATTATAATACCCTATTATATAGCAATGCTATGAAAGGTGTGCCGTGGTGAAACGGTAGCGGTCTCGCTTCATACGCAATAGGTCCCGGGTTCGAATCTCAACACAAACATGCTTTCTTTTTTTTTAATAAATAATTAGATATAAATATAATAAATAAATATATTTAATAAATTAATAATTAATTAAACCTTCATCAATTGTATTTAATATCTTTATTTATTTTATTATTTTTCATGATTATAATATAATATTAAACCGATTCTAAAAATTCTTTCACTAACAGAAAGCTAAGCAGGGGGAGACATTCTCGCGGGGGGGGATAAATCATAAATTCTTATCTCTGGAACTACTAAACCGATTCTAAAAATTCTTTCACTAATAGAAAGCTACGCAGGGGGGGAGATTCTCGCGGGTGGATAGCAAATTAGGAGGGGAGATATAGAAAATTAATTAATTTCACTTTCATCACCAAAGAAGTATAACTTCTGACGTGCGTACATAGTACACACACATTCTTTTTTTCTATTATACGTAGACCAGAAAATGTGTTTCCAGAATTTTTGTCTGTCTGTCTGTCAGCATTACTCGAGAATTATTGAACTGATTGTAATGAAATTTGGTACACTATCAGGTGATATTCAAATTTAAAGTATAGGATACTTTTTATTCAGATACACTTAAGTTATAAGAAAATATTTCTGTTTGTTATTTCACAGAAGAGCCAATTTTGAAACAGCTGTAACGGGCGTAGCCATGTTGTTTCGTATTGTAACTGGAGAAGATTGGAATAAAATAATGCACGATTGTATGATTCAGCCGCCATATTGTACACCAGCCAATAATTACTGGTTGACCGATTGTGGAAATTTTACGGGGTCTTTGGTGTACTTTTGTACTTTTTACGTAATCATTACATACATCGTACTGAACTTACTAGTGGGTATGTTGCGTTTTTTAATAGTAAATGAACTGACGGCGTACCTGTAATTTAAGAACTAGCGCAATTGGACCAACTGTCACTTTATTAATTAGTTACGTATTGCAAGGTTATTTAAAATTATTAGTGAAAATGTAAGCCAATAAATAACAGAAATGATAAACAAAATTGAATATATTCAGATCTTTCGAATTGTACCAATCTGATCTACATGTAATGTCTTGACAGCTGACCCAATTTATATAGTTCCGATTTTAGGCGTAAGACAGCGTAGCTGCAAAATCCACTTGCCAGTAATGTTGGTGTTGTTGAAAAATAATTATTTATGATTAATTGAACGCACGTAAAATACATTGTAGAAAAAATTGTTTTACAAGTTTTGCGTATGCATTGAGGGCTACTAGGATTTTTTCTACCACCTGATAGCACTACTGGCTAGTGAGGTATACATCACTTTGATGTCATTCAAATGTCAGTACTGTTTATATTTGCTGCCCACCTGATTGCGCCACTAGCATTCAATCATTTAATGGTTAAATCGCAGTTTTGTATTTATTTAATTATTAATTCCTTAATAATGGATAAATGAAGAATCACTAAACACAAACCGTTAATCTTTAAACGTTTCACATACCTTACTTGCTACTAGCGCCATCTGACGAATGACAAATGGCGTTTGACATGTACCTTATTTGCCACTAGCGCTATCTGACGAATAAAAATATGGTAGCTCTCATTGTTTATAAAAAGAAATTGTCCACAGCTATCATCATGGAAAACTTTTCACTCTTCTATTCTAACGAGGAAGACGCCTTACTGTCATACGCAGACATACGTAACTTCCAAAATACATGGAATATTGTTGATATACAACAGCGAGGTGTTATACCTGTCAGAAGGGTAAGTTTGTTTAGGTTTAAAAACTGAACTGTCGTGCTATCGTAGACATAGAAATCTAGGGACGTAGTACAAGCGAGTGGATAGGTTGCTGTTAAGGGGGGGGGGCGAGGAAGCAAGTGTGCCCACATTCTATTGGTCGCTTCAGTTGCGCAAGCGCTTTACGAGCAATTGAGCATGCGCAAAGACGCGAACGACTGTATCTGGCGCAATTGAGAATGCGCAAAGACGCGGCCAATATAACGTGGGCACATGCATAGCATGAACATGTCCATAAGACAAGCATGCACCCTCCCCTGAATGGCTTCTCTCCATCGTCCAAAGTGGCACTTTATACTACATCCCCAGATTTCTATATATCTATGGGTGCTATAAACATGACTTATTAGTTATTGTTATAGATAGATAGAATATTGTAGATTATAGTCGGTCGAAATTATTGTTATAAGTTGATTTATAATTTCAGGTGAAATTCATTTTACGTTTGTTAAAAGGACGCTTGGAAGTCGATCCACAGAAGGATCGGCTACTTTTTAAACACATGTGCTACGAATTAGAAAGGTTGCATAATGGAGAAGATGTAACGTTTCATGATGTCATCAAGTATGTTTGAATTTATTTTTGGAAAAATATTAGGGCAAAGTTTCCGAGAATTAACTGCATTAATTATAAAGTGGTCCCAAAATCGTATGTCTCAAATAACTTTTTTAAGAGACATTGCAAACTTCGTGTTGTTTTTTCGTGTTTAGTTATAATATTCCATATTATTTTGCTTTGATCACAAAACATTTGTAGGTTATGTTGACAGTTTTTAAGAAAATTGGACACACTCATGATTAATATTGAACTCGGGACATTTTCAGTGTATCGATGTTCATGCTCAGACAAAAGTGATGTATACATTATATTTTTTGATATGTAAACATTTTTATGCCCCCACCCCCCAAAAAATAAGCTAGAGAGAAATCGTAAGTTCTTACAAATAGTGAGACGCTTGAATAGGTGATAGGTGCGCCACTATAAAATTTTCAAAGCGGAGGCAAAAATAAGATTTACCTTGATAAGACCTTACATAAAGGGTAAGTTCGGTTTTGCGCTCAGATCGAGCTAGAGTTTGAATTTACATAAATTTAACATTGCTCTATGTCTATCTCTATCCCTGGCTCGAGCGAGGGATAGAGATAGATATAGAGCAATGTTAAATTTATGTAAATTTAAACTCTACAGATCGATCTGAGCGCAAAACCAAACTTACCGCAAGTCACTGGTGTCTGGTGGGCGTGTCGTCAAATTCTATACTAGTGATTATGCTGTCATCTATGATAATTAGATGTTTACACAAACAAAAAACCCGCGAATGCTATGCACTCACCATTTTTTTTCCTTAGCATGCTATCGTACCGTTCTGTCGATATAAGAAAGGCTCTACAGCTTGAAGAACTGTTGGCTCGAGAAGAATTTGAATACATTATTGAAGAAGAAGTTGCAAAACAAACAATTCGAACATGGTTGGAAGGGTGTTTGAAGAAAATTCGAGCTACTAATGTGAATAAATATTTTATTTGATATAATATAAGTAATATATATGTAAACAAAACAAATATATATATAATATTTTTTCAGAAACAACAAAATAGTTTAATAGCGGGTTTAAGAGCGACAAATGAAATGCTGAATTTGCCAGATCATCATGTTGAGGAAAAAAAAGAAGGAAGTTTAGATAAAGAAAGTGTAGGAGATCCAACTAAGGTACAATGTTTTTAATATATAATTATATGTGTAGATGGCGGCAGATTTTACTTGAAACCTCGAGCACCCATAAAAAATGCTTGAAAAATAAAATGTGTTGAGAAAGAATAAATATTCAAACGGAAAATAATGACCAGGGTCGGCGCGTCAATATATGCCGCCTAAGGCGAATACAACTTTTGCCGCCTCCCCCCACATTAGTTACTTAACAAATAAAAAATAAATGTAATTCTAATAAACGCTGCCTGGCTGCCTGTAATTTGTAAATACCCCCTTTACAACTTATGGTATGTGCGCCGAGCGGCTGGGCGACATGCGACATCTTTTACCTATAGTAGTAGAAGGTAGAACTAAGAATCGGTGAAAACTCAAACAATATAATCATTTTTAAAAAGTAGAATACCGCACGAAAAATTCGCTGCTACAAAAATATGCCGCCCTAAAAATATGGCGCCGTAAGGCGACCGCCTGTCCGACCAGGCGCACGTGCCGGCCCTGATAATGACCTACCTAATTACAATATACAATACAACACTGACCTATAAATGTGTATAAAAGAATCAGCAGTGCCTATGTTATGGCATACTGTGCTATTTGTGTCTATCTTTTTGTAAAATGTTCAATGGTTAGAGTTAAAAGCAGCTAGTAGCTGAGCCTCGTTTTATAAAGGATTAGTATTATAAAGATCTATTTGATGATAATAAATAATCGTCGTTAATCTTTATATGAAATTAAAACAAATAAATAAAACGCAACAGAATTTGATTCTATCAAGACGAGGTATAATTACCCATTATCACAGCGAGATTTAAATTTTGATTGACGTGTTTGTTTCAAAAGCGCCGCTCATAGAAACTGCCAAAATAAAACAATGTTGTGGTCGACAAAGTGGAGTATTAACGTTGACTCAAAAAGACCCAACAGTAATAATATTATTACATATTATATTATGTGCATGATCCAAAATGTCACATTTGGTGCAATCTAATAACGTGGACTGTAATCAGTGCAGCAAGTCCATAGAAAATGTATTATTATGTAAAATAAGGCCTATGAGATTCTGATAATTTCAGGAATGTACGGAAGCTTTTCGTTTACGAAAGAAAACTACAGCTCTTCCTAGATCAGACAGTATAGGTAGTGGTTCCGGCCGTAAATATCTTGCGCCTACGTTATCGGATCCGGCTGCTCGACCGGAAAAGGAACGCCTTGCTGCCAAAAAGAAAAATAATCGACCACCAGGTGAGTTGTTTTCATTTTTATAACCTTTTCCGGTATTTGAACGTTTGGCCGTTCATCACATCACTATTTAATGCGTTTTTTTTTTTGCGCGCTTGTAAAGAGAATTTATTGTGGCAGTGAATAGTATATAGCATTACAATGGACAAAACACAGTGTTTGCAACTAGTGTGAAGTTTGCAGCCCGAGGAACAAGGGTAGCAATTCACACGCGTTGCAAACGTTGTGTTTCGTTCCGAGTAAATGCATATTATTTTTCACAACAACTCTATTGACAATTCAATATGAGGTACCTGCAATTTGGACGCGCAAAAAAGTCGGAAAAATATTAGATCTGACAGATCAATGTGAAATTTATGTGGGGTTATGTCTGTCATTTTGACGTTTTCTAGTAATATATGTGAATTGAAGTTGGCGCGACTCAATCGCTCTATCTCTCTCTTAACAACGTTAAAAACAGAGAAAATCGACAACTGAAAATTTTCATCCCTAGGGTTGAAACACTCAGGTTCAACCCGCTAAACAGGTACCGAAAATCAAATTTTCAATAGGTAGCGGTGCGCGTTGTGAAAATGCTATTGTCTGTTTGGACAAACTAACGCGTGTACGGGCTTTAGAATCATAGAGATATCATAGAAAGAGTTGGGGAGTCATAGGCACAGCTGTAGGTGACAGTGTCAGGTTGGAAATGAGAGATAGAAAACGGATAGTTTCTCTTTTGCTTGTCTTCTGATGCATTTGTGAATTAACCACCAAGTTGGTGACATATTATGTTGTTTTAAGTTAACAATAATATTGTTTCAAAAAATTATAAAATTATATAGGTATAATTTTAAAAAGCAGGATGGACAAAAGTTGGAACTTTGTTATTACCAATAAGCTGTAATAATGTTTAGTTTAAACTGTCAGTTTTTTCTTTTTGTTAATAATTAATCTAAATTAAATATATACTTTTCTTTTTATATATTGTGTTGATTTTACTATTAAAAATTATAATAGGTAAACTACTCTGAAAAATCAGTGTTGAAAAAGTAAATTTGAAGCTGTTAAATATAATTTACATCTGTAAGCATGGTTATGTATTTGTGATAGAAAAAGAAAGAAGAACACTTCTATTCTCCATCTCTGGTTTTTGCATCGACACTTATTTGGGTGGCTTCCCTTCTCTATCTATGATATCTCTATATTTAGAATAGCCCAACGTGGGCTTGAGAATGGCCGAGCGTGTAGCAATGCTGTTGTTAACATGGCGTTGCTATGGTTCCTCTATTACAAGTCCCCAGTTCCGGGGTTCTAGCCCGAGAGCTAGTAAAAGTGTCAATTGGATTTTCAATTTATTATTAAAAAAAAAATAATATAGAATTGAAAATATGAATTGGTGCTAGGCCCAAATAAGCTTAGCTGTTGGTGGTCTTTAAAACACAATAGCTCAACGTGTAGCACTCGCAATGCTATTGTTTATATGGCGTTTCCATGGCTCCTCTATTACAAGCCCTCAGTTCCCAAGTTCTAATCCGAGAACTGGTCAAAGTGTCAATTGAATTTTCAATTTATTGTTAAAAAAAATGAAATTATGAATGGGTGCTAGACCCAAATAACTCTAGCTGTTGATGGCTTTAAGAAATGCAATATTTATAAATGCTTAGCATTTATTTATTGCGAACTCTATCCATATTTTCGATTGTGTTAATCTTTGAAAAAAAAAATGCGTAAAGCAAAAACTGCGTGTAATAATATTGCGCATCTAAATGCAAGGCTAAAAATGTCTAATTCATTTGTTTGCATTTCTAAATATATTATAATAAATAAATTGTGTTATATACTGACATACAATACGCATTTTCCATAAAATAGAACAAGTTTTAATTTTCTTTACTTTTTGAATCATGGCAATCGCAGCCTTTACAGTCGGGGTCAAAACAACAAATTTTTCTTATCGCAGGCATTGGCATATCGGGAATACGATCAAAATTTTCGGTATTGCAAAATACTTTACTGGGTACTGGTAGAAACGTTTTGGTGTCTTTTATTTTTTCCCAGCCTCCGTTGCGCCTATAATTTTCTTCTATTTTCAGAGCGTTGCCGAACGTTTGCCTGGCTAGCATGTGTTTATTACGTACTGCGTGTATAATGCTTTCATTGTAAACGTCTTCGAATTTCTTTATTTTAATGTGAGATTTAGCTACCGCCTGCGACAGTAAGACACAGTTCCACGGAGCCCAATCTTCCTCCATATTCCAACGACACAAACGCAAATTGTATAGGTCGCTGGTTTCACTGATTAACGATCGCGAATGCCAAATGTATTCGATAATATAATAGATGTCGTTTTCATCGAGAATAAAAGCGACAGAGGAATGGCTGTTCTTCTTGCGCTCGAATTTACGTATACACTCCAACATAAACCGATACGGTGCAATATTAACGCACGGTTTGCCCGATACATCAATAAACGAACAAGCAGTACAGGCTTTCAACTCCTTTATCCGAGAATGAATCGGAAACTGATCGTAAGGTTTAATCATATGGCAGAGAATGCAATAATATAAGTTGGATTTCATAGGTATTTCCCTTTGGCCTCTGTAGCGTTTCGTTAAGCAGTCATTGCATTCGGGTGTTCTTATGTGTTCATAGAGCATTTGCTGAATTCTTTTACGTAATATTTCAAGATCTTCTCCCGCGACACCTCTCACAAGTAACTCGCATTCTCTATCGATCAGTGTTATCAATTCGTTTGACACTTGGCAATTGTGAACTTGTAGAGAAAATTTAAGAGAAAGTATCAACTCCATCCTTTTCTCTACGGGAAGATCGCGTCTACACATCGAAAAGTATATTTGTTTGTATTCTTGACCTTTCTGTGTTTTTAATGTATCCATAGATATTAAAAGATCCTTATAGCCGGTCCATTTAACGGGTGCACTGATCTCATTGAAGAAATCTATTTCTTTTTGCTTAGCCATATCTTCTTTCACTTCTATTCGATGTTTTTCGATTGCTCTAAGTAATTCAATTTCTCTATCGAGCAAAAGTGCAAATTCAGCGATCCTTGGTGCTTTTGTATACATCTGAGTTATTCGATTGATTTCTGCCTTTTTCCACTTTTCGACCATGGAATATAACATCGCAAAATCAGCTCTGGATCTTGGGTAAACTTTGCGTATAATTTCGTCGTGCTTCCTTCGGCTTTCTGCATTCATTTCATCTTGTTGATCTAGCAGCTCGTTTTGCACATACTCTAAGTACAGTTCGTGCAATCGTTTTAATTCCTTGCGAATTTTCCACGCTTTGTAATACCTCTGTATAACTCTGACGTATTTGTCGTAATCGGGAGGTACGTAAACTATGTACGGGCGCACCGTTAATACTTTATCTGTCACGGAAGGAATCCATGTTTCCGTGCTTGTCATTTGTGTTGCTCTATCATACTTTGTTTCCAGTTTTCTGTTCCTCCAGAAGTACGTTTGGGTATCTCGATTGTTTTGTTCGTCTGGAGGAGCGTTTTGATCTCTCGGTCCAGTTTGTGACCAAGCATGAAAATATTCCTGACCTGTTCGTTTGTCACTGTATCCACCTAGAAATGGTTTTTCAATTCTCCGATCTTCAATTTCAATAACTATTTCTTTGTAATTTTCTTTGTCTATCTGAATGCGTACTGTTATAATATCCGGTACGACCATCACATTGTAATTCGGAACCGGATTGACGGGCTCGGCCGATTCCAAAGTCAGTTCTATAGAATCGTACGGCTGGATACCCAATTCGTATAAATTCATTGTTTCGTGTAACAGTTTGCCATTTTTCAGTAACTTAATATCCGACATTCTCACTTTCAATATGCGAGATAATTCTCGGGTAAGTTCATGAATGTTAATGAAAATTTGATACGAGTGAGTGAAAATAGTTTCGTCTTTTGTAACAATTTTAACCGTGACAGCATTTTCGGCTGGAGATACAAAATTTTCCAAATTTGGATCGACATTGTACTGTTGTTGTGATGATATTTCCGATGTATCGTCTGTATCAGAAAATGATTCGTTTCCCAAAAATTGAACACTCATTTTAGCGTTTTTTTAATTAAAATAATATGAAGAAATAATTTGACACGCAAAGTAAAATATTTTTAAGTATTGATTTTCAACGCCTTGGTAATTTTAGAGGTGGAAGAGGCAGAGACAGTACCGTTACCAAGGCAGTGCATAAACAAATTATATTTATAACTTGATACATTTCTGGAGACAAAATATAACTCATTGAAAACCGCGCAGGACTTGAGAATAGCCGAGTGTGTAGCAATGGCGTCGTTTATATGGCGTTTCCATGGCTCCTCTATTACAAACCTTCTAATCCGAAAACTGATAAAAATGTCAATAATGGATTTTCAATTTATTTTTGTTTGTTAATTTTTATTAACTTCCCATTGGAAGTTATTGTAATGGGTCCGAAAATCGAAATCAAAATGTATAAGAAATTTTTATGTTTCAAAGTCACTACACTATTTTTAGAAAGATGTCTGTGTGTACATATGTGTCCATTTCTTTCTAAGACGAAATCTCGAGAATGAAAAATAATATCGACTACGTTAGGGTGCCAATCGACGCGTAACGTAAATATGATCTGAGAGAAATTTTTTCAAAATTTGTTCAGCCGTTCTTTTTTCTTAACCAAATAGACTCCAAAAAAGTAGATTTTACACAATATCTTGCGAATAAAAAATTATATCGACTTCGTATGGATGTCAATCGAGGCGTGTTGACGTCATTTTGATCCAACATAAATTGTATAAAAATCGGTTCAGCCGTTTTCTTTTTTTTTTAAATATTGTTAAAAATAAATGATAATTATGTTTTAATGATTAAAATGATTACTTTTCTGTGTAATATCTAATTTAATTATTATTATTAAATATTTATCAAACTGGGAAGTTCGTCGTGTGGACCTCAAGGGTCGCACTTTAGTCCTAATAAACGACCCACTTCACGGCTTGTTCTCAAGCCTTTTTTGTACTTTCAATAAATAAAATTTGTTCATGAGATTTCCTTTTGAGATTGTTCTTCCTCAATCCTCATGATAAAAAAAATATTAAAAGAACAAAAAACCCAACTGCGTCGAACATAAGAGTACAAAACAAGCTTCCATTATGAAATGCAGTCGGGCAAAAAAGATAATAATATTTCCTAACATTTTAGTGTGCTAGTGGTGAGATGATACAAAACTAATATCTTGTTACCCAACTACTTTTCATATTGGAAGCTTGTTTTGTACTTTTGTGTTAGACGCAGTCGCGTTTTTCTTCTTTTAATAACCTGTTTATTTTACGCTTTTTAGTTTTTTGAGCAATTTTTATTGAAGCTTGTAGCCTTGTATATATTTGTGTTTATAGTAGCGGTTCCCGTCCGGCTTCGCCCGAGTGCTAAGAATTTATGATTTATTACCCCCCCCCTGTGAGAAATTCTCCCCCTGCTGATGGTGTTTATAATATTAGTAGGATTCCGCCTATACGCTAAAATGCAAAAGAATGTCAGAGTTACGTTTTGTTACTATCCCACAGGAATTATCTCCCCCCCGCGAGAAATTTATCAAAATAAAATGTAGCCTATATCACTCAGGGATAGTGTAGCTTTCTATTAGTGAAAGAATTTTTTGAATCGGTTCAGTAGTTCCAGAGATAAGAATATGATTTATGATAATAATGGTTTTTTTTTATACGGCTGAAATGCAATTGAAAGATTTTTTTTCGTTGGAGAGCAGCCAATTATATAATTGTTTCGAAACATATAGGAAAAAATCATTTTACCAACCAGTGGTCACAATCAGGATTCTAACCTGAACCTGAACCTGGGTATATGCGGTAGTTGCGCTCTAAAGTTTAGAGTATTGTTCAATGTGAAAAGAAATATTTACGAAATCCCACTGGGTCTTGACGAGTAAATTTCAAAAATATATAATCTATATATTTTAATATTATATATAAAGCTGAAGAGTTTGTTTGTGTGTGTGTTTGAACGCGCTATTCTCGGGAACTGCTAGTCCGATTTGAATTTTTTTTTGTTAGATAGTCCGTTTATTGAGGAAAGTTATAGGCTATTCGAGTTTTTTTAAATTCAACCCCAAAGAGGGTAAAACGGGGGTTTAGGATTTTTTGACTATATGTACTAATATACTATACTAATATTATAAACGGTAGGCAAGTACGCGAAGCGAGAACAACGACAGGCGACTCTGCTTCGCAGGGGGGGGGGTAATAAATCATATTGAAAGATTTTTTCGTTGGAGAGCAGCCAATTATATAATTGTTTCGAAACATATAGGAAAAAATCATTTTACCAACCAGTGGTCACAATCAGGATTCTAACCTGAACCTTTCCACTTTCGCGGCGGAATGAGCTTACAATACTCAATCGTGACAAGATTGCTAAATTGATTGATTCTGAAGCATATATGGGGAATGTTAGCTTAGCAATCTTGTCACGATTGAGTATTGTAAGCTCATTCCGCCGCGAAAGTGGAAAGGTTCAGGTTAGAATCCTGATTGTGACCACTGGTTGGTAAAATGATTTTTTCCTATATGTTTCGAAACAATTATATAATTGGCTGCTCTCCAACGAAAAAATCTTTCAATATGATTTATTACCCCCCCCCCCCTGCGAAGCAGAGTCGCCTGTCGTTGTTCTCGCTTCGCGTACTTGCCTACCGTTTATAATATTAGTATAGTATATTAGTACATATAGTCAAAAAATCCTAAACCCCCGTTTTACCCTCTTTGGGGTTGAATTTAAAAAAACTCGAATAGCCTATAACTTTCCTCAATAAACGGGCTATCTAACAAAAAAAAATTCAAATCGGACTAGCAGTTCCCGAGAATAGCGCGTTCAAACACACACACAAACAAACTCTTCAGCTTTATATATAATATTAAAATATATAGATTATATATTTTTGAAATTTACTCGTCAAGACCCAGTGGGATTTCGTAAATATTTCTTTTCACATTGAACAATACTCTAAACTTTAGAGCGCAACTACCGCATATACCCACATACATCGACTGATAAACACAATATCCCTCCTTGTCTGGTAAAATAGACTTGGAAACACATGTATAACTTTGTTTTACAAGTTTAAAAATGGCTCAAGTTTCATGATACCTACCTCAAAGAAAACAAAAATGCTGTGAAATATTATGTTGATGGGGTAGAATTAATTTTTAACTCGGTGTTGAATAAAGTCAATTTTTTTATATAAAAATATTCAATCAGTGAGGGTTACCTGGCTTTTTTCTATCACATGATAGCGCCACTAATCAAGTGAGGTATAAAGTTACTAGATTCAGTTACTTTACTAAGATATACGTCACTTTAGTTATTTAAATGTCAGTACTGTTTATATTTTCCGCTACCTGATGACGCCAATAGCAAGTAAAGTATCAGTCATTCAATCATTTAACGGCCAAATCGCAATTTTGTATTTATTTTAATATTTATTCCTTAACAATGGACAAATGAAGAATGACTAAACACAAACCGTTAATCTCTAAACCACTTTTAAACCTTAGGCATAACTCGCTTGCCACTAGCGTCATCTAACGAATAAAAAATGTAAGCATTTGACCTAGATCTCACTTCCCACTGGGTAAGTTCGGTTTTACGCTCAGATTGATCGGAGTGCTCTAATACGTTCGAATTTAACATTTATATGCTCTGAAAGATCTCTATCCTGCGTTCGGTTTTAAGATCTGGAGCAGATTGAGCGCGCTCGAATTGCTTCGAGGAAAGCGAGCGAGCAAGCAGATTTAACCAACTTCAGAGCATTCATTTTAAAAATGAGCGGAAACCTTTGTTGTGAGAATGGATAAATTTCGAAGTTTATTTATATGAGGTAATTTTTCAATAGGTAAAAATACACGAATAACATTTATTCAAAGAATAGTAATAACCAATAAGTCTATATCGCACAGAATGATTAAATAAAATATTTATTATATCTATGGGTCGAAAAAATCAACAACCGGTAGTACTATTAATTTTAAAATAAAGGAATAAAAACGAAAAAAATTGTGAATCACGATTTATTATTATAACAATGTTGAATTAAATTAAAATGAGGAGCAATAAAGAATGTATTTCGGCTTTAGTAATAAGAATTTAACTTGCTGGGGCCATTTTATTCTGACGTTTGGAAAAATCTGTTAGATTACGTTCGGAATTGTTTAGATGGCTCGATTTGCTTGCTTGTCACGTGACCAAAAATCTGTTCGCTCGGCTCGATCAATTGAGCGTAAAACCGAACTTACTCACTAACGCTATCTGATGGAAAAAAATACGGTAGCCCTCATTAAGTGTTTTTTTTCAGCTATTGTCAAAAATAATTTACCACACGTAACTGAAGGTAGCGAAGGAAGAGGATCAACTCGTGATATTTCCGTTAACAAAACAACAACTCCGAAGGTTTCAAGTGCCATACATGAAGTAAGAGATTGGTGGCACGAACAACTTGCCTATTCTCATTCAAGTGACGATGAATAAATGGATTGTTAAACGTATTTTTTTTAATTAGTGCCAGCGCACACTTGCTACTTTCGTGCGATTGTGCTATTCAGTCGCTTGTAGAACCTCAGATGTAGCAACCAACAGCGTAAGCCCGCACACTACTCGCTGAAATATACAACTGATGTATCGCAAAACACGCGATTGTCGAAAAGACAGCACACTGAGTCACACTTTCACGCGACAAAAAGGCGATTTGACGATTGACCAGCAGTATAACAGTTCAGCAATGGATTCCGATGAGATGTTCTAAAACTATTAAGAATGAAACAAAAATTAATTTTACCTATCTCGTTCTTTTCTTTGTCTGACTTGTTCGGAAAATCTTAAATATATTGCATATTTTCTTTCCAAGCTTTAATTTTTAATACTTTGTTGCTGTAACATGATGAACGATAATCCCAAATAGCAGGACGTTTTTCGATTTCAATTATCAAGCGCTCTGTGTAAAACAACATTGTGATGTGCACTGGAATGTGGGCAGTGTTGTTGTGCAAACGCGCAATTGCGAAACAAACGTATCGATTGCTAGAGCGATGCGATCGAATCTCCATGCTGTTGCCAAATCGCGCGGTCAAACGGCAAATTTTACGTAGCTGAGTAATCGTCAAATCATAATGCAATCGCGATACTGTTGCTAAATCGAGCGTTTTTGGTACAAAAAGTAGCGTGTGTATGCTGGCCCTTAAATAAATCGATAGATCATAAAATTTTGTTTTTTTACATAAAAATATCGAAGTTTTAACTATTTGATTTTTTTGCTGTTGATAGGTAAAAAGAGAGTTCCCGAACGCTGAGTGATGTCACGGTATTAATATTTTAACCCTTTGTAATCTGTATGCTTGCATCATCGGGAGATGGTTACAACTAGAGATGCGCCGAATATTCGTTTGGTATTCGGTATTCGGCATCTTTTTCACTATTTGTATTCGGCCGAATTATTCGGTTTTGGTGCCAAATATATTCGGTTCAATATTTTTGTAATAATAAGCACCTTTGTTCGTATTTTTAACGTAATCGTGCGATGTTTTGAAGCAAAGTGATAGCGCGGGTGGCGGGCGGTGAGGTACGGCTTGCTTGTCAACTAGCCAGCAGCGACATGTTAGAACCTGTTTACGCGGCAAAACAATGAAATGGTAAACCGAATAATTCGGCCGAATATCCGGTTCGGTAAAGGTTAAACCGAACAGTATTCGGTGAAACCACTATTCGGCGCATCTCTAGTTACAACTAAATTGTATGAAGTTTTAATAATCGCCTGATGATGCTAACTTTTTTAGTGGAACGTGCGCTGAAAAAAAGGTGTTAATGTTTTACTTTTGTGGTTCTTTTTTTCAGTATATTACAGATGACAAAAATTTCACGTATATATTAAATATTTTAATAACCCAATAATAGAAAACAAATAGTTTTTATAATATTCTTTACAATGAATAAAAAATTACGTAGAATAGAAATTATAATTTGTTTATTTAATATAATATGTATTATAATCATTTTTATGTTGATGTTTCCGTTCATTTATTAAAACTATTTAAAACTGTAACGAAATATTTATAAGCCTTTTAAAAAATAGACGTACCAAAAGCAGCACCGTAGCTAGGGCCAGAGAGCGCAATCAGCGATGCTCTTCGTAGTATGGAGTAAAGAATTTTATTAATAAATAATAATTTGAGGGCGCGGAATCTTGCCTAGGCGCCAAGGACCCTAGCTACATTGACCTACAGTGACTGGGTATGATTGGTGTCACACCCAGCCCATATGCCATTCTGTCTGTAGCCAACTTAAGGAATGTACTAGCAGTTTAACAAACAAAATTAAAATAATTAATCGGTTAATAAAAAGTTATAATGATGAGTGATTATCAGAAATTAAAACTATGAAAATAATAAATATTTAAATAACTTTGGCATTTGTAATTCAAAACTATATACAATTGGGACATATAGATTTGCATTTTTTAAAACCACATATATTTTAAAAATATGTGCACTCTTCACAAATTCAAACAAAAAATCCAGCATCGGTTGCCGGTACTTTGAAAAAGTCTAATTTGAACTTTTAACATGTTTTTTTAATTATAATATTTTATTTATTTTAACTAAGGAATGTAAATCATACATTGCCCCAAATATACGCCTTTTAAAGGAACATAAAACAAAATTAATAACGATAATAATACTTTTTGTTTCCATTTAAAAACAGTCTCAATAAAATAATTATCCGAATTTTTATACTTTGAACCTTAATAGATTATATTTTTTTATAGATAATCCACAAACAGGTTCTTTTTGTAAC
Source organism: Mongoloraphidia duomilia (assembly GCA_039654895.1). NCBI lineage: Eukaryota > Metazoa > Arthropoda > Insecta > Raphidioptera > Raphidiidae > Mongoloraphidia > Mongoloraphidia duomilia. The sequence goes on along the minus strand of CM077520.1, from coordinate 23,675,749 downwards.
TCTTAGAAAATATTATTTCAAAGTAATTTAAAGATTAGGCATCATAAAAATAAATCATTTATAGGAAATAGTATGTAGACATCAACTTTTTCTGTAAAGATACAATGTAAACTTTTTCTGAGAAATTAAAATGAACAATAATTTTTTTGCAAAATTCTAAGTCAGAGCTACATATAAAAGCATGCAAATTTACGTTCATTTAACAAAGATTTTTTTTCTGAACATAGTAAATTTGTAAAATACGAGGTTCCCAGCGGCGTAACTACAGAGTTCCCGGGTTGGCAAAATGTAAAGGGCCTTCGCCTCAAAGGAACTCCACATCAGTGACTAGTTCAAATGAATGTGGTCATCCCACTTTTTTTACGGTTAGTTAGTAATGCACAAGTGTGCGACGATCATTTTTTGCGTCATCATGGCGGTTTAAGCGAAGGTATTTAAAATGTATTCATTTTTTTAATTCTTATTTACAATGAGCCATTTTCCTGAGATTAGTTCTTTCAATTATCCACTAGAGGCAGCACTTGTGGTAGGTACAAACATTATTTATTCCCAATTAGTATCGTATTATTGTAGTGGTATAACTTAATTATTAAATTAATTAAATAATTAAGTTAAACCACTAAAATGATACGACGTTAATGGGGAATAAATAATGTTTGTACGTACCACAAGTGCTGCCTCTCGTGGATAATTGAAGGAACTACTCTCAGAAAAATTGCTCATTAAGAGAAATGACATGAATGATCAAGTTGGTTTCAATTATTTATTTACGAATTAGGAATAATAATATGCACTGTTCAAAATTATCAAATTCTGACATGGAAATGGCTCCCGTTAACATAATTTAAATTTGAAATTTGTAGGTATGCCTCTGGAGGTTCCATTATATTATAATGTAAGTCATCCTAGAAAAGGAATATTTTGAGCGTACATAATACTACTATTATGCTATTTTTTAATATAATTGATTTACTCCAGCTGCCGTTTATTTGAGATCATACGTAACATTAATAGAGCAAGTAACTTATCTAGCGGATCCATGAATCCTCGTTGCATCCACTTGGGTATCGTTGTACGCGCATGACTAAAACCTAACTTCTGTAAGATGTAATCGATACCGTATGGTTCAATGGACTTTCCAGCCCATGAGAGCAATCTGTAAAATACAAGATAAATATTAACGCATATGTATTACCGCGGCCCAAAGACGGAGACAATAACAAAAAATTAAAAAGGTTTATTTAAGGGGGGCGTCCATACATTCAAACGGGGAGCAAAAAAAAATTTTTTTTTTATACCTATTGTGGGGTATCATTGAAAAGGGCCTTTTGAGTAGATTCTGAATGTGTTTTTATTTTATAAAAATTGAAGGTTTAGCATACCTTACATAGTATGGAACCCTACTCTTTGCGTGGCTCGACACGCATTTGGCCGTTTATTAATATTTGTAAACGCATTAACTTCATATAAGTATTTATTGTAAAAATGAATGTGTTATTTACCTGACAGTAGGTTCTAAGTGCCAAGTCTTACAGTGATATCGTCTCCAATCTTTATCGAACACTTCACCAGGTGAAAAGTCTTTGTTTTTCTTATCGTCTTCTGAATGCGCCGAACTGCCGGTACCTGAAGAACCGGCTTTCGAGTGCGATGATGAATTTTGGCCAGCTGAACTACTTGAACGAGGATCAGGTGATTGCGATCGTAAACCACTTTGACTTGATATTGCCTTAAAAAACAAAGAATGATATTTTCATTATGATATAAGCGAAATCCACGTAAGAATTAAACCTTTGATTAAAGAAAACAAACTTCTTCGAGATAAACTGACAGTTTAGGTTATGTTCGCTGCTTATGTTCGTTTTGTGTATTTTCCAATAAAGAAGTTAGGCAAAACAAAAGAATTTAAATTAGTTTATAATAATCACATGATTAAACCCCAAATCGGCAAATTCACTTATATTAGTGAATTACAGATGTCAGCAAAATCGATGCCACTTGCGGGACTCAAACTCAAAACATCTAGTTTCGCAAATTTGGGAGTTTCAGGTTTATGATACAAAATAGTATCTTAGATACAAGATATTCCCCAGCTACGGGTCCGCATCAGTGTAAATAAGTTTTGTAGCCGAGGACAAAGTAATATTTTGTACGTACCCCAACTCTTTCCTTCTCTTTGACATAAGACGTAATTAAATCGTGTAAGAAAAAGAACGCTTCAGCATCGACCGTAACAAATATATGATCTTCAAATTCTGTCACAAAACTGCAATCAACGCCGGGTTTTTCTCCCATCACGTCAGGCGTGGCCGCAGTTTGCAGATGTTCTGTTTTGAGATGCAGTTGCAAACATGGCAAAGCAAAAATCACTTCGCGTGTGTGATTTGGATCCTGGAGCTTGCTACTACCGGAACTGCTACGACTGCGTTCAATTGAATTTGTTCCGGAGTTCTCCAGTTTTTCACGTTCCAAAGAAGGAAATCTGTCAACAGCTAAACCAACAAAAAAAAAGTTCAATTTTCATAAAACTGAAATATGTTTATTATTTTTTTTTAATTTATCTGAATAATTACCGTCTATTTCACTGTTAGCAAACGCGTAATGAAACCATTCCTGTAATGTTTTGAATTGTGGAGGAAAGATGATGTTCCGAGACATACGACAAACGGTCGCCATAGACTCGTGATGCGCTGTTTGTTTATCAACATTCACTCCCAGGCTGAACGTCAATGTCTGCACAATATGAACATCCAACTGATCTGTAGCTACAAATCGACAACAAAGTAATATTAATTAAACCACACACGAGAAATAAACACATTGTTTCGATTTCAATCAGAACAGTTCTGTTTTTGTCCAAATTAGTGAAGATGATTTTTGAAAAAATAAAAACTGCTATTTTTATTCTATATTGGGATCTAACAGACTGACATACAACGCTATGACATCTGGTGAGATAATGTTGACTTTCCAAAGGTCTACATTTCACTATGTGCCAGACTGCTGAGAATTTACGATTGTGATATTGGTTTTTTAGACTCCCAAACTTCTAGAGTTATCTCGACCTAGTGCAGATTCACATTTTCAACTAATTTCATTGTATCACTATTTGTATTTTCTGTATCTTTTGCATATAAAATAATATTTTTTGCGTTCATAATTCTTTCTGTGTATATTCACCGACAGATATTTTATATTTTTAACGCCATTAAAATGGAAACATGCTAGTTTCAATTTTTTGAGATGTTGCATATTACCCTTCATGTCGCCATATTGATTATGTCACAAGTAGGGAATGCAATCTCGATATGGTCGAAATCTCGAACGAGACTTCAAGAACAAACGCGCTTGAAAAAAAAACTTATAACTTATACGCAATAGTTTTTGACAGTCGCGCTAATTGATTCTGTTTGTTTCTCTACATATATTGTTTTAATTATTGTTTTTTTGAGTAAAATGGACAGTTATTTAACTTATAACAAGCATTAGATGCCTAACAAATTACAAAATTAAGTGAATATTGAATATGTCTAAGAACAATTCAAACCAAATGTTCGTAAACGTTACTATTAGTAACACCATATGCTTCATAACTCCTAAGAAGTTATTTCCAAAATAATTAATTGACATATAGTGTGCTGTGTGAGTTGGGGTATTGCTGTTATATTTTGAAAATAAAACAAAACATTAATTGAATCTTGGAACAAAAAAATCAACGTTTATTTAAGGAAAGTAATGAATAATAATCATCTGCACAGTGCATTACGCAATAAATCACACAAGTACACAGTCACACTGTCCCAAGTAAGTAGTTTTCATTAAGTTTAAGTATTTTAGATACAAAATAATACGTTCTTTTTAAAAGTAGGCGAAATCTCGATATTGTCGAGATTTATCGAGATCTCGCCAGACAATCTCGCGAGATCTTGAATTGCCAATCTCGAACCCAGACTGATCTCGCGAGATCTCGAATTGCCAATCTCGGCTCGAGATTGCATTCCCTAATTGGGATCTAACAGACTGACATACAACGCTATGACATCTGGTGAGATAATGTTGACTTTCCAAAGGTCTACATTTAACTACATGCCAGATTGCTGAGAATTTACGATTGTGATATTGGTTTTTTAGACTCCCAAACTTCTAGTTATCTCGACCTAGTGCAGATTCACATTTTCAACTAATTTCATTGTATCACTATTCATATTTTCTGTATCTTTTGCATATAAAATATTTTTTGCGTTCACAACTCTTTCTGTATATATTCACCGATAGGTGTTTTATATTTTTAACGCCATTAAAATGGAAACATGCTAGTTTCAATTTTTTGAGATGTTACAAATTACCCTTCATGTCGCCATATTGATTATGTCACAAGTAAACTCCTCCCATATATTGGATCTCAATACAAAGTTAAAATTAATGAAGAGTTTGGAGAAATTTGTTGTTACATGGTGATCGTTACATTTCGGTTGAACATAGAACTATTCTGACCGAATCCCTGACAAAATAAATTTTACCTGTAGTCGATGGTATTTCTTGTGCTTCGGTTGCAAAACTAATGCAAGGTTCTTTAAGACTAAATAGAGCCCAACTCTTAGATTTAAAGTTTATGCCATGGAAGCAAGCAAGCGATATATTTTTGCCATGTAATTCCATCGTACCGCCCAGAACAGTGCCTGAAATAGATCGTTTTTTTTTTTTAAGTGAACCTTTTTATGCGAGTTAGGAACGTTTGCGTTAAATATTTAAGGCTAACGTAGAGGGGAAATACAAATGTATTGTTTTATGTAATGCTTCATTGCATGACAAATTATTTTATCAATTACGAAACTTGGATTGAAATCGTGTTTGAGAGTACATTTTCAACTGTTTCTTTTGTGATTTGTTTTACTTTTTCTCTATGAAAGAACTTTCGTTCATAAATTTGAATTGAATAGTTTTATGTTGTGTCGCTAAGCTGGAGTCAGACGCTGGGAAGGCATCGGTGCCGCGATCGTTACCTACAGCTTGTGAGTATGAATGCATATGGATTTGAATGTTTACAGTTTATAAAAGTTTCATTTCGGTAGTGTGTAGTGTAAAATACATAAACTTATTTTTTAAACGCATTTATAGATAATAGACACAAGATAATATTCACAAGTTCACTGCATTACCAAACGTTTGCTATCTATTGTGATGGTTTTTTAGGATTACCTGAACTAGGAAGAGGTATTTTTAGCGTAGGTAGATGAAGCTTTGCCGCACAAGCTAAAACATTTTGCCAATGACGATGATGTTTTGCATCTTGTAACACCGATTGCTGCATTTGAGAATTCCATGTGTCACGAGCTGGAAAAAGAAAGAAAGAAAATTAATAGTACAGAAAACAAAACAAACATAAGTAAGCTTGCCAAGTCGAACGAAACTTCTAGCATTTTTCCATCATTTTTCATTCAATGCACTTTTATGCATTGTATTTCCATTTTCTATTGTTTGCTAGCGGGACCGGATTAACCATGTCGGGGCCCCTAGGCAATGCAACTCTCGGGGCCCCTTTTCAGCCGTTTATATCCAAATTCATAAGTTTTGTAACACAGAGCACAGTAAAACTTTTTAAATTAAATTCATTCACGGTCGCAAAACTCACAAATCGCAATTACAGATCAAGCATTTCAAAACTTTTGTTTATCATACTGTATTTCGACGCATGCTGTCAGTTGATGAAAATACTTCATACTTACAGAACAGAACCATCTAGTATCGAGTAGTAGAACTAATAATATGGATGCGTTACGTAGCGTATTGTATGATTCATACAATACGCTACATAACGCATGCATTCATACAATACGCTATGTAACGCATCCATATTATTAGTTCTACTACTCGATACTAGATGGTTCTGTTCTGTAAGTATGAAATATTTCATCAACTGACAGCACGCGTCGAAAACAAGCAATAATACCTATTGTCATTGAGGATACAAATTTTCCAATTAAATTTTCACTCTATGAAACATTTTCAATTTCTATTGTGCGCGCGCGGGGCCCCTAGTCGATGCGGGGCCCCTAGGCAGTTGCCTACTCTGCCTAATGGTTAATCCGGCCCTGTTTGCTAGATGATGCATCATGCAAGTGATGATAAAAGGACAGAAGTATATTTAGTCCGTATAAGTTAAATGAAAGGAAAATACTATTAGAAAAACTCAAAATATTTACAAGTTTTTTTGATGTATTTTATGAAACAGGCAGAATAACTTTGTAAAAAATATGTTTGAGATGACATTTGAAAGCCAATGAAGTCCTGTTCAATTTATGATTTAAAATTTTTAATGTGCGTTTGTTAGTTTATACCAAAAGGGCACATGCTAACTTTTTGGTGACCTCTTAATAAAATCATACATACAATCTGCAGTCTGTTGGACCGAACTGTTTGGTGGCCCCTTCCTACCGCGTAACGTCTGCTGAGTCTGCAGTCGTCGTTTCAGGTTCACGGAAGGCTGGGTCGGTCGCGGCTGCAAGCTGGAAAATACGCGTTTGCTACTCTTGAACTGCTGGGAGAAGAATTCGTCCAGCTTGTTGAACATTTTCAACAAATCGGCTGTCGTCGACTTGCTGATCATTAACTGGAGTTGATCCCAGCCTAAATCTCCATGCATAAATATCACCGCTGGTCTAGTCGACAAAAAATAAATTATTAAATTCAGTGATGTACATGGTACAGCACACAATTTTTTTTTTACATTAAGGCCTAATCAAATACGCGAATCCCGCGCATTATTACTAAAATTAAAAATATATTTGGCCCAGGAAGCAAAAACTTCGAAATTTGGCTTGGCGTTCACATATCTAGTTTTGATCTCGGTTTGATTTTCTCAATGGTCATTTATAGTTCACACTAATTATCACAGATGGCAGCATAATAGCTAGGGCAGAATAAGACACTTTTCGTTAGAAAAAGGCTTGATATAAGATCTTACCAAAGTAAATCTTAATTTTCTGACGGCGCACCTGGTCAAGTCTCTCACTCTTTGTAAGAACTTACGATTTCACTCTACCCTGAGATATATTGTTTTTAGGAGGGAGGGGGGCACGTAAAGTTGTTTACACATCAAAAAACATACCTGCGAGTTGGCATGAACATGGCGGTATCGGCAGCAGAATTAGCTCTCGCTAATTTCCATTCATCTCTCAACGTAACATCAAGCGCAGATACACGAGCCATTAACACGGATGTACCCATGTAGTCTAAACGTAATTCTAGCGCCAACAAGCGTATTCCTACCGTGTGATCCGGCTCTTGGAAAGGCTCCTCACGGATATGAACTGTAATCAAATAAAACCGTCCAATGAAAATTTAAAAGCTGACGACCAACGTAAAAAAAGACAAGCTTAACTATGCCAAATTTCAGCTTGCTCCTTTATTTAGTCCAGAAAAATTCGACTACAACAAACAAACAGACGGACGGACAAACCGGTAAGCCCATACGGGTTCTGTCTTTTTTTCCTTTTGAGTAACGGAACCCTAAAAATTATGTATTTTACAGATAGACAGACCAAATTACAGACACTCGACAATTATTATCTTCTATAGAAATTAGTGGACAGCGTAAGTTATCTATAGAATAGTATAAACCTTCGATTATACACTAATAGACTGCTCACGACCAGCCGTTCCGCGTAGCCAACATATCAATACACATAGATTCAGTCCTGATTAGATGCGCACTTAAAAAGATGACAACTTGTACAAGATAAAGTATTAATGAGTATTGAGTATCTACAAATTTTACTTGCAAATTACAAGTTGTGTTTGAAAATACAAGTTAATTAGCTTGTCAATGTACTTATAGTTACTTTCGGAGAGCCAAGCAGGAAATTCGGTTCTTTCGATTTACATTCATTTGCAAAATTTTAATATTAATTAATACATAGTACAAGTTTCGACGCATGAGCATTATCGTTTATTGGACCGATTTGTACTAATAATATGTTGGTTACGCATGGTTACTCAGTGGCAAAAGGATCAAATAACATTTGCAATACTGATGATTAAATTTGCATTTATAAGCTTACGTTTCGATGCTCATTGCACCATCCTCAGAGCATCTAAAATTAAATTTGATTTATAATCTGTTTAAAATTGTATGAATTTCACATTAAACAAAGCAAGCGAAAAAACTTACTAATGCTGTCAAAAATTCAGTATATTGTACACTATTAATTTATAATTGAACATCATGGATTTTTTGTGATTTTTTTGAAAAAGATATAAAACAGTCACTGGATAAAAATCTTAAATTGAACCTCTTTCCAATGATCGGTTATTCTAGCTGAAAAATATTTTTTAAGAGAAATATTGAATGATCAGACATTGATAAGTTTAAACTTGTGCGGAAATTAGTTTACATTTTATCAATTAAGTTGCCATATATAGAAGACAAGCCTTCAATATCTGTCCTTTTATTGACACTAGTTTTAAATTTTTTTATGAATTTTTTGTGATTTTTTAAAAAAGATATAAAACAGTCATTGAAAATTAACAGTAATTTTGTTTCAACTTACTGTATGTATCAATATTAGCGATTTCAATTGTTCCACCAACGATACCTCCTTTGGCATCGAGACTAGATCCACCTAAGCCTAAGCCAATAAATAAATTTTTGTGACCTGTCGATCCAATACTAAGACGGCCATCAGAACGAAAATCTTTTGTTTGCCAACTAAAAAACAAAAATAGGATAAGTTGTAAAGTAGGTACTTGATTTTCTTTTTACGAGTTTTCACCACTGAATATTGATCTATGTTTTCACTTTTTGGAATTTTTAGTTTTACGATTATTTTTTTTCAAATATCAAACAAAATCGAAAATATTAATATTAATTATAGGTATATAAAAAATAAATGCTGAATATTCGTAAATGCGCTTAAAAAACAAATTAGATAATGGTGGTTTCTCAGCAAGCGACAAATAGATAAAATAAAGTAACACGTAAATTTGGGAACTGATTGTAACTACAAGTTTACTAAGCTTTTGAAAACTTCTCTACAAAATATTGCTTCAGCGAAATTTGAAAACTTACGTTACATTTCCCATAACGTTACCCATATTCATATGAACGTTAAGTCTAGTGAAATTGACCGCAAACAGTACAAGCGTTTCCCATGCAGTTGTTGTTGTTGTTTCATTTGGACTTGGTGTCGTTTCATCCGATTCCATGCTCCAATTCTTACCGATCTCTGAAAAACCATACAACGGAAAAAATAATAAAATATTGAAAAGAACTGACGTTAAGCTGTCTTTTAAATCATTGAAATAGAACTTGATTCTGTAATATTTTGAAATGCCATCCAATTCTACTGTCAAAAATATCAAACGTTTAACCTTTTAGTCTAGCGTGTCTTGTCACATCGGATTCCAAATTCAATTTTAGCTTATCTCTTGCAGACATCGGATTATGTTCAGCGTCTGTTGAGTAACGACTAAAAAAAAATATGTATACCAAATTTTTCGTTTAATAAATTATTACATTAGTTGCAAGATGATCGAAAAAAAAAAATGCACAGAAAGTCCATATTGTTGAACTTGATGATTTTTATGCAAATCTACAGTTCGGGAGAGCACCTGTTCACTTCTCTATGACATTGGCAATTATTACGTAAATTATATTATACAGATTACAGCTTTAAGAGATAATACTTAGTAACAATACTTAATCATAACGGCATAATTTCTATTAAAAAAAAAAGTTTGTCGACTCAAAGCTGATGTTGGTATGCGTAAATGAAATATGTATTATTTTTTAATAAATAGGTTATCTAACCTGCTGTGTTCATCAGAATTTTGCTGGAAAGTAGGCGTATTATCGTTTTGAGTACTCGTACTGAGACTCAAATCTCCGAGGAATAATCGTCGCATAATAGAACGCCGATACCAAGCTCGGGGGAATGCGAGAATTTCAGTCAAACGACGCATATCATATTTAAACGATGCCGAACCTATTGTAACAATCGCTGCAACCAAAACACGCCAATCAATACAAAAGTTAAAATAATTGAACTTATAAAACACGAAATCTAAACAAAACTCACTTGAAAATCTTATACAAGCTCTCGAATGGTCTGGTAACTGTTTACCCATCTTCGTTGCCATATCAGAATGAAAATTTAATTTACGTGATCGCGACAAATGGAACTTCACGAATTCGACATTTATCGACAGAGAATCTTTTCGTTCGCTGTCCGATAATGGAGACCACTGTGATTCTTTCAAACCTGTCAGAAAAATGCACAATAAGAAAACAATGTTCAAGTTAAGATTATTATTATAACAGATCTTTTAAATTAAGTAACCTGATTTTAATAATAATAATACATTTACCAGAAAAAATACATGGAGACAACTCATTGCCTATAGAGGTAAATATAGTTAACTGTATTATATTAAGAACGACCCTACCTCAAATAACTGAAAAACTCGAATAATATGGACTTTTTAAGGATTTAAAAAAATACTACTTACATATTTCTGTGACAAAATCAACGTTTACTCATTAAAATATCGCAAACTCTGATAAAACTGGCACTGTTAATGCGGGTTCTACAGTATAATATATACCTACATAAAATAATTCGCAAAAATCATACCAGTTTAAAAGACATAATAAAACAAAATCAGATTACTAGATTTAACAGATTCTGTATCATAAGAAAAACTTACTGGACTTTTTACCACCACCGTACGGGTGGAAAATATAAACAGAAAAATCGGCCAAACAACCCGTGACACTTAGACCGCCTATTGCGGTTGCAGCCGTGTTCGGTTTACCATCCTTAATGGTACTAAAAAAAACAAACAAAAAAATGAAACATTAATTATAATATTATAACGTGTTAATGAATACTCAATGTGTGTGTTTATAATATAAAAAAAAAATTAACCACACCTGAAGGTGGCAACTCGTTGCTGAAACGCCGTCGTGTTAACAACACATGAAGTCACAAGACGGACACCAAAAATACAAGGTATTTCTAATACTTCTTATTATTAATTTTGATAATGTATAAGATGATTTAGAGTAAGTTCAAAGCCGTAATAGATTAATTTTTATTTTAAAATATACCTGTATTGCATTTTTGAAATTTACCCTAAAACTATGCATTTAGTTCGCGGCAAGGCACCACTATCAGCATCAAACATTAGTGCTGCCAACTATTTGTTCGAGCACGATCCCTATTAGGAGCGTTTATTAATTTAAGCAATGAACTCGCGTTATTTGTGAGATTGATAAAGCGAATTACATGCCTCTAGCTGCGAGAATATTCACTAGGTGAATCTAGTAATTACCTACTCAAGCTAAATTATCACCGAATAAAAAATAATCCTGGGATTGAAAATAGCCGAGATCGTTGGGATGCCAGTGTTTCTATGCATTTTCCATAGCATACAAACCTCCAGTTTACGGGTTCTAATCGGAAAATTAGCGAAAGTATCAGTTGGATTCTTAATTTATTAATAAAAAAAGAGTGTGTGTGTACTTATGTACGCACGTCAGAAGTTATACTTCTTTGGCGTAACAAAACAAACATAACTCCAAAAATTTTATCCCGCGTGTCAGTACTAAACGTTTGTAAAAAAGACGATAAAATAATAAAATAAAGATATTAAATAAATTAATTTAATTTAATAAATTATTAATTTATTAAATATATTTATTTATTATATTTATATCTAATTATTTATCAAAAAAAAGCATGTTTGTGTTGAGATTCGAACCCGAGACCTATTGCGTATGACGCGGCGGTTCTATCCGTTACACCATGCACATCTTACATAGCAATGCTATATAATAGGGTATTATAATCATGAAAAATAATAATGTAAACAGTATGGGTGTTGGAGTACAAACTCATATTTAACGAAAGCGGCATAAAAGAGCGTTTGTATAGCAATAGCTTTTATTAATGTTATTCAAAACTGAAAACGCTCTTGTCACATTGTGACTGGTGATAATAGGGTATTATAATCATGAACTTCCGACTAACTTCATGATGTTACTTTCGACTAACTTCATGGTGTTAAAACGTAAAAATTCACTCTCAACATTTTTCCATAACGCGCTAAAAGAAGTATAATTTCAAAAAATAGTTAAAAATATCAATTAGTACTACATCCAGGGTAATAATTCGTATAAATCAGTGATCTTAAAAAAAGAAATAAATTACCTGAGTTCTTCTTCGGCCCTTTTTGAACTAAACACAATATCCAAAGATGGCAGCTGAAGCATACATTCGACACGGGAAACTGGGAGACAACTAAATCTGAACGTTGATGGTTGCATGTGGAAATATACAATAACATCGACTGGAAATGACGCATAGACATAATTTCCGTAAGTAGTTTCGTTGTCGGCTGCTCCTGTTGATGCACCTGTAAAACATAAATGTGTTACTCTCGAATGTTATGTCTATCAATTATCAGATACTAACAGAAAAAAATTATTTTTGCCTAATTTATTTAAAATATGTATTTTTTGTGAATTTTTATTCAAATTATGTCTTTACAATAATCCCACTTTTTACTTCTTTTAATTTTTCATTTTCATCCCATTACAAAATCCATATTTTTTCTTGTAAGAATATATGTATTATAAAATCACCTGGAAATGAAAAACTCGTTTTAGACGGTATTGGTTCCAGAGTTTGTTCAAGAAATTCCAGAATATGTGGAGAAACAATCGTTTCCTCCGGTACGCTCTGAAGTGTCATCCAGGCAAACAGAGAAGCCTTCTTAATCCCTGCCGTTTTCCTTGAAGGCATGGTCTGCGAAGCACTGAAGCTATGATCAGACATGTAACGTGGCGAGGTTTCCGGATCATTCCTTTCCGATGGTTGCGTTGTACTACTTGTGTAATGCACGCGAATATCCATAGCCGGTATATGAAACACAGTTAACGGACAACAAGTTGTTGATCCATAACTACCGCCCCCATGTCTGCCGGCTCCAGATCCGCCTGACCAATGTTGCTGAGGCATGTTAGATGCCTGTAAATAGTTTATTTTATCAATTATAAAGCTACATTCAAAATCTACGTGAACTGACTTAAAATTTCGAAATACACAAACAGAGAATTATAAATACCATTTTCTGATATAAAACTTATATCATTATGAATCAATATATCGATACTGTCATCGATGTATCAATGTTATGTTGACGACATAATGAACTTATTTTAGCTTCACAAAAAGAAGAATTATTTGTATTATCGATTAATTTAATGATATATCAATATTATCTGTCTGTCTGTTTGAATGTTTGTTTGCTTATAACTAGAGAATTAGTGCATTAATTTCGATAAAATTATTATTAATCGTTAGCTTAAAGTTCAATTTAAAAATAAAGGTACAAATCATTATGTTAGATCATCAGGACGCAGTATAATTCCGTTATGTAGGAATCAAGGGGGAGGAAGCCGCGGGTACTTAAATAAATAAAACTATGTGTCGTAGAAAATTTTTTTTATACATAAGTTGTAGAGAATTTTATTCTCTACATTCTACAAGATTGGTAATAACCGTTTTTTACTAAAAATGGAACGAAACCGAGAAATTCGCAAAAAACCGTTTCTTGTGACCTTTGTCCCCCACACCCTAAAATTTTTAGCGGCACTCGGCTCAATGGGGACTTTTGACATTTTCTTTAGAACCACAATATCAACGTTCATCTCAAAATTCAGCTTTCCTCTAATTTTTCTGAAAGTGCAATGTCTAATTTCCTTGGACTATATTATTATTAAAACATGCATTTCATCGTCGATATATCTATATTGTCGCACAAAAATCGCCAAAAGGAGGTTCTAGGAAAGGCCTCTTTCAACTACTTAGAATTCAAGAAGAACACAGAAGAGGAAGTTTTAGAATTGTTGAATTTGAAAGATCAAGAATTTAGAGAGACTAAAGAAGGACGCTCACTGAATCGGCACGACGATATTATAATTTATTAGGAAACTGAAAATCGATCTGAATCCTGATATATTATGCGTTCCCATTCATTTGCTTACCTGATTACTCTTTTCATTGCTACTAATTTTGCCACCCGTAAAGGCGGCAGCTCTGTTGAGATTAGGTGAAGCAGGACTTGACCAATCAGTCATTCCAGCTGATGATGAACTGCGTTCTTTACGCATACGAGTCGATCTATTCAATCAATAAATCGATAATTATTTTTATAATCCCAAGCAAAAAATCACTTAAAAAATTATGGAAATGTCCAATTATTATAACTACTCACATTTTAATCTCTTCTTCTTTGACAGTATCTTTTGTGTGCAGCACGCATTTGCCGCTATTTATAAGAACTTTTACGTCGAGTTCAAAGTCAATGTTGGGTTCTTGTGTTTTTTGTTGTTGAGATGATTGCAACGGTGGAGCATAAGACACTGACTGTTCTCTGGCAAATGATTCGAGCAACGGTGCACTGTCATTAAACATAATTGTATTAAAAGCAATATTTCCAAGTTGCTGATAGTAATTATGTTAATAATCAGAAAATATTATATTTTAAAATTCTTAAGTTAATCAAGGTTATTAATGGTGTAATTCTATACATTTTCTCAATAGATGGCAATTTGCGCTCGATATTTACTTCTCATATACAGATTGTATCAAATTAAACCTGTACATAGGGCATTCTGTGTGTAAGACAGAGATTGATACATAAAGCAATAAGTAAGAATGAGATAAATGATCGCTAATAGGAAGTTACTATGGTTACTGTAAATAAATAATACCGAACAACCTGATAGCGTCATCGTTGTTTTCTACAGTAAAAATAGTCACTACTGAAATTATTGATAAAATGGCAATTTAAACTGTTCGGGAAAAAATCCAAATAATTAAATGGTTTTATGCTGGTAATTCAACCGCCGACATAATAAAAAAAACTCGGGTCGCAGTGCCAAACCCTGCCGACATATAGTGTATTTGCTAATACTGGCATTGTGGCTTTATTATGTGAACTTGATTCTTGATTATTTTGAACAAAATAAAAAATTTAACCCCTTAATACATCCCTTAAAACAATAATTTTTTTCTTAATTGCAATATTATTATCATTCCTAACATTTGTACCAAATTCAGTAAGTAAATCCGTATCCGCTACTAATGTTTTCATAAAATTTGTAAGCCCGGTCCTGCCGGGCCGATTTTATTAAAATTTTGGCAGCACATTTTAATCGTTACTAAAGGGTTAAATTTCAATTTTGAAACGATTCTGAGAATTTTTTCGGTATTTTTGGGGCCAAAAACATTTTTCAACCCCTAAAAACCACCCTTAAAATGGTCCGATTGGGCCCATTTTAAATAGGTTCCGTGCGGTGATGGATTCCAACGTGTGTACCAAATTTCGTTAAAATCGATTTAGTCTTTCGAGAGTTATCGTGCTAACACACACACATATTTATATATATACATACATACAAATATATATATAAACATTTTTAAAAATGGTGCCAAATTGTTCAGGAGGGTATGAAACGTCGAGAAATTTTTGTCCGACCCCTAGGTCCCGCCATCCGACCGACGCCAATAGTGTATGTGCCATATGGCAAATACACTAATTATGCCTTTGAAAATAGACCGTCTCCTTCTGCCACAACAATTCGCAAGAATTTGAATCAAATGGTTGCCTATCTCCGAAAAATTTTTACAGCATAGAAGGAGCGAAAAAATAAAGATGACGCTATTAGGTTGTATAAATATTATTTATTTACAGTAACCACAGTAACTTCCTATTAGCGATTATTTATCTCATTCTTACTTAATACTTTATATATCTATCTCTGTCTTACACACAGAACGGCCTATGCACAGCTTTAATTTGATACAATCTGTATGGCATGGAAATTGACCAGATTCGGTAGAAAATCTATTATTAAAACGCAGGTTCAATCTGTCTCTAATTACAAATTAGGCTTTAAAAAGGCTTGATTGTCTTTAATTAGAATCAAGACTCGCTGAAAATTACTAACCTGCCATCAAAATTATCTTCGTACGAACTTTCATAAGACGGTGATTTGCGTCTGATCTCGACTTTTTCTCCATCGATATCAATATGGTCGATCCACGTCAGATCACCTTCAGGCAAACTGAGTTCTGAGCCGGCACTAGGTAATGATGATTGCCTACATTTAAAGAAATTTGCAGTTTAGTAGTACATTAACAGTATGAGAGGAAAATTAATAAAAAAAATAATAATGCAGTTAGGGAAAGTATGAAAGTTATAAGGAAAGTAAAAGATCATAGAGAAGAAACAACAAAGTCATACTGTAGAAGAAACAATTGACTGTAGAGAGAAAGGAATCATTTAATTTTGTATGTAATGCATTATTACTGTCACTAAAAAAAACTTACTAGGGTACTTTTTAAAAACATCTCATGCCAAAATGTTTGATTAGCGTAAACGTGCTATAAATTTTTGGTTCTATACTAAAAAATATATTATAAAATGCCATTTACATTCTGTTAATCATGCTGTCAGTGCATACAAGTACTAAATTGATTGACAATTTTTATATTGCGTGCGTCAAGCATCTCCCCTTTTCCTGCTCTTTTGTGAGATCCTTAATGAAAACGGCGACACTGATAATGGGATACTAGAGTTAAGGGGTCACTGATTTCGATCATTTTTTTTGTGAAACTGGACCCAAAAATAATACGTTTTGTACTATTATAAGATACTTACTGACTCCATCGAAATTTGACGGAGCGAGGATATTTGGAAAAGTATCTTAGAAATGAAAGAAATAATTGTAATTGCTTATACTGTTATACATAATATAAATTATTATAAAGAACCAATTCTGAACGCTCCTTTTTAACATAAGATAAGGCATAGGGGCAGTGCCGTATCTAGGAACCCTAGCGCCCCTGACGAAGAGAGGACTTGGCGCCTCCGAAGAAAGGGGGATTTGGCGCCTCCGACGAAAGGGGGATTTGGCGCCTCTGGAGAAAGGAGGACTTGGCGCCCTCTCACGTCATAAAATTCACACAAGACAGAACTAGGATAAGGGCTATTTAAAAAATGCAAAATAGCGTATTTTTGACTAGCGGTTTCAAAATGCCTAAGAGCTGATTGTAATTTCAATTTTGCAATAATATAAATTTTACTGGCTGTGGCGCCCTTGGCGCGGGCCATCCCCGTCAACCCCTAGATACGGCGCTGCCTAGGGAATCGAATTGTGCAAAACGTATTTTTTTGGGATTTAGATTCGCAAAAAAAAAATATAATCGGCGCTTCCTTCAGCTCTGGTATTTCCTTGTAAGTTATTATGCATTTGATTTGATACTGGCAACTTTGCAATGTTACATGCATAATTTGTTTGATAACGTGACTATGTTGACATCAGACAGATTATACAATGGTATTATGGTGCAAAGAGAGACCCATCTTTCTCAAAAATTTTAAGCAGCATATGAGATCGTGTGATATTTTATTTGAAAAGTCCTCTCAAACTAAACATATGCCTTAAGTTTTTCATAATAGTCAGTGTTTAAAATTTTTGAAAACAAGATTGCGCCATCTTCGGAAATGCCAAATGATCTCACAACAAGTAATATTTTAGTTTCCATAAAAAAAGCATAACATTTTGTTGTTTTACATAATATCGTTCAAAAGACAGGGAGACGTTGGTAAGCACTGAAGTTCCATCTTTCATAAAAATGAATATAGGTTTTTGTGAAAAACGGAAACTATTCTTATTGTATAATTGTATATACAAAGACTACTGTGATTTCTACTGTCTAATGCAAAATACCGAACACTTCTATTTAAAATATCTATATCACCTTCTACGCTGCATAAGATCTCCATCAAACAAATGAGTATTGACATCCAAGTAACTATCAGAAAATGGAATCAGTGTAAACGACAGAAATAAATTAAAAAAGAGAGACGAAGAAGACAGCAATGGAGGGATCGAAGGAAGCAGTAAGTGAGTCACTACAGAAAACTCTTACAGCATTATTACTTATTAGAAAACAGTATTTGTATAGTTTTTTCTACGAAAATCTCTCAACAAATACAACACGGACTTGAGAACAGTCAAAATCTTCGCGATGCAATTGTTTATAATATGGTGTTTTCGTGGTTTGTCCAGTTGTCATGAAGATGAAGTTACTTCTTTGTCCTCCATCACCAATATTATAACTTTTTTTATAATACGTGCAAAATAAATTAATTTTTATGCTTATAACTTTTGGACCACTGAGACCCAATTTACCCTTAAGAGTTGATGTTTTAGAACTTTGTCTTCTTAATTTCTGTATCATATCCCTGTAAAAAAGTCATGTTTCTTCCTATTACAAATAGACAGACAGACATTGTATTTTATAATGGGTGTGTTCGTTGGTCTCTTGTTTTTGAAGATTTCCATCAAAATGATAGGAGGCGCACGCGCACAGTCGCCTGCGCAGTCTAAAAATAGACTGTATGCATATTATATTGATTGTTAAATCTCATTGTTAGTTAAAAATATACCGTATATATTTCTCACAAGTATATAGTTTTAGAATATTTTTTGGTGGCCCTTCGGCTCTGTAAGACACCGGACATTTGCCCGGTTGTTTATCAGTCCTGTTCGGGTCTAGTTACAAAACCGCACAGTATGTATAAAATAAATTGACTACTAATCCAGAATTAGCGATAACCCAAATAGTAGATGTATTAATGTTGAAGTAAATATACAAAAAAAAGCTGTTTGATAAGGGTGTTCCAGAGTAGCTCACTCACTGCCAAGGAATAAAGAGGAGTGCAGACTCACCTGCACATGGCGTGTGCATCACCAAAGGTCACCTTGGGCTGACTGCCACTTGATGTCGGAGAGGCGAGCGTTTGCGATCTGACCTTGAATGAAGCGGACCTTGACGGACCCGATCTTGGAGAGCTCTCGAAGCTATGAGTGTTGACCGGCGTTGATCCGGGAATTGTCGACAATTCATTGGGGCTACAGAGTAAATGGTGCGACACACGTGTTTGTGTGTTATAGTGATTGTGATATACTACTGTTAATTATAGTGATTGTGTGTGTCTTCCAAAATAATATTATCACAGTTAATAAACAATCGGGACATTTGATTTTTCTCTTTTAGTCACTTATTGAAGTTTAAAACTTAATACAATAGCTCAACTTGTGTTATCCCGAGTTACGCGGTTGCCTATTTTCCCCTCCCCGCTTCGCCCCTCACCGCCCACTCGAAGTACTCCGCCTGTATTTCAATTGTACCTTAAGTTACGCAAATTTGATTTAAGCGATCTTTGTCAGTAACTTTAGAGTATAATACTGTACTAGAATTCAGGCATAGGCAAGGCCGGTGCTATCATTAGGCCAACAAGACATACGTCTAGGACGCCATTTTGGTCCACAAGTCGAATCCAACGCGCAGACTCTTTTCATCCAGCCCGTGATTTTTCCGGCAAATTAAAAAAAAATGTTTGACTAGTTTTTTTGTACAAATTTGAATTTTAACATTTTTTTATGAACTTTTAAGGTTTTGAATCTGTATTTTTGTCTTTTTTTTTACTTTCCCACAGAATGCTTATAAATTAGCAATATGGGTCGTGAACGAAAAAAGGTTGCCCATTTCTGTATTAGACCAACCAGTTATTGCCCGAGGCCTCAGTAGGCTTGAATATCAATTTTGCCTTCAGATTCGCTCGTATTTATGTGTCGGTTTTGACGGGGGTTGTATTTTAGTTCAATCGCAGTCGAATAAATACTACAGGTTTTTCTGAAGTCGTATAAAAAGTAACCTAAACTTAAAGTTTGGTATCAACTGAAAGCATAATAGGTTTCATTAAAATCGGACCAGAGATTTTCAAGCGATACTGGTGCAGACAAACTGACAAATGAAGTCTAGAAACGCACTGTAAAAAAAAACCCCGCGAAAAAGCGATATCAACGATTTTTCGTTTTACAGATTTCGTCAAGTGTCCTAACTGTTTCTTAACTACGATATTACATCTCTTGTTGTAAACTGTCGATTTTATATCGGGTGTAACAACATTTCAAAACTATAGCTCACATATTATACAAATCGTTTAGGGGCTAGACCATGTCTAGAGGAAAAACATTTTAAGCAAGTTTTGTAATAACAATAATGTCCTCAAGTTAGGAAACATTCCAGAAAAGAAACCTCCGATACACTGACTTGCCAACAGACGCGGTGTGTGGCCCCTATACTAAAAGATTATATATTCGTTTCTATATGCATTACAATGAACTAGAGATACATAATTTCGGAGTTTTGTTACATCCTATATAAAGTGCTATACTTATTTTAAAAATAGACTGGTGTTAAAATATATTTAATGTTTGCCAATTTTTGTTTTATTATTTTACCTTAACAGAATCAACTTCAACGGATTTATACCTATATTTACCTTTCTAAATGATGTTCAGGCGTTGGACTGGGTACAATAAAGGATCGAGATCGATAAGTACTACTTTTTGGACCACTGAGACCCAATTTACCCTTAAGAGTTGATGTTTTTGAACTTTGTCTTCTTAATTTCTGTATCATATCCCTGTAAAAAAGTCATGTTTATTCCTATTTACAAATCAACGATGAAATATACTTCAGCTGATAGACAGACAGACGTATTTTATAATGGGTGTGTTCGTTGGTCTCTTGTTTTAGAAGATTTCCATCAAAATGATGGAAGGCGCACGCATACAGTCTATTTTTAGACTGCGCATGCGACTGTGCGCATGCGCCTTCCATCATTTTGATGGAAATCTTCAAAAAGAAGAGACCAATGAACACACACAATATTAATTATAGATAGGAAAGCCGGAAGTGGTTACATTCTCACCTTCTGAAATCTTTAAAAACCATAGCTTCTAGTTCATGGAGTCGCTTCATCTCTTGTTGAATGGTGCCATGCGATGCTCCTAACGATCTTAAGTCATTGATGATTTTTGCTTGTTCGTTCATTTCTTTCTCAATCAATTTACTACGTTCCTTAGCATCAAGAGAAGGGTCAAAAATGAATGCTGGTAGACTGTCTGTCCATTTTTTATTACTGCGAACCAAAATACTTTCCTGGAACAAGAAAAACATTCATCAAATAAGAATCAAAACAAGCCGTGAGGTAGGTCGTTTATTAGGACTAAAGTGCGACCCTTGAGGTCCACACGACGAACTTTCCAGTTTGATAAATATTTAATAATTAGATAAATTAGATATTAGATAAATTAGATATTACACAGAAAAGTAATCATTTTAATCATTAAAACATAATTATTATTTATTTTTAACAATAATTTAAAAAAAAAAACGGCTGAACCGATTTTTATAAAATTTATGTCGGATCAAAATGACGTTAACACGCCTCGATTGACACCCTTACGAAGTTGATATAATTTTTTATTCGCGAGATATTGTGTAAAATCTACTTTTGAAAAAATTTCTTTCAAATCATATTTACGTTAATACGCGTCGATTGGCACCCTAACGTAGTCGATATCATTTTTCATTCTCGAGATTACGTCTTAGAAAGAAATGGACACATACATACGTACACACACGTACACACACACACACACACACAGAGACATCTTTCTAAAAATGGTGTAGTGACCTTGAAACATAAAAATGTGTTATACATTTTGATTTCAATTTTCGGACCCATTACAATAACTTCCAATGGGAAGTTAATACATAAATTTCGCCATGGAAAATTTTGAAAATTAGAAGTACGATAGTTTACGACTTTTTGAGCTAATTCGTTCCTAGCGCGTGCTCATAAACCAGAAATTTATTATGTGACTCAGTAAGACGTCTGCCTGAATAAACGCCCTGTGTTGTATAGCTACAAACGTGGTTTTAAATGCCGCATTTATGAATGTTTAGCATTTATTTAATGCAATTAATATTCATATATTCGATATTGTTGGTCGATACTTGAAAAAAAAAAGGTGTGGGTCGCGGGACCCCCGACAGATGTGAAACATTTTTATAGCTTGAATCTTTTATTTATTGAACTTGACAAATTTATCAAAATAAAATCTAGCCTATATCACTTAGGGATAGTGTAGCTTTCTATTAGTAAAAGAATTTTTTAAATCGGTTCAATAGTTCCTGAGATAATAATTTATGATTTATTACAACGCCGCGAGACATTCTCCCCCTGCGAAGATAATAAGTGAAAGAATTTTTAGAATCGGTTCAGTAGTTCGAGAGATAAGAATTTACAATTTAACACAATTTACCCTAATTTTCCCTCGTTTAGCCATATTTACCCTAGTATACCCTAATTTCTTGAATTTACCCTAGTTTTCCCTAAATACCCTAATTTACTCTTATTTAGCCCCCCTTTGCCTTAAGTTACCCCAATTTACCCTAATTTACTTTAATTTGCCCTAATTTACTCTAATTTACCCTAAATACCCTAATTTACCCAAATTTTCGTTTTAAAAAAAAAAAACAAAAAAATTAATATTTGGTGTCATGAAATTTAAAAAAACTCGGGTTGCAGTGCCAAACCCTGCCGACAATATAGTGTATTTGCTAATACAGGCCTTGTGGCTTTAATACGTGAACTTAAGTTTGTTTTTGGACAAAATAAAAAATTTAGCCCCTTAATACATCCCTTAAAATAATATTTTTTTCTTAATTTCAATATTATTATCAATGCAACCTCTGTACCACATTAAATACACCCTTCCATAAGTAAATCCGTATCAACAAACTAGTGTTTTCATAAAATTTGAAAGTCCGGTCCTGTCGGGCCGATTTTATTAAAATTTTAGCAGCACGTTTTAATCTTTACTAAAGAGTTAAATTTCAATTTTGAAACGATTCTGACAAATTTTTCGGTATTTTTGGGCTCAAAAACTTTTTGGAACCCCTAAATACAACCCTGAAAATGGTCCGATCGGGCCCATTTTAAATAGGCTTCTTGCGGTGATGGGTTCCAATGTGTGTACCAAATTTCGTTTCAATCGATTAAGTCTGTCGAGAGTTATCGTGTACACACACATATATATATATATATAAATATATACATACATATATATATAAACATTTTCAAAAATGGTGCCAAATTGTTCAGGAGGCTATGAAACGTCGAGAAATTTTGGTCCGACCCCTAGGTCCCGCCATCCGACCGACGCCAATAGTGTATGTGCCATATTATGACAAATACACTAAAAATTATAATTATTGTCAAAGAAAGAATATAACAAAAATAAAAAATTTTATAAATAAATATCATGTAGCATTTAGAAAAAAAAACGTCAAAAATTGTACGATGCCGTGAGTTTCCGAACCCAAGTCCCCATGCATAGAAGGCTAAAGTCGTACCACTACTCTACGGATGGACTTGTCTAGACAGGCGTTGTTACTGATATATACTGTGCCGTCGATTTACATTCTTCAATGCATTATGTACGTAAAATTAAACTTAACTGAATTTAAAATTAACAATAATTTTCATTCACATAACACTAGATCCAACATGGACATACATATCGAATTTCATCGTATCCAAAAAATAAAGACAGGTATAACCCACTATGGACCAAAATTATTCAATGTTCTACCACAGTCTGTTAGAGATTTGCCAGTTAACCAGTTTAAGGAACAGATAAAAAACTATCTTACAAAAAATAGTTTTTATTCCATCGAGGAATTTTTGAATAAAAAATTTATATAAAAATTTTTAAATGTTTTTTAGAAGAAAAAATGTCATTTTATATTAAAGATTTTAATTAAGAGAGAACTTGCTCAAAAATAATTTTATAAAATTTTAAATGTATTTAATGTGACTTGTGTAAACTATATTATAGTGTAAGCACCAATAAATCATCTATCTATCTATCTATCTATCTATGTATAACTTAATATACCCGGACAATTAATTTATAAATTATTTATCCAGTACAATAAGTGCCGCAGTGGTGGGAAGAACAGCAGCGAAGGAGAACATTTCGTTGCATATGTCCCCTCTATTTCGTTGCATATTTCCCCTCACATCAAAAAACTTTAAAAAAAGAACTCTTAAAGAGAAAACTCGTAAAGCGCGAAAAAATTCTTATTCTATCAAACTAAGAATCGAACCTAGAACCTATTTGTTTTACTACTGATCCCGGCAGAAAAACAATCGCAATTTTTTTTAACAAACTCTTTTAAAATCGTCAGTGGTGTTGGTATCCTTAATCCCAGTCTTTGTTATTCCTATAAAAAAGTTTTGTGTTTTTGTGAAACCATATGATGAATGAGAAAAAAAATCGTCAGTGAATATTCAAAATCTGATTGTTTTGAGACCACTGCGGTACTCTCAAACGAGTTCTCAGTTGTTGAGCATCTCAATACTCAATACTTTTATTTTCCATAAGCAGACAGATGTCTAGGAATAAGTCACATATAAAAAATACACATTGAAATACAAGAATACACATTAAAATTTAGAGGATAAAAAGTCATCGACACTATAAAAACATTTCTCTAATAAAAAATATTTTAATTTATTTTTAAAATGTGGGAACGTTTTGGCATCTTTGATCGTACCTGGTAATTTATTGTAAATAACACTGCACATATATTTCGGGCTTTTTTTAAATAGACTAAGTCTGTGCTTGTCAGTATGAATACTGTCCTTGCATCTAGTGTCATAATGATGTATATTATAGTTTTTTTCAAAAATCAATATGTGCTTTCGAGCATACAATGCGACCTCAAGTATAAATACGCAAGGAAACGTAAGAATCCGTTGTTTTAAAAATGTCGGCTTGCAAGAGTCTCTGGGTTTCAAATCAAAAATTAATCTTATAACTCTTTTTTGGCTAACAAATAGTCTGTGCCAGTCTATAATCAACAATCTCTTTCTTTTCCTAAACGAGTTCTGTTATAAGAGGGTATTTGAATATGCGCAAGCGCAGGGATGGTAAAACAGGGAACTACTGTACAATTCAAAATTGAATAAAACCTACCTGTGATGTCTTAATGCCATCAACTTGATCAGCATCATCACTATCATAATCCAAATGTATTTGTTCATCTTCTTCTGCTCCCGTCAACATGGTCAAAGTGTGCCCTAATGCAGACAGCTGCTTACCGACATTTACGTCCAGATGTATGTCGACACCTTCCATTTTCCACTGAACGTTCAAGAACCATTTGGCGTTCTCCAAACCCTGTTTGGCAGCTATAGTTCTACTGCATACTTCATAAGTGCCTTCGGACACAACACAGTAATTCATTATGGCAGCATCGGTCATATCGGGCTTCCATTCGTCTAGTGAAGTTTCAAAGTCATCTGCGAATCGAAGACACAAACCAACAAAACCAGCCTTGCTTACCAAAGAACCTGAACTGCAAGCTGTAAAAATGAAACGTAAATTACTTTTAGAATATAAAATTATCACAGCTTATAAATTTAATAAAACAACGTTTTTATTTATTTAAACTTAAAAACTATATTTCATAACAACTGTTTCGCACAACACAGTGGCTTCATCAGTCACAGTTTAAGATTTTTGTCTGAAGATATAATAATAACAATAGGTAAATATAATAATCATGAAGTTGACCAGACCAGGGCCGGAGCTAGGATTTTCGGGCCCCGGGTAAGCGTTCTCAGGCCTCTGCCCCCTAAAACTTTTTTTTTTCCTATTTTGTTAGGCACTCGGGCCGGCGGGCCCCCTTCGGGAGCTCGGGCCCGGGATACTTTTGCCCCGCTTACCCCCCCCTAACGCCGGCCCTGGACCAGACCTATATGTTTATATAATTAGTAATTTAGTATAGCTTTTATAAATGAATGCATTACGCATGCATTAGTATATGAAACACTCATTTGACAATGACGTAACATGATGGTGTAGTCATGAAAAATTCATTTTTTAAACCTGCGTCACCGTAGGGATTCTAACCCTAAACTTTCCACTATCGCGGCGGACTGAGTTAACAATTACTCACACAGTGACACATTTTCAAACAACCAACTCCTTCCCATTAAAGCATTCTGTCACTGAAAAACCACCACATGCGACAGTCGATATTTAACTTGGGTGCTATATTACTGAATCATCTCACATCTCTCAGTCCACCGCGATAGGAATCCCTACGGTGACACAGGTTTGAAAAATGAATTTTTCCTGACTACAGCATTATGTTACGTCATTGTCAAATGGGTGTTTCATATACTAATGCATACGTAATGCGTTAATTTATTTGTATTTAGTCACGACGCTTTTAAATCGTGTTAAACAATGTATATATAACTTTTGTGTAATAAGAAATAATTGTAACTATTTTGTTAACATTAATAAAATAAAATCATTCTTAATTAAAACCAAAAACTGAGTAATTACAATCAAAATACACTACAAAGCCACTGTGTTGTGTTTAAGATCTTTGTCTGATGAAGCCTGCAATGTTGTACGAAACAATTGTTATAAAATTAAAGTTCTTAAATGTAAATAAATTAAAATATTTTGTTTTTATTTAAGTTAAAATGTATTATGGTTTTAGTTGTGTGTGTTAACGACTTACCCGATATACTAGTGCGTTCCAAGGTAACGACAACAGCAGCTCGTGACTCAGAATCAAACATTCCTCGTTGGCCCCATGAATTCTGTAAACAAATATTTACATTTGTAATAATGAAAATAATTATCATTCTTAAGTTTTTAACATATAATTGAAAATACTTTCTAATAATCAAAAATAGAAACTCACTAAAGGCAGCGGATTGAGAGGTAGACAAATTCCCATATCTTCAACTGTTAATTGCAAGAACAGTGTTCCTGTGTGCGGAGCCGACAATTGGCTTGTTAATTGACCGAACGGTACTTTTTCAAAGACCTGTTGTGTTGCTGTTAAAACTTCTTTGTTGAGGTTAGCTCTTTTCTCTGTCCAATATTCGTAAGCATTTTTGTAATTTAGCCAGACGAGGATAGCTTTGTCGACGGCCATTGGCTGAATATATATCAGTGGACGTTTAAGTGTTATTAATACAACTTCTTTATCGTTACCTTCCACCATTTCGTCTTGGAATGCGTTACGTAGCTCTGAAATCAATATTTAATTCTTACTTTATACTCTGATTATAACAGAGATGTTATGGATAATTTGATATTTTTCACACCCGATTCCGTATACTAAACGTTGATCGTTGCTTGCGGTAAATTCCGCCCGCTTGACTATTATTTTTCTATAGACTTGTTGAATAAATATATATGTAATTTGCTTTGGAAAAAACAACTGCGTAAAAAGTTACAAAACTACTATTATTTAATTACAACTTTACCTGTATAAATAAATAGCAAAAAAAATCAGTACATGGGTAACATGCCATTTTAAATCAGATTCCGATATAATTCATTAAAAAAACCGATTTCAACTCTGATATAAGAGATCCGTAATATCTCTGGTTTTTTAAGATGGAAATTTAATACCTATTGTGTTAATTTAAATATTTCGATTTATAATGTAGGTATTTCTTGTGTTGTTAGTTTTGACATTTTATTTAGTTTCAATTTTAAATTCTTCTGCTTTTATATGTTTCCTTCTTTAGTCTTTCTTACAAGTACACAACACGAACATAACCTCCAGTGTGTTGTTATTAAATGTATAATCAAGACGCTAATGACCTAAGTTGTCGACGCGTCTATAATTTAGAATAAAATAAAAAAAATACGAACATAACCACTAAACGTAACCTCAGTCCTAAACTGCCAGTTTTGATTGTCAAACGGCAATCATGACCTTATAAATTATTTTAATTTTAGTAGATCTACTGATTTTAAACCAAACACATATTAAAAAAAATACAGATCTTTCAAAATAAGATACTAAGAATCATCACTAACTCTAGTTTATTCGGAACCACCAACTACACAGAGAACTAAACGTACTGACCATCACCGAGTTTATCCGAAAAACAGCAAAAAAATTCTTTGACAACATTAATCAATGTCCCAGCGCGACCTACTTCCAACTAGGCCAAAAAAGCCACAATAACAGGCTTAAAAAACGCCTGCCACAAGATGTGTTACTAAGCGAAAGTGACTGATTTCTAACTTTTCATTATAGTGAATAATCAGTTTATTATTTATTTATTTACCAATTACCAATATAATAATCTATTATAATTCATAGTGCAATGGGCAGAACACCCTTTATCGTTACATCTCTGTAGTGCTCATTACCATGTATAACATGTAATATGTAGATCTGGTATTTAATATTAAAAAAAAAAAAAAGATCTACTGATTTTATTATTGTAATTGTCTGCATTTATTTTCGCTTGTATAATTAAGGTCTATGGATAAATCCAATTTGACTGCGGGTTTACTGTGCAAAAAAAAAATAATAGAAGTCTCACCAATTCTAGTATTAAAGAACGCAAACTGTTGAAATTCAGGTTCTGCTTCCTCAAACATAACATTTCTGATTAGTTGTCCTAAGCTTAAATTCACATCGACTTTAGCTCGACCGAATAATTTCACAGCACCACCGCAATCGGAGTGCAAAGCGCTAACTCCAGCTCCGGATACATTTTGTACCCGATTAGACAATTCCAACTCGACGGCGCCTGTTTCCAGACGCACCGCTGAATTTGTCGGAGTTGTGGCCGTCAACTGAATACGCTAAAAATATAAAATGGCACTTGACAAATGTTTAATAGTGTGTTATTTTGAGATAGATCTGGACAAGATCGCACGCAACAGAATAAACGATCGGTGGGGCAGTGCCTTATAGAGCCGTTAAAAAAAAAAAGTTTATTTGTATAAAAACATTTTTGTACTCAGTCGTAAAAAACCGGATTGATATCAGTCAAAGAAAATGTCCGGTAGCAAAAGAGTTTCCAGTTAGGGCTTGCTGTGAAATAACAAATAAAATAGTAATTTTGCATACTTTAATACGTATCATAAGAGAAAATAATATTCTGCTAGTGGATGACGTGACGCTAGTAGTCGAATCATCTAACCAAATTGGGACAGGTTTCTCAGCTCCGTACACTTTTTGCACCACCTCATTTACTTCCTAAAAAGGTAAAAAAAATTATTTTCAAATTTCAATTGTTATAGTATTTTACAATTTACAAGAAATAGATATCTATGTATATTTTTACTTCCCACCTCTACTATGGTAGGGAAGTAATGGATTTAGTCCGAAAAAAATATTTCGAGACTTTAACAGATCTTCACGTTTTGAGACCCTAGCAATCGTTTAAGATCATTTTCTGACTGATGTATGTGTGTGTGTGTGTGTATGTGGTCAATTTTTCGCCTTCGATATCGTAAAAACGGAACAACATACGGCCATGCCGATTGTTCTATTGTGTTTATCAGCCTTTAACTTAGATCTGATTAGATTTTGAGCCAAATCGGTTCAGTGGATCCTGAGATATTTAAAAAAACGTTCTCAATGTCACGTATTAACATAGGTAAAAAAAATATAAATTAATTCTAGATGTTATTACATGAAAAAAATGTAAATATTTTTTTTCTCTAGAATGTAGTTTTCAAGAAAAAAAATATTTTACTAAAAAAAGAAAACTGTACGTAAATCAAGGTAACCATGATCTTGCTATATTAAGCTAGCCATCAGTAGATCACCAAACAAAAAAGAGGGCCATGCTTTTTTCAAAGAATAAAAATTAAATTGTGTTTTAAAGACCACCAACAGCTAAGGTTATTTGGGCCTAGTCAAAGAATAAAAAAAAAAAAGAGTGTTTATTTTTTGCAAATATTTACTAGGTGGGAAGTATAGGACTGGTCATCAGTCGAATTTTTTTATATTTATTGATACTACTTCGGTCTTGGTGTTATTTTTGAGTGAAACTTCTATAGTGAGGGTAAGTTTGTGAGACGATGGAACGAAAAAGCGATATGATAGAGATAGACAGATTGAGAAAGAAAGAGATAGAAAACAAAATGGCAACAAGTCGTGTACGTTATATTGTGAGCGATATGAAAGAGATAGAGCACAATACAGCCATCTATGGTTGGGTGGGCAAAGTATTCAAGAAGTTTCACTTCTACCGTGTAGTCTTAAGCACATACTAGCTTTTTGTATTTTAAACAATAAGTTTTTGTCACAGTATAATTATTAGTTACAAAAGATAATACCTTCATAAAAACTTTTTGTACAAACACAAGATGATTGAGTAAATCGGTGGTAAGACTGTGTTCGAATACACCAATGTCGGCTGTGGCGGACATGTAACTGCCTCGTCGTAACACAACGCCATCGGAGAATTTTCCTCCTTCAAAAAGCATTCCACCCAGAGTACTTTGGTTCGTGCCTCCATCTTGTACATATTCTGCAGAGACATGGACTTTCGGTAGTTCGATGCTCGCTTCCGAAGGAAGGTTGGCTTCAGTGGCCTGTTATTTATAAATGATCATATTTACAGCTAATGCTAAAAATTTACGTTGCGAGCGTTTATAATCCAATCTAATCTAAAAATTTACTTTATAACGACCAATCCTTAAATTCAAAGAATGTTCCACCAAGGGGTTTACTGTTCTCTAACAAATAAATTTCATCAGGACTCAGAAATAACTTTGTACAAACCATTATACAGCCGAATGCCGGATTTAGAGGTCTGGAGGCCCCGGGGCAACAAAGGAGTGGAGGCCCTCTGGCACCAAATTATTTTCCAAATAAAGTGGACAAAACCACGTAATTA
This sequence comes from Mongoloraphidia duomilia, assembly GCA_039654895.1. NCBI lineage: Eukaryota > Metazoa > Arthropoda > Insecta > Raphidioptera > Raphidiidae > Mongoloraphidia > Mongoloraphidia duomilia. Next base: position 23,645,065 of record CM077520.1, on the reverse strand, counting down.
TTGTGCAGTGAAAGTCAAAAAACATTTCCTCATGATTACTTATTAAAATTAAAGGCCCCGGGGCTGTAGCCCCGGTTGTCCTCCCCTAAATCCGGCCCTGATACAGCCTACAGGTAGTTCAAGCGTTTATAGTCGAGTTCTTTTTGAAGTTTTCCATCAAAATTATGAGCGCGCACCACGCACGCGCACAGTCTATTTTCAGACTGCGCATGCGACTGTGCGCATGCGCCAGCCATAATTTTAATGGAAATGTTACAAAAAAAAAGAAACCAACGAACACAGCCAATAACACGAATAGAAATTAAGGTAAAAACTAGTAGACAATAAAAACTCACTTGAAGCTTGGTAGTAAAACTAAGCGAATGATGCGGCAAATCAATAGTGAACTTGGCCTTGCTGCCCGTCACTCCGGTACTGTTAACCTGATCCATTTTGTATTGCGCTCTGAGCGACGGCAATAGCGCTGCTGTTATGCTTAAACTTTGCAGTACAACAGAAAACTGCATTACCAACGGCTGCAATAAAGTACGACTTCCAGTCGCCGCGCCGTCTATGTTGTTGTGCGCCGTTGCATGCACAGGCCGTTCAGGGGGCGCCGCACGCCACTGATGGTGAGGCGATTCTTCGTCGGGTAGAGCCCCTGTGCGTGACATACGGCTTGATGTTCGTGTCACTCGCAGCTCTTGAAGTGTTGAACTGAGTTGTTTCGAGCCCCTCGTCATCATGTCGTGCAACGCCACAGGGTGCTGGGGTATGTCTATATTTATAGCACCTACCGTTAGCAAGCCCGAATTTTTATCTTTTCCTCGCTTTGTTATGGTTGAATACAAAGCTTGCGATTTACCAACGGTCACTTTGACAACAGTTCTGTTACAAAAAACAAAACAAAAAATTATTTTTGTTTTTTAACGGAGAAATACGATCTTTATACATTCTCAGTCACAGTTGGACAACGATACGTAACCGTAATTTTCATTGACACGAAATGTTATAATTACCACAAAACACCAAACCATAACAAACACTCTCGACGTACGTTTCACCAACCAAGCTGGCATCATCAGGAGCAGTGGCGGCTCCTCTATGAGAGCTGCGGAGCTGCCGCACTGCCAGAAAATAACGCACAATTCAAAAAAAATATTATATAAATCTGCATAATATGTTTTAATTTCATAATCACATAGCATTATTATGAATGACGGCATGCCGCAGGCCTATATTCTATAAACAGTCCTGCAGGAGGTGCTGCAGTTTGTGTTGCACCTAAATCCAATGTGTTAAAGAGAGATGACTTAGTAAAAATGAGACAGATTTATACGCGTAAAAGCCAGAACGGGTGCACAGAACCTAGTACAGTATTATTTTTCTTGGTTATAATACCGTATTATATAGCAATGCACTAAGGTATCTTCGTGGTGTAGCGGTAACGTAGTGGCTCTATAAGCAGTAGGTCTCGGGTTCAAATCTCAATACAAACATACCTTATTATTTTTTTTTTAATAAATAATTAGATAAATATCATAAATAAATATATTTAATAAATTAATAATTTATTAAATTAAATTAATTTATTTAATATCTTTATTTTATTATTTTATCGTCTTTTTTACAAACGTTTAGTACTGGCACGCGGGATAAAATGTTCGGAGTTATTTTTGTTTTGTTATCTAAAAGAAGTATAACTTCTAACGTGCGTACATAGTACACACACACTTTTTTTTTTTAATACAATAAAAAATATTGCTATAAAAATCACTTTATTTACGATTTTAGCGCTAGCGAAATCATTGTATAATGTATAGACAAATTATTCAGATCAAAAAATACACTTAAAAATTGCATCAAATGTATTTTTGAATTTTTTGTTCGAGGTTGCCTCATTAGAGGGGGGCTACTCCAATCTCCGGGTTGACTCTGCAGAACACCCATTTAAAATGTTCACGCGCCGCCACTGATCAGGAGTTTTTAATCATCTCCTGATGATGTCAACTTGGTTGGCGAAACGTACGTCGAGAGTGTTTGTTATGGTTTGGTGTATTGTGGTAATTATAACATTTCGTATCTTTACACCAAAGGTTCCACCATTTTTTATTGGTAATTTTCATTGGACAAGACTTACGTTCCTTCTTTCAGTTTCTTCGAATATTACGTAATCAATTTACTCTCTGACAGTATTGAATAGTGATGTCACACATCAGCAATTTTGAAAAAGGCGTTTAGGCCACAGAAAAATTAAATCAAACAGTCTTTTTGTCAAAGCAGTTGAAGTTCCAAAAATAAAAAAAATCGGTAATAGATATCGTTCAACTCAGTGGCGGCTCCTCTATGAGAGCTGCGGAGCTGCCGCACTGCCAGAAAATAACGCACAATTAAAAAAAATTGTATTATGAAGCCTAATTATGAAGCCATCACATAACATAATTATAAATGACGGCATGCCACGGGGCCTATATTCTATAGACCGTCCGCAGCCGTACTAATTTCACTACGCAAGTGACGCGTGCTGCATTATATTTTGCACCAAAATCAATGTGTTAAACAGAGTAAAGAAAATACAGAAAGAGACAGATTTGTATGCGTAAGCAAGCTTTTTAGGTTCGCAGGACGCGGTACAGTACGAACTCTTACCGTATGCACACAGGGTAACCGTATTATAATAGCTGTGGGATTAGATGTATCTGTAGTGTAACGGATAACGTAGTGGCTTCATATCCAACAGGTTTCGGGTTCAATTCTCAAGACAAGCATACTTTTTTTTTTTTAATAAATAATTAGATATAAATATCATAAATAAATATATTTAATAAATTGATAATTTATTAAATTAAATTAATTTATTTAATATCTTTATTTTATTATTTTATCGCCTTTTACAAACGTTTAGTACTAGCACGCGGGATAAAATTTTTGGAGTTATTTTTGTTTTGTTACGTAAAAGAAGTATAGCTTCTGACGTGCGTACATAGTACACACACACACTCTTTTTTTTAATACAATAATAAATATTGCTATAAAAATCACTTATTTACGATTTTAGCGCTAGCGAAATCAATGTGTAGACAAATTATTCAGATCAAAAATACACTTAAAAATTGCATCAAATGTATTTTTAAATTTTTTTTCGAGGTTCCCTCATTAGGGGGGGCTACTCCAATCTCCAGGTTGACTCTGCAGAACACCCATTTAAAATGTTTACGCGCCGCCACTGGTTCAACTGTAGATTTCTATTAGAGTAAAAAAAATATGCCAATACCTGAATCACGGTCACTATTGGCTCTTACTGCAATATCGGATCAAAATTAATTAATAAACAAGAATATACAAAAAGTTTTCCACTTACTGTTGATTCGGTGGAACTCCTTCCAACAGTACAATCATGGTGCGACCGACTTGACCTGTCAAAGAACACTCCAAACTGGCAGGACGTAGTTTCTTTCGACATGTGAGACTAGAATGAAGTGAAGTTATTTCGGCTTCTAACTTTAATCCACTAAGCGTTGCTAATAGTCTTGTGCGATGTATTCGGACTACGCCAAGAACCACCAAACGTGTTCGTTCCCCTGCTACCACATCTAAAGAAAAATTTAAAGCATATTTCCACATAGTTCATTCGTTTATTTAACAGACACGTTATTAGTCAGGATTTATTGCGTTCTATTGTTATCATTTATAATATTATATGTATGCACAGAATTGTAACAAAACCTGTCTGTAATTTCGTTTTTCTTTTATATCTCGCATGACTGACCATCACTCGAGAACGGCTGAACGGATTTTGATGAAACTTCATACACTATCACATCAAAACTGATATGAATGCGATCTAAGCTACGGAAAAAAACTTTTTAACAAAAAAAAAAAAACCTTCAAAAAAGCCTCTAAAAAGAGGAAAATAATAAAATTATGAGGTCAATTTAATAAAATATGAAGTCGGTTAATTAATACAGTCGAACTTTGATAACTCGAATCGCGATAACTCGAACAAAATTGGTTGGCAGTAGCGTCAAGAGTGAAAATTAATATTATTTGATAACTCGAAGTTTTGAAAACTTTTCTTTTTTTTTGTGGCAAGTCATGGTTCGAGTTATCGAAGTTCGACTGTATCTATTTTTTAACCGACTTCATATATTATTCAATTGGCGCCGACCTCAAAATTTTATTATTTTCCTCTTTTTAGAGGCTTTTTTGAAGAAGATTTTTTTTGTTAAAAAGTTTTTATTTTTTAATTTTTAGTGACTTTACAATATATAGTTTGCACGTTATTAACCGACTTCTTTTTTGATATTTGACACTTACCATAACGGTGTTACATCCCGTTACTCACTTTTTATTAAAATCAGTCGAACTACTGAAGTAAAATTAAGTAAAATTTATATGGGACCATCCCGGAATTATGCCCTATGAAATAAAACAATATCATCAAAATCGGTTCACAAATGCAGGAGAAATCGCGTAGCATACATACAAAAAAAAAAAAAAATACAGTTGAACTGAGAACCTACTCCTTTTTTTTGAAATCGGTTAAAAATAATCTCTTACATTCACCAGACTGAAGTGATAATAATACTTTGGTTGGTGGCTGTTATATGTCAGGGCTATTTTAACATGCTGCTTAAAAAGTCGCCTGCTAGATGTCATCGCTATGATCAGGTAAATTCGTTAAAAATACCCTGCCTACGAGCTACGACCCTGGAAATTCGCTAAAAATACCCTGCCTACAAGCTATCAGCGAAGTCTTGAGCTCAGGTTATTATACAACATAGTAAATAAATAAATAGATACTAACTAAGCTCTCGTGCTGTAAGTGCCGGTGTTGGAGGTTTCTGCAGCGGCTCTCCTTTTTCAATATTTTCTGTCGACTTAACTTCGGTTAGCAGGTCATATTTCCGATTGCCTTTATAATGTTCGGATATGTCCGGAGCCACTGAAAATCTGAACATAAATGTTCTTTATTATCTACATTATAAAAAAATGGGTGCGTGTAACTTTAACGCGCGGTTGAAGTAAAACTTACATAGCATGTAACCCGGTTACATGCAACCCATAACCTCTTTATCTATTCTCGTAACAGTCTGACTTACTTCAGTGTTAAAGTGCAAAACGCGGCTAAAGAAGTTTCACTTCAAAAGCATGCAATCCGGTTAAATTTGACTCGTAACGGTCTGACGTAATGGGTAACGATTTGATACATTACCTATGGGCAATTGTTTTTGTCTCCGGCATAGTAGCGTAAAGATCCAACAAATAGTAGACTGTCTTCCAACATTTGGGTGTCAAATTGAACAAGGTCGTATCCTTATCGGACGATATAGTAATACGGTCGATAGCCGAGCCCGACGGGCTGTTCGGTAGAATCGGAGAAGCGCCTCCGTCACTCAGATTCATGTATCCTAGAAGCACACAGTTATTATCATACTGAAAACACTAGACATATGCTGGGTTGCAAAAAGCATTGTTAGAAAATCTGATTTGACCTTAGATTGTGATTGTGCAATTACAGTTTTATATGTGCTAGAACAGTCTAATTTCGTTGTATAAATCTTTGTTATGTAGAACATTTGACTGTACTCACAGAAAAACAAATGACAGATCTACATAGAAGAAGATCGCTTTTCAAGCTAAATTTTAATCAAAATGCGTAGAAAAATATTGTTTCGAAGTAGAAATTGTACGAAAAACTATTTTAAAAAGATGTATACCACAAACCACTTAGTATTATAGACGTTTCTCCTAAATGGAAGCAGTTTGTTTCAGTACTTAACTCTACCTTCCGGTCAAGAGATGTCGCTAAATTGCTTGTAATTTTAAAAAATTAATTTTTTTTATACATTTTGTGTGATTGTTTTGCCTTTTATCTCATGTATAAGCAATAAATTATAATTACATATGTATGAAAAACAGTGACATCACATTTGAATTGCCGCCAAAATAGATTTAGTTCACCTTCCAAGCAACAGAGTTTTTGTCCTAAGTGATAACATGGTCGTTACGCGTCTATAGTACTAAATGGTTTATGATGTATACTATGCAGTTTGAAAAAAAAATTGTTTCTTATGAAGTATTAGAAATACCTTGTATTATGTCCGTCTTGTGACTTCTTGTGAATTTACACTACGCGTTTCAGCAACGAGTTGCCATCTTCAGGTGTGGTTAATTAGGTACTTTTTAAAAAATAACAAGACGGACATAATACAAGGTATTTCTAATACTTCATAATATTCATATAGAGACTTGGAGACCCAACACTCTAAAAATGTATCAAAATTGTTTCAATCGATAATTTTTCGAGCAGGATCAATTTAAACTTTTACAATGCTTTTCTAATGGAGAAATATGTGTGGTCACAATCTAAGATCATTGTCAAATCAGATTTTCCGACAATGCTTTCTGCAACCCAGCAGTAGTCACGTTTGACGTAATACAACTCAAATACAAAGTAAAAAGAGCGATGATATTCAGCCAACACTAAGGACGTTTACAAGCAAAAAGCGTACAAAGTGGCATAGCTATTTTTTTCTATTTACTGTAGATGATGATGATAGTAAATTATATACGCTCGACATCTATTTATTGTAGCCAATAACTGACATGTATATATGGACAGCGTCGTAATGTTTAGTTACCTAGATTGAACGTCCGACATCTTGTTGGAATCATTTCCCGGGCATGCGCCATAGATGTGTTCGCGCCGCGGCGAAATTGAAAGCGTGCCCACTGCCCAAGCGATCACTTTTACAAGACGCCAAGGAATTATTTTTGATCCACATGAGCATGTCCTGGAAAAGATCCATACAAGATGCCGGACGTTCTAAAATATTCTTCCCCCACCATCGGCTATCTACAGATAGATATATGTGTAGCCAACACGTATTTACATCAACTTTACTATATGACGTATACTATCATTAGCTTGGCTTTATCCTCCCAACTTGGTGTGAACCAGTGCTAATATACTAAAACATATTTTATTTGTCTGGCCATCCGCAACATACGTTCCGGTGTGTGCTGTAAGCTTTCTATTAGCAAGTGCCCTTACACGTTTACTAGAAGCTTCAACAAATATGCTGATTATTTTTTTCAACAAAAGACAAACAATTAATGAAAAAGCAATGCGTTTACACCAAAGACGTAAAAATATATTTTTACGTCTTTGGTTTACACGTACACTTTCTACCCTATACTATATCTTGCAATTACTGAATGTATCAACGGTTTCTCCAGTGGCTTCATCTGCTAAAGACAGATCGCGCAGTATGTGCTGTTTATGACGAAACATATTGCCAGTTCAAGCGCGGATCCACCGTTGTGGGTATGCCCACAACCCTAATTGAGGTCGATAGGCTGATGTTATATCTGCAATTCCTTAATCAAATTAAAAAAAAAAGGAACCGTGCGGGTAAGAACGCGAGTGACTTTTTTATTTTGGCTACTAGTCTAGTAGTTTGTATTGTTTGACGTTTCGTGAGCGAGTCCGTAGTCCGACTCGCACTTGGCCGATTTTTGGGTGGCCGTGACCACAACCTTTTTTGAGGGCTGGATTCGCGCCTGCGCCAGTTCGCTATTTATGCACTTTAAATAGTGAGCACTGTAAGATATTCCGTCCTCCAACAGTACACGCTGTAACACGGTACAGCACAGTTTATTTTATTATATCCCAATGGTTCCATTTCCGTGAACCGCAACGTCATCAATATTGTAAGCGGAATTAAAGAGTGAACTTATAGGATTCATTCTGCGGTGGTGTGCCACTGAGTCAACAGTGGAAACTTAAAATAGCATAATAAAATAATTATTATTATATATCTAACTAGCGGCCCCGTCCGGTTTCGCCCGGATCCAATACACTACTCAGTCGCTTCGCTCGTTCGCTTGAATATTATAATTACATTATTCACTCGCTTCGCTCGTTCGCTATATATATAAACTTTCCGTGAAAAATTATCTAACTGATGGTGAAAACCGCATCAAAATCCGTTGCGTGGTTTAGGAGGAGTTAGCGGTTAAACAGACAGACAGACAGACAGACAGACAGACAGACAGGCAGACAGACAGACAGACGCGGAAAGCGACTTCATTTTATACTATGTAGAGATAACTATCTACAATGAAGAAAAGTGAAGTTGAGTAGTGAAGGGTCTAAAACGAGTCAACGACCCAAATTGTTAAAGTGTTAAAAGTTAAAAAGGTTGCAGTGTAAAAACTTAATTTCAATTGTTAAAAAGGATTTAATAAAAAGAATAGAGACGGGTGGATCCAGCTGGCAATGTTTCCAGGTTTTTCCTTTTGTTGTTCCCAAATTTGTTTGATTTTGGTCATTTTTGTACTAGTGTTGGAGTGTCAAATTGTTTCTTTTCTTATTTGAAATTTTCATTTGTTTTATTATATTGTCTATATTATACTCCGGTAATTTTAGATATTAAAATCACCCACCTGCAGAAAAATTCCCAGTTAGCTGATTTTTTTTTATTTACCTTCGTTATGGTGTTTTAAAAAACGTGTAAAAAGTCCCCATCGATATCGTGCCGGCGTTGCCAGATATTCGAGGTTCAAGTTCACGGTAGACGGTTTTTTGCGAATTTCTTGGTTCCGTTCCATTTTTTGTAAAAAATGGTTATTATCAATCTTGTAGAGGACGACATTATCTACAACTTTTGTATAAACATTTTTTGTCTACGATTTATAGTTTGTCTTATTAAAGTACCCGCGGCTTCCTCCTCCTCGATTTTACATAACGGGATTATGCTGCTTCCCGAGGGCCTAACATAATGATTTGTACCATTATTTTAAGTTGAACTTAAAGCTAACGATTAATTATAATTTTATCGAAATTAATGCAGTAGTTCTCTACTTATAAGCAACCAAACATACAAATCGACAGCGCTCAAACAGACAGACAGACCGACAATTTTTTTCGAAAATACGATATTTATACTTGACATCAATTATAAAGACCATTCGTAAAGTAATTTCGTAAAAAAAATTTACAAGGGTTGAGAGAGTGCGGATAAAGTACGAGTATGCATTTGCATACCGTATAACGCACTCTAGTAATAATAGCCACATTTTTAATTTTTTTTACAAAATTTCTTTACGAATAGTCTTTATAACAATTATAAGGAGTATTCGTAAAGGAATTTTGAAAAAAAAATTAAAAGTATGGTTACTCCGAGCTATTCTTAGTAGAGTGCGTTATACGGTATGCAAATGCATACTCGTACTTTATCCGCACTCTCTCAACCCTTGTAAATTTTTTTTACGAAATTACTTTACGAATGGTCTTTATAATTGATGTCAAGTATAAATATCGTATTTTCGAAAAAAATTGTCGGTCTGTCTGTCTGTTTGAGCGCTGTCGATTTCTATGTTTGGTTGCTTATAAGTAGAGAACTACTGCATTAATTTCGATAAAATTATAATTGATCGTTAGCTTTAAGTTCAACTTAAAATAATGGTACAAATCATTATGCTAGGCCCTCGGGAAGCAGCATAATCCCGTTATGTAAAATCGAGGGGGAGGAAGCCGCGGGTACTTTAATAAGACAAACTATAAATCGTAGACAAAAAATGTTTATACAAAAGTTGTAGATAATGTCGTCCTCTACAAGATTGAAAATAACCATTTTTTACAAAAAATGGAACGGAACCGAGAAATTCGCAAAAAACCGTCTATCGTGAACTTGAACCTCGAATATCTGGCAACGCCGGCACGATATCGATGGGGACTTTTTACACGTTTTTTAAAACACCATAACGAAGGTAAATAAAAAAAAATCAGCTAACTGGGAATTTTTCTGCAGTGGAAATCTAAAATTACTGGACTATTATATGCATTTTTATTTGATGGTTGACTATTGTTTATTTTTATTGTGTTCGATTTTTTTGAATAATTTATCAATTAAATAGATTGAAGAAAAGTTCTTTTTCTCAATTTTTCAAATCAGCCTACACCCCACTTCCTCACCTTAAATGGTGTTACAACGTGCACCATCTATCATCGGCAGATTAAGTTAAATAATAGTATATGATATTGATTATCTCTTCAATCGAGCCGATACTGCTCGTTAATTTAATGAAACGAATATGTAGCATGCCCACATGCCTAAACAACCACTACCTTTAATACTTTTACCACGCAATTTTTGTGCGAAGCTCTGTGGTCGCGATCTGACGCTCGGAGAAGGTGATATCGTAGGCCTCGATTGTGATATGATCGAAATTGGGTCGGACACCTTCAGCGTTAACTTGTTTTCAACCAGTGTATGCTCCTGAAGATCCGAAGCTGTACAATAAAGAATAAATTAAGTTGTTTTTTGGATTAGATAGTATCAGATATTCTGAAAAGTAGTTGTAACGGGTCGATTCTGAAACGTCAGCCCTCTGCACTAGGTAGGAGGTACCTACCCAGAAAAAATAAAAATTCAAAGTTCTCAAAAAATGAAACAAAATAATTTTTGAGGTTTTAAATAGATGACATAAGGATCTATTGACAATTTCAATACTTAATTAGATAATCCAGGATCGATTCTAGTATATTAATAATAATAATTAATAATTTATTTACCACCAAGTACATCATTGCATGCAATATACATTTTCATCACAAAATAATTTATTTCACAGCAAGATTTTTATCTTGTTCGTAGTCGAAATTTCTTCTCGAACAGATCAGTCGAGATTTTTATCAGGATTGTAGGGTGCAAAGGTTCTAGAACCAACCTGTTACAAATACTCAGACCAGCGGTGTAAATACCAGCGGTGTACGTAAAAAAATGGACTTGTCCGCAAAAATCTCGAAAAAGTTCTACCATTATTTCAAAATGCAATAAGATTTTGAAAATTATCTTTCAGTGATTGAAATAACACAAAAGTTGAAATACTGTTAAATTAACTAGATTTTAATTTTTGAAGTGAAACTTCTATAGTGAGGGTAAGCTCGTGAGGCGATGAAATGACATGATTGCAATAGGTATACTGAGAAAGAAAACGATAGAGTACAATCAACAACTGACGCACTATTTATGAACTACACAACACGTTTGATTGGTACTGCCATCTAAGATTGGGTAGGCAAAGTAATCAAGAAGTTTCACTCCTACCGTGTTTTTCTTAAGTTTCTATGATATTTGGTTAAATACAGCAAGTATCCTACTATTTGGCTACTGAATGAAAGAAGCTGACCCAAACAGACAGACAGGATTATCAGTTTAAATAAAATCGTGTAAAAACAAAAAACGACTCACTTGAACTGGAATCATTCTTGTTAATAATATGATCGTTAACGCCGACTTTAGTTTCCGGTTGTTCTTCTCTAAGTTCCAATTGAGTTTCTTTAACATTCTGATACATATTTGTAATCTGATGTAACAATCGCAACAGCGGCATGTTCACTTGTTGAGAGATGTAACGAATATTTAAACTGACATTTAAAACGGTACTCGTATGTTTTTTGAGCTGTCCTCGAGAAATATACAACACATTCTGTCGCTGAATCATATCGTCTACAGCCATATCGGCCATTTTATTCAATTCCATTTCCAGCCCGATTTTCTCACAAAGAAATGCTGGAGTTTCGTTAGGAATATCCAAATGGAATTTCGTTCCGGTGTTTTGTTTTGATTTGCCTTGCGATTGTCTCGGCCTCCTATTGTTTCCATGTTCTTGACTCACAACGATATCGATACGCATCGTTTCCATTCCTCCGACAAGGGACAGATTAGAACCGAGCGAATCGAGTGACGAGACTGCCGTATTGCTACTTATCGAGGCACTGCTAACCATTTGCTGTGGAATGACTCCGAGCGACGACAATAACGGTTGGAAAATAATGTGTGCATCGAGTAATCGTAGAGAATCGTGGAGCGGATACAACAAACTGTATTGACCAGCCCCGTTTGTAGTGGCAGTTAAAGGTGCATTTCCCACGTTTGTCGGATTAACTGTGACTAGCGGATCCACCTGCACAAACAGTGTTGTCTGCCAGATATGACGTGACAAAAAATTTGTTTAAAAAAAATGGCTATACAGTTTATTCATATTTGGGTTAAACATAGGTATGAGTTCGGACAGTGAGGTCTCGTAACTCCTGAATTCCAGTATGTACTAGATATAATTTACAATAGCAGCTCATATCAAAAGCATGGCATTATATAGGAGTAACGCCGAGGATTTCAAGGGCATACTTCTTGTGAAATTTCAAGCTCTTTACAGTTTTGGTCTCCGAAGCAAGATGTGTGTGTACAGTGTTTTCTGCCTACTTGGGTGTACACAATCTTGCTCAAATGACAAGATTTCGCCCGTAAACAGGGTAATTGATGACAAAGACGAAGTTTAAATATTTTTTCAAAATGAAGTTTGTGACCTTGTTTGAAAGAGCTAATCTTGGAATCTAATGAACGTTTGGTTCTTGTGACAATGCACGATTACTTAAATGCCGCCATTTTTAATCCAATATGGCGGACGTTACAAAATGGCGATTTATCATTTCCGCAGCAACCTCTATGATATGGGTTTCAAATGAAAGGGCTTGATAAGCGAAACACAATAAGTGCATTTGGGGGCAATTTAAGGGCATTTTGGGGGCAATTTAACGGCATTTTGGGGGCAATTTAACGGCATTTTGGGGGCAATTTAAGGGCATGCTGGGTGTCAAAGAGGGGTAAAATTTTGAAAGACTAAAATGAACAAAATAAATATTAGTAAAAAAAAACTTTTTAGAGGCAAGCTTTTATTTAAATGCACTAAAAAGGAAAAAATAATTTTTAATAATTTAGTTTCATAATTATAAAAGCCGTTGGTCGTGACTAATAAACTGTCATAGAGTTCACGACCCACGCTTTTATAATTCTGAACCTAAATTATTAAAAATTATTTTTTCCTTTTTAGTGCATTTAAATAAAAGCTTGTCTCTAAAAAGTTTTTTTTTACTAATATTTATTTTTTAGCTTAACAATCACTTTGTAATAGTTACTCTTCGGAGATAAAAACGACAAAGGGCTTTTCGATTCGGTTTGTAACAAGTAATACGTCTCGAAATTTTGTGTAACACCCTGTATACGCCACCTACATTTAATAAGCGATTAGGGACACAGGGCCGTGGCTAGAACCAAATTTTAGGTAGAGAATCAAACATTTGATGAAGTAGGGTGCAAAAAGTAAAAATTACAAATGACGGAATGTTACTATATGTTGACTATTTTTAAGGTAGAGCATTGACCCTCTATGCCTCCTAGCTTCGGCCCTGTAACGACACCAGTATTCAAACTCTAGTGATAAGTATAGATTTTCAGAGAAATATTTAGCATTAGCACACCTTATCCTTTTTAGAATGATTATCCCTGCGCAATTTATCTCTGATATAATCTTGTTGTTTAGCCATCCAACTGTACAAGTCCTCTGCACTGCCGTGTTTAGCATTACGATGCAATGATGCTTTCCCGGTGGTCGAAATGGCGTATCCACCACTGGAGCGTGGACTGCCGACCGCAGCAACATGTTCACTAGGCAACGATCCGGTTTGAGAAGTTGGTCCCGGAATAGAATATAAGCTCGGATTTGAGCCGAGGTGTTCTAAATTTGAGCTTGTCAATTTTTCTTCTTTCAGTGTCCCATAACCTAAATTAAGTATTTTGTTAAATAATAATTTTTATGAAAGTAAAACGGTCTACCTCAAATTAAGTAAGTTGTCTCGACTTAGGATTCCGTAACAAAATGGTATAGTAAGACTCTGTCGTCCGTTTGTCTGTCAAAGGACTATATTTTCTAAACGGTTGATTACAGAAGTTAAAATTTGGCATGCAGATATTCCAGGGGTCCCTTTATACAAAATTGCGTCCCCGAAGACATTAAAAATATTTTTTTTAATTTATTTTATGAATTTTTTATTTTAAAAAAATGTATCAAAAAATGTATATCCTCCTCTCTTTATCTTCGAAAGTATTAAGTCTAAAATTTTGAAAAAAAAAAGGCATATAAAGAGGTTTTTAAACATTATAGGAGCGCCTTAAAAAATTCATTATACAAGGTGAGTTCGACCACCCGTATCAGTCGTTTTTTTCGAAAACGGTTAGTCGTAGAGAGTTGTGTCAAAAATTTGTATTATAAAAGCCCTAATAAAGAATCGAATAGTGATAATTTTTTTTTTCGGGAAGGTCGGCTTCCCTATTAGTTTGCTCCAGAATGTTCAGAACTCCGGAATTATAAATGTAACGATAGGTCGAAAGTGGTATTGTTGAAAAGATCTTTAAAAAATTAGCAAGTTTTGTACGGATTTTTTTTTTATTACTGCCACCCCTGTTAAGTAATATTTGTTTGAAATTACTAAATTAAAATGTCATAATAACGAACTTTTTAAAAGTCCGCATTTAAAATCTAGTTACCTATCTATTGATCATTAAACACTGAAGAAGTACACTCACAGTATAACCAGAAGAGCTCAGTAGTATGTATTAAAGAGTAAATGGAAGACAGTTTGAACACTTGTGACAATGTCTAAGGTTGCTAGATTTTTAATGCCGACTTCGATCGTTATTATGAAATTTTGATTTAATAATTTCAAACGATTGTTACTTAACAGGGGTGGCAGTAATTAAATAATTTTTCCTACAAAACTTGCCTATTTTTTAAAGAGCTTTTCAACAGCACCACTTTCAACCTATCGTGCTTTCTAAAATTCCGGAGTTTTGAACAAATAATAATTTATATTTATACTTATAGAAATTTACAGGGGTGGCAGTAATAAAAAAAATGTTCCTACAAAACTTGCTAATTTTTTAAAGATCTTTTCAACAATACCACTTTCGACCTATCGTTACATTTATAATTCCGGAGTTCTGGACATTCTGGAGCAAACTAATAGCGAAGCCGACCTTCCCGGAAAAAAAATTATCACCATTCGATTCTTTGTTAGGGCTTTTATAATACAAATTTTTGACACAACTCTCTACGACTAGCCGTTTTTGAAAAAAACGACTGATACGGGTGGTCGAACTCACTCTGTATAAGTAGGCGGATTATTCCTAGTCATAGACTCTCTGCATGTAACAATTCATTCAAATCGATTGTCCCCTTTAAGCATGATGAAGTAATAAACATAAGATGAAGTTTGCATTAGTGTTTGAAACACCCATCGAACATGACGTAACATTATGATTGGAAAAATTCATTTTTCAATGTTTCAATGTCACCGTTCGGATATTAATAATTGCGAAACTTTAATTGTGAGAACAATTTAATGGCATAAAATGAAGTTACGTCTTATCCCTCGAGAACTACTGGATCGACTGGGATAAAAAGTAGCATATGTGCTAATCTGTATCATAAATTACCTGCTTGCAAAATTTAATTCAGATCCGTTGCGCCATTGAGGCATGATTGAGTAGCAAACATATAAAAATATATGAGCACTGTGGTTGGAATAAAAACAAAAATAAAGATAGTTACTTCTTACCACAACAGTTTTATTGATGGATGTACATTTCGAAAGCTATGCTTTCATCTTCATAGTGTTTACTGAAGATGAAAGCATAGCTTTCGAAATGTAAATCCATCAATAAAACTGTTGTGGTAAGAAGTAACTATCTTTATTTTTGTTTTCAGAAAACATATGTATGGATTTTCACATTTTTTAGGATTTACGATTTTAGAACTTTTCAACTTTAATAAACAACAGATTCTTACCAATTTCTTCATCGTGGCGCCTTTGCGAAAATGGAATGCTTCCAGATAACAATGGGAATACAATACTAGCTCTGCTACTGGATGGAAGTTGAGTTGGTTGGAGTGATTTGTTACGTTTGTGTCTGAGTGGGACTGTCAAAAAGACAAATGAGCGCTACAATTACTTGAAAGCGAATGTCATTTCTACTTTACAGTGTATTTTCGTGTCAATTATTGCATAATGTGCATCAAAAGTGTTCCCCCTTCCTATTTTCCTTTGAACGATGTTACCATTGAGTATGGCCAATCAACGATATTACGTAAATGGAGATGGGCACATGCGAAACGTAATATAGATGGCAGCAGGTATATAGCCATACTTAAGTTATCATTGGTTTTCATAGAAAAACTCGCGATAAATCAAGTTTTTTCCCTTCTGATAGCATGCAACAATTTCTTTTCAGTTCCGTATCCTTTGGAAATACAAAACCTCTATGGTTTGAACATTGGTAAACATAGCACATCGGCATTGCCAGTGATATATTATTTTAAATAAACTTATACTGTACACACTACTATAAACTGTCCACAGATCGAGGTGGTTATATAGCTGGCGCCCCTAGCGGTCAAGTTTGGCAGTGTCCATCTCATTGTAAAACTACCAAATTTCGAGTTCTTATGTAAGAGCTAAAACAGTACTTTTTGAAATATAAAAATAAAATCCATATGGAGTCATATTATAATGAAATAGGTAACAGTTTATTCGATAAGTCTTTTAAATCTGCACATAATCTAAGAGTTTGAGAACATTCTATTGACGTAATTCATCAACGCAATTCAACATGGCGGTATGTACTTTGAATTTTATTGGCGAATGTAAATTATATTTACTAGTATCCATAATGTCATTCAGTTGATTGACTGTAGATTATATTTTATTTATTGTGGATTATAGACGCGTCGACAACTTAGGTCATTAGCGTCTTAAATACAACAAATATACATATATCACTTAAAACTAAAATAACATCATAAAACATCCATGAGCAGAGGTGGGGCCCGAACCCACGACAGTCTGATTCAGAGGCTGCGACGCTACCAACTGAGCCATACTGTCCTCGACTGTAAAATGACGTTCAAAATATAACAGGGGGAGGGGGGGCACTTTTGACGCGACATTTATCACTATTTAAATGAAAAGAAAATATAGCAATTTCGTTAGACGTAATATAAACATAGTAAATTGATTTTACCTGATGGAGGACTCGGTGAAGTTAATACACTTTCTATTCCGCCTGCAATTATTGTCACCGGGGTATTTATAGCTCGAGGTGAGTTTACGGGTGGACCTGGGACAGCCTGTTCTTCCAGTCTTACCGGAATTAAACGCGGTTGTCCGTCACCATTTTGGGGAGCAAGCAAAACGGCGCATTCGTCTATCGGTTCAGTATCTTCAGCGCTGTTTTCACCATCTGTAAGACCTATCTCGTCCAGTTCAGGCACGGCAAATGTTACATTCAATGGCTTGGCAAATTTCGTCTTGTAGTTATGTTCTAACAGTAATGGCGTGTACAGAACACTCTTCCACTGACGGCTCAGCACAATCACTCCCTTAAAAATAAAAGCACAATTTGTTGTGATAAAAATGTTTTTTTTTTCAGATCACCAACTGATCAAGTTATATTCATACATGTTTCTTATTTATTTTTGAAGTGAAAACTTCCTTAGGCGCGTTAGGCACTCTTTGCCTGGGTACTGAAATAAAGTGAAGCGTTCGCAACCCGACGGTAAGAATTCGCTGAATCGGGGTTACTCGGCTAACACGTATTAGCAGTATGCCCATGGAATCTACACAAGGGCTTATATCATAAAAACGGCAAGCTATACAGTTGTAGCTCAGTTAGCAGCGTCTTTGCGCTGTATGCATAGGGACCTCGGTTCGAAACCCGATGGCATCGTAGAATTTTTGACGTATTTTTTTTTCTATATTCTACATATTTATTTATATATTTTTTAATTTTTGTTATATTCTTTCTTTGATAATAATTATAATTTTTTTGAAATCAAGGTGGAATTAATTAAAAATACAATTTTAGTATTTTAGTAATAAATTATTTTTAGTTCATAAATGCGCTATAAAAGATGACACCAAAAATTAGAAAATCTGAAGTTCTCACTCCCATTTTTTTTTAATAATATAAAAATACCATTAATATTCTCGCCAGTTCTCTGAAAACCTTAAATTTTTTGTCAATTTTCAAATTCTATGAAATATCCCTATAATATGTCTACCGAATTTTATTGAAAATTTGTCATTTGTTGATTTTGTATGAAAAATACTTTTTTCTCCCACCTAGGCCGAAAGTTCGTACTTTCGTCCCTGCCAAGCGGGAACAAAGTCACTCTTTATTCCCGTGGTACGGATAAGTGCGCGTGCGCAATAGTACTTATACCGGCTCTCACGCACCTACTTCTGTCTCCTACACATTAAAATTATTTCCTTTAAAATTATTTTTTAATAATTTTAATAATAAAATAAAATAAAAATAATAATTTTAATAATTTTTTTTTTCAATTTTGCGAACTTTCGGCTCGGCAGTATGCGCAACACGGGAGGAAATTACATCTCCTCCCGCGTATTTGCCACCCTCGCCTTCGGCTCGGGTGGCAATTTTATATGCGGGAGGAAATGTAGCACTTTCCTCCCTTGTGGCACAATGTACTATGGCTTGTATGGGAGCGAGCAAAGCCCATCCCTTGAGTTGAGGAGCCCTATATATGTGTACTAAATTTAATTGAAATTGGATTAGGAGTTTAAGTTATGGCGGAACAGATAGAAAGACAACCTCCCTTTACAGTTTTATTATTAGTGTTGCATTGATACATCAAACCTTGAACAATGCAATCTAGACGTACTTTTCGCCAACCAGTTGGCTCACAGGAGTGTACGCAGCCCTGGGCCAACTGGGGGCGTCGTACGTCGAGAGCGACAGTACGGTGGAGCACCGTAGTAAAGTATAAACAACCGCATTCCAATAATCTCAGCTTTTAATATTTTAATAATAAAATAAAATAAAAATAATAATTTAATAATTTCAATTTTGCAAACTTCGGCCTGACAACCGCTCCATAATCCAGCATTCTAAATTAATAAATTAATGCGCTGAATTGCAATTGAAAATTTTGTTGGAAAGCAGCCATGATTCCAAACATATTGAAAAAAATCATTTTACCAACCATAGTCACAGTCAGGATTCTAACCTGAACCTTTCAAATCGCATGTGGTGAAAATCTATTGATTCCGAAGCATATAAGGAGAATGTTAGATTAGTAATCATGTCACGGTTGAGTAAATGTAAGCTCATTCCGCCGCGAAAGTGGAAAGGTTCAGGTTAGAATCCTGACTGTGACTATGGTTGGTAAAATGATTTTTTCCGATATGTTTGGAATCAATTAAGTATATAATTGGCTGCTTTCCAACAAAATTTTCTATCTAAATATTTATGTACCTGGCGTAATGTAGATAAATTAGGCATATCAGCTTCCCGTAAATTATGTTCTATCATCGACAGATCTGACTGCAGCATGTATTTTTGAAGCACCGAAGTGAGCTGGCAAGATGGATCTTCTTGCAGAGTTTTTGCCAAAGGTGTTAGACGCCCGTAGCGGCTCTGCAAAACGAAAAAAAGGTTATCGTGTTTGGAAGTTTTTATTCAACAGTGACAAGTTGTCTATAAATATATATAAAAACCTTTATAGGCATATGAATAGCTTGCACATCGAGCGCCTCTGCCATCAGGCAAGCAATCACACCAGTGGTACGTCGGTAATAGCTCCGATGCATATGGACCACTCGGATAGCAAACCTATTGCTGGGGCTGAGCCAAGCGTTGATTGCTGGAGACGCTGTACTCAGAAGATTCCAGTCCAATCTGTAATTAATAGAGTTACTCAAATATAACAATAAAACAAGCCGTGAGGTGGGTCGTTTGTTAGGACTAAAGTGCGACCCTTGAGGTCCACACGACGAACTTCCCAGTTTGATAAATATTTAATAATAATAATTAAATTAGATATTACACAGAAAAGTAATCATTTTAATCATTAAAACATAATTATTATTTATTTTTAACAATAATTAAAAAAAAAGAAAAAAAAAAAACGGCTGAACCGATTTTTATAAAATTTATGTCGAATCAAAATGACGTTAACACGCCTCGATTGACACCCTTACGAAGTCAATATAATTTTTTATTCGCGAGATATTGTGTAAAATCTACTTTTTTGGAGGTTATTTGGTTAAGAAAAAAGAACGGCTGAACCGATTTTGAAAAAATTTCTTTCAGATCATATTTACGTTAATACGCGTCGATTGGCATCCTAACGTAGTCGATATCATTTTTCATTCTCAAGATTTCGTCTTAGAAAGAAATGGACACATACATACGTATGTTTATGTGTGTGTGTACGTACGTACTAGTGATGTGCCGGATCGTTAAAAATGTATATCCGCGGATACGGATCTGAATACGGATATTTGGTCTCAAGATCCGCGAATATGGATACGGATCTTAACTTTCTTAGAGTACGCGGCGGTAAATACTAAATATTGCACATCGACCTCTGGAAAGAGACTATCTGTTATGGGAAAAAGTTATTGGCCACGATATTAAAAAATAAAAAATAATCTGAATGGAATTTAACTGTTTTTCATTATTACCTAATTACCTATATATATATTTTATCTATGAATTGAAAATTGATAAGGTAAAAGATCCGTAAAAGATCCGCCAAAAAACTAACGGATACGGATCTTTCTTTTCCCTCGGATATCCGCGGATACGGATCGGATACGGATATCCGGCACATCACTAGTACGTACGTACGTACACACACACACACACACAGACATCTTTCTAAAAGTAGTGTAAAAATAGTGTAGTGACCTTGAAACATAAAAATTTTTTTTCCTTTTTGATTTCGATTTTCGGACCCATTACAATAACTTCCAATGGGAAATTAACAATCTCTCGGTCAAAGAAAGTTAGGTTAAACTTAAACATTCTTAGCAATAGACTTACATAAGCACCGCATAATCAATACTAATATTATAAAGCTGAAGAGTTTGTTAGTTTGTATGTATGTTTGTCCGCGCTAATTTCAGGAACTACTAGTCCGATTTGAAAAAAAAATTTTTTTTTAGATAGCCCGTTTATTGAAGAAGGTTATAGGTTATTTGAATTTTTTTTAATTCAACCCCAAAGGAGGTAAAACGGTGGTGTAGGATTTTTTGAGTATCTATACTAATATACTATACTAAATTTATAAACTGTAGGCAAGTACGCGAAGCGAGAACAATGACAGGCGACTTCGCGTCGCAGGGGGATAATAAATCATAAATATTTATCTCTGGAACTAGTAACTACTGAATCGATTCTAAAAATTCTTTCACTAATAGAAAACTACACTATCCCTGAGTGATATAGGCTATATTTTATTTTGATCAATTTCTCATGGGGGGGGGGGTAATTCCTGTGGGACAGTAACAAAACGTAACTCTAAAATTCTTTTACATTTTAGCGTATAGGAGGAATTCTACTAAGATTATAAACACCACCAGACCGACCTCGCTTCGTAGGGGGAGACTTTCTCGCGCGGGGGGGTAATGGGGTAATAAATCATAAATTCTTTGCACCCGGGACCGATAGTAAGTGATATTGTTCAGTTTTCAGATTAGAATCTGGAAACAGAGGACTTATAAAAAAAACTTCATGGATTTTGCTGGTAATTTTTTGTCTACTACACAGGATGTTAAAAGACCGATAAGCTTGACTTGACTAACAAAGTAAAGAAAAAACAACGTGTTATTTTTTTATGCTCACTAATGTTCCAAAAAGTTCACTAATCAGAGGTAGATGCGTTTGGCCGATAATGTAACAAACAAACAAACATCTCTCACCCTAAACGCACATATCTTCTCTGTTCTGTCCTGAGTTAAAACGGCTAATTGCTACCTACACATTTTTTTATCTTCCAAAATCAATCCCAAGCGGAATTTTGTGATTATAAATAGCACATGTGCCAAGTTTAGTCATGATTAGAATTTGCATTCAAAAATAATTTAAAGTTCGCACGAAAGTGTCAAAAACAAAACAAATTCTCTGTTCATAATTACCTAGTATAATCGAGTTTTCTAGTTATGGGAGCATGAGGTGGCGCGGCAAAATTAAACCAAACGGTTCTGACATCGATGACGCACGACGAAGTGTTTTCGTTTCCTTTCTCTTTGACTGCTACGGTCGTCTGGCCTGTTATTGTGGTCGTCTCCGTATTGGTTCCGGCATCTTTAAGTGTGCTGCAATCGCTGTCTGTGCCTTCAACTATTGGACTCTTAACTGTTGTTGAAGAGTCCACGCTCGGTGTATTCTTCATGGGAATTTTGCTTGCACGCTGACCCGAAACGCCATCCTGTTGTAATTTGTCTGCGTCTTCATGTTGCTTAGTCGGATCGGATGTGCCGCTCGCATGTGTTTCCATTTCTGTTTTAACGGTAGTATGCTCTTCTTCTTCATCTTTATGGTATTGTGAATGTTTCACGATCTAAATTAAATCATTATTATAGTACATAATAAGTCTTTGTCTGCAGCTTCGCTTACGTTAATATCGGTTTTGACAGGAACACGGCCTTAAATGCAAGCATAGCCAGATAAAAAGTACTGTGGAGATAGATATTGTAGATTATAGACGCTCGACAACAAAGGTCGTAAGCGTCTATAGTACAACTGTACCTTTGGGTATCAGTTGATAGCGCACCAAGTTTTACAAAAATCGGTCCAACCATTTTCGAATGGTGCAGGTACAAACAGACAGACAAACATATAAATATTTTGAAAACACTTTTTTCCGTTTAGGTATTATAAAATACTCGAAAAACTCACAAGAAAATGAAATTATTTAACTCAAATTATAACGAGAAATCTATATACGGCTTTTAAAATAAACATAAGAATAACAATCAATATGATTTAGACACCTATACTGTAACTAAATTCACGATATTAGTGAAATTAACATAAGAATATCAGACGAATTATCGCCATGATATTTATATAGAAGGCTATATAGGAAAAATGTAAATGCACCGCCGGGAATCGAACCCAGAGCTCCCAATTTCGCATCGGGAAAGTTTCCAGTTACTACACAGTGCCCAACAGCATACATTTAATTCTTCCTATATATGCAACGGTGACCACAGATCCATTAACTGCGAGAGCTATTATTTTATAACAACATTACAATGAATGCTGGCTTTCTCATGGCCCGGACGCGCCTTATAAATCAAATTATAACGAGAAATCTATATACGGTTTTTAATATAAATTATTTAAGTATTGATTTATGTAAACCTATCAAATTGGGATGCACATAAAAAATGATTCCCAATACAGAACAGTGATCAGAAATTTATTAAAACCAGACACGTTAAGTACAATAATTGAATTATTGTCTGAAGGAGGTATCACAGATACCTGTACATGGGTCCGGTATAACAAAAATACAAAGTTAAACTAAAAATTTAGAATATTTTTCGTTCTTTTAATGTCACCTTGTTAAATATGTATTTTTTCGAGTCTATGTTTTACCACAGATGACACATAATACAGATAAGTTGTGGCCGTGCTAACGAGCAACCCACGTTTTGAAGGCCAGATTTGACCGTCGCATCTGTTAGCAGAATTCAAGAGCTTGAAATAAGTATGTGTGAGTTATAGTTGTTTCAAAACATAAGAGTGGTTCTGATCCTACACACTTAAAACAATCTCAATGAGTCAATTCTATTAAAATGTATACGTCGCTTTAATCGCGGGATAATATTTAGATAATAATGTATTCTTTTGCTGGCAGTTATGATACATTCTTCCTAATTTTAACTTCACTGAATTATAGAACGAGAAAAAATTACCATGCCTATTATAATTACTTATTTTAAAAAAATTTGTTGATGCATCATTTTATTAGTTACCATTTTTGCCACTAGGTGCCAGGAATGGATATTATCTATAAATACCAAGGTTTAGTACTTTATTTTATTTATGTTTTTAGTTCCATAAAATGACACAATTCAATAAAGGTGCTCATAAGACGGTCGTTATCTCCCGTAAGGCACGACCCCCCTGGTGTTACTAAATATCTCTTACATATTCTGTCGTGGAAAAACGTCTTTGGATAAGAAAGTTTTCCCTAATTTTTTTTCCTCTAAACTCGTCAAGCAGATTTGAAATGTAATTAAAACTTTGAAAGTATAACGAACAGAAAATATCTTACCTTAACTGAGACGCCTTCTAAACCACTTTCAAACATGATAAAACCCAGCTTAGAGTCACCATTTCCACTCGTTGGTTCTTCAACGGAATGTTGCTGAGATAACGAATGTTTTGTCTGTAATCAAAATTTATTTCATTTTGGTTTTAGAAGAAAAGACATTTGAAAATTTTAAATATTTAGCTCTATTTAATATTTTGTCGTAAATCTCCAAAGCATGACTTTCATAATTTTTAATAAAGAGAACTCCCACTCTAGTTTTTGAAAAAATTATGAAAATCAATCTAGCAGAAACGAAGACATGAATGCTACTGTTTTAAATACAAGTAATCCTTCGAAACATTTTGTATTTTTGTTTTGACGTAACAAATGGTATTTCTTGAAATTGGTCACCAACTCCATAGAACCAATTCATATTTTCAATTTATTATTTTTAATAATAAATTGAAAAACCAATTGATACTTTTACCAGTTCTCATAGTCCGGGAGTTTGCGTTGCATTTTAGATATTGTTTTTACGCCGATCGATTGTTATCTTTTTCAATAAATCTGGTATGACTAATAAGTAAACCAAGCGTCAGCTGGCACACCCGCGGTGGGTGTGGGTGTGAGAGGCTGCGAAAGTGGTAAAAAAAAATTTTTTTTAAGTAATAGTACGCTGGCTGAAACTTGTTTTTATAAATAGTTGACATCATTGTGAGTTGAAAAATAATCGTCAGCTGCATCGTGGAAGGGGGATTGTGCGTCAGCTGGTCGCATGAACTTGTAAAAAAACACATAAAATATTGCGCATTTCACTTTTTTGCACTGACAGCAGCTGAGACAATTTCGTTACCTAGGATTATGATTATATCGCTATCATAATCCTAGGTAACGTAATAATTGTCTCAGCTGCTGTCAGTGCAAAAAAGTGAAATGCGCAATATTTTACGTGTTTTTTTACAAGTTCATGCGACCAGCTGACGCACAATCCCCCTTCCACGATGCAGCTGACGATTATTTTTCAACTCACAATGATGTCAACTATTTATAAAAACAAGTTTCAGCCGGTGTACTATTACTTAAAAAAATTTTTTTACCACTTTCGCAGCCTCTCACACCCAAACCCACCGCTACTTGAGCAGCTGACGGTCAGTTTACTGATTAGTTGTACGAGATCAACTATCGATATCAAAATCAGCCGGCTTACTATGACTTTTTCATTTGCAACGCAAACTCCCGGACTATTAGATTAGAACCTGAAAACTGGAGGTTTGTCATAGAGAAGTGATGGAAACGCCATATAAATAAAGGTATCACTCCATACTCGGCTATTTTCAAGCTCAAATTTCTGTACAAGATTTTAGAGTCACTGACACAAAAAAAATTAAAAAGGTTAAGTACTAACGTTTTCATGTTGAACTGGTTGAGCATAATAATCCACAGTTCGATGGGGCGACGGCACTTTAGTGCACGTGAATAAAACCTTGGAATTCTGAGTAGGAATCGCTGTTATCACCGCGTCCTTGAGAATCGTACTCTCGTTACGTAATCTTCTCAGCTGCGCGTGAACTTTCCCGACACTGAGTGTGACAACAGTCTCTTCCTGTTGTCTTTCTTGAGTTTCTATGAACACCGGCTCCGATCCAAGCGTGTCATGTTTCGCTCCTCGTAGTCCCGTGCGACTCACGACGGCAGCCAACAGTGCTTTACCTTTGCTAATATGAGCATTACTTCCAAGGCCTGCCATTGCAGCTGCGGCCACGCTCTGAGGTTTAGTGGTTCCTGTCATAGTCGGTGCCGTGTTACCATTAGCTCTACTGCTTAGCGGTGTTTTGCTGCCTATACCCAAATTCCAAGTTAGTCCAAATTTACCCACCTAGCGTTTTGCCTCTATACACCATATTGTCCCACAGGATACCATAATATAATAAATAAGTACATTTTATTAACCTAGATTTGTCCACAAAAAATGACTGATTCTCAAAAAATAACCACAAAACACCGAAACACTACACTTTTTCTCGACGTACGTTTCGCTAACTATGTTGGCATTATCAGAAGCTGATTTAAGTAAAGTGTTAATGTTTTATGGTTATTTTTTAATATTCAGTGTCTTTACACCAAAGTTTCCATCCCTCTTCAAGAAATTCATGGATATTTTTATTTGTTTAAAAATAAAATTTTTTCAGTACTGCAAGGTGACATGAGTAGCCATGATAAAATTTTATAAAAAACATATCACATCAGCGCATCATTCGTCAGTATTCAGTACCATAGTTAAACCTGGTAGCAGCTATGGCAAATCATCTCACGTATGTGCAAATTACATGTATTTTTTGTCTACAGAATTCTGTGAGACACCCTGCACATAATTAATTTACGATCAAAGTTAACGGATATTAAATAATTTGATTATAATCTGACCTGCATTAACGATAGCACTCGTTCGAGAACTTCCAACACTGCTGCTAGCACTGATTTTACTCCCGGCCGCTCCGCCATTTCCACTGTTCATCCTCTCCAAGTCTCCTCCTCCACCAGTACCTTCTGCATCTACGCTCCCTTCGCTCACCGCGCTGCCAGTTCCATCGTGACGCGTCGATGTCGTCGGTTCTGGCTTGATCGCCATCGTATTTCCTCGATTCATGAAGCCCAAAGCGTCGCCGTGGCTCACTTTAGTGCTCCCCGTATTGCTAGCGCGACTCCCGGAACTCGCACGAACACAAGCGGGATCTTTACCAATACCTGTGTTACCTGCTCCCGTTCTATGACTGCCACTCGCCGCTATTTTATTTGCACCGGCCATTAAGTTTGCTATTGTCGTCTTTTTGGCTGCTACCGGAAGTATAGACGGATGATGGAATGTTTGAACGATTTCTTTTACCTTTAATATTACAATAACATCTCTATAATAACAACCCAACATAAAATATTACATTAGCTCATTATCACGTGAAATGAAATATTATTAAAAAACTGAAAAACATGAATATATAATATTTTGGTGGACATATCTGATTGTTTATTCCGAGTTGTATTCATTGAATATGCATGCAGTAACAAACAGGGAATTAGAATTTACTATTGCGCATGCGCTTTACACAGAAGGCACATTGGATATTTTAGTTAAAACACTTGATTGTTTGTAGTGAAATCTTTATGTTATTAATTTTGTTTTGACACTAGAAACTAAGCATAAACAAAAAAGTTATTACTAAATAATTTAGTATCCGCTTTTTTGTAAATAAACGGC
The DNA here is from genome assembly GCA_039654895.1 of Mongoloraphidia duomilia. Taxonomy (NCBI): domain Eukaryota; kingdom Metazoa; phylum Arthropoda; class Insecta; order Raphidioptera; family Raphidiidae; genus Mongoloraphidia; species Mongoloraphidia duomilia. Next base: position 23,617,854 of record CM077520.1, on the reverse strand, counting down.
TGCCTTACAAGTACCTACACAGCACAAGCATAACCAGTGAACATAACCTAAAGTCTAAACTGTCAAATGGCAAGCGCATTATTTTTCTCTACAATGGTAATTTCAAACGAAATTTTATGTAAAGGTATAGGAAAACAGATTATGAATTAACATTATAAACCGGTATAAGAACACCGTTATGTTTCAAGTTTAAGAATAAGTTTATATTCATTAATAGCGGTACCCGTCCGGCTTCGCCCGGGTGCTAAGAAAGCCCGGGTGCCATACACTAATCACTTGCTTCGCTCGTTCGCTTGAATATTATAAATACACTACTCACTCACTTCGCTCGTTCGCTTGAATATCATAATAATTACATTACTCACTCGCTTCGCTCGTTCGCTATATATATAAACATTCCGTGAAAAATTATCGAACTAATGGTGAAAACCGCATCAAAATCCGTTTACGCAGCGCACGCAACGGAACCTCTCAAAAGGAATAATTTTTCCCGTTTTTGCAACATTTTTCATTGATGCTCCGCTCCTATTGGTCATAGCGTGATATTATATAGCCTATAGCCTTCCTCGATAAATGGACTATTCAACACAAAAATAATTTTTCAATTCGGACCAGTAGTTCCTGAGATTAGCGCGTTCAAACAAACAAACTCTTCAGCTTTATAATATTAGTATAGATAAAACAAGAATATAGCAGAAAAACATAAATTAATTTTTATAATTGCACAATTAAGATATTTTTAATATGCCACCGATTACTTAATTAATTATGTATCTAATTGTTAAATAGCCCGTATTAGGTAAACAATATAAATATACAAACCTGTTTGCCATGATGGAATCTCGCAGTGATATTTTCAAAACAAACTGCAAACAGCGAAACACAAGTTAAATCTTTGATATTGTCCAATGCTGAAAATGAAATGATCTCTTCTACTACGGACGCCTGAAGTACCGTAATATTTACCTGAAATATAAAAGGACATTGTTTTTAAAAAAAATAGTCATTATAAAATCAGGTTTTCTGACAATACGTTCTGCAACCCAGAACGAGTGTTAGTGTCGATTTTATTTAAAATATATTTTATAAACATAAAGAAAGATTTGAATACATACTTTTGGCACAATAACAGTCCCTTGCAATTCGCTTTTCAACGATTCTTCATAAACGCTAGTTTGCAGATGTCCAGCGATCCGTCGCTCAGCGGTATTGCTACGGCTATTGCTGCTGCTTTGGATTTGCGACCAGTACGATAACGATTGATCTTGTTTTAGAATGTTGGCGTCCTGCACTGTGCCAATACATCCCGCGTGTACGTGATTCACTACAGTCAGGGGATGCAATTTTTGTAAGGTTGGCGTCAGTGCGTCTATGAATCTTTGCAACGACTCTAGAATAAGCGGCGTGACCATCACATCAAGATCTCCTTTCAGTTTTACAACTACGGTAGTACGAGTTCCAGATTGTGGAGTTGTTGACAACAGCTCATCATCAGCAGACACTCCGGTTTCATGATCGGTTTCGAAATCGGCATCGGTAAACGTTTGATTACTGTCCCAAGTATACGGATGTGTCGGAGTTCTGCTATCAGTTTGTGGCGATGTTGGAAAATTACCATCACCGCGGTTAACCATTTTCAGTGATGTGAAACCTTCCGATATAGTTTCAAATTTAGGCAGATATCGACCACCTAAAAAAAATTACTGTCATTAAAACATCGTAAATACACATCCAACCGTTTGTTTAAAAGGTCTGAAAAATTCATGATGCAGTGTTTAGTAAGTACTTTCATTGAAAATTATTAGTCATCACATTATAATAATTTCTGGAGAAATACGATAAAAACTGGTTAATTTGAAAATGCTCTAATTTCCCAACGGCTTATTAAAAAAATCTGAAAAAAAAAACAAACTTGAAACTATTTTATGAAAAGCACAGCTACGGACCCTAATTTATGGATGTCCAACACAAGTTTGACCGGTTTTTTAGTCCTTAACGTCCCGATTCATGTGAGTGACCCCACCTCCTCCCAAAAAAAAATTAAAAGCTAGGCTCGCGCCTGCACTCTACAGTTGCAAGAAACATAAGAAAAGACTAACAATTAGTGATGGGCGATTACGAGATATTTTAGTCGATTGTCTCGATTGTTCAAACATCTCGATGACTCTCGATGGTTTTCACTTGGACTCGATTGTTGTTGTTTCATAGTTGACCGAGTCGCATAGTACTGAATCGTACAGACGATGTACACTGTCGAGAGCCACATAATATACAATCGTTCATCACTCAACAACTGTGGTCGAGTCGATGCCGATGGTCGATTGTGCAGTAATCGAGTGCTCAGACAGAGTACCGACTGAACAGTGAACAATCAACGATGAACGAGTCGCGTGAACGCCAGACGTCAGTCGACTAGCATATAACCTTGAATCGCGATTATATGTATTCTCATTCGCTGGCAAATAATCGACTTGAACAATCGAATATTTCGATTGTAAAATCAAACTCCGAGTCGATTGTGGACTCGATTGTTATTATGAACGATTGCAATTGTTTCAATTGTAAAAACATTTTACAATCGCCCATCACTACTAACAATAGCTTTACCGATATAAACAAGTCTGCCATCATCAGTGCGTTGAAACAGAGGAACAGTAAACATGTCCGATCCAGGTGGGAGCGCCGTGTGCTGCCAGTTGAGACAACGCGAATGCGACAAATGTCCTACATAACTTGACATGAGGAGCGGTGAATCAACTATCGGCTTGTTGACCTGCATATGAAGATTGACCAGTGTCATGTCTTCCTGTGACGACACGGCGCTCATAAACGATGTGCTCGAAATGGAAGGAGTATCCGATGAGTCTATATCCTGATTCTGTTTGATAAACACAAAACAACCTGTTTATTACCGAAGCGATTCTTAATAAAATAATGGGGGTGTATTTCACTGAAATTTTTTGACAAGCCTGTACATAAAATGCAAGCAATATCCTACATTTTCTGGTTATTGCTTGACTATTTACCTAATAAACCAGGATCTACTAAAAATATATATGAGCACTGTGGTTGGAAGATGAAAGCTTAGCTTTCGAAATGTACATCCATCAATAAAACTGTTGTGGTAAGAAGTAACTATATTTTATTTTGTTTTTTTTTTTCAGGATCTACTCATAGATTCCCGATTTTTCGAGTGAGCTACCTGAAAAATCAGAAACTTAAAAATTTAGTTAAAATTAGCATTTAACCATGGCTTCGCTCGCCTTAATGTCGGTTTTGACTGAAATTTTATTGTTACCCAATAATCGGGCAACGTATTCTTATGCCGTGACAGTTGAATATGCATTAAGTTTCATCGAAATCGATCCAGCCGTTCTCACGGGTACAAACAACAGAGAAACACATTTCCCCGTCTTAGATGCCACACAAAATACCCAACGAAAAAAAAAATCCTCGCAAGAAAACCAAATAATAGATAGATCCAGCTATTTTATATTGTATTAGTTTTGAGTACCTGATTTTCATAAACATTATGTAAATTTTCTGCATTTGCAAAAAGTCTTGGACTGGCAGATCCAAGCTGTTGAATTGAGCTGGTAACTCCGCTGGGCCTTCTGCTTCCAGTACGATGTTCCGGAGTGTGGATATCATGATCGCTGCGATGAGCTGATAATCGGCCCGCTCGAGGCGTACTGCATTCACGGCCAGACACCTTCACACTGTCTCCGTCGACGGCCGACTGCATTTTTGCTTGAGCTTTTTTACTATCGGCTACGATACTCAAATCGCTCGCAAACTTCTTCCTGCGATTCAAAAATTTACATTAAATACAGTAGGAAATAATAAAATAATTAGGGTTATTTTAATTTTTTCCACTGAAATTATACTAAAAAAACTTAAAAAAAATCTGGTAAAATCGTCTACTATTTACAAAAACTACAAATAAGAATAACTTTTTAATTGGCTAACATGATATTTTTTTAAAATGTACGCTTACTTCAAATTTCATTAAGTATACAAAATAATTAATTAATTAAGCTGGCCACTGACAGTTGACTAGTACGCAATTTGAAATGTCACATCGATGTGTGCACTTTGATGTGTACATTTAAATGTGTCATTAAACTCCATTGACGTGCAAAACTGGAATGCCAGTGTAGCACTGCGCATCCAAAGGCACAGGAAAGAAAAGGCGTTAAAGTCGGAAAATATGTACGTCTCTTTCTGACGTTTTCTTATTGGCTCTTTATCACCAGGTAGATCTACGTGTCGTTGTTGAAGAAGACGAAAAAGAAAACTTTATCGTCCTCTCTTCTTGCACCATTTGGCTCGTGCAGCCCAGACTAGCAGTCCAGTTTTCAACGTCGATGTTAAACCCCATTAACATGCTTTTGATAGACGTCGGCAAAAAGATCAAATTTAGTAGACTTTGATAAGCACAATAATGTGTACACTTTTACTACTACTATCATTTTTAGATTGAACCAAAAAGACCAGAGATAAGGAGATCGAAATTGGCCGAAATTAAATGGTGGGGATGGGATGAAATATGTTACACATCATGGCGTCGATCTTTGAATGCGTTATGCGATACTGCGCATGCATGCATTCGTTTCATGTCTCTACTCTCTAGTCCTCTTGCTCGCTCACATATTTTGTTGGCAACAAGAAGACTGTTAACAGTTGGCAAAGTTTATTTATCATTATTTACCATTGAAATGTTACATTTTTTTAGGTTAACCCTTGCATTTTGGGTAGGACAAGTTTTTTTTTCGTTGCATAAGGGGGTCGGTGTAAGTTTAAAATTAAGTTTTCGGGGTCGTCGGTCACCCCATTTGGTCGCCATCTTGAACAAGGGGTGCTAACGGGTTTTGCACTGTATCTCCGTAATGGTACATCTTACAGAAAATTTGTCGAGAGGTTTTTTTATTTAGAATCGAATTCTCTACAACTTTACTAGATATACTTTTTGTCGTAAATTGAATAATTAAAAAGATATGCCTTATAGAAGACAGAATATTTTTTGTTTTTCTGTTAAAATTGAAAGAAAAAAAATTATATTTTTTTTCTTGTCCTACCCAAAATGCAAGGTTAAATGTAATATTTCAATGGACGGAAACACACACGAAAAATTTGCGTGCGACGTATTTCGTCCCACCCCAGCTACTCAAGTTCGGTCTACTTTTCTCTAGTCTTTTTGGATTAGACTAAAAAAAAAAAATAAAAAAAAAATACTGCAGTGTTATCTTCTAGTCTGAAAAACATAGTTAAATATATTTACAAATATAAAAAGCGATCGACTGTTTCAAAAGCGTGAAATCTGAAAAGCTTATGTGAATATGATGAGTTCTGGCACTACTGGTTACTATATGTGATGTGGATAATTATGTAATTAATATTATGGTTCACCTGTATATAAACCTGATTTCTTTTTTATACCTGAAACAATTAGTTGTCGTTTTGAAACAAAGATATGCTAAATAGTATAGGCACTGTAAAATCCTGTGTTTTAAAAACGCTTTTCTCATACTTAGTAACAACTTACTTTTGTGAGCGGCTTTCTTGTCGGTTAAGAACACTCCCAGAACCAATCATCGACCTCCTCAAGCTGGACGCTCTGCTCGCCGAGTTCAAATCTTCATCAGCAGAGAAAAATGCCTCGGAATGATTTTCGCTCGACATTGAGATTGTTCTTTGAACCTAATTATACCAAGCACATGTTAAAAAATGTTAACAATGATGACAGATCAAAACCATTTCGATAAAACATCTTGTCGATAAATTTTGTCAGTTCGATTTTGCCGAAATTTTAAATGTATATTTCTAAATATTGGCGTTCTCTTCATAGTACCTACTTGCTGTCCAATCATTTTAGTAAAAATAGCATTTTTCAGTTTATTTTTTCAAAAATTTTAAATATGTTTAATTATTGACATAACATAACCTACAAAGCTCCTCCATCTAAAAAAGTTTTTAAGAAAATAAACATACCTCTTGCCTTAGCTGCTCTTCAGAATCAGCTCTCACATATAAAGAGTGATGTGATTCGGATATATTTACATCGTTTGGCATTGAAATTTCTTCACCGGTTAATGGCTAAAACATAATAAAACCACATATTTCTCAACAATAATAATTTCTAATATTAGAAATTATAGCGTTTATTGGGATCCGTCAGATAGGTGGAGTTTAAAAAACATGGCGCAGAGGGGGGGAAATTTCATATACGGGGTATACTTTTGCGTGTAATTTTATGATTTTCAAAGTGATGAAAAATGATAAATATAAGTGCAATTTGTGATTGGGCCGCTACGAATCCTAAACAAAGGAATTTTGTTGAAAAAGAACGGATTCTCAAAGCCAGGCATATTATCAAATGTCGGAAATATAACGAGAAAAATGCATGCAAAATGAACTGTCAAAAGTAGTAATCTTTACGACATATTGCTTAAAAAGATCAAAATTAAAAGAAAATCTCCACGAAATTAATCATCCGCATTCAATGCGCCTTTAAGGCTGGGTTAGGTGAATAATGTTAACACATAACTGCAACATAATAAGTTATATTGTAATAAGTAGGTAAGTTACTAACCTCAAAATATTTGTATACAAAGTTAATCCTATAAATTTGTCAATCATCAGGGATTCAACTATTGTAGTGCAGTATGATAATAAGTACATCTTATTATTAATATAAAATATTTTTTTAAATCATAAATACAGTTTTTCCACATTTCATTAGAAAATAATTCTGTGTAAAGTAAGTTTTACAAGGCAATAACTGACAGTGTTTATTGCCATGATATTAGAAAACGTCGCGAATTCCATTTTCGATAAACTTTTTGTTTATTTTACTTGTTTTATTTTTGTAATAAACAATTTCACGATAAATTTGCACTGTTAGCATATAAAATTTTCCCTCGTTTTGAGTACAATTTTCTGCCACCAGATGTCATATGTTCATTTGACGGATCCCTATAGTGTAGTTTCTAAATTGTTGAACTATTTCTTTAAACAGAGTAATATGTGAAAAAATACGATAAATAAAACATACCTTAACTGATAGTGATTCAGTTTCATTAGGGGGAGTATAAAAATAGTCAACAGCCAATTTTGAATCGGATGCGCTATTTTTTGGACCAAAATCAACTTCGGGCACATTTAGAATGGACTTTGACCGTTCAGACGAGTTGAGCTTTGAGTCGCTATCCAATTTATGCGGTAATTGATGCGCACCGCTGGTGGGACTACTGTCGACCAGTCTAGCATATGGAACATCTCGCAAAGCACTCACCACAGCACTCTGAGCCGGTCTAAAGAAGCAATGATTTTATAAAACCTTTACTTAAAATTTTTAAATAAAAAATTATGTGATTTTTGTATATTTCATTACCTAGTGACAGTAGTGTACGAAAATCTTCGACCTGAACTTCTTGTTTCACCCGTAAAACTTAAGGGACTAGCTGATGTCCCTGCTAACCTCGCAAGACCTATGTCAACGCTCTCCCTTCCACTAGCTCGGCTTGGTATATCTCTCTCCATCGTTGAAGCTGAAGTCCTAACACGAGGGCTTTCTGCCGGGCCTTCCGGATGATATGTAGGCTTTAAATATGATGTTGGCTCCTGTAAAGATACATCCTGCAAACTGTAGGGTGGAGTGTGGAACACCAACTGGCCTTCATGTAAGATACTTTGGCCAAAACCTGGATCCTTGCCGACTTCTTGGATTCTAAACAATTTTTTTTAAATTATTTTTCTGCACTGATTCAATCATAGCATTGATTAAAACCACGCCTAAGTAATTGTGTGTAATTATTTGTAATAACAAAATTTGTTATTTATATACCTAAAAGCAGCAATGTTGACGCCATCTTGAATGTCACTCTTACTAGGTTTAAAAAATTTTGGTCCATTTCGATTACCACCAAAGAATGCACAGCCTCCATTACAGCCACATCTGCCTGGTGTTTTTGTAATCGTTGGATCATTTGGCCACAGGAACCACAGTCTTTTAGTTTTCTCATCGTGGATTCTTAAATGTCTGAAATATTATTATGTTTTTATTGCAAAAATTAATCGAAAAAATAATCAAAAATTAATTCAACAACTGAAAATTTACCTGCTTTGCACCAAATGCAAGTTATGTTCAAAAGTTGACAGCGATAAAGCTGATTCAACAATTATCGGCCCCAAATTAACAGATCCAACTTCAAGCCAGTGATCGGACGTGTCGGTATAGCCCCTAAAACGGTAAAAAAATGTTGTCATAAAAATTATGCAATAATATAAAAAGCACATTTGAACATAAAGCGTTTATTCAAGATATACAGTCTGAATCAGCGAGGTATAAAATAATTGGCAACTAATTTTTACCTATCCCTGTATGTGGTGTGATTGGATTTGGAACTCGATGTTGTATTGGTATTACTGTGTCCTCCACCGCCACCTTGATAATGTCCTGCAGCTAATATGTACTGCCTGATGCAGATCAGTGGTAAAATGCAAGTAATTCCGGATTTAATTTGCTGTCCGTGAAGGTTGCAAATAGAGAAACGAATTGGAGATATCTGAAACAGAGGAAAGAAACCAAAATACCGAATGCAATACGCATTAAGATCAAACTCCTTTTAAACAGCTCTGCCAAGAAGCAGCTAGGCTTCTCGGAAACGCATTGACGTTGAAAATAAAACCATATTTACCCAAGTTTGCAAGGCAGTTCCATTTTCAACAAGCGTAATATCAACAGCGTCGACAGCTACACGTGTCATTCGGTACTTAATGTCTTCGGCGGAGGGACAACGGTATCTTGTATCACTGTCACTATCTGGACACTGTGCTGGAGGAATGCCGTGCAAGCATAATCGAGCCGGACGAGGAGGCCTTAAAGTGTTTTCAGCGTTTACGGCTAACAACATCAGTGTTTCCAGAGATGTCACTACATGATATAACTGTAACAAAAACCAATAAAATCATTAGAAACAAAAAATAAACTAAACAGCAGTCAGAAACAATCGGAATCTCACCATACGGGTTCCGTTTTTACCATTTTTGTACAGAACTTTAAAAATTGGTACAAAAAAAAAACAAAACAAAATAATTATTACCTATCTGAATAGTTACTTACTTGAGGCGTAGTAATTTTTCCACTCAGTTTTCCCAGTTGTATCTCTAGGAGCCAAGCATATTCTAAAGTGTCTTCATCAAGTGATCTACCTTCATCGCTGAACATTGCGTGACCTCTGATCTATTCATTTAAAAAGCATATTGTCAAAGAGTGTATTCCAAATATAAAGCATAAAGGCCTAACACTCAGTGTTATCAACACGATAAAGGTAAATGTCTCTAGGGTATTGGTGGAAAAGTCGCTAGATAGTTAAAATTCCAAAGTCGCTAGTTAACATCAAACAAATTTTGGGGAATCCTCGTCATATTGTATCAGTCAAGATGCTGAAGGACATACGAATTGTTAGCGATATTTGTATTTAGCGCTAATCAAGTCGCACGATGTTATTACCGTGTGAACGTAGAGTATAAATAATAAATTTTGAAATAATTAGTATATTACGACCCAAGGCCAGAAAGTTGGATTTCCTGGTGTATGTGATATAAAGGCCGAGGCGAAGCCGAGGTTTTATATCACAAACGCCAGGGCATCTAACTTTCTGGCCATGTGTCGTATACTATTTTTCTTCATCCACTAGCCGAAATTGCAGCAACGTTTGGGCGATTGTAATATACGTTACTATGACAACAAGCCACATTTAACAGGCCACAAAAGCTGCCGTTCCCGGAGTGAAATGCGGCACGAAAGCCGTACTTTCGACTAGTGGATGAAGAAAAATATATTATTGTTCTGTTGTAAAAATAAAAATTGACTGTATTACCTTTATTAAATTATTTGACATATTATTTTTGTGATATAGTATAATTTTGTTAATTAAAGTATTCATTCGAACTATCACGAATTATAAATGTAATGATTAATGTTAGACTGAGAGGGAAACCGTTGAGTGAAAATAACTTTCGGAACATTATTCCGGTAGAGAATTGGACACAAAATAATTATAATAAACAAAATACCTGCAGAGCTGAAAGCATTAAATGTCCTTGATTAAGGTGAAGATCTTTTCCAGGTCGAACGACATTATCTGCAGTTAACAGAATTGACGGCGACAACAAAACTTGAAGTTCTGTTTGTCGATAGTTCTTTTTCAATTCAAAACCAAATCTTTCCAACACTACTACAGGACAGGCCGGATCTGCTTCATTGCAATTCTAAAAAAAAAAAATTTTTTTTCACAATACTATTATTTATAATTAAAAAATATTTAAGATTCCCTTTTGTTCATGGCTTCGCTCATGTGAATCATTCATTTGTTTTAATTTAAATTTGGATGGAAAGTTTTATTTTAGCCGGGTAAAAAGTATCCTATACAACCGTTTTTCTGTGATGCTTGTACATAAAAATTTTCATAAAAAAATAAAACCGTCTTCAAAAAATCGACTGAAAAGAGAAAATTAACCAAATTTTGAGGTCGGCGCCAATTTAATAAAAAAGTACATAAAAAGGTTTAGTAATTAAATTTGCGCCGCACTCAAAATTTAGTTATTTTTCTCCTTTTAATCGATTTTTTGAAGGCGGTTCAATTTTTTTATAAAAAGTTTTGTTTTTTACTTTTTAGTGGCCTTTCAATACGCAGTTTGTACGTTATTAACCGATTTCTGTTTTGATATTTGATTACAAACTAGAAAAAAAATTTACTGAACCTATTAAGTAAAAAATTTATCAACCAATTTTGATGGTTCTTTAGCTTAACGCAAAAAAAAAATCGTCTAAACCGTTTCAGTAGTTTTGGTGATATTATTCGTGGACAAACATTCACATATTTGTTAGGAACTAACATTAAAATATTATGAATTTTTAACATTATTACACACATATGTGTCGAATTGGTAACCTCTTTTTTTAAGTCGGTTAAAAATAGGCAGACAAACAAAAACTCTGGAAACGCGTTCTCTCATTTAAAAAAAAAACCTGAGTATTGAGTGACGTACATGAAAACGAAAGTACAGGCAGAAGTTTCGTAACGATTTTATTTAGGCCACTCTTATTAGCTTTCTTTAACTAACCTTAACAAGATGCGCTTGAATATCGTGCATTGTAACGGAAACATTGACTTCAAGCGGTCGGTAAAATCGCGGATCGAAAGGGACTTTCACTGAATCGCGTTCATCCATACTGCTATCCTGGGTTCCTGCAGACTGGACAGACGTCTCGCTCGATCTGCTTTGCTGCATATCGGTGAAACTCTGATCTTCACCGAAGATGTTTTCCTTCAGGTGCATAAAATTCCTCAGAACAGTTCCATAAACAAACATTACACTCGGCCCTATTTCGAGTTCCAAGGAAACTTGATCGGCAGGTAGCGACGTTGGATCGAATTTCTTCGAGCTGTCTTGTTGCCAGTGATGTATGTTCTGAGGCGGCGGCACTTTACGATTATGGGGAAATCTAATCGGTGATAGTAGAAGTTCTTCTTTATCGGGAGTCGAGATATCAGCTTGTGGAACCGGACCCAGCGGTGGACACGGGTGGTATGTGTAATTGATAGATAACGCCACTATCGGAACTGACCAGCAGTCTATCCAACCTCGACTAGATAAAAAAACACATATTTTTAAAAAGTTTAATCAAAAGAAAAATATATAAAAAATACGTACTCTCTTTGACAAATATTGCGCCATTTTTTAATGTTTTCATTGCGTTGTCTGATGCTGCCATCTCTTGCTAGAACTTTAGCATTTTTATCTAGTGACAATACAATGTTTCGAGTTGTGTACACTTCTGGTATAAACATACTGAGATCAACGCTTTCTCCCTGTTAAAATAAAATTTATTAAAATGAAAAACTGATCATAAATGAAAAGATTCTAAAAATAGTAAAAATAGACAACAAACGTACTTGAATCCAAAATCGCAATGGAATAGTTGACGGCAGAAAATCGACAAAAGGCAAATCAAAAGACAGATCAAAAAGATCTCCACAGAAAGCCAAATGGCAGTTTTCTTTATTGTGTGAACTGCAGTCGACCCAATTGTATTCATTACTAATTGTTATTATTTCGAACTCTTTCAGGAGCAGGTTGATTTTCCAAGTGTACGGTACAAAATGCAACAAGTCCGGTCTGGCTTTCGAAGCCCAGTCGTTTATTAAATCTTAAAAAAATAATACAATGAGTAATTATTCTATCTTATACAAGATTATGAAAGTGAATCTAAAAATTATTAATACCTTGGAAAAAGTCTTTATGCGAATAGACTAAATTGGCAGTGGCCTTACAACCTGTTAAATTGAGTACCCATTCTTGATGATCGTTCCATCTTATTGGATAGTGGCATTTTACTGTATACTCTAGAGTTTCGCTTTCGACTAAACTGCGGTACTGTAAAATTATAATTAATTATAACAAGCTGAAAACTGGAGCTTAGACGCTAATGACCTAAGTTGTCAAACGTCTGTAATCTACAATATAATCTTGAAAAGCGGAAATACAGTAAAGTGTGGTACATAAATGATAAATGTGCGTCGAGAAAAAAATGCTCGTGTTTTGGTGTTATGTGGAAATTTGTTTAGTATTACATGTCTACCTACATAAAAAAAAAACAGTAGAAATTAAACTTTTTGACAACTTTGCCTACCCAACCATAGATGGCAGTGCGAACCAAAAGCGTTGTGTAGTTGTGTCGGCTATTGATTGTGCTCAATTTCTTTTTCAATCTGTGTATCTCTATCATGTCGCTTTTTTGTTTCATCGGCTCACGAACTACTCTCACTATAGAAAGTTACACTTCAGAAAAATAACAAACCTGCAAACTAGTTGTCGCATCTAAATGTAATAGCTGCCCGGTAATTTTTGTTGTGTATCCATCTTGCAAGACGATCCACGGCAGTGTCACTTCTAGGTAACTTCCTGCTCCAATGTTCACATGTACGGCATTTGTTTCTTTGTTCTTTGAAAATAATATATCAATTGTAGCCTCGTTCAATGTACTCAATCGAATATCAAATGATTGCATTTGGCGTCTATCTCCTGGTTTAGGTGCTTTGGTTACTTTCAATGGCTGCCAATCGGGCGGGAAAAAAAATTTGAATAAATTGTCACGCTGCCGATCTGCCCAAGGACCGTAACTAAAGTCGGTACCTTAAAAAGTGAAAACACTATATTATCTATAAATTAAAAAAATTAACAGTTTTTTAATATTTTATGTATGGAGCGCTTCGACTTCTTTGGGTTCTAATTGACGCTAATGATCTCAGCTGCCGAGCGTCTATAATCTACAAGATATATCTTTGATTCTAGTTACCCTAATCATGTTCCGAAAGCATGTAATAAGAAGGAGTCTATTGCGTACCATGGGCTAACTAAACAAAGGATTTTAAAAGCTTAGTTTTAAATTAATTCTCTCGAGAATATCGCAAACCTTGCTAAGATTTGGTACAAAAAACCGACATAAAAAAATGACATTTTTTATTTTGGTAGCTATAAGTACCATTTTTTTTTTTTGTTTATTCACTAACTGCCACAGTAATCTGAGCCTAGTACCGGGTCATATTTTCAATTTATTATTATTTGAAATAACAAAGTGAAAATACAATTGACACTTTCACCAGTTCTCCGATTAGAAACTACGAACTGAGACAAATGTTCTTACTCTATTAAATATACAAAATTAAAAACCTTTGCCACATTTAATATCGATTCCCCAAACCGGTGGAGCTGATTCAACAACATCGCCGTTTGCCAATCTTAATAAAACAGGTTCTTCAGGAACAATACCTAAAAATTATGAACATTATTATTATTAAATTAAAATTGTTTATGAACTAAGATGGAAATAAGTCCAAGCATCAAATAAAATTTGTTTCTGAATATACAGAATGTTTAAAATATGCATATTATTTCAATTTTCCATTTTAGAATTTGAAGAAGTCAATATTTTTATTTCTTACAACAAATATACTTTAAGCACAGAGCATTATAAATTTAACAAATAATTTTTTTTTTAAATAACATACCGGGTTCATCCATATATGTATAGAGTTCAACGTTATTTGATGACATAATCACAAAACCTTCGCCCATGTAGCGTGGAGGATCATCTACCATGCCGGTGTACTTAGGGCTTGGCGCTAAAATTACCTGCATAAAAAATAAGAATTATGTATTAATAAAAGAAAATTTACACAACACTAGTGACGTCAGTTGCTAGCAGCTTAAGCGCAATGTAAAGAAACGTAAATGGTGCTTCTGCGCATGACTTATAAACAAGTGACGTTCACATTCATATTATATAGAATTAAAAATCTGTATACAAAACAACTAAAACTTCTCACCTTGAAGTTTTCAGCTTTGCATTTTGCGAAATGCATAAAATGATCAAGGCTCGATGCGGCAGGTTTAGTTGAATACACAAAGTGAGCTTCTTCAACGTTGATTGATAAAGTTGTAGGAACCAGTCTATTTCCGAACACTAACCGACCCTGACGAACAATAATCGGATGTTTTATTAAAAATACAAGGACATTTCCGCAAAGAAAAATTAATATTAAATTATACTCGTATGCTTACAGAACAAACGTCCATCTTAATAACAGGTATTAAGTCTCTCCAAGTTCTTGCCATGGCTGCTTCCGATCTTTGGTGTTTTACTGTTAAATTTTCTGACTCTACAAATAAAGTAACGTTATAAGAAATCTGTTATTTTTCTGAATTACCAGATGAAAAATCACTCTTACCCATTGTATCTTGCAAATTTTCATAATTTAATGATGCATCAGGATCGCCCTGGTTTTTATCATTGGGTAATAAATTTGGTTCAAGACCAAATAATCTTTCTAGATGGCCATACATGTCAGATCTGTTGTACACATGTAGTTCGAAACCGTTTAGTACCACCGATAACCGAGTGTCCGAATGAGATAGATCTAAAATAAATAAGATTAGCATAGGATATAGACAGGGGTAACACGGCCAATTTTGAAGTCAAGTAAGAATTCTTTACATTGATATCGTTGCTTCACTTACCTTCACTAACATCTTTCGGAACATATGATCTCCACCATCGAAATATTAAATACCCATCTTGTATTCGCAAACTATAATCTTCTGTTATATAAATTACGTCTCTGAACATTATTTTACCAGATAGTACATTTAATGTGAATGAACCGATTTTTAAAAAACCAGTGTGTATTATAAATCTGTTTAACATATTTGTCATAAAGTAACCAGATATTCTCGAATTGTAGTATGTTATGTAAATAATCCAAGCGATGGCCGATACTAAACTGCCCATAAGCCAAGCAAAATTACTGTCCATTTTAATTTGTTCCAGAGCAGTTTGATGTTGACTATAATTCCATCTGTCTGCTACAAGATCGGAGAGATTTTCTGGATACATATTTTCAAATCCCATCGACTCCATTATACAAGGATTTAAAAAAACGATGATCTAAAAAATATACGTTATGACAACTAACTATAAATAGGTTTTATAATAATTTAAACTAATAGTGATATCAAAAATACACATCGCAGTTTTAAGTTACAATGTCATGAATTAATTGACATAACGACGAAAATAAATTCACCTCTTCAATTTCTTGATAATGTCCCAATAAAACTGGTTTTGGGACATCGTTACACTTTTATTAAATTATTAAAATATAAAACAATTTTTGGAACCATAATATAAGTTAATCTTTGGAATATAATTATTTCAATATTTGACAAGTAATGTAACAGTAATTCTTCAGCGGTGGTACGACCTAATTAAATCGGCATAATTACATTAAACTTATAGTTTAAGAAGATAACCGATAAAATATAGACATACGCAATTCAAGATTATAAGGAGACTTGTATAATTTAATCAATTTGTACATAAATATGGAAACAAATATTAATTACAGAAAAAAACTTTTAGGGACCACTGACATAAATTTGACAGATCACAAAGTCGATTTATTGGAAATGCCCACCTGTATTACCGACTAGTCGGCACTCTATGATCGGCAGTCGCTTATGTGTTTTGTGGTCCATTAAAAATTATTGACCAAATGAATTATTAATCGATCGGTATTACATGATCAAGCTATAAATTAATAAAAGGACACTGTGAAAAAGTTGTTAAATTTTAAAAATTTTATATATTTATTGGTTTTTAAATTGCTTTAATTATTTTGGGTGTACACATTCCTATTTTTAAACGACCTAGAAAGTGTTCGCCCACGCAGTTTTTAAAGGCATTAATTATTAGTAAAAACTAAAGTTTAGACTCGAGTAATTAAAATTAGTTTGAATTTAAAATTAAATTTAAAGTGCACAGTTTAGTGTTTGGTAATTTTATACAATTTTGGTGTTTGAATATTTTCCCGGGAATTAAAAGGAGCGAAAGTTGCGCGCGCAATGAGTCAAGCACCCGTATCTTGTATTCCAAATACTAGCAAAATGTCAAAAGCTAAAAAAGTGATTGATGAAGCTAAAGAAATAAAAAATCCAGAATTGGATTTGGCTGATAAAGGCATCGCTTCGTTCGATGAGATGCCAGGCTTGCGTAAGTTATAATGTATATAGGCTGCTTTACCTTCTGATGTCCAAATTAGGAATGTTGATTTTGAACCTAACAAGAAGTAGGCGTGGTTATTGTAAAACTAAAGTTAAAATCGATCTCATCCATAATAAATTGTTATTTGAGACTATTTTTTGCTGCAAATAGGTATTTGAGTTAAGACTGCAATTCATACCATATTTATACTTAAAAGTCATGTCTCAGGCGATTATTTCTTCCATCATTTTTGGGAAAAAAAACAAGAAGACACGTCTTCTTGGGAAAAAGTAACTGGAATATTTAGTACTAGCCGATTCGCTGCATCGCACACGTTTTTTTTAAAGGTGTATCCAATAATTGTATAATATTATATAGAGCATATGCACATATACAAGAGAATATCACTTTTTGCTTCACCAAATAAGGTATCTGGCCAGTATCATTAAATATCAAAGCTGGGTTGAAAACGGCATCACAAAATATCCATGAGCAGAGGTAGGATTCGAACCCATGACGTTTGATCCAAAGGCCAGTACGCTGACCATTATACCACCTGTCATCGCACGCGTTAACAGAAACTTTATTTATTACAGGCAGCCTTACAGATGTAGCCCCCACATGCAAACACAGTTAGATATTGTAGATTATAGACGCTCGACAACAGAGCACAGGATAGTGCGTCATTCGTTACACACATATTCCTGGTTTTGTTTTATTGCTCAGCTCTCTAGAGTCACAGCGTGGTGATATGCACCTTATTATAAGTATTGTAGTTCTGAAATTTCAATAATGCCGCTTTTATCAAAATCGGTCCAGTAGTTTTTAAGTTAACGTTCAAATATACACCACCCATAAGAAATTTACATATTAGTATAGATTTGAGGACTGCCTAGCTTTTCTTAATATTTTTAAAACTTTTTAGTAAATATGACAAATATTACAAGGCTGACGTTGAGCCATAATAAAATACAAAGTAAGTTATAAATTTCTCAGATTTTTAAAATAAAAATAAATTTGTTTAATAAAATTATCGTTTATTAATATTCTAGATGTTCCTCCTGGTCTTGCAAATCTTACAAATTTGGAAATACTGAATTTGGCAAATAATCAAATTAAAGAATTGCCATTATCTTTATCGTCAATGCCAAAGTTGCGTATTCTAAATTTATCAATAAATCGTTTGGATGCGCTTCCCCGAGGATTTGGAGCATTTCCTGTTTTGGAAGTACTAGATCTTACCTATAATAATTTGAGCGAGAAAAATTTGCCTGGAAACTTCTTTATGATGGGTAATTTTATTATATTAAATTTAAATTGTCTGGATTTATTCAAATTGTTTATTTGTATACCTACTATTTTTAGAAACGTTGCGTGCCTTGTATTTGGGTGATAATGAATTTGAATATTTACCACCTGAAATAGGAAATTTAAAAAACCTACAAATTGTAAGTATTGTCGTTTAATGAGTAATTCATTCAAGGGTATGTCGCAGTATAGGTCCAGATAAGACTAGAGGGCAACCCATGCAAAACAAGGCGCCAAAAATAATTTTAAAAATCTATAAATATTATAAATTATTTTTGTGCATATTATTGCAAAAAATAGACCGGTCAAAGAAGACTTATCAGTTAGTAAAATTGTTGCTAGAATCAGGGCCTGATGTCGGTATATAATAGCAACTAGCCTTTACTCATGGCTTTCTTCAGGTCCAATTTTGACTGTTTTATCTTAACCCTATAACTAGTACCGTGTATGTTATTTTGGGAACAAGTTGATGATGCACCAGATGTCATCAATCTCGAATGATGTTAACAATAGACAGACTAAAATCTTGCAAACACGTTTTCCCGTGTAAACAAAATAGCCAAAAAATTGATAAAAACGGTACTATATTAATTTTTATACATTTGTATTGATAACTATCAAAGTATTAAAGTAGTTTTAGTCCTAATTATACGCAATTTAATTTTTAGTTAGCGCTGAGAGAAAATGATCTTATTGAATTACCAAAAGAAATAGGCGATTTACATCGCTTAAGAGAGTTGCACATACAGGGAAATCGACTTACAGTTTTACCACCCGAAATCGGTAAATATACTTCTGAATCGATTTGAAAGAATGACTTGTAAGTGTATATTTTTATAACCAATTTTTTTAGGAAACTTGGACATGCTTAGCAATAAAGCCGTAATAAAACTGGAAGGAAATGAGTGGGTTACACCAATTGCTGATCAACTTCAAGTTGGAATAAGTCATGTTATGGAGTATTTAAAGACGGAAACATATCGGATGTAAGTTCCATTGTAATTATCGTCTTGAAATATTCCATTTTTCGTATTTCATAAATTTATCGACATATTGAACTCTTGTACATGTTACACGGCTGCCAGCAAAGTATAGATATGATAAAAAAAGTATAGGTAAGATTTTTTGTAACATTAAAATTTTAATTTCAGTTTATATAATCGGCACATTGCTGCGAAACCGCCGCCACCTCCGAGTTGTATTGACAAAAACAAAAAAGTATCGCGCATGCGTTAAATCTGATTACATTCTTCTTGTGGCGTAAATGGTTATAAGGCCCTTTGCAGAGTAGTATTTAAGCAGGGAAATGTGCGGTTAACTATAATTAAAATGAAGACGAAATGGGCCGTTTAGATCTGGTATACTTTTTCCACCTACATCACCGTATAATTACGCCACTGTGTTCTTCAGTATATGGCCTTATTTTTAAAAAAATCGTACATAAATAATCAATTTTCAGTCTAATTAATACGAATAAAATATGTAATCTCAGAGCTTTTAATACTAACTTATTATTAATCTCATTATAAATAACATGTCGTGTATGTTAAAATTAATATAGCGCTTGTCGAATGTTTTATTGATAGAAAAACGTGCCTCATAATTTTTAAGTGAATTATAAAATATATATAATTAAGTTTTATTCTTTATAACGTTTATACTGCCAGAAAGTTATTTTATTTATAACATGTTTATATTATATATTTTTAAATTAAAATACATAACATTTTAAACTAAGAATTGTTTTTTTTTTTTTAAACAAATGATGGAGAATTTGGGAGAATCCTATTTACAATCAAGTCCCAATTGATTTCATACAGATCAAATTTCAATAATTAGTTTTCTCAAAAGTGGAATCTGTTAAATAAATTAAGTCTCTGATACACCCCTGTCCGGAATCTGGATAGTACATGGACATATTACAAGCAGGCTGTGGAGAGAAAATCCGGGCTTATGGGTATTTATATAGTCGAGTTAAAATAAGTAAGAAAAAAGAAACCAGAACTACCAGTCCGATTTGAAATTTTTTTTTGTCAGGTAGTCCGTTTATTGAGGAAGGTTATAGGCTTTTCGAGTTTTTTTTAAATTCATCCGCAAAGAGGGTAAAACGGGGGTGTAGGATTTTTTGACTATACTAATATTATAAACTGTAGGCAAATACGCGAAACGAGAACAACAGGCGACTTCGCTTCATAGGGGGAGAATTTCTCGCGGTGAGGGATACATCATAAACTCTTAGCACCCGGGCGAAGCCGGGCCGGGTCGCTAGTATAATATATAATGCTTACCGTAAATAAGAGATTAGGAACATCATTATCATTGACTAAGTAATATGGGTAAGACATCTAATGTCTGTTGTTTGAAACGTGGAGCCTCCAATTCATAAAGAACCGACAGCCTAACTATGTGCATCTCTCTCAAGAGCTTTATTTACTAATCATGCATCTCTATTTGAGTTGAGGCTCGACCGGTGCTGCCACAAAAATCAGCGGTAAAAAAATGACTCATTCCGATTAAAAATATTTTCAAACCTCCTTGTTGCAATGGTGACTTTCGTGCAAATCGCGAATGTGCTAACCTCCATGGTGCTAACCTTGGCGAATGTGCAGTAGCTTTGAAATTATATTTGAATTTATGACATTATTTTTTGATGTTCATAGGGGACTAGATTAATTAAATATTTTTCAAAAAAAAGACATCGCGTATTGGGCACAAAAGAATTTTGTCACCATTTGTGGGCTCCGTTTTTTACCATTTTAGTACGGAATTATTTTCAGTAAAATAAAAAATTATCAAAATATGCTGTTTTTTATAAAAAAAACTGAAACTGAACATTTCTATTTGTTCTAAAAAAATATTATATTGCTTGTTTCAAAATTTCACGAGTTTTATCACAATCATTCAGAATCTTAATTTGAGACTATGCAGGTAAGAATATATAAAAGTGGACAAAATACCCCAAAAATAATAACTGTTCTTGAAATTCAAAATAAATTCGAAAAAGTATTTCAGCATTTAATATAATATAATATATAGTGCAACTGCAACCTCCTTACTCCGAATGCGAAAATTGCGAGGTAATTTGGACGTGTTTGAAATATTAATAGAAAGTAATTTGTCAGAAATTTTAAAATGCAAAATATTACACAAATTGAGAAAAAACAGTATCAACTCAATAACATGATTTAACAAAGAAAACGTTACCACGGTTATTCAAAATTATGTTAAAAATTTCAGAGCAAAGATCATAGACACTACAGCCAAGATCTTGAAATGCAGGACGCCGAAAAAAATAGCTTTTTTATATATTTTAATTTTTTCAAGGTCTTGTATTTATTTCGTAATTAATTGTTGTGTAACCATGGTAAACGAGAAATTAAATAAAGTCCAAGGAGGTGTTATAAAGTCTATTTTTTTACCGTAGAAATGTATTTGTTTGACTCAAGTTGGTACCACAAACATTTAGTTATATTTTAAGGTTTAAAATTTTACAAAATAAAAATTGGAAACTAACCATGGTAATAGAAAACTAATATAATTTTTTTTATAACCAATTCTTAATTTGAGTGTTCAAAAATTAAATAATATAATAAAGAAACCGTGCTAATTTTTTGACGACAAATTTGCTTTAGAAAACAGTTATAAAGAACTATGAAAATAATTGTAACAGAAACCATTTTTATACCTACAAGTTTTCAAAATCGTATCTAAACGTGACAAATGTCAATATACAATATTAAGAATTATTATCACAATATTAAACTTTCGTAGCTGTTCATTATTTTAAATAAATTAATTCTTGCGGTTATTTATTATCTAATATGAATTGTTCGCTTATGGTTCGCTCAAAAATGGACATACAAAAAAGATTTATGACAATGACTTGCTGTAATTTTTTTTATAAGCTATAAATTCTTTTTATTGTGTAGTTTCACAAATCATTTATTCAATATGTTGAAATAAAACTCTATATTTAATAATAAAAATAGGTATCTACAATGAAACGAATATAATACACACGCACAAAAAGATTTACTTATAAAAAAATGCACATAATGTCAATTATATTAATTCTTCAAACTTCATAATATACAACATATTATAAAACAGCTATAAAACATTTAAATTATTATAGGTACCAGAAATTTCTAAAATTTAGTCAAAAAAATATAATGAAAAACACAATTCTGGAAATTTTTAAACAATTTAGCTTTTTTCAGATTTTTGACATTTTAAATATTAATTGACAGTCATTTATTAAATAAATTTATATAAACAGTTTATGGATTGACCGCTGGAATCGCATGATCGTTGCGCTCTACACTAGCGACACCCTTATTTCTGTCCATAAACTAAACTGCCAAACCCCTAGAAACAGAGAAGTATGGTAGCTTTAATATTTTTCTTAACCTATGGTTTGGCAGTTTAGTTCATGGAGAGAAATAGGGGTGTCGCTAGTGTAGAGCGATCATGCGATCCTAATAGTCTCTCCAAAAACTGCTCACGTATTACGTCATAAGGAAAGGTATCTTCCTCAATGATTACTTGATCTATGTCATTATTGATCATTTTTCTCTAATAATAGTTTTACCCTCCTGATTTTTAAAAAATCTGTTGCATAGAAACATAAATATTTTTTTGAATAGTAGGTAAGGAATATCAACCTGACGGCAGTGATTTTTTATAAATAATAATATGTCAAATTTTATGGACAACTTAACTTTTCAAATGGACATTAATAAATTGAGAGATGAATCCAAAAGTGATCATACCGGAAAAAAAGTACAAGAAGATTCAAATCAGAAATTACGCATAACTGATTTATGTAAAGAAGATAAATTGAAAATAGTAAATCTTGTAGAAGAACTGGCCAAAAAAGGTGAAGAAAAACAAAAATACGTAACTGAAATTAAAAAACTACAAAACGAAAATCAAACCTTAAATCATGATATTATTAAATTAAAGAAAAGAAATGCACAAGAAACCCAATCATTACTGTCAAAGGTAATTTGAACTGTTTGAAGTGAAACTTCTTTACGCACGGTACAGTGAATTGGATTCATGCGAAATGCTGCACCCCCACTCCTCTGCGCTGTGGTACCACATAATGTTGAACTAGAGACGCTGGGAAGGCATTGCTGCAGCGATGAAATATGTATTTGAGCGATCATCACAAGCAATTTGTGCGTATGGATGTGTGTGTGTGTCTAGTCGATGCGACTAGAAGTTTCACTTCTGTAGTGTAAAATACAGTCTATTTTTTGAAAAATATCTATTAATCATTTTTCTAGATAACTGAACTAGAGATTGAAATAGAACTTTTAAAATCTAAAAACGAAATTGAAATAGAAAAGTTAAAAGAAGAAAAACAAAATGAAGTGACAAAAATTATAGAAAAAAACAAATTAGATATGAAAGAACTGGAAAAAGATATGAAAAAAGCAGTGTATGGATTAGAAAATGAAAGTAAAATGCTGGTTCAAAAATCTTCAAATGAGCAATGTTTACTTGCGCAAAGAATTCAGAAATTAGAAAATGCGTTAAGAGAAAAGAACTCTAGCAATGAAATATTGATCAAGGAAAATTTGCAATATGAATGTAAATGCAATGATTATAAATCAAAATTTGTGTTAGCCGTTGAAACAGTCAAAAAATTGAAAAAAAAAATGAAAAATAAAGTAAATATTGATTCAACAACAGCGGAACAAGAAACGCAAACATATAATGAGTTTAGTGATTTTGTTTTTTTTTTCCACGCATTTTCTTTTTAGCATACTAATCGCTAGACAGTTTCAGTGACAGCGCTAACAAACATTTGTCAAAATTAATATGAGATCATAAAACCCCTAGCGTCAAAGTTCAAATGAAGCGCTTAAGTTAGCTGCCACAACGATTTAGTATACCTTTCATTACAAATTGCGCTAGAGCCGTTGATTAAGTTAGCACTGACATTGGCTGCAGTCCGAATTACGTGAAAAAAAATGGTCCGGTGCAATGTAAAAAGTTGCGAAAGACATCAGAGAAAAAATAAACAACATCATTTTTTCGTAGTACCCACCGCAATGTACAAAATTTAATAATTTGAAAATTCTGATTCAACTTCACCACAAAATTACTATCTTAGTCTTACAACAATTAATAAAAGAAGGTCGTAGAATGTTAAGCCACACAAAATCTTACTTATCGCCGCGCTTTTTAAAAAAATGTAATTTTTTTATTTTAAACGCACGGAAGACGGAACTCGGAAATGCAAATGGCAGAGGTTGACCAATCAGATTCTTTCCGTAATATTCAAACTTTACGGAAAGAATATGATTGGTCAACCTCCGCCATTTGCATTTCCGAGTTCCGTCTTCCGTGTGTTTTCCGTGTACAATGTACATGGGACTGCTGCCTGAAACGTGAGCATTGTGAGCGCTCAACTGTGACGTCATCGCGACCATATCGCTATTTCAACGCGCTGTGAGCTAAATCAGACCGACCGGGAGCTCTGTCAGCGCTTAAAGCATAATTCGGACCGCAGTCATTGTAATACACTTGGAACTTTTTTCCACTCCCAAAAAATTAGTCTGAGAACAATTGATGATTTTACTGTTTTGTTTTTTTAATTTGTTTTCAGTGAAAACACCAATAAGGAATTTGTTGTAAAGAAAAAAATTAAATTGAAAGAAGCAGTTCTCTCAGATACTGAAAATGAAATATTTTCCAATTTGTTTTTTACAAATAATGAATTGCCACCAATTCTTGATACCTTTTTTATAAAACCACCTAGTATTGCAACCTCATCTTGTTTGTCAGATATGGAATTATAAATTATTATGTAAAGACAATAAAAGCATTCAACGTTTTAATTTTATTTTAAAAAAATAGCAACACAAAAAACAGAAACTTAATTATATTTGTGTAAGTATAAAAAAATAAATAAATAAGGAAAAAAATGTATTTGAAATGTAAATGAATTAAAATTGAAAAAGTAGGTACCTATATTAAAATTAATTTGCTACAGCTCTATTGAACTACTACTATCGTCTGTAACATTTACTTCATCATCAGTTAAATTTCTCCCAGTCCAAAGTATTGACTCGTTTTCATATTCTAACATCTCTTCATCGCTCAAGTGCGAAGATCCTTCTATAAAAGATGCAAATCTAAAACAAAATATAACAATGTCCAGTGAAATAATCTTTTAATCCTTTAATGGAATAGGTGGAAATATATGTGAAGTCGTTTTAAATGCTGTAATAAAATATTTCAGTCCTTATAATTGTTTTATAATAATGGATTTATTTTCTAGGTAATGTTCTACTATTGCGCTGATTTCACATTTTCACAAAGAGCGATAACGATTTTTTTAGCGCTTAATACCACCAATCTCTCTGAACGCATACCTACTTAAATTCAAACTATTCACGTATCATTCACATACATTCTTAAAATGTGTTTTTTTGACAGTTTGTTTATAGAATATAAATTACTGACCTTTTTGCATCTTTAAGTTTAAGTACCGTTTTCCACTGATTACATTCCGGACTTGAACAATACTCCCGAAGATTACTTAAAGCTTTAGTAGTTTCTCTAACTCCTTGCTGATAATATTCTTGATTAGTTATAAGTTGTACTCTTGGAGGAAACTTTCTTTTCCTACAAATCATAAATCAATTACTAATCCAGATTAACATTATTTTATAATATACAGAAAATTGTTCGTGCAGTTAAAATAGTCGCGGCTATTAATACATACAAATGAATGGAAAGTTTGCATTTGTGTTAGAAACACTCAGCCACCGCGAAAGTGGAAGTTTCGGGTTAGAGTCCCGACGGTGACATAGGTTTGAAAAATGAATTTTTCCATTGTTGCATCATATTGTTACGTCATTTCGATGGGTGTTTCTAACACAAATGCAAACTTTGCATTCATTTGTATTATTTTATAATGTATTCAAGGCTCAAGCTAGCATTATGTATTCTCAGTGTACATTTCTATCTTTTGTTTTTATAGCAATATCAGAAATTAGTATTCTGAATGTACAAGAGCGAATCTAACCGTTATTTTGAAGTTTTTTAAATACACAACTTGTTTAAGAATCGATTTTAAATTGCGGATATGTCATACCACAGTCAAACAAAAAATATCAATGAGTCGCACTAAATTCTAAAATGAGATTCGTTTTTGTTTTCCAGCTGGTTTGAAGTTACTAATGACGCTTGCGCACAACACATTTCTTATAACAATTTCACTTCAGTAAACACTTTAACTTGACTTTAACACTTCAAGTTTTTTTGAATTTGAAATTTTATAATGCACTAATTGTATTAAGTAATATTATGTAAAAGTGATAGATAGATAGATAGATATTGTAAATTATAAACGCTCGACAACAGATTACAGATTATGTAAAGGTGAACGTGTTACTGACTCATATAATTTTTACCCTGTTAAAATTTAAGATTTAACTTTTTAGTTGTCAATTCAAACTGAATACAGGTCTCGTAACATATCTACAGCCATGAGTAGCGCAGAAAGGAACTTGAGACATTCGCTGTGCAACAGGGATGAGGCGCGCGGAAAAAGTACAATCGGCGGCACAACTGTTAAAAGTGTAACACATTTTTTTGTCATTTATAATAATTTTTATAAACTATATATACCTGCATAACACCAGCTGTAATTAAAATATTACTTTTTATTTTATAGCTCGTATAAAAATAAAATAACCCGTTTGGTGTGATTTCTTTCAGTTGATAGTAATAATAATTAACTTCTCCGTTCAAAACTCTACTTTTAAAAACCATTTTATTTTTCAATCACAAAATATAAAATAAAACCAAAAGTAAGAACTGAAAAACACAAACAGTTTTTTACATACTAGATATGAACACTGGCAGGTCTATGTGAAATCATGAAATGGTCTCTCTGCACTATTTCACAGCAAATTAAGCACGCATCCAAGTTTCAAGCTATATTAAAGTATGTCTACAGTCATGCGTTTTTGCTTGCGACAGGCGCATGTGATGATGAACAAAGCGCATTCGATAACGCATGCGGCTACCGAGTTGAATGGAGACAATTTTTCTAAAGCATGCTACAGAGAACGTGTTTCCAAGCCAGGTGGATTTCTGTACGATTTGCTTGCGACTTGTGTATACTGGGTGGTACCGCCTCTCTAAAATTAGTATTCTGTTTTAAAATTTCAGGCTCGATCATTTTTAATAACAAAAAGAAATTTGTTTTGGACATTCGTGTGAAGTTTCCAAACAGTCTCCAACTGCAGATCGTTTATGATACCGAAGTTTCGGGTTTTAAAATAATTTTTCATCCATCTTACGTCTTTTTTTTTTGTACTCGCGATAATATAGGACGCTGCAGAAATACCGAGAAGTAAATTAGAATCTGACATTTTTTACCGCACACTGAAAAACGACTGCTGGTGACGACACATTGTGAACAGGAAAAAGCATGCGTTTAAAGCATTCAACAATTGTATGCGCATGTCGAAGAGCAAGTTGAAACTCAAGTGGAATTGAATATCGAAGACGAAAGCGCATGAGTGTAGACATACCTTTACAGCACCTATACTTATATAAATTTTTATGCCACGCCTAGCTAATAACAAAGGCAGCGTAATTTGATTATTATATTATATTAATTAACAGATTTTTCCGTAAACTGAAGAACCTATGTATAAATAAGACACAATTTTTATAATTAGACGTATTTTTAGTTCTTAAATTATTTTGTTTATCATGATATACTTTGTAACTTTATTAATGCTAAATTTAATTCAATTAAATATTTGAGATTTTATTTTAGAAATAAAATACATTAATTTTAAAATAAATATTTATTTATGTTTGGATATACACACGTCTATGTATTCGTATCTGGAATAATCTTTGTGTCAACATAAAATTTAATGTAAGAAAAATTTTAAAATCATATTTCAAACACAAATAATTTTAAAATTACATTAACAAATAAAAAATAATAACTTCAATTCAATCTTCACCAGTTTCTTTCTGTGAAATATCTATTAAAAAAAATAAACAAAAATGAAAGAGGAAATAAATGTACAGTAATGTTTGGATAATCCGAACAGGAAGTTGTCAGAACCCGCTCAGATTACTAAGACGTTCGGATTATAGATAGCCTTTTGTTTGAGAGTTAATGTAACATGCTTTTGTTTGCAAGCCATCGCTTGAAACATCACATGACTTTGTTGACGCGTGCACGCAAGTTGAGACTTGCAGACTTACTGAAGACGTTCGGCGTTAGACGCCCACGCATATGCAAAAATAAATAAGAAGTAGTTCGGATTATTGAACACAGGAGTTCGAATTATGGATACCACTTTACACTATTGGGGGTGTTCGGATTATAGAGTAGGTCGGATTATACAGGGTTCGGATTATCTAAACATTACTGTATTTGTTGACTAAAACTATAACGGAAAAAAACATAATTATTGAAGCTATAAATGAGATAAATAAACAAAAAAATGTATAAAACATGCAAAGTAAAATATGACAGAATACACACCAGTATGCTTTCGATTTTGCAACCCAAACATTTGGGAAATTATAAATTGTTAGGAGAATAACCACGCAGCCCATAGCTGCTTCTTGAAACTGACTGCTGAAGAACATCGTAAGTAGGCCTATCAATTGAAGTGACCATTTTATTAAATTTTTGCTCCGTGGATTGGTTACAGGTCCCATTCGATAACAAACGACAAAACTTATAAAGCCAGAAATGAGCGCGTAATACAAAACATACATTTGATAGCTAATGAATATCGTTCGAACGTTTTCCCACAAAAATTGAATTAGATAAACACTTATTGTCCATCCACCAAGTACAAAACCATACATCATTGGCTTCTAAAATAAAAAAAAAATAGCGATGTATAAAAGAATTACAGTGAACTCAAAAATTTAAAAAACATACTTTTGGAAATAGCTTGCTAGCAAAGTAGATCAGGAATAAAAATGAAGCACACACTCCAAAAGTTATCCCACATATATAGTAAAACAACGGATTATTACTTAATTTTGGAGCTGATAAAAATAATAAAATTCCAGCACTCAATAAAAGTACTTTCCAGTAATCGATTCCTGTAAAAAAATTTGTCATGAAGTTTATTTTTTCCTTTAGGTAAATGCACTTACTTATATATAACGGAAGATCTTATACTCACTAATGACTTGTAAAATTACACTGTACTTAACGGCTGAATCAATGCCGATACAACTCTGATTGAACGGATCGAGTTTAATTTCTTTTCTTTTCCCACTAAACAGATTAATGGTCCATTGTGATCGATGAGCTTCATATTCATTAAGAACATCTTCCGCAGAGGGACCATCGTATAGTACATAGTCATCTGTTCTAATATCAATTTTTAACTAAAATATGAACACAAATGTAAATGATTCAAAGTTCTTGGGAAAGAGACTTAAAACTGACAATCTTTCATTCATTTTTAAGTGCATTGACACTTTAACTTTGCTGATGTACTTTATTAATGCAAAAAATGGATTACTAACCAAAACTGATCGCCAAATGTTTACGATATATTTTGGCCGACCTGCGTAGCAATATATTTGAAGATTATCATTTAAACCCAACTTGGGAGTAAAATCAATCTGAATTCCTGGTTCAATATAAGTAACTGAAAAATAAATAATGAAATATTTGTTGTTAAATTGTTGTGGTTCACATAACCTTTATTTTTCATGCAAAAAAAACATTGTATTAAAACGACTAAAGCATACCTCTACTCGATGATCTCACAGATTGTTGGCTCACAATATAGGGTAAAAATGATATAAGTAATAATAAATAATACATTCTGAAATTTATAACCACTATTTTCCAATTCATTTGATTTTTAAATTTCCTAACCTAACTTGTAAACAAAGTCAAACTTCAAAAAACATGACTGAACTCCTCCATAGTCTTTTTAAATTCATTTTGAAGTATATATTCGTTTTTCTGAATTTTAAATAAAATACACCTGTTTTTTCAAAAATTTGTATAAATGAGTGAATTTATAACTGTACAAGGTAACCAATTACATATTTTCTTTCTCCTACAGTGCCTACACTTTAATTTACATAACTTAATTTAAAAACTTATCTTATGTAAATATTATTTTAAATTAAAAGTTGGATCAGTTACTGGCTGAAGGCTAAGCCAGGGCCAAAAAAAAAAAATAAAATAAATTAAAAGTTCGTACAAATTCAACAATAGTTATAAAAAATAGTCATTAGTCACCTAGTCATTTGCAAAATCACTTTTTTAAAGTATAGCTGTTATGGACGCTTACGACCTCAGCTGTCGAGCGTCTATAATCTACAATTTATCTATCTTAATTAAGTATAGTTGGACAATGTGGCAATCAAATTGGTTCAGCATTCTGGCCGTTAGCCCTTCAAGAATATGGAATCGAATCGGTCCCAGAAGGTGTTCAGAGATCACATCTTCCAATAAATTATTCAAAAATTCAAGATGCATTTCATGCTTTTTTTCGATGTCCAAATGATATTGCAGGATCTTTTATAAAAAAATATTCCGACATTAAAGAACGAAAAATTAAAGCTCGAGTAAGTTATAATAATTTATAAATTAAAATCGTATAAATACATTTTAAGATTTTTTTTAACTAATATCTACCCAGTAAACAATTTAAACATTGTTTATTGTTTAACCCCGCGTTGATACGGTGGGGTTGATATACCCCAGTCAGAGTAAATTTCAAATTATATAGAAATCTGTAACGGGATTAGCTTTAGCGCACTAGTACCTTCAGCTGGTGTAATTTGTTTACTCGGTAATGGTGTGTAATAGAAGTGGTCTCGGGTATGACATATTTATTTGAAGATATTTTTCCTAAAATAATTAGGGAAGCAGGAAATCACGAAAGTTTGATTTTACGGGTTAAATCCCTATGTGCAGCAGGCACGGTCACCACCCTGTATATGTTTTTCCGATAGCGGCAACATTTTCAATAAAATTTGCTTTTCTGCAAAATAAAATTTATTTAAAATTAATTTCCATTCTAATGTGATCATCATAAATTAGTTGTAGAAAAGTAACCAAAATATCCCCAATCTCATTTTGAATATATTTTAACTTTTTTCGAAAATGGGGTATGACATACGGTACACAAGTGTACCAACCATTGAATTTTTTCCCACCTTATCAATGCTGGGTTAACCGCACCTTAACGGCGCAAAGGATCTGAATGAAATTTTGCATGCAGGTAATTTATGATTCGGATAATCGGATTACAACATAGGCTACTTTTTATTCCCGTCGATTCAATAGTTCTCGAAATGTTACATGCAGATTCTTTTAGGGTGCTTCTATATCCACGCGGGCAAAACCTATAAAAGGCAATATCTGTCCGCTGTTTACCTGTCTAAAAGCGGTAACTCAGAAACTATTCAACCGATTTTCATGAATACTGAAATAAAATATGTGGAAAGGTTTTAGGTAGGGATGCACGGCGATTTTAATAGGTATCGATATTTATATCAAAACCAGGCCAATATCAATAAGTGTATCGACTGTCTCATGCAGATATTATCGATATTTTTCGTTATTTTTTTCGGTATCATTTAATTATATTATTATTGATAATATTGTATCGGCTATGTAAATATATCGAGTTAAATATCGATGTTTTGGTATTGATAATATCGATCTCCCGATATACCGTTGCAATCCTAGTTTTAGGCTATATCTCATTATGCTATCATAACATTAACGGGGCTGTCATTTCCGGGCAACTGGGTAAATACAATTAGTTCACTAATAAAATGTATATTTTGTAGGCTGTAATGATTGATATGGAAGATAGTGTAGTATCGAGATACCGAACAGGCCAATTAAGGGATCTTTTTGAGAACACATGTATCGTATCGAATTATTCAGGTTCAGGAAACAATTGGGCTGAAGGATATTATGAACATGGACAGAAATATCAGAAGAGAATAATTGAAGTTTTACGGAAAGCGGTTGAAAAATGTGATAGTCTGCATGGATTTTTAATGTTATTTTCATTAGGAGGAGGAACGGGATCAGGTTTAGGAACAGCTACACTTAATTTACTCGAGGACAATTTTCCTCTTATTGATAGGTGAATGTTCTTATGTTGTTTTTATACAACTAGCAATTTAACGGTTTATTCTTTTACGTTGTAAAATTATAGGACATTTTTTTTAAATAGATTCGTATGCTGTGTCTACCCATCCGGGACTGAAGATGTTATAACAGCTCCTTATAATGTCGCACTATCAACTCATCAGTTAACCGAACATGCCACTTGTGTATTTCCTATTGAAAATAGAATTTTAACAGAACTGGTTAATATGCAGTTGTTAAAAAGAAATTCTGAAACATTAAATTTTGTTTCAAAATGCAAACCATTTCAGGATATGAACAGTATAATAGTCAATATGTTATTAAATTTGACAAGGTAATAAATAAAATTGAATGATGCTGAAAACTTAATAATCTTTAAATCTAGCAACTCGCAACGTATGATCCTACCTCATTTCATAAGCCATAGATCTCTTGACCAACTCTTGACAAATGACGAGAGATGGAACCAAACCACTAAATTAGTGGTTTGGTGTTTTGTGGTTATTTTTTAATATCCAGTCACTTCATAAGGATTACTTTCTATACTGATATCAATCCATTGGCCCCTTCGTTATGAAATCGAAAGTATGGCAGTGAGAAGTGAGGGGGGATTAAGAGCCACAGACTGCTAAAAGTGGTAAGAGGACAGTATGGCTTCAGTGATATATAATATTTGTTGTATATAAGACGCTAATGATCTAAGTTGTCGACGCGTCTATAATCCACAATAAATAAGTAAAAACGTCGGGTCGCAGTGCCAACACCCTGCCGACAATGATAGTGTATTTGCTGATACAGGCATTGTGGCATTATTATGTGAAACTTAAGTTTGTTTGTTGACAAAATAAAAATTTAACCCCTTAATACAGCCCTTAAAATAATTAAATTTTTCTAAGTTGTCAATATTAGACATGCGATTTCATCAATACACCCAATTAAATACACCCTTCCATATCTAAGTAAATCCGTATCAACAAACTAGTGTTTTCATAAAATTTGAAAGTCCGGTCCTGTCGGGCCGATTTTATTAAAATTTTAGCAGCACATTTTAATCTTTACTAAAGAGTTAAATTTCAATTTTGAAACGATTCTGACAAATTTTTCGGTATTTTTGGGCCCAAAAACTTTTTGGAACCCCTAAATACAACCCTGAAAATGGTCCGATCGGGCCCATTTTAAATAGGCTTCTTGCGGTGATGGGTTCCAATGTGTGTACCAAATTTCGTTTCAATCGATTAAGTCTGTCGAGAGTTATCGTGTACACACATATATATATAAATATATATATAAATATATATATACATACATATATATATAAACATTTTTAAAAATGGTGCCAAAGTGTTCAGGAGGCTATGAAACGTCGAGAAATTTTGGTCCGACCCCTAGGTCCCACCATCCGACCGACGCCAATAGTGTATGTGCCATATGGCAAATACACTAAAAAGTGGTAAAAATTACGATTTTCAAGTAATCCTTATGAAATGAGGTGGGCTCATATGTCGCCAGCTCTCCAGCTATACTTCTATCCGCTCAGATATGTATCCATTCAGCATAGTATATGTATTTGCATATATTTATTATAAAAAAAAAATAATTAATTGCAAATATGAATTGGTGCTAGGCCCAAATAACCTTAGCTGTTGATGGTCTTTAAAGCACACAAGTATGTATTTGCATAGGAGTGTTTGTACCATGGAAGTAGTTTGTACTGATACGATCTGTTTAGTATAAACACTTCCAATGAAAATACATACACTAATGAATTAAACGATATTTGTCTGAGCTGATACATTCTGTGTTTGTGTCAATAATAGAAATCTAAATCTAAATTTTATTTCAGTGGATCTCGATTTGTAGGAAATTTGAATGTAGATATGAATGATTTAATTACAAATATGGTGCCATTTCCAAAAATGCAATATTTATCAAGCAGTTTTAGTCCACTGACAGTGTCTGCCGTGAAATTTAACATACCACAATCTAGGTAAAAGCAGTCTTGAAGCTATAAAAACTATTTTTAAGTAACTCTGCAGTCTTAATTAATATATTTCATAATTGTTATTTATTTATTTTTAGTCATTCGATTCAAGATGATATTTTTAGTGATATTTGTTCCAAAAGTCATCAGTTATTAAAAGTGGATCCATTAGGTAAAGTAATTAATTAAGCAAACGCTGTTATAAGTAGAATATCAAAAAATTGAACGCTACCATTGTAAACCAGCGGTCGGCAACGCGCGGCCCGCGACTGTTTTGTAAATGGCAGTCTAATTCTTATAAAGAAATAATAATTACGTTATGCGAGCGCAAAGTTTTAAGCGAGCGAGCATTCAAAAGTAGCGGTGAGCGCGCGTCAGCAGATTGTTTGTTATTATTTTTCCCTCTTTTCTTTATCATTGCTCCTTTGTCGTTGATGTACTTATATTAATAAAATTTAAATAAAATGCTTTTAGCATTTTTAATATCACCTATAATACCTACCTACATAGATAGATAGAGAACTAGATACCTATTACCAAATTATTATACAAGTGCGGCCCGCCTATATCTCATTTTGTCACTATGTGGCCCTTGCCTGCCAAAAGGTTGCCGACCGCTGTTGTACACCATGGTGTAATTATACGAAGTTTTATTTAACTGAAAAAATATTGCAATTTTCAAGTTATTAATAATTATGCTTATAATAAACACTACAGTATTTCTCTCAACTCTCAAGATGCTATTGACCTCAGTTGTCGAGCGTCACGGTCTCTCATTAAATTTTCGTCTCAAAATTATAAAAACTCAATAATTCAAGAATTCACTCAACACTACTCTGCGCTCAAATTTTTCACTCGACTCTAACAACTGTTTTCTGTTCGCGTTTGCTTTAAACTTATTACGTCGTATCGCGTCTCAGTCTGAGGACAGTGTGGTGTAATGGTTAGCGTGGCCGACCTTTGGATCACATTATCGTGGGTTTGAATCCCACCTCCGCTCATGGATGTTTTGTGATGTCATTTAGTTTTAAGGAAGTTGTTATTTAATGTAATTAAGACGCTAATGACCTAACTTGTTGACGCGTCTATAATCTACAATAAATTAAATAAAATCGCGTCTCAGTCTTTCAATTACACTAGTCATTTGTCACTTCTTCTGAATGTAGTAAAAATTATTTTCTACACAAATGTATAATTTCAGGCTTGAACTCCGTACTCTTGGGATGTACAATAATAGGTCGTGGTATTTATAACGTTTCGGATATGAGACGTTATGTGGACAAACTGCAAATGCGAGGGAAGTTCACTCGTTGGAGCAAAAATGCAATGAAAATAGGACTTTGTTCTGTCGCCCCAATAGGACATTCGGTTTCAATGTTAGGTCTCTTTAATACATCATCAATAAGTACACTATTCGAAAATGTAGGAACACAATTTGACTGTCTTTACAAAAGAAAGGTATTCGATAACTTCATTTAGTTTTTTTTTTTTTATAGTTCTAGTTTTTACAGAAATATTATATTTTTCAGGCACATACTCATCACTATGAGGCTGTAAGCGGTTTTGATGAATTGCATTTTACAGAATGCAGGGAAAGTGTCTTTCAAACATTAAGTGATTATAAATCTATTGAAAAGTGCCAAATGGAAAATGTGCCTCGTTTAAAAGTGCTTTAGTGGCCCGAAAACAAATGAAATATTACTATTTGTGAAATATTATGATTGTATGTTATTAACTATACAGTGAGCACATAAATTTGCACTATGCAAATTAAATTTTTGCTGAAAAATGCTCGGACACGTCGATTTTGTTTTTTATAAAGGCATATTTTCTGATCAATTTCACTTTTCGACCGTGTTTTGTTTTTGAGTTATGACGTCATCGGCCATTTTTTTAAATGGCAACCCCAGCTTTTTTAAACAGATTCGGAAAGAATATTTTTGAGTATGGAAATGCATGATGGCAATGTCAAAAAAGTGACATGTTGACGAGGACAGTTTTTAAGATATTTGGGGTATGTTCCGATATACACTGGGAGCACTGCCCAGTGCTCTTACTGTAGAAAAATCCGTTCCGTTATGAACGCCAGTATACTGCCGCAGTACCCTAGGGAAATATATGACGTCATAAATAACCATATATTCTTACTGCGAGCACTGGCGTTTTCGAGGTAAGGTACTCGCCAGTACTTTGATCACGTGATCAGTCAAAGCCGCTTGAGTGCTAAACAGTTGACTCATAGTTAAAACATTAAAAATTCTGAAATTATTTTGGACTTCTGAAAATAATGGAAAATAGATTTTGTTACTATAAATCTTTAATACGCTCATTTGAAAACTGCGTCAAAAAACGATGCTGACAGTATACTGGAGTGCGTTCCGTTTTAAATAGTAACCAGTATTACTCAGTATTACTGGCTATAAAGGAACGGCTTCACAGTATACTGAATTGACGTCATACTGTACAGTGGTCCCAGTACATATCGGAACACATTCTTGATCTCAAAGTTAAAAAAATAGAAAATCGAGTGAGCTATGAATTTACAAAATAGGTTTGAATATTGCCGGGAAGCCAATAAAATGCAATTTGAGCACCTCATTTAATTGTTTTTCTCTAAATGACCATGTTCTTTAATACAATAGGTCAGTTGTCAAAATTTATAGCCAATTCATTTTCTATTTTTTTTTAACTTTGAGACCAAATATCTCAAAAACTTTCCTCTTCATCACTTGTTTGACATTACCATTCTCAAAACCAGTATGTCCAAACATTTTTCTCAAAAAGTTTCAGCCAAGATCTAATTTGCATCTAATTTGTGCTCACTGTAGTATAGAACTATAACCCTCAATACAGATTGTATCAAATTAAACCTGTGCATAGGGCATTCTGTGTGTAAGACAGAGATTGAACATAAAGCAATAAGAAAGAATGAGATAAATGATCGCTAATAGGAAGTTACTGTAAATAAATACCGAACAACCAGATAGCGTCATCGTTGTTTTCTACTGTAAAAATAGTCACTACTGAAATTATTGATAAATTGGCAATTTATACTGTTCGGGAAAAAATCCAAATAATTAAATGGTTTTATGGTGGTAATTCAACCGCCGACAAAATTATTTGTAGCTGCCTTTGAAAATAGACCGTCTCCTTCTGTCACAACAATTCGCAATGTCAGCAGAATTTGAATCAAATGGTTGCCTATCTCCGAAGTATTATGGTTTAGTTACTTTAGTTGGTAAACTGGTAAAAGATTTACATTTTTACAGCATAGAAGGAGCGAAAAAATAAAGATGACGCTATTAGGTTGTAATAAATATTATTTAATTACAGTAACCTCATATTAGCGATTATTTATCTCATTCTTACTTAATACTTTATATATCGATCTCTGTCTTATACACAGAACGGCCTATGCACAGTTTTAATTTGATACAATCTGTATATCCATTCAAAGAGACATAATTTGAGTATCAGTAGTTTTATTTTTATTATTTAAAAAAGCAAGACTTAATGAGAATACAAAACTATTTTGAGTGTACATATTATCAAATATATTTTGTATTTGCAATATTAAAGAGTTTATAAAGCACAAATTAACTACAATAAAAAATAAAATCATTTAAACTTAATATATTTTTTTATACAAAATAAAAACAAAAACATGTATAATACAAAGCACGCTATATGTAAAATTAGATGGACTTTCTTTTATTATTTCGTTATCTGAGGCAATCCAAACTCATCAACCAGGACACCGTCCTGAAAAAAAATAATTTAACAGTCGAGATATACATAAAATGTAGTTTAAATGTACTGACCTTATTTGCTGTTGCATCTGGTTGGCCAGGTTCTTTATTAGGCGCTTCAGGTAATTTATTCACGTCATCCAAATAGCTGGTGTCATCATCGAGCGCTATTTCATCACCAAGTGCATCCAATTCAGCCGCTAGTTCATCATCGTCTAACTCTGGCATTCCATAGCTACGACCTAAAGCTTCTTGTACTTCATCTGCTTGCTCCAACATGTCAGCTAAGTCGTCTTGAGTATCCTATGAATACAATCATTAATGCTCGGTTTCTAATATGACTTTCAGCTTTAAATGTAGATTTATAAATGTCATTTGTTTTAACTAAGGGTAAGTTCGGTTTTACGCTCGATTGATCGAGCCGAGCGAACAGATTTTTGGTCACGTGACAACCGAGCAAATCGAGCCATCTAAACAATTCCGAACGTAATCTAGCAGATTTTCCAAACGTCAGAATAAAATGGCGCCAATAATTTAAATTCTTATTACTAAAGCCGAAATATATTTTTTATTGCTCCTCATTTTGATTTAATTCAACATTGTTATAATAATAAATCATGAATCACAATTTTTTTCGTTTTATTACTTTATTTTAAAATTAATATTAGTACTGGTTGTTGATTTTTTCGACCCATAGATATAATAAATATTTTATTTAATCATTCTGTGCGATATAGACTTATTGATTATTACTATTCTTTGAATAAATATTATTCGTGTGTTTTTACCTATTGAAAAATCACCTCATATAAATAAACTTCGAAATTTATCCATTCTCACAACAAGTGTTTCCGCTCATTTTTAAAATGAATGCTCTGAAGATGGTTGAATCTGCTTGCTCGCTCGCTTTCCTCGGAGCAAATCGAGCGCGCTCGATCTGCTCCAGATCTTAAAACCGAACGCAGGATAGAGATCTTTTAGAGCATATAAATGTTAAATTCGAACGCATTGGAGCACTCAGATCGATCTGAGCTCAAAACCGAACTTACCCTAAATGGATCAGACGCTAATGACCTCTGTAGTCGAGCGTCTATAATTCACAATTCATTCATTGACTAAATGGAGATCTCCATTTAGTTGATGAAATGACATTTTTAAATCTATATTTAAAGTTGAAAGTCGTATCAGAAACAGAGCATGAATATACGGAGATTAGGTGACCTTGAGTATGCATAGTTGAAGAAGTTAAACTTTCTTAATCTGCATCTTATTTTATGGTGCTGCCTACCTCTATATCGTCAATATTAATCTTTTTGAATTCTTTCTGCATTTGTTTTGCGCCTTCTTTCATGGCGGCAACCGTTGCGTGAGTATCTTTGAGACTTTGGTATGCGTAATTTGCTTGTTCCATATTAAATGCTTGAGAGCGTAAACTATCTGCTTGCTGTTCATACCTACCAAATATATAAATTATTAATTGTTACGAAGTTTAAAAAGATCCTTGCTAAAAATAATTAAAAATTTACATTTTTTTCTGTTTTAGAACACGCATTGCTTTAGCTTTTACTGAATTTTTAGCTGGCCCCTCTCGCATTTTCGCCATTTGATCTTTATATTTACGGAGTTCATTTTCAAGCCGTGCTACTTTTTTCTCGATATCTTCAGCTCTAGTATCGACCTGCAATTCAACAATTAAATGACTCATAGTTTTTTACTCATGATTTAAAAGTTAACACTCAATACTGCTTTGTTTATACTTACACCCGAAATACAATCACTAATGTTTGGTGGTGGTGCTTTTTCTTTCGCTTTTCCAAAAAGACGATTCATTTTTCAATATATTATATATTTTTATTTTATTTTCTAAAAAGTCGTTTGACGTTTATCACAAAGTGTCAAAATGTCAGAAAAAGTGAACATGAACACTAAGCAGTGTCGCCACCTACCTAATTCTAAATGTACAGAAATATTGTAATATTAAAAAACAATTTAAAATAATCATGCATTCAAAATTTTTGGAAAAACTAAATAAATGCAAAATTTCGTAGTTCTCTAAATTTTTAGTTGAAATCTTACAATTTATTTATTTTTTCTAGAAAATTATTTAGAGATTTTAATTTTTAATTGTTACGAGTCGTGTTTTGACAGTTGTGCAGGTTGTTGTTTACGGCCGTAGGCCTGCTTTTAATTTTTGAAGTTTAAATAGAAATATTTTAAAGGTAAAACCTACAATTCTTTATTAATTATGGTAATGTCTTTTTAATGGGTAAAATTCTCAAGAATGGACACACGATTTTTGCTAATTTTTTGGACGAGTCATCGCGTTCGCTGAACCTCTCGCAGGGGGGAATTTTTCGCGGGCTAGGCTCGCGAGAAACTCCTCCCCTGCGAGGGGCTCTGCACCCCGCGAGAACTCGACCAAAAAATTACTCCGCATCCCAGCCCACCCACGAGAAAAACGGCAATCGGTATTGCACCGCCACCAACAATCAACACCCCCCCGTCGAGAAACTCACACCCTGCGAAAAACTGCCCCGCGCGAGGGTTCGTCTATCCAAAAATTGTGTGCCCATTCTGTAGAATTTCACCGTCCTGGGTTCGAATCCTACTTCTGCTCATGGATATTTTGTGATGTTGATTAGACCCAATTAATATACCTATTTTGATGATACTGGCCAGATACCTTATATGGTGGAGCCCCCAAGTGATAATGATATTGTCTTGTATATGTATATATACAATTGGATATTAAAAAAATTAAACTATATATTTGTTCTAACTACGAAACTAGAAGCTGAGTGATTCAAACTTAGGCTGCCTAAACATGAATTTATGCAAAAAATAAAGGTGTACCTAAATTAGTATAAT
Source organism: Mongoloraphidia duomilia (assembly GCA_039654895.1). Classification (NCBI taxonomy): domain Eukaryota; kingdom Metazoa; phylum Arthropoda; class Insecta; order Raphidioptera; family Raphidiidae; genus Mongoloraphidia; species Mongoloraphidia duomilia. The sequence continues at coordinate 23,577,193 of CM077520.1, read as the reverse complement.
TTTATTTTAAGTTATTTTTTTGTAAAGCGGGTTATTCACACGTGTACATGTAAGCTGCAGCCTGCAGGACTTGTGTCATCATTCATCCCTGCTTGCATGAATAACATTTAACTGCAACTGCTCAGGTCCAAGACTATCGCTATAATTTTAGTTCAGTTGATATTTTCAGTGTGAAGCTTGTTTGTTCGCAAATTGTTAATTTTTGTCACCACCTCTTGTTGACCCGCTGATGAATCGATCACCTTCAATTTCTCATTAATAATAATTTTGAGTAAGTCGCTTGCTTGATATTACTATCATGGTTATTCCTTGCTTTGAACCATCTGTAAGTAAGGTTCACGGCTATAAATTTAAATATAAAATGATAACAAGCCGTGAGATGGGTCGTTTATTAAGACTAAAGTGCGACCCTTGAGGTCCACACGACGAACTTCCCAGTTTGATAAATATTTAATAATAATAATTAAATTAGATATTACACAGAAAAGTAATCATTTTAATCATTAAAACGTAATTATTATTTATTTTTAACAATAATTAAAAAAAAAAAAACGGCTGAACCGATTTTTATAAAATTTATGTCGGATCAAAATGACGTTAACACGCCTCGATTGACACCCTTACAAAGTCGATATAATTTTTTATTCGCGAGATATTGTGTAAAATCTACTTTTTTGGAGGTTATTTGGTTAAGAAAAAAGAACGGCTGAACCGATTTTGAAAAAATTTCTTTCAGATCATATTTACGTTAATACGCGTCAATTGGCACCCTAACGTAGTCGATATCATTTTTCATTCTCGAGATTTCGTCTTAGAAAGAAATGGACACGTACGTACGTACGTACATACATACGTACGTACACACACAGAGACATCTTTCTAAAAATATTGTAAAAATAGTGTAGTGACCTTGAAACATAAAAATTTTTTCTCCGTTTTGATTTCGATTTTCGGACCCATTACAATAACTTCCAATGGGAAGTTAATAAGCAGCTGTTCAAATAATTCTATAAAATCTTACAGATTTTTTGAAGCTGGTTATTTTTGTCATTCATTGTTTTAATTGTGTTATTTTTTTTTTACATTACAGATGCTGGAACCTCAGAAACGTACTCAGGGATTTTCTGCTTTACGAGAAGACATACAAAATCTTATGATTGATATTACTTGTTTGAATGCTCGCATTGCTTTTACAAACGCAAATCAGAAGAGACGTAAGTTTTAGTTGACATTCAATTTTAGATTTAGTTGAGACTTGTATAAATTTGCGGCTCCAGGATTTCATTTTGGAGGGGCCATATCTGAGAAACTCCAGCAGAACATAGGTACTCAGCGAATTCCACTAAATCGCCGCGCTGTACGCCTCACACTACAAACCTGTGTTACCATTTTCTACTGCCATGTTTAATTTAAACCGAAAATACTGCAATGAATGCTGTAGCTTGTCCCCGATCAATTTTTTTATAGAAGTGCTTAAAACTAGATTCAGATAATAGTCCTGTCGCCCACGTACAGGTTTAATCGCACAAAAGGTTACCGTTTGCCTTTGTGAAATTGTTAAAGATTACGCCATTGTCGATACAAAAACCAAAGTCTTACAGATCCCAGCCCGCCATAATCATATCCAGTGTTAAATTAAAAATCTGCAGAAATGTTAAGAATTCGCATTTCTACCCCTTAGGGGTAGAATTTCGAAAAATCCTTTCTTGTGGGTATTTTTGTCACAAAAGAAACCTACTGTCCAAATTTCAAGTTTATATCTTCAGCGGTTTAACCTGGGTAGGGAATGCAATCTCGATCTCGCGTGATCTCGATCTCGAGCCATTTTTCGAGATTTAATCTCGTGGGCAGGCAATCTCGTTTTTTAAATCTCGACCCGATATGGTCGAGAACTCGAACGAGATTTCAAGAACGAACGCGCTTGAAAAAAAAAAACTTATAACTTATACGTAACAGTTTTTGACAGTCGCGCTAATTGGTTCTGTTTGTTTCTCTGCATATATTGTTTTAATTATTGTTTTCTTGAGTGAAATTGACAGTTATTTAACTTATAATACGCATTAGATGGCTAATAAATTACAAAATTAAGTGAATACTGAATATGTCTAAGAATAATTCAAACCAAATGTTCGTGAACGTTACTAATACTAACTTACCCTATGCTTCCTAACTTTTAAGAAGTTATTTCCAAAATAATTAATTGACATATAGTGTGCTGTGTGAGTTGGGGTATTGCTGTTATATTTTGAAAATAAAACAAAACATTAATTGAATCTTGAAACAAAAAAATCAACGTTTATTTAAGAAAAGTAATGAATATGTAATAATCACCTGCACAGTGCACTACGGAATAAATCACATACGTACACAGTGACACAGTCACACTGTCCCAAGTAAGCAGTTTTCATTAAGTTAAAATATTTTAGATAAAAAATAATACGTTATTTTTAAAAGTAGACGAAATCTCGATATTGTCGAGATTTATCGAAATCTCGTCAGATAATCTGGCGAGATCTCGAATGGCCAATCTCGAACCCAGACTTATCTCGCGAGATCTCGAATTGCCAATCTCGGCTTGATATTGCATTCCCTAGACCTGGGCGTTGATGAATTAATCAATAAGAAAGTATTCGATTTGTACAGTGCTGGACTTCGCTTAGCTACTGCATCAAAACTATTCAGTTTAGAGAAAAAATGTAAAAGACATATTTTGTAGAAAATTTAATGCTATTTTATTTTCATAAGAACATTTTTTGCCGTATGATGCACCCGAAGCGAAATATTACAAAGAAACTGTTTTTGCGCCATTTTTTCAATATGGCAGCCTCGGCGGCTGCGATCAAATTTGGCATTTTTTCTCATTTCATTCAGGACATTGAAATCTACAAACTTCCGCACTTATTTCGGAACTAGTACCTATACCATTTTTTTACAATTTTTCGTCACCTTTGAAATGAGTCTTAAAATCTAAACCGGCAACAAAATCAAGTCTTATAATCAATATTTGGTTTGTACAGAGGAGCCATTAACAGCTGTATAAATTTGATACGGTAACTCAAAAATGCAAATTATTTTCAAAATGGCTGAACTTTATCTGGTCTTAAAACTGCGTACGTCAACTTTCCATCGTCTTACTATTACGTGTGGTTCAGGTTATTGAATAAAGGTGTAGAACATTTTCGCAGATTTTCAAATTAACACTGGATATGGTTACGGCGGGCTGGGATCTGTAAAACTTATCGACAATGGCGTAATCTTTAACAATTTCTTAAAGACAAACGGTACCCTTTTGTGCGAATAAACATGTACTTGGGCGACATGACTATAAAGGTGCATTTTCATGTGACGCTCGACGCTGGCTTCTAGCGTCAAATGTGGTCACGTGACATAAACGCCATATTGAAAAAAATGTAGCGTCAAAGCTAAACATTGTTTAGCTTTTACGCTGGCGTCATTAGTTGTCTCTGGTCATTAATGATACGAGTTTTCTACAGCTAGGTACTGAGTTGTGCATCAAGTATCAACACACAGGCTTGCTAAAGAATTGCTTTATGTTGCTACTAGGGGGTTGATTCTACGAATTTAACCCATTGATTTTATTACTTCGAAAGTACCTATTTATTAAGGAAAATACTATCACCTGATGGTTTTTCGATGGTTAATTAAAATTCCCGTCTCACTTAGAACAAAACAATTTTTTTTTATTGAATACTAAAAACATTAAAATTTCTCAAGATACAATTTATTTTTTTCTCATATTCTGGTAGTGCATATAATTACCTATAAAAAAGTAAGCATAGTTATATTTTTAATTTTTATTCCTTATAATTCGTGTACTTTCGCCGGTTATTTAAGTCAAAAATATGGGAATTTCATTTTTGATAATCGTATTCAGACATTGTCTTTTCTGTTAATAAATTTACAAAGAGCTTATTTATTAATTATTATAACAAATTCACCAGGGTTTTGATTTATGGATGTCTTTATTTGACGCTCTCTTTACAAGTTTACAACTGTCAAAACCTTGCTGTCTGTTGACGCTAAAATTTGACGCTGGAACTTGACGCTACAGTTTTTCAAGATGGCGTTTATGTCACGTGACTACATTTGACGCTAGACGCCAGCGTCTAGCGTCACATGAAAATGCACCTTAAAGGTGCATTTTCATGTGACGCTAGACGCTGGCGTCTAGCGTCAAATGTAGTCACGTGACATAAACGCCATCTTGAAAAACTGTAGCGTCAAGTTCCAGCGTCAAATTTTAGCGTCAACAGACAGCAAGGTTTTGACAGTTGTAAACTTGTAAAGAGAGCGTCAAATAAAGACATCCATAAATCAAAACCCTGGTGAATTTGTTATAATAATTAATAAATAAGCTCTTTGTAAATTTATTAACAGAAAAGACAATGTCTGAATACGATTATCAAAAATGAAATTCCCATATTTTTGACTTAAATAACCGGCGAAAGTACACGAATTATAAGGAATAAAAATTAAAAATATAACTATGCTTACTTTTTTATAGGTAATTATATGCACTACCAGAATATGAGAAAAAAATAAATTGTATCTTGAGAAATTTTAATGTTTTTAGTATTCAATAAAAAAAAATTGTTTTGTTCTAAGTGAGACGGGAATTTTAATTAACCATCGAAAAACCATCAGGTGATAGTATTTTCCTTAATAAATAGGTACTTTCGAAGTAATAAAATCAATGGGTTAAATTCGTAGAATCAACCCCCTAGTAGCAACATAAAGCAATTCTTTAGCAAGCCTGTGTGTTGATACTTGATGCACAACTCAGTACCTAGCTGTAGAAAACTCGTATCATTAATGACCAGAGACAACTAATGACGCCAGCGTAAAAGCTAAACAATGTTTAGCTTTGACGCTACATTTTTTTCAATATGGCGTTTATGTCACGTGACCACATTTGACGCTAGAAGCCAGCGTCGAGCGTCACATCACTTAAGTTATGGGTTTTGTTATTTGAGTAGTTAGATCTCATGATGAAATCGGAACTATACGGATATGGTAAGGCGCGTTCTGGGGAAAGATAGGAAATATCACCGACAGAGAACATAGTTCTTGGAACAATACAGATCCGGAATTAAACAAGTCTAGTAAAAATTTCATCATCTGTTATTGGACAATATATCCAATGTTACCGAATTTCAGGCAATATTGACGATGCTGTTGAAGGAAACACAGCGGACATGTGTGTGAACTTAGAAGATGAATTAAGTACTGTAATTTTCGAGAAATCCGCTATTAGCTTGAGTGTTGAAAGTAAATGTTTGAAAAATATTCTATCCATTATGCGATCTGACGCTGACTCTACGAAGTATAAAAAGTAAGAGTTCTGAATATTCATGACTGCCAAGCAGATTATTTCTTTTGATGAATTTTTGCTTTAAGGAATTGCTCAAGTATGACAAAAACAAGTTTAGGGGGTGGGGGAATCCTGATTTTTCTTATTTTATATATCACAAGTGGTGAGGGGAAATTAAACTTAAAATAAAATAATAAATCTAATTTAAAATAAAAAACAGAGACTTTTAAAGTATTACAAAAATTAAAACTCGGGTCGCAGTGCCAAACCCTGCCGACAAAATAATGTATTGCTTATACTTATTATGTACATGCGTTGGGGTTTTATTGTGTAAACTTGAGTTTGTTTTTGAGCATAATAAAAAAATTAACCCCATAATACATCCCTTAAAATATTAAATTTTTTTTAAATTATATTCGACATAAATTTTATCAATACAACATCTGCACAAAATTATAATATACACTCTTCAGTAAGTAATTCACTATCTGCAAACAAGTGTTTTCATAAAATTTGTAAGTCCGGTCCTGTCGAACCGATTTTATTATTTTCATTTGTTTTCAAGTTATGTGTCCAGTGTCAATTTATTGTGAAAGTAATTTAACGTTTATTTTCAAGTTGAAGTTACAATCTTCTTACTTAGTCATAATGGGTGTGTCAGATCGACAGTGAAATAAAGAAAAAAATTCGGAGCAGAAAAGTCCGTAGACATTTTTTGATAGGATGTACCCTAATTATTACCAATAAGTGGGGGAGTAGGCATGAGTAATTAATATTCTTTTGTATTCTGCTCAACTTATTGGTGATAATTAATTAAATTAACGGTACATCGCACCAAAAAATGTCGTATGAACTTTTCTGCTCAGATTTTTTTTCTTTATTTCACTGTACTGTCCATGGGCTATCGATCTGAGGCAGCCTGTATAACTCAACAATTAGTGAAACTCATGTCTTTATTAAACTCTAATCATGACGATATATTGCTGAAAATAATTTTAATGGAATCATAACTCTGAAGAAGACGATAAAAAAATATGTCAAAACGACAGATAATTAAATGCAAAACTAAATATTTTTGATTCTTACGCCACTCAAAGACTTCGTCTATCATCTAATTATAGGTTAATATGCTGTGCTAATATTTCATAGAGGTACAGAATATTTGAGCATATTTCAAAGTTTTTTTCAAGAACGCGACAAAAATGACACGATGGCTCGTCTAGAGATGCGCCGAATAGTGGTTTCACCGAATAACCGAATACTATTCGGTTTAGCCTTTACCGAACCGGATATTCGGCCGAATTATTCGGTTTACCATTTCATTGTTTTTCCGCGTAAACAGGTTCTAACATGTACGCTACGTGTCGCTGCTGGCTAGTTGACAAGCAAGCCGTACCTCACCCGCGCACACCGCGCTATCACTTTGCTTCAAAACATCGCACGATTACGTTAAAAATACGAACAAAGGTGCTTATTATTACAAAAATATTGATAAGAAAATAGCAATACTCGAACCGAATATATTTGGCACCAAAACCGAATAATTCGGCCGAATACAAATAGTGAAAAAGATGCCGAATACACCGAATACCGAATACCAAACGAATATTCGGCGCATCTCTAGTCAGCATAGTAATAAATATCAGTCCAGCGGAATTATCAAATATTATTGACGCCACTTACTTACGACAAACTAACAATTTGTTGATTTCATAATTTTAGGCGGATAGTAAGTTTGTTGGAAAAGATAGAAAGTACCGATAGTCAATTATATAAACTGACAGAAGAAAAGAATGGTCTTTGTGTAGATTTACAAGAGCTTGAAAAGCAACTATTAAGAGAGCAAAATAAAATCGTCGAAATCCAGAATAAAATAAAAAAACAAATGGACAATAGAAAATCAACTATTGATGACGCTTATCAAAGGTAATATTTGAAAATAATGTAATAATTTTAATTAATCCAGAATCAGTTTCCATTCGGGGTGAGAACATTTTATTGAATCAATTATTACATATCTGTTTTATCATTATATACTTTCTCTTAATTGCAAACAAGAATTATATAAAAAAATAATACATTTTAAACACCACCTATGATGACACGGAGAATGATCGTCCCTGCGTGTATTATAGCTACTGTTTTGTAGTGATGCAACAAACCTCCGCTTTCGCAAATGGGAAGTTTCGTAACATTTTTTGCTTCTGCTTCTGCTTTATAGCGCATATTTAACAGAACTTCCTTAACGCAAGCTGGGGATGATGCGCATGAAATTCTTAGACTTAAAGCCGCCAGTGTTTTTCTTATTCCGTGTATTTTCCTCTAACAAGCCCAATCTACAATAGTACCCCAGTCGCTTTGGTCGCGATGAAAACGTCATGCGTGACGTCACGGATAGCGCTCGCATCGAGCACACGGTTGTGTGTGGGTCCCGCGCATTATAATGTCACAGAGATGACAGCAGAATATGTTATATTTTACAAAAGTGAAATGGATGAATATATTGAACTCATTTGAGCTCTGCATGTCTGTGGAGGATACAAAACACATACCTCTATCATAACATTTGATTAATTTAGCTTTTCTGAGAAAAATATAACCGTACTTTGATGCAAAATATTCTGTATTTTTTTTTTTGACTGAATAATGGTAGCCATGTCTGTTGTTGCCCACAAATCGTTCCACTACAGTTTTCGTCCGCAGCGTTTGTAAGCTAGTGGAACGGCTAAATGTGGGCGTTGCGGGCGCCAAGTGGAACGCACCTCTAGATAGACGTAAGCTAATAGTAATGAAAGCAGCAGGACAGATGCTCGTTAATTTTGATTAATAATGCAAGATTGTTCCAAAAATAAAAGTAAAACATAATTGGGCATGTGTTTTATTCTAAAAATCAATAAATACCATTTTCTGTTTTCGTTATAACACTTCCGTTAAATCACTACTTACTTCCATGTCAAGCTTAACCTAATCAAACACAGTATGTCATGTGTCAACTGTCATTATCTGCACGCTACGTTCCCGGAGTTGTAAGACATCCCTATAGGTGCGTTCCACTTGGCGACCATTGCGCCCACTACGCTCACGCCTTATGGCCGCGCTTATTACGTTTGGTCGTTGTAGGCGTTGCGATCGCCAAGTGGAACGCACCATAGAGGTGCGTTCCACTTGGCGACCATTGCGCCCACTACGCTCACGCCTTATGGCCGCGCTTATTACGTTTGGTCGTTGTAGGCGTTGCGATCGCCAAGTGGAACGCACCATATATGAGCCATGCAACAGAGCAAGATAGAAAAATGGTTTGCATGAAATGAGAGTGCGGAAAGCATGGTGCGGGATATTATAGTCAACTGTAATTGTCTGAATAAAGTTAGCATCACTTCCATAGCGGCATTATCTCTGTTTAAAATTATATTGAAAAATACGCACTTTTGATAATTTTTATTGCACAATGAGCTTCCAAAGAATGTATTTAAACCTTCGAAAGAAAAAAAAGTGGGACAACCTCATTAACAGCGTATTAAATAGCTGATGAACCCATGACCTTTTCCATGTTTCATTAAAAAGGCGTGATTTTGGTGTCAAAAATATTTCAAAACTAAAATTCACCTCAGTGGCGGCTCCTCTATAAGAGCTGCGGAGCTGCCACACTGCCAGAAAATAACGCACAATTAAAAAAAAATTGTATTATAAATCTGCATATGTTTTAAAATTTCATAATTATGAAGTCATCACATAGCATTATTATAAATGACGGCATGCCGCAGGGCCTATATTCTATAAACAGTCCTCAGCCGTAGTAAATTCACTACGCACGTGACGCGTGCTGCATTATATTTTGCACCAAAATTAGTGTGTTAGAGAGAGCGAAAACAGTAAAGAATGAGACAGATTTGTACGCGTTAAGAGATATTCTGGGTGCACAGAACGTAGGTATAGGTAGTATAGATAGTAGTGTAGTACGAACTCTAATTTAATAAAAGCGGCATATCCGGGCATATCCGAACGTTTATATAGCATAGCTTATTAATGTTATTCCAAACTGAAAACGCTCTTGTCACATAGTGACTGGTGATATCTATCTGTTGGCACACACACACACACACATACACACACTGGCTGGTGCGTACAGTCTATATTTTGTTTGTGTTGATGGCGATATAATTCGTTTTCAATTGTAGTTAAAATTTCAAACAATGAATGTTATAGATAACCTCACGCGTGTGAAACGTTTTTCAAATTACAAATTTGAAGAAAAACTAAAATTGAAGGCACAAGGTCGCCCTTTGCCTGATATTTTCATAGAAAAACAGTGCTCTAGCCGTGGAAAAACTTATAAGCGGCAATTCAACAAAGAACTATATTTTAAAAATAATTGGATATGCGGTTGCAATATTAAAAACGCTCTTTTCTGTTTTCCGTGTGTTTTATTTGGTGGTGACAAATGGTGGACGGAAATTGGTGTAACAGACTTAACAGATCAACAAATACACTTAAAAATTGCATCAAATGTATTTTTGATTTTTTTTTCTCGAGGTCCTCGCATAATGGGGGGGGGGGTGCTACTCCAGTCTCCAAGTTGACTCTGCAGAACACCCATTTAAAATGTTCACGCGCCGCCACTGATTCACCTACTATTGAAATATTTGTAAACTATGTATACCTATAGGGATCGAGCCTCTAGACTGTCACGCCAACTAGTGATAGAAATTGTAAACTTATGGGCAAAAATATTAACCAGTAGTATGTGATTAATTGTTTATTTACTTTTGTTGAAATAAATTTTGAAATTATTCACGATGTCTTTATCAATAAACTCATGTTGTATAATTGACATAATGAACAACAGCACAAATGTGTTTACATTTACCGGCTAATCCAGCTTTACAGCTACACTCAGCCTGACTTACGTTGCGATTGTCATCTAGCTAAAAAATAAGAAATAAATTGAATTGTAAACAGAATTTTTTTTTATATTTAATTAAAGTTTTAATTTTGTACAAAAAAGAGTAAGAATAAAAAATAAATTAAAACTTACTATCGTTTTAACATTATATTATGCTTTTGACACACTGGTCTGGGCAACAACATTCGCGGTTATAACCACTAGTCCAGTCACGAGAGGACGTCCACCTTGCGTTTTGTGCAGCAAATGATTTTATTTTTTTGTGTCCTCAAGCATGTTTAGGAGATGTCAAATCCAAGTTTGCGACCTCTAAAACAGGGCGGGAGAGTTTTGGTGGGCTAAAAACCACGATTTTTTTGCACTTTTTTCGATTTCTTGCTTATAACATGGAAACGGCTGGTCCAATCGAAAAAATAGTCCTATTCAAAATTCAAGGGCACACAATTTACTTCAAAATGCACTAGTCAAATATGTTCATGTTCCCATTTTTACCGGCTCTACAGAACTTAGAAAATCGCCAAAATTTACCAAAATGAAAAAAAGCATTTTTTCAAGCTTTTAACTATTGAAAAACTCGAATAGCCTATAACCTTCCTTAATAAATGGGCTATCTAACAAAAAAAATTTTTTTCAAATCGGACTGATACTTCCTGAGATTAGCGTGTTCAAACAAAAAAAAATAAACTCTTTTTTTGTTTGAACCCGCTAATCTCAGGAACTACAAGTCCGAATTAAAAAAAAATATTTTTGTTAGGTAGCCCGTTTATTAAGGAAGGTTTTAGGCTATTCGAGTTTTTTTAAATTCAATCCCAAAGGGGGTAAAACGGGGGTGTAAGATTTTTTGTTATTACAAAAAATCTTACATCCACGTTTTAGCCCCTTTGGGGTTAAATTTGAAAAAAACTCGTATATCCCATAACCTTCCTCAATAAACGGGCTATCTAACAAAAATTTTTTTTTTTAAATCGGACTTGTAGTTCCTAAGATTAGCGCGTTCAAACAAAAAAAGAGTTTATTTTTTTTTTGTTTGAATGCGCTAATCTCAGGAACTACCAGTCCGATTTGAAAAAAAATTTTTTTGTTAGATAGCCCATTTATTAAGGAAGGTTATAGGCTATTCGAGTTTTTCAATAGTTAAAAGCTTGAAAAAATGCTTTTTTTCATTTTTGTAAATGTTGGCGATTTTCTAAGTTCTGTAGAGCCGGTAAAAATGGGAACATGAACATATTTGACTAGTGCATTTTGAAGTAAATTTTGTGCCCTTTAATTTTGAATAGGACCATTTTTTCGATAAGACAAGCCGTTTTTATGTTATAAGCAAAAAACCGAAAAAAGTGCAAAAAAATCGTGGTTTTTAGCCCACCAAAACTCCCCCGCCCTGTTTTAGAGGTCGCAAACTTGGATTTGACATCTCCTAAACATGCTTGAGGACACAAAAAATAAAATCATTTGCTGCACGAAACGCAAGGTGGACCTACCTTTTTAAGCTCTCGTGACTGGACTACACGGGACTATTTGATAGTTTTTTTTTCTAACACATTCAAAACGTGACCCAATTTAAATAATTTTTCACCTTTAATACTATTTTGACCACGAATATTATTATTAATTATCGGCTGAAATCCGTATTTAATTATTTTTTCCATTATTTATTAATTATGATGTTTGTTATTGCTAAATTTTTGCCCATTTAATTCCTTATTCCCGCACTAGGGCGCGCGGCCTTCAGTCAAAGTGCTGCCTCTACAGTTCGCGCTCGGTCCCTATACCTATATCCGCCATTTTCCGTTACTCTTACAAAAGAAAAACATACCCTAAAAAATACTATTTCATAGACCCTGTTCGTGACTTTAACATTTTTACTTTCAGAGAAAAAGAAAAGCTTGCAAAGAAAGTGGCCACTATGAATACAGTGAGGAGTTTAATAGTGCATTTATGTTTCGCATGTAATGTGAAAATGTCAGAGCATCCATTTTTACTGGAATTAATAGGAACTTTACGTAAACCAATTACTCTTGAATCGCCCTAGGATTTCTGTTTTTATGTTGTTACTTAAAAAAAAACTTTTTTTGTGGCACAATAGAATTTTACTGAATATTAAAAAAGTAATCACAAAACGTGTTTTGTCGTTTTGTGCTTATTTTTTTAATGTTTAATGACTTCACACCAAAATTTATGTTCGGTTTCTGGCACGCTATCTATTTTGAAAATAGTTTTAGCGGTGAGAGTTAGTACTATTTTCAGCTTTAAATTAAGATGTAAAGCTGAAAGTCAAACCAGAAATTCAGCATTAGTGTTTTGGCGTTTCGTGGTTACTTTTTTAATATTCAGTGTCTCCACACCAAAAGTTCCATTCCTCTTCAAGAGATTTATTGACAACGGAATTTGCCTATTGTTATTATTATTATTGTTATTTTTGTCAATTAACAAAATGTTAAAATAAACAAATCAGTTTTTGAAGCCCCAAGCGTGCGCTTATTGCGCATGTGCGATAATCTGTCACATGATCAAATCAATGATTAATTAAATTTATATCATCAAATGATATAAAGGGTAAGTTCGGTTTTGCACTCGATTGATCGGGTTGACCGATAAGACTTTTGATCACGTGACAACCGAGCAATTCGAGCCATATAAACAATTCCGAATGTAATCTAGTGATTTTTCCAAACGACAGAATAAAATGGCGCGAATAAAATAAATTCTTATTTTCAACATTGTTATAATAAAAAGTCATGATTTATAATTTTTTTCGTTTTATTAGTTTATTTTATCAATCAATCTGTGCAATATAAACTTATTGGTTATTATTATTCTTTGAATAAATATTATATGTATATTTTTACTAATTGAAAAATTACCTCATACGAATAAACTTCGAAATTTATCCATTATTACAACACGTGTGTCCGCTCATTTTTAAAATGAATGCTCTGAAAATGGTTAAATCTGCTTTCTTGCTCGCTCCAGATGTTAAATCCGAACGCAGGATAGAGATCTTTCAGAGCGTATAAAAATTCGAACGCATTAGAGCACTCAGATCGATCTGAGCGCAAAACCGAACTTCCCTAAAGTTATCTCATTGTAGGCTTGTAGTCATAATTACTGTAAAAATTATGTTAAGTGCCCCCTATGCGCAGCGGATTGTTTGTATGTTTTATTTGTGCTGACATGTTTGTCATACAAATATTACAACTAGGTAGGTACGCGTAGCGATTTGTTTGTACGACCTGTTTGTATTGACATGATTGTCAAACATGAAGTTGCGTGTAGGGATAAAACATATTTACTATCCCCACACTCAACATCATGTTTGACAAACATGTCAGTACAAACAAATCGTTACGTGTAGTTGTAATGTTTGTATGACACATGTGAGCAGAAACTTAAAACATACAGACTTAAAAGATTTGCCCATAATTAAACATAATATGTTTTGAAAAAATAGTGATACAAAGACCATCAATATTGATAGAATCCGATTACTCTAAGAATGATACCGCTACGTCATTGACAGAAAACGCCTATTTATCTGGACGCCGCCTATCTGACCCAGTGGCGCAGTGTGCAAAGGGTTACTAAAAAATTCACAGATTTCGCAATCCTTGCAACCATCGAGGACATTGGAAATGATAACAGCATATATGAAACATAATTAACTGTTTATTATACACACAATATTTATCAATGCACTGTTTAGTTTTGTCAGGAATAACCCTATTATTCTTCTGTTATATACGCGTTCACTTTTGCTTGATTACTTAACTTTTAAATGGATTTTTCTACAGTATTTATTAACATTTGCTCAAAAATAACACCGCAGATCGTCGCAAATACCTCTCAGTTAACTAGACATGATATAAAACACATTTCGAAAAAATTGCACTTGTTCAATTTTGCATGATTGCTCCTCACTTGATCGCGACACCGTTGTCTTTTGGCCTTGAACGAAAACTCGTAACTCTGCCCCCATATACGAACATAAACATTTCCAATGTTAAAAATGAAAAAAAAACAATAAAATTAGCTGGTCGCCAATCAGATATAGTTTGTTGCTAAGTGAGGGCGGAGCTTTGACGCCAATACATTGATGACGTATCGGTACCATTCTAAGAGTAATTGGACTCTACCTACGCATTTACATAATATTTTTTATTGTGGTAAAAAGGCAATTGAGACGAAATTTGCTTTTCTTTCAATCATGAATAATCCTTATATTGTAACGATAACAGTTGTACTACTACTTTCGTGTAGTTTTTTTTTAGCTATAAAATATAAAAAAACATGTGCGCCACATGCGCAATCACCAGCGATAGGCCTTTTGTCAATAAAAAGATGTCAAAAGTACTCATCAAAATTTGAACCCGCTATATATGTATATTATATCTATTATTAAAAAAATAAAATTGGGATGTCTCTCTGTGATTTAAAAAATAAATAAATATAGTTAATTTGAATACAACTGTTTTTATAATTTTTAAATTCATGAAAAAATTAAAAAAAGTATTTTAAGAACATCATTTGTGAAAGAGTCGCACTCAAGTAGCTAAAGAGCCGCATGTGGCTCGCGAGCCGCAGTTGGCCGACCACTGCCCTAGACGTATCGACTTGTTGCCTACACCCAATCAGACCCAATTTATATATCACAGCAGTTTATACATACAAAATGTGCAAGAAGTTGTAGTGTGTAGGAGTATGACTTGTATGTGCAAACAAATCACAGGAAGTTTATTTAATAAAAGCCAATGTTTCCATCCTTTTGTATGTACAAACAAAACGCAGCGACATTATGTCGTTGCGTGTAGTTTGTTGAAATGCATGTGCATTCAAAATGCTGAAGTTGTTTGTCAGATTTGTATGAACGTGTAGGGATGAGAAATTGTTTGACAAACATGTCAGTACATACTAGTCGTACAAACCGCTGCGTGTAGGATGGGCATTAGAAACTTTTGTTTTTTTATATTTTTACTTTAGATGTAATTTTATTTCAAAGTTTTTATTTGTTAGACAAGTGATCAGTGATAGAGTTTTAGAAATATAAAATACCTGTAAAATAGGTGTATGTTGAATTTTGAATTTCGATTTCCCGTCTATGATCTTGCGCAAATAAAATAAGTAAGGTCAAGAACAATGTTGGAATTAGAAATGCATGATTTTCGGATTTTTTCCTTTCCTTGTGGTTTGAGATCTTCCTTCGCGCCAATGGGAAGTATGATCTAGGGTTGCCACCTCTGGAGAGATTTTGACCCGGTGATTTTTACTGACCGAGGGGGGGGGGGCTTCAGAAGAGAGAAACTTCGGCGCGGTTGAAAACGTGAGAAATTCAAATTCAAGTAACAACTTAACAATAATGAATAACAGGGATTTATTACATTTCGCTTATTTATACATTACAAAACATTTTCAAATGTGCACTGTTCCCTTGGCCTTATAGAATAAAAATTAAAATTATTAGTTTTGTTCGTGTACAAATGTTTACAAAGATTTCGAGGTTAAGGATACTTTGAGTGAAAGAGAAGGGATATATCACTGATCAGTGATCGTTCTGAAACCTCACTCGGACTCGGTAGGATTGTTATCCTTTTCTAACATATATAGCTATTTTAAGCAATTGAAAGACAGAGCATTCTAGACCAGTTTTATCTCTTTCTTCCTGATAAGTTAAAAAAAGACAAGTGTGCTCTCTTTTGTAATAGGTATATGAAAAATGAAATATCATTTTATGTATAATGAAAAAGTAAGAATTCTCCGCCGGCTCAACTGACCCGGAGAAATTGACGTAAAACACGGAGACCCGGAGATCGCCCCCGAAAACCGGAGTCTCCGGGTCAAACCCGGAGAGGTGGCAACCCTAGAAGTATCCTATCGGTTTTGATCGCGCTCTTTTTATTGCAGAGTTAGAAGCTTGAATTTTTTACAGAACTATAGAATTGTAGACCTTAGTATTTAATATTACCTTTAGCCGTTCCTGAGAAAAATGGTCTTGACGGACAGACAGATGATCTTATAAGGGTTCTGGGTTTTTTTTACATTCTGAGGTATGGAATCCTAAAAAAGAAACTAAGTTGTACAGTAAAAACAAGATGTTCTTTATTTTGTTATAAAAATTACAATACTCTCTTATGTAGTCTTTTACCATTCGGTAACTTTAAGTATAATTTCTCTTGCTGGACTGAGAACTATAGACGAAACTGAAAATTTCATTGGAATCAGTGTTTCTGGGCAAACTTCTACTTTATAATCTCTTAAAATACTGACAAGGCCTATTTTCATTTGAATTTTACCCATTCGTAAACCTGAAAATTTAATTATTATTTAGAAAAATACAAATTTATTGTTTATCATAATTAGTGATGGGCAAAATCGCATTATTTCAATAATTGGATTCTTAGCTTATGAATGATTCTAAAATCGGATGTTAGCGTTTATTTGTAATTCGAATTATCCCATCACTATTTATAATACGACGCTGTAGTCAACTCTCTTTTTTATTTATTCTAACTTGTTAACTTATTATTAAAACTTATTGTTATAATTATTTAATTTTTAAATAAAATCTCAGATAAGTTTGTATTAATGTGACCATCTTTTAAATTGTTTTCATTTTTTGATACATAAATCAATAATTTTAAATCCAAATTTTCAAACTTCATGTGTCTCATATTTAACACAAAGCAAAATAATATTAATATACAGGGTGAGGCAGACCACCCGTATCAGTCGTTTTTTTCGAAAACGGTTAGTCGTAGAGAGTTGTGTCAAAAATTTGTATTAGAAAAGCCCTAATAAAGAATCGAATGGTGATAAATTTTTTTTCCAGGAAAGTCGGCTTCCCTATTAGTTTGCTCCAGAATGTCCAGAACTCCGGAATTTATAAATAGCATGATAGGTCGAAAGCGGTATTGTTGAAAAGATCTTTAAAAAATAAGCAAGTTTTGTAGGGAATTTTTTTTAATTACTGTCACCCCGGTTAAGTAATATTTGTTTGAAATTACTGAATTAAAATGTCATAATAACGAACTTAATTTTAAAAGTCGGCATTTAAAATCTAGTTACCTATCTATCGATCATTAAACACTGAAGAAGTACTTAGAGAAGAGCTCAGTAGTATTTAAGAGTAAATGGAAGACAGTTTGAACACTTGTGACAATGTCTAAGGTTGCTAGATTTTGAATGCCGACTTCGTTTGTTATTATGAAATTTTAATTTAGTAATTTCAAACGAATGTTACTTAACAGGGGTGGCAGTAATTAAATAATTTTTCCTACAAAACTTGCCTATTTTTTAAAGAGCTTTTCAACAGCACACCACTTTCATCCAATCGTGCTATCTAAAATTTCGGAGTTCTGAACATATAATAATTTATATTTATACTTATAGAAATTATTACCATTCGAATCTTTATTAGGGCTTTTGTAATACAAATTTTTAACACAACTCTCTACGACTAACCGTTTACGAAAAAAACGACTGATACGGGTGGTCTGACTCACCCTGTATAATGCGTTCAACATCCGTTTCTGTACATTACGTCATAACAGAAGCGGAAGCCACTCGCCTCATTAATATCTTCCATTTACCACTTTCCCGTTATTTTTTGCAGGCTTAAACTTCAATTTAATTACCTGATAGCAATGTGCGAGTGGAGGAATAATAGGAATTAGTCCCCGGTACATAACTAACGATCCTGACTTATGACATGCACAATAGCGTAAGTGTTACAAATTTGAAATCTGCCTTGGAATAATTCACTAGGTCTTCACCCCGCGAAAAATACCATCGGACAATCCCTTCCCCTTGCGTTCGTTTTTTGGTGAACTTCCCTCTGCACCCCCCTTATCTCGAAAAAATAACCCCCCTCGAGAAGCTCGCTGCATTCGTTGGCAAAGCCAAAAGTGCACACCCCGCTAAGTCTGATTGTATGATAAAATAAACGGCTAAGTGCGTGTCGAGCCACGCAAAGAGTAGGGTTCCTACAATTTTGATAAAATAAATAAAATAAAAAAATATGAGTGATACTTGACGTGAATTACAGCTTTATAGGTACCTAATGGCGTTGTTAAGATAGACCTGGTAACAAAATAGGTCTAAAAATTGCAACTTTGACGGTAAAATGAAATGTTTTGTTTGACCTCCGTTTGCATGTATGGACGCCTCCCCTTAAATAAACCTTTTTAAGTCTTTTGTTATTCTTTCCGTCTTTGGGGCGCGGTAATACATATTATGTGTTAATTTCAAGTCCCTATCTCATTTCGTTCAGAAGTTAGAAGGCTGTGACAGACAGACATCGTTGGCCCAACAGTAGGGTTTCTTTCTGGTACAGAACACTAATAAAAACACATTCATAATCTACTCAAAAGGCCCTTTTCAGCGACACCCCACAAGAATAGATACAAAAAATTTTTTTTTGATCCCTGTTTGTATGTATGTCCCCCCCTTAAATAAACATTTTCAATCTTTTGTTATTCTCTCCGTCTTCGCGCCACGGTAACACATATTATGTGTGAAATTCAAGTTCCTATCTCATTTCGTTCAGAAGTTAAAAGTTTGTGAGTTGTGAAAGACAGATTTCGTTGGCACAACTATAGGGTTCCTGTGGTTATGCGGATGACTGCTGTATGCGTATACTCTCTTTGTGTATGCATAAGTATGCGCATCCATTGCATTCCTTGATGCGCTACATACTCACACACGCCTACTCGCGCATATAGCCTTTGTAGCTGAGCGTCTGTTTTAAATAAAAAAAAAAAATAGGGTTCCTTTGTGGTAAGGAACCCTAAAAATAAAAAAAATAATTAGAGACAATAGAAAAAAATAGAAACAATATCAAGTGGAATATGGTTGTTGTAAATAAAAAAAACAAAAATACATTAATGGCGCCAACTGGGATCGAACCATCGACCTTCTGCATGCGAGTTAGGCGCAATACTAGGTTGGTTATCGAGCTGTTTAATTCAGAACGTTTGTCCTATGGCGCTTGTCATATGCCGGAATCTTTAGTTATGTATCGGGAGCTAGCTGCTTCTGATAAGGATAAGGTCGACAACTTTGTGAGCAGGGGAGTTTGACAGGTAATCGACCATGGACTTGTATAAGGAACCATCTCGATATTTATCTGGAATTATTGACAGAAACCATGGAAAACCTCAACGTGATGACCTGTACAGGAATTACCGTTTCTCGGCGTGAGGCATTAGGAAAATGGCCTAGCCACATCTGCTCCCGCTGGGATTCGAACCCCATACCTTTGGAAATTTGGAATGTGAGTCTCACCATTAAAAACACAATGCAAAATGGCCATCTTGTTTTTTTTTTACAAATTCAGTACTTAAAATTTTATCCAAATTATTTACCAATGCAGTTCCTTGGACCTTCTCCGAACGGCAAATAGCAGTATGGATATATGTCATGCTTGTTCTCGGCTGAAAATCTATCAGGATCGAATTTTTTTGGATTCGGAAAGTATTTTGGATCATTGTGCATTCCCAAAACAGGAATGATTAGTTTTGTTCCTTTTTCTAGCACAAGAGAAGATTCATCATCTTCTAGGTGATAATCGTTCGTGCATTCTCTGTTCAAATTCGGTGATGGTGGATATTTTCGAAGCGTTTCTTGAAACATGCAAATTTAATTGTAATTTTCCCATAAAGAAATTATAATTCCATTTATATGTATTATTAGCCTGAACAGTGAACCCGTAGTTTCGCTTGCGTTGTGTATATTACAGATTTTGCCTGCAGGTTCGCCGGCATAAATATTAGTTATGAGTTATGACGGGAAGCTTAGCTTAATTAAACAGTAGGTACACTTTACTTTTAGTCTATGTATCATTAAACAGATAATAATTTAAACTAGGTACTTTTTATACATTTTACAATGTTTCATCGAAAATCGAAATCCACTATTGTTCTGTGGTATTTTCATATATTTTGTAAGATACCTGAACGAGAGAATATTTACAAAATTTTGTCACTCGAAAACAGCTGGACCAACTAGTGAAATTTAGTACATGATCAATTAGTACCCAAACTTGAAGTCTATGTTCGGGTTAACTGTTAAGATATGGATCCTGTCAAAATTTACATAACGCAAGGGAATTTGCAGGTAAAGTCGATTATCACATGAGCGACGGTAAAAAACTGGTAAGTACTTTAAAAATAAATACCTAATATAACAGCATCCAAGTACGGCATATCATTGATACTTTCGTAAGTAAGCTGATTGTCATATTTTCCGAAAACCTGGAGAATCTCGTTGTGAACTTTGTCCTGAATGTCGGGATGCAATGCCAGTTCATATAACACAAACGTCATCGTCATGGAGGACGTTTCAAAACCAGCCAAGAAGAATAAATTTGCTTGCGCTATCAATTCGTTTAAAGTTAAAGATCCATTTTGCTGTTCTGCATTTTGAAACAAACAAATTTTTTTCTAAATATAAAATAATTTGAAAAGTTAATGATGGGAAAATTATCTAAGAAAATAAATTCTATTTGTAGTCAACTGTTTATTTAAAATTATATCGATGTCGGATGTTTAACGAATTTTTTTGTTAGTTTGAAGTAATAAAGAAAAGTGATTTCTCACTATACTCACTTTTGGAAGTGTAGACGGATAAATCATGAACTCCTTCATCATTGCTAACGTTCCCCTTGTTTTTCAACTGAATGAGCAATTGCAGAAAGTCATTTCTCGTCACGAGATTCTTCTCCCTGTATTCAACAACTTCCTTGATGACGTCGGTGATAAATTTCCCAGTAGTTGCACTTCTCCTGGACCTTAGGTATCTCAATAAGATAGGAAATGCTAGGCTTGAAATCCCTACGACTGTTTTAAGGTACTGAGCTGGAGAGCTGAAGATCAGTTTCCCGTACTGACGGAATACTGAGTCAGGGTTCTTCAGCGAGTTACTTTCAATACCGAACGCGACTGATGATATCGTATCGGTCGTATAACGAGCCATGAACTCTTTGATCTGTTTATAATTTATAAAACGGTCGAGTATTAATTAATTATTAATCCAGTATCAATTTATAAATTTTATATTAAATTACTTCTATATTTTCTCCTTTGGCAGCAGATTCTTTGAAGATTTGGTGAAGCTCTTCACCACATTTCACCAAAGTTGGAAACATCATTTTTATTTTTCCTGAAGTGAAGGTTGGTGTTAATTTAGATCTCAATTGTTCCCATTTCGTTCCTGAAAGTCTAAATAGATTTCCTGATAGTGGATCTTTTTTTTCATCGCAGTATAGCCCTCGATCGTGAAAATATGAAAAATCTTTGACTAATACATTCTTTATTAAGTCTGGATCCTAGAAATGAAAAAAATAAGATATTATATTTCATGGATATTTGCAGTTTTATATCCATTTTTAAGCAGTTTTAAACCGAATATTTGTTGTGCTGTTATGAAAAGTAAATAATAACTTTTAAACTTATTAGTAAGTATTTGGAAACTGTTCTGTGCACGCTGAAATCGTTGGGCCAAAAAAAACAATACGAGCCACGTGCAGTCAAGTCTACTATCGGCTGAGCATCTTTGCGGTCCAGTACAATCGGCCGATTGTCCGATCGTTCAAGCGCACTTAGCCTAATGCTTAAGTTATCTGACCCGTCATAAAATCCCGTGCCAGCAGACGTTGCGTTTCGTTAAATTGACGAAGCATCCAAATAAAGGATGCTGAATTGCTTTGGGATTGAATCCCTAAAATCAAACTTTTGCGATTTCCTGCTTCCCTAATTATTTTAGGAAAAATATCTTCGGATAAAAGTTTTAGAACATAAAATTCTGCATCTAAATCATTAAACAAAATTAATTTTGCATGCTTTGTAACGGCAGAAATTTGATATGAAAATGTCAAAATTACCTCAAAAACAGATAGCGATAGCCATGGAACTTGAATAAAATGATTAGAAATTATTCTGATAGCTAAAACATCATCATTTTGTTCAAGTTCCATGGCTATCGCTATCTGTTTTTGAGGTAATTTTGATATTTTCATATCAAATTTCTGCCGTTACAAAGCATGCAAAATTAATTTTGTTTAATGATTTAGATGCAGAATTTTATGTTCTAAAACTTTTATCCGAAGATATTTTTCCTAAAATAATTAGGGAAGCAGGAAATCGCAAAAGTTTGATTTTACGGGTTAAATCCCTATTACCCGCAAAGCAATTCAGCATCCTGTGTATAATTTGTATACATATATGACAAACCTTCAGGATAAAAATCGGTGAGTGCAGCACGTAAACACCGACATATTTTTCAGTTGTATTAAAATAAAAATCTTCGATAATTTTTCCGAAAGTCTTTCTTTTGAAGTATATATCTTGGAAGTTACCGAAAGGAAATGTGGGTTTTAGAATTGGAACTCCTCGATTTTTCCAGTATGTATAACAAACTCGAAAGTACACATAAGTTAAACTGATTATGATCAGTACAAAGATTAGTAGATAGGCCAAAGCATCGAGGACTAGCGACATTGCAATTGTCGTTGTAACTGAAACAAAAAAAAGTTGACAAGATGCATCAACAATAATATCACATTATTTACATTATTTTTATTGTTTGTATGCAATCTTTTTATTACATGTCGAACGTTATACACATATATTTATAATTTTTTTACCACTTGTAAACAACTAAATCGGCAGAAGTAAAATTTATATAAAGAGGGTTGAGGCTAAGGGATAGTTAAAAGTATCAGGATTAAAATTAAACATGTTTTTAGGAAAAAAAATCGGTAAAGTACCGACTTCGTTTGTCCACAAAGTTCCGTACTCGCAGTTATTATATTTCACGAGTTTCTGAGGCGCTCATCTCAGAAACCATTGGACCTATTTGGTAGTTAGTTGGAATGGTGAAGTGTGCACATCTACCAAATTTCGTGTTTATAGTTCTATTAGATTCCAAAAGCGACCGGGGGGCGGGGGTGATTTTGCTAAACGTACCGTAACGCGTCAAAATTGTTCAATTATTCTACAGAAATAACAATTGTGTACGAACTGTGTTTCGAAATTTACGGGATGATTATAGTCAATTTAATCGTCCTACTGAGCGAGCAATTCGCAATGTGAAAAAATTTGAAGAGACTGAAAGCATTGGAGATAGTGGAAATAGTGAGTCGTGGCGTCCGTTCAGTCGAAAATATTACTGCTGTAAGTGAAAGTGTGGCCGAAGACCCGGAATTGTCGGTTCGTCGACGTTCACAGCTTTTGGGCTTTTTCTTATGGCTCGCTTTGGCGCATTTTGCATCAGAACTTGCACCTACACCCGTATAAAATTCAGATAACACAAGAACTGAAGCCAAAGAGACCATGAACATTGAACAGCGAAGAATTTACGCAGATTGGGTGTTAGAGCAGCAAAGAAAATCTTTTTTGATGAGGCACATTTCCACCTCTCTGGGTATGTTAATAAGCAAAATTGCAGCATATGGAACGAGGAAAATCCTCATGTGATTCACGAGATACCATTGCATGCTCAAAAAGTGACTTTTTGGTGCGCATTGTGGTCAGGCACAGGCCTTACTTTTTTGAAAACGATGAAGGTCGGACTGTAACACGCAATGGTGAGCGATATAGGCGTATGATAACTGATTATTTTTGGAACGAAATTCAAGATATTGATGTGAAAGACATGTGGTTCCAACAAGACGGCGCAACTTGTCTCACATCAGGTGCAATGTTATGGATTTTTTGCGTGAAAAGTTTCCAGGTCGCACTATTTTTAGTGACGTCAACTGGTCACCAAGATCATGCGATGATGCGATTTAACGCCGTTGGATTTTTTGTGGGGTTACGCTAAGAGTCGTGTCTACGCCAACACCCCCCCCCCCTCCGACTACGCCCTTGGCTGGAAACACATTTCTCTGATGTGTTGTGTTGTGACGCGCCGTGAACACACTATTTAGGTATGTATTATTGTGAAGTAACGTTAAGACCGATTGTTCATGACTTCAAACTTCTTAGACGAAGAATTTGAAGAGGAATATGAATTTGGAATGTGCAATAGCGATTAATTATTTGATGTACACCGGTAAGCCAACGACGAAAGATTTGGAATTCAATCTTACAGTCGACGGAAAACTTAATCAATTTTGACTTTCCAGCGCCCGGGAAAAATGTTTAGGTTTAGGCGCCTTCTTAATTTTGCCGTCTCTCAAATGTTGCCGCTCTAGGCCCGGGCCTCGCGGGCCTAGGCCTAAATCCGTCACTGATTGGAATTAAATAATCTTAATTTTACTTATTGAAATAACGTGTTTTTTACAAATAGGTACCTACCTAGTGTAAACTTTAAAGCAATAAAGAATCTATTTTTTTTGTGAAAAAAAATCCGATTTTTGATAACATATTTTAATTTTCTCAGATATTTTTGTATTTGTCTCGTAGCAAATGGACACAATAAAAATGACTAATGAGACCTCTGGAAATTTGGAACTTGCTGCCGGCTGTCCATATAGCTCTTTATATAAACCACTTGTAATTAGCACACATACCTTTTAGCGTCTGAGATTAATCCATTAATATTTTTTTTCGCTATTATACTTTAACCAAAAATATTATCGAACAGATGTTTTAGATCATAATAATACTTCTAAATTTTAAACTTTGTTTTTATGTCCTATAACACTGCTATGTAAACGCTCAAATGTTTACAAATGATTTTTTTCTTTACACGTGTTAATTTTTATATTTACTATACAAATTGTAATTCGTTTCAAGGGACATCACAACTGCACAATATAAATAGATCTGCCTGGAAAATAATAGTTACTGAAAGGATGTTCATTAATTATTGCCAATGTTTCATTATTTATATACATTTAAGTAGGTAATATTTTATTTTATGTACCTACTTTGAAGTGTACTGTAGCAATTTTGTTATCAAATTTTTTAATATTTTATACATATTTGAACGTTTTCTTTTTATAGTGTTTTTTTTTATTCTCATACACAATCTATTTCTATTATAATAAATTAAAAATCCGATTAATACTTTTTGCAGTTGAATTATTAATTGGGAACTGAATGCTTGTAATAGAGGAGTCAAGGAAACACCATATAAACAACGGCATCGCTACACGCTCGGCTATTTTCAAATCCAAGTTAGAAAAGAATTTTGTTGAATCTCGTAAATAGCTGTTAGAAAATGAGTTGACGATAACTTCAGATGTGACCATTTGTTTTGATTGATATTAAAGTAAAGTTTACCATTCTTGAACTTTTTATTAATTAATAAGTAATGGATCTGTATACAAGTAAGGGCCTGTTTTAATATAAGTTGTGTTATGTATGATAAACTATTTTACATACTCGTCCTTCGCACGAGGTGATTCCCTTCCGGCTTCCAGAACGTCCACTCCCAATTGAAGTTCTAATAAATGGCAAATTCTAACTTGGATCGGTAAGTTAACACTTTTGTAAAAATGATCAGGCTAACAAACAAAGAATCGATACATTCGGTGTCGACCAGGCACGTATTTAGAGAGAGGGTCCAGGGGATCTGTACACCCCCCTCCCCTCGAAGCACTTTGAACTGAAGATGGAAAAGTAGTCAAAATGTGGATTGGATATAGTGCTTACCTATAAATGCTTGTATTTTTTTTATTAGCCCAGGAACAGAGACTTTAAGACCCTCCCCTAGATACGTATGCCTGGTGTTGACTGTCGATAAAAAAATATCGAGACTAATCGTTACGTGTTATATGAAATGAAATGGTTTTTTCGCTTATAAAACAGAACGCATGGAATCCACCATAATCTATGTGAATAGTCGTCTGATTTTCCTCGTATATCCCCACTGACTCATTGTTGACTAAAGTTCGCTTATACATAGAAATAAAAGTCCAACGAAAAACATTTTGCACAACCAAAACAATTATTTATATATTTCATCACGAGAAAGATAAGTGAGATAACTATTTAGGTATACCTATTATATATTTTCATTCACATAATTTTTTATCTTCAATATTATCCGTTTTGACGTATTATCTTTTATTGATAATTTGTGCGTGCAATTATAAGCGTTTAATTTTGTTTTCAATCAGTTGATTGCATAAGACACTGTATACTTGTCTATCGAATTTATGTAGCACTAGCGGCCCCGTCCGGCTTCGCCCGGGTGCTAAGAAAGCCCGGGTGCAATACACTACTCACTCGCTTCGCTCATTCGCTTTTATATATAATTTTTAATTTCAAAAAAATTAATTATTGTCAAAGAAAGAATATAACAAAAATAAAAAAATATATAAATAAATATCGTGTAGAATTTAGAAAAAAAAGCCAAAAATTCTACGATGCCATCAGTTTCCGAAACCGGGTCCCTGTGCATAGAGTGCTGCGACGTTACCTCTACGCTACGAGTGGAACAGTAATGTACGGTCGTTTTTATGATATAAGAATGTTGCGAATTCTTACGGTCGGGTTACGAATTTAATTAATTGCTTATTATTTGATTATTAATTATTATTATTTATTAATTATGTTATATATATAAATCTTCCGTGAAAAATTATCTAACTGATCATGGTGAAAACCGCATCAAAATCCATTGCGTGGTTTAGGAGGAGTTAGCGGTTAAACAGACAGACAGACAGACGCGAAAAGCGACTTCAATTTATACTATGTAGAGATGGTCAGGTGAACGCAAACCCCTAGGCGATTTCGGGCTCAGAAGTAGCAGGGTGACGCGACGCCACAAAAAAATCTTTCAGAAGATTAAAACTAGTAAGCTTGCAAATTGCAATTCAAACGTGTTTTTGACAGAACCGCGGCAAGTGCGAGATTACGCGTTTCTTGCAAAATTATCGAAAGTATATCAGGTCAGAATACAGCGGCGGCCCTAGACTATTTTCGGGGTAGAGCGAGAATTCCGTTTGGCGTCTTTGATCGACACCTCTCGAATCAATTCTAATTTCCCAAAAACTAAAATCGTACTGAAAATATAAGAGAAGGTACTGACGTATTTTTCGAATCCGAAAAGTAACGATATCTAATAGTTGAATGGCGAGTCGAATCTTTTTTTCGCCATTGAATTTCGGCGTCCTTCCTGACCCATCGCCTGGAGTGGTCACTCCATTTGCTCTACGCTTGGGCCGGCACTGTCAGAATATTCTGGACCAAATACTACGGCAAAATCTACCCAAATAGCACCCTCAAGGTGAAAAAATTCGTTAGAAATGTGTTTTTGCAGCTTTCACTCTAATCGGTGTGAGACCTTAATAGTAAATAAGACGGTATAATATATCTAAAATCAATAGTTTAGATATGTGAGCAACCCGAATTTATCGCACTAGATATGCCACTTTTTGTCAATTCGGGCTTTAAAGACGTCATTTCTGTAAGTTTCGACGCTGTAATTTTGGTTATCTGATATAATTTTGTGAAGGAACAGGTTATATCGAACCGCCGGTTCTGCCACAAAATATGTTTGTTGCATGCGGAGAGAAATTCGACTGTGATAGAGATACGGACAGGCGGACAAACGAGTGAGCCCATAACGGTTGCGTTTTTCCTTTTTTCACTAAGAAACATAATTAGACAATGTACAAAGTACATAATATAATAATATAAATCTTGGTGAAATATTCTTGTTTAATTGATTATAGATTAAAACAGATTATTATAGTGTGCGTTATTCGACATTGAAGAAAAATGAATTAAAAAGACTATTATTAATAAAACTGCATAGGTATATTTATCTTTATAAAATAGAGGATCGTAATTTATCTTATGGTTAGAGATTAATTAGAATTTTCGACTTTTCTTTTATGAAAAAAGCTAACATATTTTTTTTTGAAAGTCAGATTTATGGTCTGCACTTACTTTAAAAATTAAAAATGCTAAAAAATCAAATTTTAGTTGATACAGTTGAAAAATTGCTTGAAAATCAGAATGTTTGTCGAATTTTCTACTATAATAAGATATATTTTAGAGTCTAGAATTAGATGTGCAGTGGCGGACTAAGGGGGGGGGGGGGTGGAGGGGGCGGCCCGCCCCGGACCTCTGATCCTGGGGGGCCTCCAAATCTCGATAAGTCCTTCTTAATCAAGTCCCAAACAAGGCCAAAATATGTTTAGTAAGTAAGAGGCAGCTTGGGGTTGGAGGCCCCGTACGTATACAAAATATAAAAATAGGTAGGTCGTTTATTATAAATATTTAATTTTTTTGTCAGCCATTACATTTATATTATTAATTTTTTACGAAATTTAAACTACAAATACATCAATTTCTAAGCAAACCGGGGGCCTCATTTAGTTCTGCCGCCCGGGCCTCCGACGGGCTTAGTCCGCCACTGTAGATGTGATTACCATCACCAGATTTTTCATTAAATGTTTTCTGAATGTTGTTTTTGAAAACCTAATGAGTGGATTTTGATGAAACAATTAAGATTTTAACTACCTACGTTCTCCATCCATGTTACGGACAATTTGAATTTTGTTTTCAATTTTCACATATTCTTAAATTATTTCACCAAAAAATAGAAATACATGTCAAATTATATTAAAATAATATACATCGAATGCTTCGATGTATAACAACATATTGGTACATGACGTTCTGAATTCTGAACTAACACTGAACTTTTAAATGACTACAAAACCGGCAAAAGTAAAAACAAATTACTTACAGTCAATCACAGTTTTGCTCGTCAAAATTTATTATTGTCACTGTTCATGAAATATTGCATGTTTAACAAACATTTTAATTTTAATATACTATTTGGCGATTGTATTATACAGCTTCTTATCAATTTATATATTTGTTTATATTATTGCGTTTTTAAAACTGACTTTTTGCAATCAGTGGCGTAAATTTAAAAAACTGCCGTTTCTGTTCAATGAATACAAATGAATGAGTTGCGCAAACAAATCAAAACGCTTCGATATTGTTTCAATACTGAAACAATTGATGGCGTTGACGTCACAGGTGTCTATTGTGTTTAATATATCATTGTATGGGTTTGGAGACAAATGTGGAATTATTCCGTGAGTTGAATTTATAATTAAAAACAAAAAGGCAAAAAAATAATCTCTGAATATAATACATTTCGTAAAAGCCACACACAAAATTTATTTGCCTTTTAAAAGTTTTGTACATAGCATTTTTTTCTCGTAAAAATTAACTCGTATAGGTACTCTGAAATTTCACCTGTTGCAAGAAACAACGCACAGCTTAATCGTGAGTATGTAAATAATTTTGAAAACCTGCGGCTATTTTGAAAAATGACGAAAAGTGGATTAAACTTAAATTTTTCGTTCTAATTTAGATTTGAGGACAGTGTGGTCCAGTGGTTAGCGTCGCGGCCTCTGAATCAGACTGTCGTGGGTTCGAATCCCGCCTCCGCTCATGGATGTTTTGTGATGTCATTTAGTTTTAAGTGTGTTTGTTATTTAATGTAATCAAGACGCTAATGACCTAAGTTGTCAACGCGTCTATAATTTACAATAAAATAATTCTAATTTAGATTTTAACTTGTCACGCCTATGAAATCAGTGGCAAAAAGATTAAGATAAGCAGTAATTGCTCTCTATTTGTATACAAATACAGTGAAAATTGGAATAACGGAAGCTCATTGAAATTATAAGAAACAAATCCTAAAACTTAAGAGGATACTTCCAGAGGCACACTAGTATAGTCTTGGTCGCCCTAGTCCGTTCAGTACCAGCCGTCCCTTTCTACGAACTTTTCACTGTAGAAATGTGAAGTTGTACGAAAATCGGTATAGGGACCGAGCAGTAACTATAGAGGCAGCACTTTTGCCGAAAGTGCTGCGTCCTGGTGTTTAATTAAAGCAAGAAACGGGCAAAAATATAACAACAGCTTGACAGCTTGTGTATTTTTTAATAAATAATTAATGGAAAAAATAATAAAATATGGTTTTCAACCAATAACTAATACGCGTATTCAAGGTCAAAACGACATAAAAGGTAAAAAAATATATGAATCTGGGCATGTTTTTGATGTGGTCGAAAAAAAATCATTAAATGGTCTTATAACCATTACCGTTAATGTTGTTGCCCAGACCAGTGTGTCAAAAGCATATAATGTTAAAATGATTGTAAGTTTTAATTTATTTTTTATTCTTACTCTTTTTTGTACAAAATTAAAACTTAAATTAGATATAAAAAAAAATTCTGTTTACAATTCAATTTATTTCTTATTTTTTTAGCTAGATGACAATCGCAACGTAAGTCAGGCTTGACTGTAGCTGTAAAGCTGGATTAGCCGGTAAATGTAAACACATTTGTGCTGTTGTTCATGATGTCAATTCACAGCGTCTTCTAAAACTAGTCGTAGCCAGGAATGGGGTAAACCATCTCAACGTCAAACCATCTCAACGTCAATTACAACAATATCAAAAATTGTACATTCTGTAATATGGAATAATATATTATGACTGACCTTGTGTATTTCTAATTATTTTATAATTATTATACGTACGACCGTTTCAGTTTGTGATTTTTTTACTTACAACTTCGTTCACACATTATAATATTATATATTTATCGTATTTTTGTATGCTTGAACTCGATAATATTTCACCTGCCAACACTTTGTTTTTTATTCAAATTTTGTGTAAATGACACTCCATACGGTTTGGTTTATTGACATGACTGTAAATTTTAATGTTTGCTGATGTACGCCGACTGTGGTATTCGATCTGAAAAACTATTTATCATTTGATTATTAACTACATTTTTATAATATACGTACTTACCAGAACAGAATCATATTCCCAAAGTTTATTTGAATGAATAGAAGGAATGATGGATGAAGTGGATGCTCAGATTTTGTATTATTTATAAAATGAGCACTACAAATTCTTGTATTTATAGTAGGGTCCTAGTCTTTCGGATTTTTGCTGAAATAGAAAAAGTTAAAGGTTAGATTTATGTAATTCAATTTATATTTATTTATTGATTTTTCTCTACTTCATATTAACTAAAATTCAACAGATCTTTTCTATACCTACTGTTTTAACAGAAATATTAATTATTTACTATAATTATTCATTACTTACACATAATTTTTTACTGCATTTATCCATTTCATACGCTTGTCATCTTTCCACGAGACACCAATAGTAGTTAACGGAAAACGATAAAATTTCACAGGTAAATTTATATGCCGCTCTCTGCGACGATTTTATTGATAAAGACATCGTGAATAATTTCAAAATTTATTTCAATAAAAGTAAATAAACAATTAATCACATACTACAGGTTAATATTTTTGCCCATAAGTTTACACTTTCTATCACCAGTTGGCGTGACAGTCTAGAGGCTCGTTCCCTATTGCGTTCGGTTCAACCCACTAGAAATATTTTACTCCTGAGTTTGGAGAATTATTTAATTAGCTTTACAGCAATATTTATCTTTTGGTCACAGCTCCATCCTTCATTATTTACTGAGCTGAGATATAAAGGTACGTGCAGTATGGAGCTGGGATTCTAGATGTAGTGTAGATCATAGCAGGGCTTGCTTAAATTAATGCATTGTTATATATTATGCAAGCGTACACAACGAAGCAGTGAGTGTGGCAGGTATAAGCGCTGTTACAAGAGCTGATAGATACAAGATTGTATCTCAATCTCACCATTCTTTCTGCGCGCTGACTACTACAATCAACGTGTGACAACTGTCAAATGGCCGTTACAAGTTTCGCAATGGATGTGACTAGTTTAATAAATTAAATTTTGCCAGTTTTTATTTAATTTGTTTATAAAGTATCTGAATTTATTATTATATAATCTGCTTTCTCTCTGACTTGTCATATACTTACTGTGTAGTCAAAATGATTAATAAATATTATTATTATTATTATAGTTTTAATTCTAAGACGTATTGTGTGTTTTAAAGACTACCAACAGCTGAGGTTATTTGGGCCTAGCACCAATTCATATTTTAAATTCATTTATTTTTTTTTAATAATAAATTGAAAATCCAATTGACACTTTTACCAGCTCTCTGTCTAGAACCCGGGAACTGGGAACTTGTAATAGAGGAACCATAGCAACGCCATGTAAACAACAGTACTGCTACACGCTCGGCTATTCTCAAGCCATCTAAGACGTATTTAAAAGTGTTAGGTTCCATACGTAAATATTCAAAAAACAGGTTTGGGTACCTAACATTTTAATTCTTGGTATAAATGATGAAATTCGCCATGTTTAGATCGTTTTCTATTAATAGGATGGACATGATAGCTCCTACCCAAATTTATATTTAAAAAAATATACCACTTTGTAGCAGAAGAACACAAAAATTCGTCGTCGCTAAATAATTATAACCGCTTATAATTTCAGCCACCATCTACAATACACGCTACCATCTAGA
Organism: Mongoloraphidia duomilia; assembly: GCA_039654895.1. Classification (NCBI taxonomy): domain Eukaryota; kingdom Metazoa; phylum Arthropoda; class Insecta; order Raphidioptera; family Raphidiidae; genus Mongoloraphidia; species Mongoloraphidia duomilia. Next base: position 23,544,613 of record CM077520.1, on the reverse strand, counting down.
ATCCCAGCTGCGTACTGCACGTACCTTAAGACCATATAGAGTTTTCTCAGTGCACGCCGCCGCGTCCCGCACGTGCTTGAGCTAGATAGCGGGCGCAGATTATGGCCGCCCCAAATATTTGGCCGTCCTAGGCCTGGGCCTAGTCGGCCTTATGGTCAGTCCGCGACTGGATACCTCCATTATTGCTATGTTGAAACACTGAAATTTAATAGTGTTTTATCATATTTTATTTCTTTATCTCACCACTGGTTTTAAGGAAACAGTTGTTTTTTAACAAGGAAAAAACAAAAACAAGGATAAAAAGACTGCAGGACTGGGCAGAAACACAAATCTAGATAAATACAAAACAATTCTTGGAATAACAATGAGAATTGATAGTAAAATGATTTTTTTACTTTATAGTTCCCTGAAAAGATATTAATTAGTCAATGAACATCTACTGAAAAAAATATATTGTGTTTATGAAAAGTTTATTGAAAATCATTTTCATTTAAGTATGAAAAAATTCAAAAGTTATTGTCTGAGAAACTATGAGCAGGAATCAGGATCATACCAGGAACATCTGGAAGTAATATCGTAGACGGGTTAATAAACTAATGTTTCTGTAAAATAATAAAAACACCGATGAACTGTCTTTAGTGATGTAAAACAATTCAAGGATACAAACCGAAAGCAAGAATGTAAATATTATTCTGTTGGCAACAAACTTCACTGTATGCAAATTTTCTACGTCTGTAGAAAATATTATGTAAATCTTTTTTTATTTACAAAACGATATAACGAGCTTACTCATCGGCTATTCGTTAATCATAAAAAAAGTAATAATGACAATTTTATTATTTTCTTAGTTGTTTTCTTTTATAGCGATTTAATTTTCATTTAACTGATTATAAACATATCTCGTGCGTGTTATTGAAAAATGAGCGTAATATAATTGATTCTGATTTATTTGCTATGAATTATTAATAGATTTTGTGCTAACAAACAGCAGTAGATTTTTTCTATTAAATTTATACTTAATCTAATATTTCGTGTAGTTTGAGAGATATTAACGATGTTATCAATTGTAGTTTAGTAGATTTAATGACATTGACTATCCTCATAACCTGATCTTATCTCTCCTAGGCGCCCGGCCCCTTTGACGATTATTGTCATCCTATTTGAATTCAAGAGCCAGTTCAACCCTGCATCCTTCATATTATGCATCATCTTCAGCCACTAGCGGTACGTGTCATATTCTAATTCTTGACATGACGCGACCGTTTGTATGCGAAGACGAACGTTGAATGCGATAATGCGATTATCGAAATTTATCAGTGAAATTTCAAAAGAGGAATTTTATAACATTGTGACAGCGATTACACGTTAAAATCCATGATGCAACATGATTGCAAATTACAATTTATGAATTTTATAATGTTTGAAAAACCGCGTCTGTCAAGTCAATTCTTAACGAGAGTCTATTATTTGATACATTTATGCTCGATTTCTGGTGAGACTTTAAAGTTATTTGAATGTAGGTATAGATTTAAGTTTTGAAAGTCGCACCAGAAACTGAGCTTTACTTTGATCCAAGTCTAAGTTTCGAAATTCAAGGTTACCAGGGTCGGACTGGCGTCATTTGGTACCATCGGCAACAGCTGTAATTTGGCCCCTACGTCCTCCTCCTCCCCCCAAAAAGGTCAATAATTTTTAGGATATAAAGAAAGCATAAAGAGTCGGTGATTACGTAGTCTTCAATAGTTTCATCTGCCTTGGGTTTTCTTTTTCTAGATCTCTGTTTAGGCAACTTAGATTCAGTTTCTATGTCTGTATTTGAAATTGCGTCATTTTGGGTCAGACATTTAACAAATGCATCTGTTTTTGTAATAATTCAGGCAATTAATTTATCATAGATAGAATTAATTTTTAACTTCCCATTGGAAGTCTTTTCTTTGGTATTAGCTACCAAATGGTCCGCTTGAACAAAATCAATACCTTCCGTTTGAAGATAATTTGAAGTTTGAGAATATATTTGAAAATTTTCATCATCATAAAAGATAATATGAGAAATGTTTCATATTTGCTGAAATTTTCAAGTAGTGATCGCGCTTCAGAGCATGTTTTTGGATTGAATTCAGCGCTTGAGGCTATCTCTGTAAAAATTTAGCAGCAGGGTAAATAAGTTTTCTTTAGATTGATCCTCGAAAGTTCCAAATAAATTAGAAATATCTTTACTTTTCAAATCTATTCTTATTCTAAAATTAATATGTTGATACTGTCGCCTATCACTATTATTATTAACAAGTATCAATGAATTGTTGGTAATTTATGATTGATAGAGATTTCAGATTAGAGCTTGTATGTTACTCGTTAACCAAAAATGATAAATTGCATTGTCTTAGATCCGGTTTGGCACCCAAAAGTGTTTGGCCCCGTCGGCAATTGCCGACCGGGTCAGTCCGACCCTGAAGGTTACAATATCTACATAGCTCATATTCATCAAGAGAAATGTGAAAATTTGCTTTTAAATCAATTACACAGTGTTTTTGGACAACATTTAAAATTTGGCCACATAACATCAAAATTGAAGTTTTATAAAACTCACATTATTTTAACGTTTTTAGAAAAAATATGTGAATATCTTTGTATTTTGTAAGCATTGTAATTTTACACCAGATGATGTTATAATATCATTTTCATTTTTTCTCAAGTTTCATAGCTCAAATACCGCGATAAAAAATTTAAATATAGTTGAATTGTTTTTTTTAGGATCTACTGTTTTGCAATTAGTGGAAAGTGGAGACAAAAGGCAAACGATGCTCGGTGAATTATTTCGTTATATGACACAAAACCATTGTAGCTAATTATTGTTATAAGACGTTGTCTTATTTATTTTAAAATTAAACTAATAAAAACGATGTGCACGATAGCTCAGTCAACGAAGATCCGAAATTGGCAAATAAATGCTATAAATCGTGTGGTCTGGATTATTATTTTAAGTGGTAGGGGTGACCCCCAGGTATAACATACTAAAAGTCCCTAGCCGGGGGATGCGAGATTTGGGCGGGAGCAATACAAAGGGAGAGGCGGGGGGTGGAAAAGTAAAAAATTAATGTTTATTGTCCATTTTACCTATAGTAGGGAACCTAAAGGGTCCAACCTTGCACTTTTTCCTGCTGGGATGAAACTTGGCACGATTCAAGTACATACCTATAGGTAACATTTAAGAAGTGGTGCCCCCCGGCCGGACGTGCAGGAGCCGGTTGCCTACTGTTCAGGGGCAAATTATTGCAACTGTCTATATCTCTGGAAGAAACCGTCCGAGAACAAAAATGAGGATACCGTTGGACTCGGCAGACACAGAGCAACCTTTTTTCTATCCCCACCCCTGGACTCAGTATATTCAGAGAAAAAACCACTAAAGATAGAAACGTGAAATTTGGACAAGAGGTTTCTTTGGTGACAAAAATAGCCACTATTAAGAAGGGATTTTTCGAAATTCAACCCCTGAGGGGGTCAAAAGGGGGCGTAGAGTTATTTGGCAAAATGTTCATATCTCACGTATCGTTAAGGTGTGAGGTATTTGTATTGCTTCTAAAAAAATTAATATACCATTGTGTAGGAAATTTAATCAGCTTCATTATTTATCAAAAGTTTTTTTTCTAGGACGCTTAGTTTTCGAGATATTTGCGAAAAACCAAAAAATTGGACCTTTTTACCCCCTTTGCGCCCAAAGCTCGCATGCCCTGACTGGGGACTTTTAGTATGTTATACCTGGGGGTTACCCCTACCACTTAAAATAATAACCCAGACTACACGACTCATTGCATTTATTTTTGCTTCTTCGATTGAGCTACGAGCATTACACGAAGTTAGAGCCAACTCTAAGGTTGTTTGATTTCTTTAATTTTCTAACTAATTTGTATCTGGAAGACTCCATACACATAAAAGATTAATAGCTCGCAATAGCTAAACAAAATAAACAAATATGCCAGTAATAATATTAAATAAGAAAAGTTAAGTTTTCTGTTTTCATACGCTTCCTGTCGCGGCAAATACACTTCTGCAAGCAGCCAATCGTTCTCCAGGCCTTCGCCATACTCATTCACAACCAGTTGATTGTTTGAAACTTACCCTGGTTTCAACAGAAAACAAAACATGCTTTCAGCATTGACTAAGTAATATGGGTAAGACATCTAATGTCTGTTGTTTGAAACGTGGAGCCTCCAATTCATAAAGAACCGACAGCCTAACTATGTGCATCTCTCTCAAGAGCTTTATTTACTAATCATGCATCTCTATTTGAGTTGAGGCTTGACCGGTGCTGCCACAAAAATCAGCGGTAAAAAAATGACTCATTCCGATTAAAAATATTTTCAAACCTCCTTGTTGCAATGGTTTCGACTTTCGTGCAAATCGCGAATGTGCTAACCTCCATGGTGCTAACCTTGGCGAATGTGCAGTAGCTTTGGAATTATATTTGAATTTATGACATTATTTTTTGATGTTCATAGGGGACTGGATTAATTAAATATTTTTCAAAAAAAAGACATCGCGTATTGGGCACAAAAGAATTTTGTCACCATTTGTGGGCTCCGTTTTTTACCATTTTAGTACGGAATTATTTTCAGTAAAATAAAAAATTATCAAAATATGCTGTTTTTTATAAAAAAAAACTGAAACTGAACATTTCTATTTATTCTAAAAAAATATTATATTGCTTGTTTCAAAATTTCACGAGTTTTATCACAATCATTCAGAATCGTAATTTGAGACTATGCAGGTAAGAATATATAAAAGTGGACAAAATACCCCAAAAATAATAACTGTTCTTGAAATTCAAAATACATTCGAAAAAGTATTTCAGCATTTAATATAATATAATATATAGTGCAACTGCAACCTCCTTACTCCGAATGCGAAAATTGCGAGGTAATTTGGACGTGTTTGAAATATTAATAGAAAGTAATTTGTCAGAAATTTTAAAATGCAAAATATTACACAAATTGAGAAAAAACAGTATCAACTCAATAACATGATTTAACAAAGAAAACGTTACCACGGTTATTCAAAATTATGTTAAAAATTTCAGAGCCAAGAGATCATAGACACTATAGCCAAGATCTTGAAATGCAGGACGCCGAAAAAATAGCTTTTTTATATATTTATATTAGAAATCGTGTCCATCGTGATTATAATAAAATTAAGCAAAATCGCAGGATAGTGGACAAAATAATGTGATTTATTAAATTAAATGTACGACGTTTCGTCTATAGATTTAGACGAAAAAGTACTTGAAAAAGTCTAAATCTATAGACGAAACGTCGTACATTTAATTTAATAAATCACATTATTTTGTCCACTATCCTGCGATTTTGCTTAATCTTTTTTATATATTTTAATTTTTTCAAGGTCTCGTATTTATTTCGTAATTAATTGTTGTGTAACCATGGTAAACGAGAAATTAAATAAAGTCCAAGGAGGTGTTATAAAGTCTATTTTTTTACCGTAGAAATGTATTTGTTTGACTCAAGTTGGTACCACAAACATTTAGTTATATTTTAAGGTTTAAAATTTTACAAAATAAAAATTGGAAACTAACCATGGTAACAGAAAACTAATATAATTTTTTTTATAACCAATTCTTAATTTGAGTTTTCAAAAATTAAATAATATAATAAAGAAACCGTGCTAATTTTTTGACGACAAATTTGCTTTAGAAAACAGTTATAAAGAATTATGAAAATCATTGTAACAGAAACCATTTTTATACCTACAAGTTTTCAAAATCGTATCTAAACGTGACAAATGTCAATATACAATATTAAGAATTATTATCACAATATTAAACTTTCGTAGCTGTTCATTATTTTAAATAAATTAATTCTTGCGGTTATTTATTATCTAATATGAATTGTTCGCTTATGGTTCGCTCAAAAATGGACATACAAAAAAGAACTATGACAATGACTTGCTGTAATTTTTTTTATAAGCTATAAATTCTTCTTTTTATTGTGTAGTTTCACAAATCATTTATTCAATATGTTGAAGTAAAACTCTATATTTAATAATAAAAATAGGTATCTACAATGAAACGAATATAATACACACGCACAAAAAGATTTACTTATAAAAAAATGCACATAATGTCAATTATATTAATTCTTCAAACTTCATAATATACAACATATTATAAAACAGCTATAAAACATTTAAATTATTATAGGTACCAGAAATTTCTAAAATTTAGTCAAAAAAATATAATGAAAAACACAATTCTGGAAATTTTTAAACAATTTAGCTTTTTTCAGATTTTTGACATTTTAAATATTAATTGACAGTCATTTATTAAATAAATTTAAATAAACAGTTTATGGATTGACCGCTGGAATCGCATGATCGTTGCGCTCTACACTAGCGACACCCTTATTTCTGTCCATAAACTAAACTGCCAAACCCCTAGAAACAGAGAAGTATGGTAGCTTTAATATTTTTCTTAACCTATGGGGTTTGGCAGTTTAGTTCATGGATAGAAATAGGGGTGTCGCTAGTGTAGAGCGATCATGCGATCCTAATAGTCTCTCCAAAAACTGCTCACGTATTACGTCATAAGGAAAGGTATCTTCCTCAATGATTACTTGATCTATGCTTTCAGTCCAATTATTTCTTTAGCACTAAAAATATAGCAGAAAAACTGAGTGGTGCGTTAATTTTCAGCATGAGTTTATTTGCGTAAATCTTTAGTTTGTAAATGTAAACAGGTAACAAATTATTTCAATATCAGTACTTCTTCAATTTTGCATTGATGCCTGTTTTTTATGCAACTAAATATACAAATGTGTACAACTATATTCATTGTACATTTACCAGTTTTATGAATAAGAGTTTTTTCACGAACTCATTTCAAATTGTAGTATCATCATCATCTATGAAAAAGTAATAGTATGCATATTAAACTTTCAAGTTCTAACAACGAAGTATTTCCCTGCATTCGAAATGAATAAAACCAAGTGTGTTGTAAATAAATAATGCATCTTTTCTTCTATAATTACTGCCATTGCAACTTGAAGAGAGAAACAATTTACCCAGTAAATGTTTCATGACCATTGCAATTATTATGCACGTTTATACACAAATTCTGTTATGCATTTTCTCGTAATAAAATCTTTCGCAGCGAAAGCGGTATTTAGCAACGACACACAATTAACGTTGCAGTAACGGCATATATAATAACAACCCATTTATATAGTTGATAACTGACTACCGCATTTGCAGCCCCTGTTTTGTTTTTGTTTTTCCATACACGAAGTATACAGCGTGCGACAAAAGTCAGTTAACGCTGTTCGGCAAAAGTCATTAAGAAATACGGACTACAAATTCGTGCCCACCTGAACGGACTAGTTTGGCGCTTGGATAAGGAGAAGAGGAAGGATCGAATGACCCGCGCGGTCACCAGATTTAACGCCGTGTGATTACGCCCTGTGGGTAGCCGAGAGTGTAGCAATGCTGTTGTTTACATGGCGTTGCTATGGTTCCTCTATTACAAGTCCCTAGTTCCCGGGTTCTAACCTGAAAGCTGGTAAAAGTGTCAATTGGATTTTCAATTTATTATTAAAAAAAATAATAATGAATTGAAAATATGAATTGGTGCTAGACCCAAATAACCTTAGCTGTTGGTGGTCTTTAAAACACAATTTAATTCATACTGTCATTTCCTTTTTAACACCCTTATATTAGCTTCACCTGTATGTTTGCGTGCTTGCTTGTTTGTCAGTTTGTAACCGACTTCTTTGAACTTGATTTTGACCAACTTTGAACGGTCAGATTTAGTTTAAACTTTGCACATTTATCAAGGACCGCCGACAATACAATAATTCCATAAGTTTGTCCCATTATCCTGACCAGGATCTCCAGGACTAAAAAAAAAGCAAAAAACTTCAGATTGAACTGAAACTTTGCACACTTATCAAGGACCGATTACAATACAATAATTCCATAAGTTTGTCCCATTATCCTGGCCAGGATCTCCAGGACTAAAAAGCAAAAATAAATTATAATTTAAAAAAACTAAAAAACACGCTTTAATGAACTAAAAAGTAAAAAATAATTAATTTTATTGTAAAAAAGCGTGGGGTGCTTTGTATCATATTTTCATACTACCCCACGCTTTTTTACAATAAAATTAATTATTTTTTACTTTTTAGTTCATTAAAGCGTGTTTTTTAGTTTTTTTAAATTATAATTTATTTACTGATATTATGCAAATCGGTTAACTGACTTTTGCCGAACCCCTGAACTCTAAAAAGTGGTTTTTAAAATCTATGGTTGCACCTAAAGCCCGCCGTTTTTTCATAATTTTCATAATTTACGAATTTTTGGACCATTTTAGATCGCTGAACCGTTTATATATTTTCTTCGGCCTAGGCTCAAGAATGTTTTTGCCAAATTTCATTAAAATTGGTCCACACATTTGGCTGTAATAGCAGAACAAACAGACAGACAAATAAATTAAACGAAATGCCAGACGGTTGAGTGCTTTTATTGCTTAGAGCTCTCTCGAGTCACAGTGTTGATGATAATATTACCCTATACCCTATTGTAGCACATCTGAGATTTCAAGGAACACGCTGGTGCAGGTTTTATCGAAATCGGTCCAGTACTTAGTTTTAAGTTAATAACTTTCAAACATACTCTACACCACCCATAAAAACTTTATATACAAGTATGTAAACAAAATTATTAGGCGTGGTCATTTGGTTGAATTGAATTATTTAAGGGCTAATGAAAAAACCGGTCAAGTGCGAATCTGACTCGCGTGGAGAGGGTTCCGTATTATTAAGACTTAGGCCTTTCGTTTAGGTTTTCCTGTAAACTATCAGTAGGTCCTATTCCCTATTTTTTTTTCAAAATTTTAGCCTCAGTAGTTTCGGAGATAAGGGGGGGAATGCTCGATTTTCGTATATTTTCTTCAATATATTTTAAACTATGCATTTTAAAATTATAAAAAAAATATATTTGTATTTCTCATAACGAGCCCTTAAATGTAATACCTATGTCACATGATGTAGGGGAGGAGGGGGCTAGTTGTCACAATTTTGATTTTAGGTGGAATATTTTTTGATATTATTGGATTTAATAAAGTCTCCAATTTTTATTGAAATGAAGTAACATTCTTTCACAATATTTTGTATACAAAAGTTGACTAAACATTAATAAGAAATTTTAATTCACAGTTTTTATAGGCGATGCATGTGTGACAACTTACCCCGGCAAGGGGGCTAGTTGTCTCATTTGTTAAACCGTACAAAAACAAAGATATAATTAAAAATAAACAACAAACAAAGATAATTAGAAAATATAGCGTTAAAAACATAGCTCTAGGAATTGAATAGAATTCTGAAAAGAAAAAATGTAAACAAAACAAAAGTAAAATCAAAAAATCAAAATCGTAGTTGTAGGATTTATAAATCATCGTCCGAATTACAATTAATACATAAATAGAACAGCACATTGTCACCAGCACACTTATTATGAGCCCACAATCGACAGTTTGTGCACTGTAACCATTTTTGTTCATTGTGACAACTAGCCCCCGATGCGAATAATTTATTTTGAGGTGAAACTACAAAACATGGCAAAAGATAACCTAAAAATCATCTTGTATTTCAGTAGTACATAATGTTATTTACACGACCATACCATTGTCATGTTTGAATCACTTTGTTAAAATAAGATAAATGATGATTAACCATTTTCTAAAAATTTACTTCCTATATCAGTTTTGAAGAAAGATTTCTCACATACACAATAACTGTCGAAAATCATTTAAACTTTCTGTGGTGTCCCCTTCTAACATACTGGTTTACCGACCATATTCATGTAGTTCGTTATTACACCGCAATATGGAGTTTCAATACTTGAGACAACTAGTACTTGTGACAACTAGCCCCCTCCTCCCCTACTTATTTGAAAAAAAATTTTTTTTTAAATTTTTTAATTTGCTTCCCAAAAAAATAGACTTAGGATTTTCGTCTAGGTTTTCCTGTAAAGTATGCGTGAGGCTCTATATTCGCTATTTTTTCCAAAATTTTAGATAATTATGTGACATATCAAATGAAAGGGCTCGTTATGAGAAATACAAATATATTTTTTTTATAATTTTAAAATGCATAGTTTAAAAGATATTAAAGAAAATATACGAAAATCGAGAATTCCCCCCCTTATCTCCGAAACTACTGAGCCTAAGATTTTGAAAAAAATAGGGAATATTGGGCCTCACTCATAGTTTACAGGAAAACCTAAACGAAAATCCTAAGTCTTTATAATTTTGGGGACAAAATAGAAAATTAAAAAATCATTTTTCAAGTGCATCATGTGACGTATGAAATGAAAGGACTCGTTATGAGAAATACAAATAAGTATATATTTTTTTATAATTTTAAAATACATAGTTCAAAAGATATTAAAGAAAATATACGAAAATCGAGCATTAACCCCCCCCCCCATCACCGAAACTACTGGCCCTAAAAGTTTGAAAAAAATAGGGAATATGGAGCCTCGCACTCATAGTTTACAGGAAAACCTAAACGAAAGTCCTAAGTCTTAATAGTACGGAACGTAACGGAACCCTCTCCACGCGAGTCCGACTCGCACTTGACCGTTTTTTTTCTATATACCGCACGCAAAGTTAAGCCATAATATTTGCAAATTATCTCATTATACCGTGAAGACTCTGCCTCAGCAAAAGATACATTTCGTTCCGGGATTTCGTTCGTTGTAGGAGTAATCTAACCCTGAACATAATATCTGCAAGGACCAACAATTAGTACATGTACGTATAAACTATAAAGTACCTTCAGGCTATCATCCTGTACAATAATATGTGTAAGACAATAGATTGTTAGTCACGAGGAAACGCAAACGGCCGCAGAAGTTCAACTAATTTGTTAAAATAAAAGGTCAAGGTGTGGTTTGACCACGGTTTCGCTTCTGTGGGCCATAATTACCTACTGTTTATATGTATTTAATTATTACAAATATGTACATATTAGTTTCTTACTGCAGGTCGGCGGTCCAGAAGGTCATTTGGGAAATGGGAAAGGCATTTATTTGTTAGTTCGGTGATTTCAAACTTTTTGGATGTCCGTCCGTCCGTATGTGCAGAGACCTAGCTGACACACTGTTCAAAGGATCGAAACCAAAATATAAACTTAAGTTTTTTAGGGGATTCCTTAGGGGGTTTCTCTCATTTTCTCTCTATTCCCCTATTAATCCAGTCAAATGGTACCTACTTTTAAATTGCGTTAATTAGAAGTTTGATGAAATTTTAATGGTAGATAGGGGGTGCCAATATATAGGACACTCCAGCCAAGTTTCCTTCCTCGGATTCCGCAAGGGGTGGCCGTCATCTTGAATTTTAGGGATGAAATCATATCTTGGTAAATACTGCTTGTATACGTGAAAAATTACAATTATAACAATAATTGTTAGGGAGGATGTATCCAACAACTTTTGTTTGGAAATTTTTTTGGAATTTCTTATTATTCAAAAGTTATAAATTCTCAAAAATGACACCGTTGAGAGTGGAAACGGTTTTTTCGATTTTACAACAAAACGGTCAATCGGGACGAAAAATGGTTATGACAAAAGTTGTAGCTTTTGAGTTACTACAGTATGCATGTGTTCAACATTTTTTTTGCTTGTTTGGTGCGAATATAGAGGGCGCCAAAAGTCGACCGGCGCTAATATTTTTGAATTTTGCACATAACAAATTAATCAAAGTCATCCCATTTTCACCAAATACATGATTAAGGGGTTTCCGGGGTTGCTGATTAAGAATCCGTTATCGAATTTTCAAAAAACAAAATGGCGGATGAAATTACGAAAAAAAAAAATTTAGATTGGCACTCCATACATTTAACTGAGGGTTGAAAAAAAAATTCCAGTGCACATAAGCGTTTGAGGTATTATCTATACTAATATTATAAAGCTGAAGAGTTTGTTTGTTTGTTTGGCTGAACGCGCTAATCTCAGGAACTACTAGTCCGATTTGAAAATTTTTTTTTTTTGTTAGATAGTCCATTTATTGAGGAAGGGTATAGGCTATATAATATCACGCTACGACCAATAGGAGCGGAGCATCAATGAAAAATGTTGCAAAAACGGGAAAAATTATTCCTTTTGAGAGCTTCCGCTGCGTAAACGGTTAAAGTTACGCAAAAATCATGTATGACGGAATTGTTCCCCTTTAAAAGTTCTAAAAAAAGTCCGCGACAGCATATGTCTATCTTTTAAGGTTGACTCACTATAACTTTTTTTATGGTAATCAAATTTGTTCGTAATTATAATATTCAAGCGAACGAGCGAAGCGAGTGAGTAGTGTATTGCACCCGGGTTTTCTTAGCACCTGGGCAAAGCCGGACGGGTACCGCTAGTCGTAAGATAAGTCTTAGAAAATGATATAGAAGTTTGAAAATGACTTTTTTATTTAAGTTAATAGTTGGTGAGATATGCGCTTCTGAAGTCGCAAAAAGTATGCCCCCCCCTCTAACTTTTCAACTATGGGGTGGAAAATTCTGAAAAAATTAAAGGTAGTAAAACTTATAAAATACTTTCAACGAAAATTGATTTCTATTAGAAATGTTGTCTAGTTTTTGAGAGATGGGATATTTTCGGTTACGCAAGTAGTATATTTATGAGAGTTCTTCAAGCTTTGTACTCCAGAATCCAGAATTCTCATAAATATACTATTTACACGCTATTTAAAAGACTATAATTTATTATTAATTTTCAATTTTAACCGTGAACGTTTATCCCGACTACGGAACCCTTCACTGTGCGTGGTCCGAAAAGCACTTTACCGTATTTTTATATTTTAAATTGTTATCCAATACCTAATACCTATATATTTTCATTATAAAAAAAAATAAAAGTCTTCGGGATTCGAACCTGGGCTTGGCGTTTGTACCTGTCGGTAGACGTTTACTTTACCGTAGAGCTACAGCTGGCTTACCTCAACATAGTTATACATGTTGTGTTTTGTTTCACATGACAACTACTTCCTCTTATTTCCGTAACATCTAATAGTTTTCAAACGCCACCCCAGTATGAGGCATTAGATGTTACTCACGTCAAAAATCCGATCTTCAATGAAATCAGGGCGGAGTCCGGTCAAAACCGGATCTAGATCAGATGGTAACCCTATTCGGGCGCATTATATATAATAGACGAACGTGTATCATAAATGTTTTATGTCTAATGATCTAGTAATACTTATATTATGTGTTCAGTAAAGATCAGAGTCATGAATCAGAAGCTATTGTTATTTGAAGCGGTGTGCAACACTCATCTGTTTAGCATTGTTAATGCAGAGGCGTGGTCCTCCCGATGGAAACACTAAAGTAGGTGAGTGAGTACCAACTACGTAACAATAACACTGTTACATTATGTTTATGCATATTCAAATTCGTTTAACAACTACTGCACTTAAGTTGTGACACAATGTTAACATTATGTGTTAATTGTCCGAACCACTGTTGCCAGATTTGGGGTTAAAATCTCCAGATCTAAAAGATTTTACTATCACAGTGAGCTACGAATAATTTCATATACAGGATGTCCCAGACATGACTCTCCAGGTTTGTATCTCGATTTTTACTAATGTAAAAACCTTAACCTTAGCAACAAAATTAGTTAGATAGGTAAATACCAATGTCAAAAATTAAATGCCACGAAATTGTTTAAAGAAGAACAAAAAAGAAGAATTATTGCAATTTTTTTTAATTGCATCGTGTTAGTAATCAGTCCATGTAGACTATAAATTAATATTAACAATAAAAAGTGGTGGAACCTTTGGTGTAAAGATACAAAATGTTATAATTACCACAAAACACCAAACCATAACAAACACTCTCGACGTACGTTTCGCCAACCAAGTTGGCATCATCAGGAGGTGATTAAAAATTTTTAATCATCTCCTGATGATGCCAACATGGTTGGCGAAACGTACGTCGAGAGTGTTTGTTATGGTTTGGTGTTTTGTGGTAATTATAACATTTCATAAATTAATATGATAATAGAATAATGGCAACGCACTTCACTTAATTAAGCTATGTCTGGTAAGTCAAGCACATGGTGTCTTTTTAGTTTTTAGTCTGGATATTGTTGTACAAATTATTATCTAATAAGTTTATGGTAAGCTGGTTGGTATGGTTCTGTAGTCCATGATACTATGATATAGTATTATGCTGTAGTCTTTCCTGGTATCTGGTGCTGTAGTGTCTGATTTCTTCCTTGACAGTTGGTGAAGAGTGTCATTGGTAACGTACCATGGTGCATCTGCTATCGTGCGCAGTGTACAGTTGATTGAAACGTTGTATTGTTGCAATTGCTTGATTTGCTGACTGTGCCTCATAATTGGATTCTGTAGGCCCATACCGGTTTTAGGATGACTCTGTAGAGCAACAATTTGTTTTCAATTGTCAATTGAGATTTCCTTTCGATAAGCAACCAGATTTTCTTCCTTTTCATGACCAGTTGCTTTCTTTAGACCATGTCAGGTGTCGATCGAGATGCATCCCTATAGGTACTTTGATTCGTCGGCTTGGGGTAGTTTGGTGTTATTTAGTTTGACAGCAGGACATGTTTGTCTATTTAACGTGAAAGTTATTGCAATATTTGATGAAGGAATTTGCTAGTATGAAATATTACCTATATTAAGTAAATCTTTTTTTTTGTTGAATTTTTAAAATGCAACTCTAGAGTAATTGATACATTACCATCAAAAGTCAAATTACAATATTATTTAAATTAAATTTAAAAACTGGTAACTAGATGAATAAAAGTGTAAATTATGTTAAGTCCGCTACTGTAAGTGTCTACATGACATATTCTATGTAAAGTTTGATTGCGTTTATCTAAAAAAATTTCTTATATAACATTGGTAATTAATTACACGCTTAAAAAGAAAATAAAAAGCTCTATCAGAATAGCTAAAATAATTCCAAGTTTTCATGGTTTCCGGGCTTGTAGGCCGTGGTCCGGTGGTATTTCTATTACCTAACGTTTCGTCTACAACTGCGGTAGACATTCTCAAAGGCGATGTGGCAGCGGTCGAAGTGTGCTCCTTGGCGGCTCACAGGTCAGTGTGTCAGTGACTGGTGTCCTGACACACTGACCTGTGAGCCGCCAAGGAGGACACTTCGACCGCTGTCACATCGCCTTTGAGAATGTCTACCGCAGTTGTAAACGAAACGTCAGGTAGATATACCACCGGACCACGGCCTACAAGCCCGGAAACCATGAAGACTTGGAACAATGCCGGCCGTGAAAGCTTGCACACCTAGCTAAAATAATACTTGTGGTGTTACTTAAAAAAAAAGTTTAATGTTGCCTCTTTGACCTTATATTGAGGTATCATCGATAATTTACCGCCATTTTGTAGAGAATTTCATTCCATTTACGACTATATAGAATTTGATGGGGTTATTTTCAAAAATAATCGAGATACAGACCTGGGGAGTCATGTCTGGGACACACTGTATAGTGTTTCCACTGAATCCACTCGAATTCTGAGATGAGACCAAGATTAATTTGTCGAGATCCTTCCGAGACGAGAAACTAGGTTCGAGAAATCTTAACAAAATTGTGGATTATCCAAATAATAATAATATCTTTAAATTATTATGGAATCAGTATTGGGCTTGATGTCTAATCGAGTGTTGAAGTCTTTTTGCTCTATAAGTCTGTTCAATGATGTCTTTTTAAATGTATTTTGAAGCGGATGTTTAAGTTTATGGTTCTGCGACTGCCGACTGACATAAATAAAAATTAATATGGAATAACAATATATAATGCTGCTTGCTTGAAGAATATTGTAATATTAATATTAAAATATTTTACGATTTAAATTTCACCGCTTTAATGAATTTAAGTAACTACATGCAAATTAATTTTTTTTATGTTTTAGTAACAAAACTTTGATTTTCACTTACGATAATAATATATATATAATTTTTTTTGTATTTTTATGTAAAATTTTTCTTTGCTTCCTATTGTAAATATTAATGTATTAAATGTTCTGAAAAATATAAGCAAGAGCATAGTAATAAATATTTCTAAGTCGCTTTCGAAAATATGTAACATCATGGGTCATAAATTACAAGCGATCATATAAACTAAAATGCTTTGAGCCTTCAATTCATAACATCTTTCATGTAGATCTGCTCTTTGTCTCCTTTTATTATTTTTTTAAATGAAAGTCACCAATTGCCAGTACCAATTAATAAATTTATATTTTTTGAATAGTAAATTGAAAATCAAATTAACAATTTCAACAGTTTTCAAATTTTAAACTGGAATTGATGTGTTTGTAGTAGACAAGCCATATAAACAACAGCATTCGTACGATCTTTCCTTATTTTGCGGATATCGATTAGTTGGTACCTAACATTACATTAATCAAAATACAGATAATCTGTATTTTGATTATTATAAAGCATGTCCGGCCACAAGAGAAGAACGACATTCAAAGTAAAGTTGTCTAAATCTAAACTAATATATTATAAAGAGAAAGGATTCCAATGTTTGTAATGGATAAACTCAAAAACTACTTAACTGATTTTAAAAATTCTTTCACCTATAGAAAGCTACATTATCAGCGAGTAACATGGGCTGTATTTTATTTTCAAAAAAATTAGAAAGGGGTAATAAATCATAAATTCTTATCTCTGGAACTACTAAACCGATTCTAAAAATTCTTTCACTAATAGAAAGCTACGCAGGGGGGGAGATTCTCGCGAGGGGGTACTCGCGGCGGGGGGTAATAAATCATAAATTATCTCTGGAACTTCTAAACCGATTCTAAAAATTCTTTCACTAACAGAAAGTTACGCAGGGAGGGGAGATTCTCGCGGAGGGATAACAAATTAGGGGGGGAGATTCTCGCGGGGAGATAACAAATTAACAATGTACTTAATATATACGTGAGCGGAGCAATGGGTGACCGCTATTAAATCATAACTTCATACCACCCGGGTCCGCTATATATCATAAATTCATAGCACCCGGGCGAAGCCGGACCGGGCCGCTAGTTACAAATATAAGCTCTCGCATGAAATTATTTCAGCGGTACATTGTGCTATATATTATACTAGCCGTTACCCGTGGCTTTGCCCACGTATTTTTCGATTTATGATTTATTATCCCCCCGCGAGAAATTCTCCTCCTGCGAAGCAAAGCCGGGCTGGTGGTGTTTATTCGCTCGAATTTTATAATACATAACTCACTCGCTTCGCTCGTTCGCCCGGATTTTATTAATACATTACTCACTCGCTTCGCTCGTTCGCTCGAATTTTATTAATACATTACACACTCGCTTCGCTCGTTCGTTTGAATATTAATTATACATTACTCACTCGCTTCCCTCGTTCGTTTGAATATTAATAATACAATTCTCACTCGCTTTGCTCGTTCGCTCGAATTTTATTAATACATTATTCACTCGTTTCGCTCGTTCACTCAAATATTAATAGCACATTACTCACTCGCTTCACTCGTCCGATCGAATTTTATTAATACATTATTGCTCACCTACGTTATATAGGGAGCTCCTGTGCAAAATTTCATGCTTCTAACTTCAAAAATGATGAACTTCCATACAAACTTTCAACCCCTATTTAACCCCTTTAAGGGATGAATTTTCAAAAATCCTTTCTTAATACTCATCTACGTTATATAAGGAACTCCTGTGCAAAATTTCATGCTTCTAACTTAAAAAATTACGAACTTCCATACAAACTTTCATCCCCTATTTAACCCCCTTAGGGGATGCATTTTTAAAAATCCTTTCTTATTGCTCACCTACGTAATATAAGGAACTCCTGTGCAAAATGTCATGCTTCTAACTTTAAAAATGACGAACTTTCATACAAACTTTCATCCCCTTTTTAGCCCTTTTAGGGGATGCATTTTCAAAAAAAAATCTCTTAGTGCTCACCTACGTTATATAAGAAACGCCTGTGCAAAATTGCATGCTTCTAACTTCAAAAACGACGAATTTCCATACAAACTTTCATCCTCTATTTAACCCTCTTAGGGGCTGAATTTCGAAAAATCCTTTCTTAGTGGGTGCCTACGTCACAAAAGGAACCTACTGTCCAAATTTCAAGTTTATATCTTCAGCGGTTTGACCTGGGCGTTGTCTGTCAGTCAATCAGTCAGTCAGTCAGTCAGTAACGGAACTGTTTTATATATATAGATAAGAGAAATATAAAAAATTGCCTACTGTTGGCACTGCGGGGAAATTGGAAACTCGTTCGACGCGAAATTGGGAGCTTCGGGTTCGAGTCTCGGCAGTGGCATTTACATTTTTTAGGCGCGATCTTAGCGAAGCTAGAAGCGCCTATATACACTCGCTTTGTCTGTACGTCTGTGAATCTGTGAATCTGTCAATCTGTGAATCTGTCAATCTGTCAATCTGTAACGGATTTTTTGTATCAGTCGTACAGCCCAAACGGGTTAACCGATTTTAAAAAACTTTTTTTTGTTCGATTCCTCTCGGGGTCTATTTGATCCTAACGTCGCCCGATTTTTGAATTTTGGCCCCAGAGGGGAGCAAATTAGAAAAAACGGTGTTTTTTGCTTATAGTTTGCTCAATTTAAGTCAGATTGATTCGAAACCTGTCTTAAACGAAAGAGCAGAAAATTTTAGATAGATTTCATGTATAATATTGTGTCAAAACTGTTTTTTTATACAGATTTATATGATTATTAAACGAAATAAATGCGACTTTATCTAATAAATCGCGAACTTGTTTCGGTTGTCCTTGTCTGTTGCACAGTGTGATATGGATATTGGAAGATAGCGTATGTTCTGTCTTATATTGCATTATTTAAATATAGTTATTCATTTTTTTGACTGCTGATGTTTGAATTTAAGTTTATAAAAACCCTGGCCTACTGAGTTAAAATGACGTGTAACTAATTATTGACGTCGATCGGATGGCGAGACCTAGGGATCGGACCAAAATTTCTCGACGTTCATACCCCGGCTTTCGTCCGGGTGAAATCGTACTTTTGGATTTTCACCCCCTTCCCGTGATCCGATTGAGTTGAAATTTTGCACACATGTGTAGCTCCGGTGACAATACAATATTATGGTAACTAGCTGACCGGCCCGGCTTTCGTCCGGGTGTAAATCGTACTTTTGAATTTTCACCCACTTCCCGTGATCCGATTGAGTGGAAATTTTGCACACATGTGTAGCTCCGGTGACAATACAATATTATGGTAACTAGCTGACCGGCCCGGTTTCGTCCGGGTGTAAATCGTACTTTTGAATTTTCACCCACTTCCCGTGATCCGATTGAGTTGAAATTTTGCACACATGTGTAGCTCCGGTGACAATACAATATTATGGTAACTAGCTGACCGGCCCGGCTTTCGTCCGGGTGTAAATCGTACTTTTGAATTTTCACCCACTTCCCGTAATCCGATTGAGTTGAAATTTTGCACACATGTGTAGCTCCGGTGACAATACAATATTATGGTAACTAGCTGACCGGCCCGGCTTTCGTCCGGGTGTAAATCGTACTTTTAAATTTTCACCCACTTCCCGTGATCCGATTGAGTTGAAATTTTGCACACATGTGTAGCTCCGGTGACAATACATTATTATGGTAATTAGCTGATCGGCCCGGCTTTCGTCCGGGTGCAAATCGTACTTTTGAATTTTCACAGGCAAAAGGTCTTTCTACGGTAACGTTTCGGATAAATGTAATAAAATCAGACTAAGGAAATAAAGCACACTAAACAATTGTAAAGTCACGTCACGAAGTAGCGTAACGTCACTTTTGTAAAAATTATCCGATCCTTTTGAAAATTAATATTTGAGAGTTTTATAGGACACAAAAAAATAAAATGGCGTCAGATTTCAAAATGGCGTCCATATGTACTTTTTTGTAAACATTATCTGATTCTTTTGAAAATTAATATTTGAGAGTTTTATAGGACACAAAAAAATTAAATGGAGTCAGATTTCAAAATGGCGGCCATATGTACTTTTTTGTAAGAATTATCAGATCCTTTTGAAAATTGATATTTGAGAGTTTCATAGAACACAAAAAAATAAAATGACGTCAGATTTCAAAATGGCGGCCATTATATATACTTTTTTGTAAAAATTATCCGATCCTTTTGAAAATTCATATTTGCGAGTTTTATAGGACACAAAAAAATAAAATGACGTCAGATTTCAAAATGGCGGAAATATGTAGAGCTCCTTTCTAAAAATTATACGATCCTTTTGCAAATTGATATTTGAGAGTTTCATAAGACACAAAAAAATAAAATGACGTCAGATTTCAAAATGGCGGCCGTATGTACATTTTTGTAAAAATTATCCGATCCTTTTGAAAATTGATATTTGAGAGTTTCATAGAACACAAAAAAATAAAATGACGTCAGATTTAAAAATGGCGGCCAAATGTACTTTTTTGTAAAAATTACCCGATTCTTTTGAAAATCGGTATTTGAGTTTCATAGGACACAAAAAAATAAAATGACGTCAGATTTCAAAATGGCGGCCATATATACTTTTTTGTAAAAATTATCCGATCCATTTCGGTATTTAAAAGTTTCATAGGACACAAAAAAATAAAATGATGTAAGATTTAAAAATGGCGGCCGTATGTACTTTTCTGTAAAAATTATCCGATCCTTTTGAAAATTGATATTTGAGAGTTTCATATAACACAAAAAAATAAAATGACGTCAGATTTCAAAATGGCGGCCATATGCACTTTTTTTTTAAATTATCCGATTCTTTTGAATATTGATATTTGAGAGTTTTATAGGACTCAAAAAAATAAAATGGCGTCAGATTTGAAAATGGCGGCCATAATATGTACTTTTTTGTAAAAATTATTCGATCCCTTTGTAAATTGATATATGCGAGTTTTATAGGACACAAAAAAATAAAATGACGTCATATTTCAAAATGGCGGAAATATGTAGTACCTACTCCTTTGTAAAAATTATCCGATCCTTTTGAAAATTGATATTTGAGAGTTTCATAAGACACAAAAAAATAAAATGACGTCGGATTTCAAAATGCGGCCGTATGTACATTTTTATAAAAATTATCCGATTCTTTTGAAAATTGATATTTGAGAGTTTCATAGGTCACAAAAAAATAAAATGACCTCAGATTTCAAAATGGCGGCCATATATACTTTTTTGTAAAAATTATCCGATCCTTTTGAAAATCGGTATTTGAAAGTTTCATAGGGCACAAAAAAATAAAATGATGTCAGATTTCAAAATGGCGGCCGTATGTACTTTTTTGTAAAAATTATCCGTTCCTTTTGAAAATTGATATTTGAAAGTTTCATAGGAGACAAAAAAATAAAATGATGTAAAATTTAAAAATGGCGGCCGCATGCACTTTTCTGTAAAAATTATCCGATCCTTTTGAAAATTGATATTTGAGATTTTTATAGAACACAAAAAAATAAAATGACGTCAGATTTCAAAATGGCGGCCATATTTACTTTTTTGCAAAAATGATCCGATCTTTTTGAAAATCGGTATTTGGAGTTTCATAGGACACAAAAAAAATAAAATGACGTCATATTTTAAAATGGCGGCCATATGTAGGTACTTTTTTGCTAAAATTATCCGATCCTTTTGAAAATTGATATTTGAGAGTTTTACAGGACACAAAAAATTACTTCAGATTTCAAAGTGGCGCCCGTAGTATGCACTTTTTTGAAAAATTATCCGATCTTTTTGAAAATTAATATTTGCGAGTTTTATAGGACGCAAAAAAATAAAATGATGTCATATTTAAAAATGGCGGTCATTATGTTGTGTCTTTTTGTGTCAACACAACATTGTTTTGTTTTGGCAGTTTCTATTAGATACGCTTTTGAAACAAACAAGTAATTCAAAATTATAATTTCGTTGTGATCAGACCTATTTTAGACTCGTCTTGATTAAATCAAATTTTGTTGTGTTTTATTTATTTATTATTAATTTTATATAAGTATCTACGATAACATTAAATCAAGTCAAAAAGATCTTTATAATAGGTATACAGTGTGTCCACATACTCATCCTCAACATGGGGATCTCCGTTGTTATGGGAGATAGAGATTTGGTTAAATGAGACAAAATGTGCAGAATCTCCAGTACTACTACCCTGCGTAGTCAAACTTTCCATATTTTGCTTGGTTCGCGACCCACAGTTGAAAAACGAGATTTACCCATTTTCGTTTTTTGTTTATAACTCGCTTATTAAGTAAGTTAGAAAAAAAATATTTTCACTTTCTTAAGGCCCTTTTTTATGAAGATTTCAAATCTCTTTTCATATTTTTATTTACTTTTATAGTTTTAGAGATACTTGTATTAACTTTGTTTTTTTAAATACACGTCAAAGATGGCCATGACACCATTCGAAAGAGATTTTTTTTCTCTTTAATTTGATATGAGGGTTGATGGATTTATTTTCAAAAATAACAGAGTTATACGTAAAACACTGATTTTTAATAGTAGGCTATGCTAAATTAATTGATAAAACAACAGAAGGCTTAGCAAACAGTTGAAATTCGCGTTGGCTTAGTAAACGGCTGTTTTGTTTTAGCTGTCAAAGTGTAGTTTGTTGTTAATTTGCCAGTTTACTAAGTGATTTATTAAATTCACTTTTGTTATCATGGAACCATTTTGTAACAATAAAAAATTTGATATGTTATCTTGTTACATTCGATGTCACAAAAATTCGACCAGAGCTGCAAAAATGTACTTCGATCAGTATCCAGAACGAAGACAACCTCATTCGTCTATTTACAGAAACTTACGAGTAAATTTAATAAACTATGGATCATTTAAAAAGCCGTTTACTAAGTCAACGCGAATAAGTGAAGAAAACAAAACTACTGTTTTACGATCAATTGTTAAAAATCGCTTATTTTTCATTGTTACAAAGTAACAAAATGGTTCCATGATAACAAAAGTAAATTTAATAAATCACTTAGTAAACTGACAAATTAACAACAAACTACACTTTGACAGGTAAAACAAAACAACCGTTTACTAAGCCAACGCGAATTTCAATTGGTTGCTAAGCCTTCTGTTGTTTTATCAATTAATTCAGCATAGCCTACTATTAAAAATCAGTGTTTTACGTATAACTCTGTTATTTTTGAAAATAAATCCATCAACCCTCATATCAAATTAAAGAGAAAAAAAATCTCTTTCGAAAGGTGTCATGGCCATCTTTGACGTGTATTTAAAAAAACAAAGTTAATATAAGTATCTCTAAAACTATAAAAGTAAATAAAAATATGAAAAGAGATTTGAAATCTTCATAAAAAAGGGCCTTAAGAAAGTGAAAATATTTTTTTCTAACTTACTTAATAAGCGAGTTATAAACAAAAAACGAAAATGGGTAAATTTCGTTTTTCAACTGTGGGTCGCGAACCAAGCAAAATATGGAAAGTTTGACTACGCAGGGTAGTAGTACTGGAGATTCTGCACATTTTGTCTCATTTAACCAAATCTCTATCTCCCATAACAACGGAGATCCCCATGTTGAGGATGAGTCTGTGGACACACTGTATATTTCTTTGTAAAAATTATCCGATCCTTTTGAAAATTGATATTTGAGAATTTAATAAGACACAAAAAAATAAAATGGCGTCAGATTTCAAAATGGCGATCAAATAATAACTTTTTAATTGTATTATTTATATCTTTGATAAATTCGGTTTTATATACAATTCGTAAGAAGCATAGCTTCTGTCGGGTGTCTTACGACACATCATGACTTTTTTATTTAGCCTGTTCCGAGTAACGCTTAATAGTCAACCGTTGCTATGGAAAATTGTTTAAAAAATTCACTGTACCTACTATTTTTTCTATGTAATCCAATACATATTTATATTAGGTCTTATGGCTCATAGCCTACTACAAAATTATAAATCTTCTCAGTGTTATTTTCCCTATGTTCGATAAAACCGTTTACACACAGTACCTACATGAATATCGCGCCTTGTAATTCTTGAATTACTTGTATCCTCCAAAATTTTTTTTCTATATAGTCTTCTAAAAAAATATTATGATATCATTATGTTAATTCATTAATATAGTGAATTTATTGGCGGTAAGGAATCTGATCATATTGATTATTAATAATTT
Source organism: Mongoloraphidia duomilia (assembly GCA_039654895.1). Classification (NCBI taxonomy): domain Eukaryota; kingdom Metazoa; phylum Arthropoda; class Insecta; order Raphidioptera; family Raphidiidae; genus Mongoloraphidia; species Mongoloraphidia duomilia. Next base: position 23,520,439 of record CM077520.1, on the reverse strand, counting down.
TCATTGTTAACTTTAAATTAGTCGGCATAACTAAAAGATTGGAATTTGAAGGTGCATAATAATGCAGAAACTGTTATGTTTACCCAGTCCAGGACCGTGAAATGTATTCGTATAACTTTTTCTGTATATAATGATTTTATATATCCGATCATTTGTAATTCATAAAAGAGTGAAGTGTTCCAAAGGTTTCCGTGTATTGATTGTACTTTCCACTAGTTTACATTTATGGGCTGGCTGCACTTCCACTACATATTAAGTATTTGTTATGTGAAGTGCATTAAACTTACTAATTGTATCAGTGGCGGCGCGTGAACATTTTAAATGGATGTTCTGCAGAGTCAACCCGGAGATTGGAGTAGCCCCCCCCTAATGAGGGAACCCCGAAAAAAAAAATTCAAAAATACATTTGATGCAATTTTTGAGTGTATTTTTTTATCTGAATAATTTGTCTATACATTATACAATGATTTCGCTAGCGCTAAGATCGTAAATAAAGTGATTTTTATAGCAATATTTTTTATTGTATTAAAAAAAAGAGTGTGTGTGTACTATGTACGCACGTCAGAAGCTATACTTCTTTTAAGTAACAAAACAAAAATAACTCCGAACATTTTATCCCGCGTGCCAGTACTAAACGTTTGTAAAAAAGACGATAAAATAATAAAATAAAGATATTAAATAAATAAATTTAATTTAATAAATTATTAATTTATTAAATATATTTATTTATGATATTTATATCTAATCATTTATTAAAAATAAAAAAAGTATGTTTGTATTGAGATTTGAACCCGAGACCTATTGCTTATAGAGCCACTACGTTACCGCTACACCACGAAGATACCTTACTGCATTGCTATATAATACGGTATTATAACCAAGAAAAATAATACTGTATTAGGTTCTGCGGACGCGTTTCAGCTTTTACGCGTATAAATCTGTCTCATTTTTACTAAGTCATCTCTCTTTAACACATTGGATTTTGGTTGGATTTAGGTGCAACACAAACTGCAGCACCTCCTGCAGGACTGTTTATAGAATATAGGCCTGCGGCGTGCCGTCATTCATAATAATGCTATGTGATTATGAAATTAAAACATATTATGCAGATTTACACAATATTTGAAATTAAAACATATTATGCAGATTTATACAATATTTTTTTTAATTGTGCGTTATTTTCTGGCAGTGCGACAGCTCCGCAGCTCTCATAGAGGAGCCGCCACTGAATTGTATTTAATTTTAATTGTACAGTGAGACCTCGACTTTTTTAATAAGCACGAACACTTTTAGTTATTGTCACCTATTTTATTTTGCATTAAATCAGGACCTGATAAATGCACCCCTGGTCAAAATTAACCCAGCACTTAGTTTTTCTGTTATATTTTTTATTGAATGAATTATTGGACTGGAATTACATTTTGTTTTCTGATGAAACCAGTGTACACTTTGATATTACCAGATGATCGTGAACGAGTATGACAACACCTGGAGATGATCTGCAAGGAAACCATAATATGGTGTTCTGAGGAAGAATTTGCTTCAACGCTCGCATAGAATTGCAAATCATTCGCCATGACTTCGCCATGATACTCGTTCACGTAAATCACGATCAATTCTGGTTCACATCAGAAAACAAAACATGCTTCCAGTTTAATAATTTCTTTAACACTCAAAATATAGCAGAAAAATCAAAATGAACAGGGGTTTATTTTAGATTATAATATATCAGCTATTATAGACGTCTGATAATTTTAGGATCATTATAGTGTGTATTAAATATAATATAAATATATAATTTCAGGGTACTATAAGCGGAGCAGTAAGGATACAATTATTAAGTACTTATAACAACTTTCGAAGAAAATTTATATTAGATAAAAAGGCGACGGATTCGCCCGGGTGCTAAGAATTTATGATTTATTATCCCCTCCCCCCTGCGAAACGAAGTCAGGCTGGTGGTGTTTTAACTAGTAAAAAAGTGTAGCAGAACTTTCGGTGTTCACGTGTTAATATACTATAAGTACTTATTAATACAGTATCGCCTATAGTCGAAATTCGAGCAATTGTATTCTTCCGTGCAGGAAAGGCAATATTTTTTTACCTGCCTTAACGGCAACATACACACATTTTTTTTTGTGCACATCTATGGCACAGTACCTTTCGAATGATATAAGTTTCATTCCCCTCCTTTCATAATAATTAGTAAAACGAAGGCGCAGAATTTTCGGTGTTCCCGTATTAATATATACAGATAATAAAGAAAAAAACAATTTTAATATTTCATATTACTCCAAGCTGACGCGATTTTGCAATCTTATATGTGGTATACTAATGTGTTTCACCCATAGACATAGAAATCTAGGGACGTGTACAACCGAGTGGTTGTATGCTGTTAAGGGGGTGGGGGCGGTGAGGAAACAAGTGTGCTCACATTCTATTGGTCGCTTCAGTTGCGCAAGCGTTTTACGAGGAATTGAGCATGCGCAAAGGCGCGAACTACTGCATCTGGCGCTATTGAGCATGCGTAAAGACGCGGCCATAGAACGTGGGCACATGTATAGCATGGACTCCATAAGACAGGCATGCACCCTTCCCTGAATAGCTTCCCCCTCGTCTAAAGTGGTACTTTATACTCTGTTCCTATAGATTCCTATGTCCATGGTTTCACCACACATGGTGCACCACAGAGCTGCGTGAGCCTGTAAGCAGCCGTCTTAGGCCAAGCAGGGGCCCTTGGACACACAAAGTTTGGAGGCTCTTTTAGAAATCCAAAAAAAACCTGAATGAAAACATCAGAATGTACTTTTGTTTAGTGACTTTATTGGTTATTATGGTTAGCTTTATACAAATCAAAAATAATGTGCGAATGTGTTTTTTTAAATTGATTACCAAATTGGATAAAAAAATGCATAGGCACTGGGTCTCGGCATTTTGGGGTTCTCATTAGGCCGGGGGTTCTGGTTTAGTGCCCCACGTGTCCTTATGGTAAAGACGGAACTGCCTGTAAGAGTGTTATATTTACATGCTGTGTCGAGGGCATTTCGGTTCACTTGCTAAAGAAGTTTCACTACAAAAGTTTAGAGCCTAAATTTTCTTGGAATGTACGCAAGGAGGCAGGACTAAATTTCATGTCAGTAATTTTTTTTTATAAATTGCAGACCTATATTTTGTCACTGGAGGTTTTTTAACTGAACCGAAAAATCAAGTTTTAATTGTAACTCATTTTTATAATTTATTTAATACGGGAGTTGAGACAAAAACAATTAATAAATTATGACAAGAAGGCAGGAAGGCAGTTTAATTATACATCGGCTTTTAACTTTACAAGTTTCTCACAGTTCAAGTCTATTAACCATAATATAACAAAAACGAATTAGTTTGTAATTTCAATTTCAAAAAATCTGTAGTTGAAAGGCAACGTGGTTTATGTTTAGTTTTGGACGCCAAATGGAATTTATTCTATAATCAACGTTGATATTAATTTTGAACCATTTTTATTATGTGAAAGATGAATTGGGTTTGAGAATAGCCAACATTGTAGATATACCGTTGTTTATTTTGCGTCTCTACGGTTTGTCAATTAGAAATCCCTGGTTTGCAGGTTCCATTCTGAGAAATGATGAAAGTATCAATTGGATTTTGAAATGATTGTTGAAATTAATAATATTATATATTTTATTATATTATATTTTATATATTTCACTCTGTGTTCACTGACAGTGAAGAGTCAGTCAAATTAAAATGTTAAATAATAAATAATCTTAAAATACAATATTGAAATATTCATCCATATAGGCAAGACACTGCAATATAAGTTTTTAACTCTTTTTTTAATAGGTAAGAATGATATTATCTAATTTCTTAAGTTAGCTGGTAGGTGATCGAAGCATTTTATGGACATAATTAAAGGCACCTTTACTGAGTATGAATTAGTGCTTGTCCCAGATGACCCTGGCAATTGGTGACCTAAAAAATAAATAGAAAAAGACGAATGCAAAATACATAACCAATTGACGCGTACAAAACTGCACACAATTATTGCATTGTCAGTGACACGTGGAATTTAAATTTGTATTTATAAAAAAATGTGTCAAGAAAGGAATATAAATTTGCAACGCGTCGTCAGCTACAAACAATATCGCAATAATTGATTATTTCGGCAAATTACCAATTTTTATTTTCTTTTGTCAGTTTTGTAACAAATGAGTCTTGTTCACTGAATTTTAAAAAGTTTTCTCCATGAAGATGTCAAAAAACAATGTTTTGACGGAATGATTAATAATCTGATAAAATAAGCATTTTTGTTAGATTTTTATACAACATTAATGCTCTAATTATAACAATAGGATGAGTAATAATAATTTAAATTCTATTGTTGCCTTTAGAGACAAAAACGAAACTTCTACATTGAATAAAATATTTTCGAATATGCAAGTAATTCAAGAATAACAATGCGCGACAGTTCATTCGACATAAACCAAATATACAGTTTGATGCTGGAGTCAAATTGTATGAAAATGTTCCGTTGGAAAGCAGCCAATTATATAATTGATTCGAAACATACTGGAAAAAATCATTTTACCAACCATTGTCACAGTTAGGACTCTAACCTGAACATTTCCACTTTTGCGGCGGAATGAGCTTAAATTTACTCAACCGTGACAAGATTACTAATCTAACATTCCCCTTATATGCTTCGGAATCAATTGATTTTCACTGCATGCGAGAGTTAATTTATTATAGCTAGGTAGTAGCTGTGAATCTTCGTTCTTATTTCAAACACCCTTAAATGGGATATATTAAATACATAATATATCCCATTTAAGGGTGTTTGAAATAATTTTCACTTTCATGATGAGCTCTAGCTAGAACGAAGATTCACACCTACTACCTAGCTATAATAAATTAACTCTCGCATGTAGTGAAAATCAAAAATCGTTTTTCAATACAAGATTTTTTTCAATGTAAAATGACATGTCAAGCGTTAAAAATCATGTTTTTAACCGAATTTAAACGTAATTTGCAATGAATAACTTTGAAATAAAATTTTACTACTGAAACATATTTGACGATGCAAAAATGCTTCAAAGTTGATTTTTTTATTGTAAATTGATTGGAAATGGTGAAATAAAGTCGATTTGATTGAAAACAGAAATTTTGCAAGTCAAAATTTTTTCTCTGGAACTACTGAACTGATTCTAAAAATTCTTTCACTAATAGAAAGCTGCACTATCCCTGGCTTCGCTTCGTAGGGGGAGAATTTCGCAAGGGGAGGGAGTAATAAATCATAAATTATTAGCACCCGGGCGAATCCGGACGGACCGCTAGTCTGTTATAAAACTCTAAACCCTGTAGGTACTTTGGCAGTTAAGAAATTGCTACTGGATAATAGTTTTTTGAGTAGATAATAGTCATATGTTTTTGTTGAGTCAAAGCATTTTTCTGTATTTACAGCTGTAGACCTTTTCAATAGAATTCAAAAATTTTCCATGTAAATAAAAATAAATAATACTAAAGATGTAACTAAGTGGTATTTCTTTCTCTTGCAGAGAAAAATAAATTAGTGAGTGATCTGTGAAGGGTTAATTCACGTTCAGTGACAACAGAGTGGACTACCTGCAAGTCTGCAAAGTTTACCCAACTCTACTAGCAGGAGGACTGGGAGGTCGCCGTCGTGCCATAGAAGGGGCATCGTAACACAACCTGCACTATATCAAAGCTTAGATATTGTTGACTCGCGTTAATACATTGTTGTCGCTGTCCGTCGAACTAACCATTGTTTTTTATATCGTTTGTTGTGAATTCTGCTAGTGAACGGTTCGTGTGAACGCTTGCTTATTGTTATTAATAATTGTTGTGTTGGACTTTCAAAATGCAGCTCATTCATAGTGTAAGTGCATTTTTGTTAAACATTTTGTTTGGTGTTGAAGGAGTGGATTTAGTCTTAGGCCCGGGCATAGGGCGGCAAGTTTTTGGGGGCGACTTCAACAGAGGAAATTAATAATTATTAATCTTTTAATGATAAAAAAAATGAAAACTCTTACGTTCAGGCTGAAAAATTGAGCGAACCAGGTAATTTTTGAGTTTTGACTTACAAAAAAGTCCGCTAGATGTGTATGGATTGCGTGTATATAGGTACCTACTTATTTGTATATTTTTACTTTTCATCATTTGTCATTAGAAAAGTATCTTATACTATTAAGAGGGGCGCGACCATCTCCGGGGCCTAGGGACAATTTGAGTTAAATCCGCTCCTGTGTTATTACTTTTTGATTTTAAATTTTATTATGAAACCTGTTAGATATTATATTAAAAGAATTTTTGTAATGCCTAGAAAAGTTATTTATTTTTTTGAAACAAATTATATTTTAAAAGATTTTGTGGCCTTGAAAAATGAGAATAGCCGAGATTGATAGGATACTTTTGTTTATATACGTTAGTATGGTAAGTCCAGTGCCCAGCTCCCAGGTTTTAATTTCAGAACTGGTGAAAGTGTCAGTTGGATTTTCAATTTATGGTTAAGAAAAATGATATAGGTACATCTCTACATAGTATAAAATGAAGTCAATTTCCGCGTCTGTCTGTCTGTATAACCGCTAACTCCTCCTAAACCACGCAACGGATTTTGATGCGGTTTTCACCATCAGTTAGATAATTTTTCACGGAAGCAAACGAGCGAAGCGAGTGTGTAATGTAATTATAATATTCAAGCGAACGAGCGAAGCGAGTGAGTAGTGTATTGCACCCGGGCTTTCTTAGCACCGGGCGAAGCCGGACAGGGCCGCTAGTTGAAAATATAAATTGCTATACTAGGTCTAGATCACAGTATACTTATAGCTGTGGTCTAGACTTTAGATTCTTTAAGATAACCAGCTGACGGTGGTTTATTTACTGATTTAAAGTAGATTATAGACGCTCGACAACTGAGTTGTGCTTTAATAAGTTTTATATTATAAATTCTTTCTATAGTTTAATGCGGAAGGAAAAAACATTCATTCAATTGCATTTTTATTATAATTTAATTTTAGAAACATCAAATTATATTTATCTATATAAATAAAAGGATAACGTTCGTCGTTGGGCGCGAATCACATTAAAATCACTGGACAGATTTTAATGAATCTGTCCCAACTTCGGTTGCAGGGGGAGAGATTCTTGCGGGGGCTAGGGTGATAATAAATCATACTTCACTTCGCAAGGGAAGAATTCCTCGCGAGGGGGTATAATAAATTAACAATATCTATATGTATAGTACGGTATAATTAGACATTGACCCGGACATTTGAAACCTCAAGCTAAAAATTGGTGGAAATGTCAAAGAATAGTGTTCTGATTGATATCCCAAACTTCCCAAAAAATCCCTCTGGGGGAAAATCCGCCATCTTGAAAAAACCACGAAATTTTGCCACCTTTATTACTTTTTTAGAAATATCTCAGAAACGGTCGACTTAAGCACTTCTTCCACTATGTAATGTTTTAAAGAAAATTACATTTCCTACAATTTTTATTCCTACAACTTTTCTGTGGTACTAATGGTAAGCGCGCTAGTCGCTACAGCTTCTTGAAAATCACGCACTTTTTGTAACCTTGGTAACCAATTGTTATGATGTTAAGTCCTTTTCAATAGCTTTATTTATTGTGTTCTTCATCGAATTTTAAATTAAAAATAACTATGTTCATAAAGCAAGGAACGCCCTAAACCGTGCTTTTTGTCCCATTTCGATATCTTTAAAAATTGAGAAGCTTTTGACAGTCAAAGTTGAAATCATCACAGAGTTTTACGTGTTATTTTTAACACGCGTTTCGAGTACCTTCCATACCGAATACAAAAAAAAATCCGTCTAGGAATTCATAGGAAATTTAACGCCCTAAACGATGTTTTTTGTCCTATCTCGATAACTTAAAAAATGTTCAACTTGTAAGCATTTAAGTTTACTTCAAAATCAGTTTTTTTCTTCTATTTGGCAATTTTTCATTCAATTCGCTTGAAATTAAATGCTTATAATTTAAAAATGTCTGAAGTTATCGAGATAGGACAAAAACATCGTTTAGGGCGTTAAATTTCCTATGGATTCCTAGACGGATTTTTTTTTGTATTCGGTATGGAAGGTACTCGAAACGCGTGTTAAAAAGAACACGTGAAACTCTGTGATGATTTCAACTTTGACTGTCTATAGCTTTTCAATTTTTAAAGATATCGAAATGGGACAAAAAGCACGGTTTAGGGCGTTCCTTGCTTTATGAACATAGTTATTTTCAATTTAAAATTCGGTGAAGAACACAATAAATAAAGCTATTGAAAAGGACTTAGCATTATAACAATTGGTTACCAAGGCTACAAAAAGTGCGTGATTTTCAAGAAGCTGTAGCGCGCTTACCATTAGTACCACAGAAAAGTTGTGGGAATAAAAATTGTAGGAAATGTAATCCTCTTTAAAACATTACATAGTGGAAGAATTGCTTAAGTCGACCGTTTCTGAGATATTTCGAAAAAAGTAATAAAGGTGGTAAAATTTCGTGGTTTTTTCAAGATGGCGGATTTTCCCCCAGAGGGATTTTTTGGGATGTTTGGAATATCAATCAGAACACTATTCTTTGACATTTCCACCAATTTTTAGCTTGAGGTTTCAAATGTCCGGGTTCGGGCAACTTTTTGTCGTATTTGCCTGAACTAATACTAAATATACGAGTATACGTGAGCAGATCCATGGGTGGCCGCTATTATATCATAATTTCATAGTTACTTAGTTACTACCCGGGCGAAGCCGGACGGGTACCGACTACCGCTAGTATGTAATATTATTAAATGATTGTTTGTATTCACCTAACCCATGGTTAAATTTAATCTCAGTAAGAGGAAATGTGGAATATTCATCTTGTTTTTCTATTATTTTACTTTTTCTAGTTAACTATAATAGCTGTTCATGTTTATTACTAGTTTCTGGGACTTGAGAATAGCCGAGCGATACCGTTGTTTATACGGCGTGGGGTGCGTCCACGCCTCCTCTATTATAAGTCCCCAGTCCCCAGATTCTAGCCCGAGAATCTGGTAAAAGTATCAATTGTATTTTCAATTTATTATTTAAAAAATAATACATTGAAAATATGAATTGATGCTTCCCTAAATAACCCTAGCTGTTGGTGTCCTTAAAAAAATCGGGCTTGTAGATACGATTCTTAAATAAAAGTGATATAATTTCCAGATTTAATTAGATCAATGTTGCACATTAAACAAAATATTTTATGATTTTGTATTTAAAGTTTCGTTATATATTATGATTCTATAATTAAAACGATGAGTCAATTATCTTGTAATTTTACTGCTCTGACATAATATCGTGTTTTGTTTAAATGGAGCATTCAGACTGAAATTAATTACTAGCAGGGTGTGTCACAGTCTCGCGTCTACACCTATGTGAACATGTAAATACTGACCATAGTCGACTGTGACAACACACCTGCCCAACTGTGCAAAGTAAAAACTGGTTCATTTACATGTTTAGCTATTTACTTTTAGTGTCTTGCATTAGTCGGTCACTTGGCTAAAACAGAAAGTGAAAATGTATCAGTTTTAACCCAAATACTTACGTTTTTAAGTAGCCTGCAGTTCAAACGACATCGCTTTTATTTATGTGTACAAATATTGATCATCTTAATCGATGATCATTTCTAATCAACATTAAATTATAAATGTTTACAGCATAGTAATTTGTATAATCTCATTTCTTTAATGTACGTCATCGATAATCACTCGCATGTTACTTGTACAACATCGATACATGTGTCGACCATTTTATCCACTTTTATCGATAAAATATCGTATTTTACCAAACTCTCAATTACAAACGATTGATAAATACATCCTTCTTGAAATAATACGATGCGCTATCTTCACCCACCATATGCGCCATCTTTTCGGTCTGATCGGAAAAGACGGCGCAAAGACGGAATTAAAAAAAAATTATCAAAAACAGACTGTTGACAATTAACAAAATTTGCTTTGCCATATCTGAATGAATTGTGAATTATAGACGCTCGACAACTTTGTCATATCGATATTATATAATTTGAACTATAGTTTGGTCAAATATAAAGTTCCTAAACTTATAAATAAATTGATAGGTGGGATTTCCGTTTAGGTGCGCCATCTTCGACAGATCTCCCCTAGGTACTTTTTCATAGTGTTAAAATTATAGCTGCACGAGTCCTCTATAGAGTATAGTTATAAAAGTAAAACGGTGCGCATTTAAAAGTAAAACGGCGTGCCATCGGAATTAAAATATATTATAGTTTAAATGCTGCGTTCATTTAAAAAGTAAAACGGCGTGCCTAACATACCGTTGGCACGCCGTTTTACTTTATAATGGGCGCCGTTTTACTTTTATTCTGAATTATTATGATAGGAATTTATTTGTTACACAATTTTATGATTCGTTGAAATATTGGTTCTATTCTCATTCATTTGAAATTATTTTGTAGACAGTTATTTTTTGAAATGTTCAACACTGTGAACAATTTCAATCGATTGAAATTATGCGCCAGCATTCAAACATTCATTTTAATTAAGTATAAAATTAATTTTTTAAAATATTCAATGTATCATAAAAATTGTGAAACAAATAAATTGCTATCATAATAATTCAGAATAAAAAGTAAAACGGCGTGCCTGTGCCATCGGAATTAAACTATATTATGTTTAAATGTTTCTTTCGTGTCAAGACATCATAAAAATCTGTATCATTTTTTTTAAGTATCGTTTTAAATGAACGAATTTATTTTTCATTCATTTATAAAAATGTTTGACATTAAAAAGTAAAACGGCTTCTTCTTGATTCAAAATCACCTAATAAAATTTTTCGTATGCTAACTATCGTTCGGTATATAAAATAAGAAAAGTCCGGAAATTTTCTAGGAAATCAGGAATTTTGTTCGGAAATCTTTTTTTTTCATTCTGGCATCCCTACTCGGGGTACAATTGAGTGGGAGTTAAGGAGGGAGGTGAATAAGCAACCGCGCAACTCCGAATTTGTGTCCAAATCTCATCTGTTAGACTGATCATTGAAAATGCTTTGGAAGAAAATGAAATCCTCTGTGAGGAAAAAACTACCTTGATTGATACAACATAATATCTTTCCGGTTCAGTGCATGTAACAATGATAATTAACGTTTGGATAATCGACGCTCTACTGTACTACCAAGAATACCGTGTATTTACGATAGATACCAGTGAAATTAAGAATTGCATCCAAATTGTACTCAAAAAATAAGCGACAAATGTTATATATTTCTTTAATTATATATTATTATTTTTGGTTACAACAATGGTTGTATGTTGTTCTTTTAATGCATGAACTGTGTGTTTATTATTATCATCATCATATAATATGATATATCGTGTTAAAATATTGTTTAATGTGTATTGTAGAAACTTTTTATAAGTTAGGTGATTATGTAACTGTCAAATGGTTCCGCCTTGTAATACTAATGTCATATTATCCACAACAAAAAAAAACTGGTTCTGCGCAAAACACTGTCACCGTGTGGAATTCATATCTCCGCACGGTTTCATGTTATCTAGCCAATGGGCACTTGTTGAGGAATTATAAATGCATTTATCTTTGCAAGTTGTCACTGTCTATTTGCCATACTCACTATAAAATAGCTGCTTTACATGCCATGATGCCTGTATAGATGGATGGATTGTAGATTATAGACGCTCTGACTTCTGAGGTTAGATATAGGCTAAGGGAAAACTGAACCTTTCAGGTTCATTTTCTGGCACAGAAAACGAACCTGAAGGGTTCGAAACACTAACGTTATGTATTTAATCCTGGGGATTAAATATATTTTCTGAATTATAGTGACTCGCAAAAAAAATAAATATCTAGTACCTACTTTTATATTTATTTATATAAAAGGGTATATGAATTTGCTCTTTTCTTCAAAAAAAAAAAAAAAGTAAAAAAGAAAATGAATTGGCTCCTTATTTTTTTACAGAGGAAAAGTTTACTGGACAAATGTTCATATTTTATATATTTACAAACTCTTCAAATTTTGATCATATCTTTGTGTTACACTTCATATTATATATTTTTATTTCGGTGATCGTACACAACTTTGTTTTTTTTTCTATTTTAAATGCATTTGGATTGTAACCGGAAGTTTCGATGACGGAAATTTAAAATTAAAACATCAAAATTTTAAACTTTAAGCAACAAAAATTAAATAAATTATTTTTTAACACTCCGGATTTCCAGTTTTGTCAGTTGGTATTTTACAAAATAGAAACTCCAAATTGCATAGTTCGACAAATATCTAAATCAACGGAGAATGTTTATGGATTAGATTAAAGTGTGTATAAAGTTCTGTTCTTTGAGTACCTATATAAAAGCCTCATAATACGTGAACCGAATTTTACTGAAAATCAGTTCAGACGTTTGTAGATTTTGCTTGAAAAATACTTTTTTGCAACACTTGTATTAAAAGTACAATTTTAGATGGCTATGTACCGTTTGTTAAGTGATTTTTTACGGAAGCTTCTGCTGTTTTCGAACCGTAGTGCGTAAATAGTAAATTGTATATCTAGATGTGTAATGAACTATTTACAGTCATACGAGTCGTAAACCATTACGCATGAGAAATAATATATGGTATTTTTTGCCATACCCACTATAAAATACCTACTTTTTACCATACCTACTTCAAAATATCTATTTTTCACTTCATTTAAAAAAAAATTGAGTTCATTTGCGTCGGCATCTTTCCTTCTACAGTATGCCATGAAGGTCGTGAGTAAGTAATAACAGAAGTTACTATGGCAACCGTTTACTTACCGCCCTAGTGCGGTAAGTAAAACATTTTCCGCACACCTGCCTGTTAAATGACTCATTAAAGGGCCGCTATACATACATCGAAAGTAGCTATTTTGTAGACTTTAGTGGCAAAAATAAATTTTAACGCACTCCGTGCTATAAAGTTATAAATACTGTTTTGTTTTATTTTAAAACACGCGTGTGTTAAATAGTACTTTATAGATTACTTTGCTATATTATATAATGTCACTAATAAAATATTTATCTAATTGTGTTTTATTTGCTTAAAATTGAACTTTTGAAGCGGTTGTTGCAAAAAATATTGTATGTAACGCGTGGCTACAGTGACGAATCTGACAGTGGCGAGTTTACAATACTCTCCTAAAGTTATGTTGCATTTATAACAAAACTGGTGTGATTACCACGCTCGCCTTCAGCTCGCGCGGTAATCACACGAGTTTTGGTATAAATGCAACATAACCTTAGGCTCATATCGCAACATTGCGACAGTCATATAATCCGTCACTTTAGAGACTTGTTGCTTAAACTACTATATTGTTTGTATGGGAACACTATCTTAACGCCAGCGAAGCCGCATATAAAGTATCATATCCTAATTTGAGATGAGGAGCCCTGTGTCGAATTAGGGGTTTAAGAGTTATAGCGGAACAGACCTCACTTGTTGAGCGTCTATAATCTACAATCTTCAGGTTCCACTGACCCGTTTCTATAATATGTGTGTTTGTTGGCAAGTCTGAACTGATTCTGAACAGCTAAAACTCTTCGAACACAACTACGTCTTTGTTGGTCAAATTCTCGAACTGTTTGCACTTTGTTCTAGCAGTTTTAGGCTTCTAGCAGTTCTAGGAGCCTAGCACTGCTAAAACCAAGTTCAAACAGTCCGAAAGAGTCCGAGAATTTTACCACCAAATACGCAGTTGTGCCAGAAGAAGTCCTTTACTGGCAGCACATGCTTTAGCAGTTCAGAACTTGCCAACATTATAGGTACAGGCCTAATAAGTATTGTTTCTCATTAAAATTTTTTTTTGTTTTCCGGTGTAAGATCTTCAAAATCATTACCGATTTTCACCTTATTAACATTCATATTGCTGAGAAATAACAGTAATTTTTAAAGAATAAATCAACTATGAATAATATATTTAATGAACGGGAAGGAAACAGTTTGTATCAGTGAATGACTATGGATGCCTATATACGATGTGTAAATAACTGTTATAAATGCATAATAATTACTGTAACAGAAATGAATCACACTAATAGATGAAGGCTAAATAAAACTCGTAAATTGTCGCGGTGGGAACAAAACTACATTTCATAAAAATTAATCATTCACAATAAATAGAAAAAATATTAAATTAACAATGTGTATTAAAGAATGCTTTCGAACGTTTTATAATTTCATTATCTTAAATATTGCATTACACTATTCTACTATTGTTGTGTTCAATATGAAGTATAATTTTTTTAATATCGTAAATTCACGTAATTCTTATGAACGACAGTCGTAAAGAAGTCACATTTCCATGAATTGTGATTACATTTTTGGAAACATTAATTATTAACTTCCCATTGTAAGTTGTTGTAATGGGTTCGATTTTGCGAATGAAAAATTTGGACATATCTGCACGTTTTGAGGTCCCTAGAGTTCGAATCTACTGTTTTTAGAGAGATGTCTTTCCCTCTCTCTCTCTCTACGTACGTACGTTCGTCCGTTCGTTCGTACGTTGGTGAACTTTTTTTTCAGCTCGTATATCTCGAGAACAAAGAATGATATCGACTCTGAACCATTTTCATTCGACGCATAATTGCATAATGAACACCTGATAAGGTTTGTAAAAAATCTGAATTGGCTGTTTTCTTTTTGTAACAAAAAACTGCTGTAAATTTGTTGTAAGATGTTAATCTGTAAGATAAATAATAGTTTTATACGGCTGAAATGCAATTGAAAAATTTTTTCGTTGGAGAGCAGCCAATTATATAATTGTTTCGAAACATATTGGAAAAAATCATTTTACCAACCAGTGGTCACAGTCAGGATTATAACCTGAACCTTTCCACTTTCGCGGCGGAATGAGCTTACAATACTCAACCGTGACATGAATGCTAAATTAATATTCTCCTTCTGAAGCATATAAGGAGAATATTAATTTAGCATTCATGTCACGGTAAGCTCATTCCGCCGCGAAAGTGGAAAGGTTCAGGTTAGAATCCTGACAGTGACCACTGGTTGGTAAAATGATTTTTTCCAATATGTTTCGAAACAATTATATAATTGGCTGCTCTCCAACGAAAAAATGTTAATCTGTATTGCAAATAGTTTCTCTACAATCGACTGGTCTCTAATTTCTAAGGGCACTCAATGGGAAGTTAGCTGTGTGGTCTTACCCACACACCAAGCCTCTTTTTTCAATTTTATTATTATAGCAACATGTGTATTCTGTACCCTAAAACGTTCTTCGCAACCCATAATTCGATCGAAGGAAAGTTTTTAGCCGAAGCTGAAGCTGAATTTCTTACCAGGGAATTGCATAATGCTAAAAAAGCGAAGGAAAGTACTTATTATTGTAAGTTGAAGGCAATTGCGTTAAAGTTGAGATTGATTTTTCATTACTTTTTTTTTATTTTCTTTGCAGAGTTGTGTGTGTGTGTATGATTTCAATAAAATGATACAAGATTACAAGCACAATTTTGCTTTCCATTTATTAAATTAGATAAAATTCTTCAGTAAATTCAACATTTGGCTTCGGCAAAATCTTCGACCTGAATCTGATTTTGGTCGAAGCCGAATGTTTTTCTGAATGTGGCTAAAGCCGAAATTCGTATCCATGATGTTAGATGTTTCATTTTACCTGGTTTTTCCGTTTATAAAATATATTGATACATTTTGAATATTTCATTAAGAAATTTGAAAAAAATATTTTAATGTGTACCTTTTGTGAGTTGCTAGGGCTTTAGTCTGTATATACTCATTTTTTAAATAAACATTAAACATTAAACATTAAACATTTATATTATGCTATTTTTTGAGCAATGGCATATTAGGTATCTGTTCTATTATTGTCACAGTTACGTTATTTATTTAGGATGGGAGATAACTTTATAATTAATTGGTATATGATAAAATCAATCGATTTAAAACCCCCTTATATCCACACCATATTATTCACATAACAATTAGAGGTGAAAATAATAAATATCTCAGACAGCTAGGCTGCCATGATTTTTGAGCTATATCTAAGAAAAAATCAAATGACCACTGTCGGGACTTGAACCCGAAACTCTCAGTTTCCGGCTAGGTGAGTTACCGATTTCTCCACAGTGCCCGAGAGTGCAAACCGACCTTTTCTTATATATAGCAATTTCAAGTTGAAAACACACTACATGCGAGAGTCGACTATTCAAATAAACTGCAAAGTATAGTACAGCTATTAAACAGTCGAATCACTATACATGCGAGAGTTAACATTTTATAAGTTTTATCAACTTAATAAACTTTATAATTAGTAAAATATTTTATTACCATTAACGGTAAACTTTCAAAGTTCGAAAGGCAGTACCATTTGGTATAATAAAATTTCAATCCAATATCGAATGTTTTAAGCATGTTCTGGAACACAGAGCAAATAATAATAATTCATAATCATATCAGATTAAAACGTAACGTGTTATAGTATTTTGTGTTACTTTCATTTTTTACAATTACCATCGTAAATGGTAAAATTAAACAATTACACGCTTTGTTGTTACGTGCATACATTACCATAGTTCAGAGGTCTTAAACTAGCGGTTCGCCGATAGTTTTATGGTTGATTTCTGGTACTTACGGTTTAATAGTAGATTGTATATCAATATCTAGGTGCGTTAAGAAGTATATTACTGACGAGCAGTGACCGTATGTGTTAAAACGAACGATTAAGCATATATTAAGTGCGACAACAGTCACAAAACGCACGGGATACATATTATATATATGGTATTTTTTGCCATACCCACTATAAAATAGCTGCTTTTCACTTCATTTTCAGTATTTTAAAATTTTTTTGACAGTTTAATTTGTGTCGCTAACTTCACTCTATATAGTAGTCTGTGAGTAGTAATAGTAATAAAAATAATGAATTGAAAATATGAATTGGTGCTAGGCCCAAATAACCTTAGCTGTTGGTGGTCTTTAAAACACAACACACACAATAGCGAGAGGATCAGAGCGAATAAACATCAATCACTATGGAAATTGTTTACTTTCCACATTAGTGTGTTTGAAAACATTTTCAACACACCTGTCTGTTAAGTGACCCATTCTATGCATACATACATGCATTTAAAGTAGCTATTTTATAGTGGGTATAGCAAAAAAGTAGAATCAGCGTTGAAGCCAATTCAAAATTCACTTTGAGAGTGGATTTAACGTTGTAACCCCGGGATTAGTGTTTAACGGTTTTAAAGGCCGTTTCCCCGTAGCCCATAGGTACTTTAGCTTGTCACAATCACAATATCTGCCCTGTTCTATAAAAAATGATTAACGTCATTTTGTGACGTCAGATCCGGTAGCAGTATTTTATATATTAAGGCAATGGAATAATCTTCTTTACATAGTATAAAATGAAGTCGCTTTCCGCGTCTGTCTGTCTGTTTAACCGCTAACTCCTCCTAAACCACGCAACGGATTTTGATGCGGTTTTCACCATCAGTTAGATAATTTTTCACGGAAGGTTTATATATGTAGCGAACGAGCGAAGCGAGTGAGTAATGTAATTCCTAAACCAAGCAACGAATTTTGATGCGGTTTTCACCATCTGCAGTTAGATAATTTTTCATGGACGGTTTATATATATAGCGAACGAGCGAAGCGAGTGAGTAGATAATGTAATTCCTAAACCACGCAACGGATTTTGATACGGTTTTCATCATCAGTTAGATAATTTTTCACGGAAGGTGTATATATATAGCGAACGAGCGAAGCGAGTGAGTAGTGTATTGCACCCGGGCTTTCTTAACACCCGGGCGAGGCCGCTAGTATTATATAAAAATATACCTAAATTATAAAGCCAAATCAGGCAAACACCTGGCCCTGAGCCTGCACCAAAATCAGCCATAAGGTGCTGCCGATTATAGTGTTGGTATCAGGATCGGGTCTTGTTTGAAAATTTAGGCATCAAGATATATTATACAAGGTGTCTCAGAGAGCTTTGCAGTTTTCTTTCTTATTTTGCTCAGTTATCATCAGTTTTCACAACTAACTTTATTTGGAATTTAAAACTACATTTATTGGAAATTCATGTATTGAAAATTATATCATCTAGATGTCGCATATTTCGCCGTTGGCACTTATCCAAGCGATTCCTTAAATTTTCTATTACACTTGTGCATAAGTCAGGAGTAACGGCTTCAATCTCTACCTGAATACGATTTTTAAGCTGAATCAAATTTGCTGGGGCATTATTATAAACTCGACTCTTAAGATAGGCCCACAAAAAAATCGTTTGGGACCAAGTCCGGGTTTCTTGGAGGCCAGTTGATGTCGCCTCTTCTTGATATCAATTCATCCGAGAACCATTCTCTTACAGCTTCTAATGCGATATTTGATGTGTGGCTAGTAGCCCCATCTTATTGGAACCACCACTGGTCATTAAAGTCATCAAATTCTTGTAGATCAGGGCCAAAAAATTTACGGATCATTGCGGCGTACCTGTCAGAATTTACAGCAACTGTAGTGTTCGCTGAAGATGAAAGCTTAGCTTTCGAAATGTACATCCTTCAATAAAACTGTTGTGGTAAGAAGTAACTATATTTTATTTTGTTTTTATTCCAACCACAGTGCTCATATATATTTTTATGTGTGTCCTTTGTTATTTTCAAAAAAATGGGCATATTTTCTTCAAATTTACGTATCCAGGACTTGATTAGATTGGTACTACCTACTAGGTGCTAATTCATTGACGTTGTGAAGACCATAAAGAACAGCTTACTTCTTGTGGAAGGCTTAGCTTTATACTAGCTGTCCGAACCGGCTTCGCCCGGGTACAAATCGGACAGATTCCAGGTTGGATTGAAGTCAAATTTATATCAAAAGTGGTGTGAATAATATAATATTATTAGGTACCCAATAATAATAATACGAATAAATCGTGGGCAGTTAATTATAATTTCGAGTGAACACTAAAAGTTAGTGAGTAACGTATTAATATTAATTAGAGCGAACAAGCGAAGCGAGTGAGTGACGTATTAATAAATTATAGATTGCCACCCGGGCGAACCGGACGGGGTATCTACTAAATTATAAATTTGAGCGAACGAGCCTTGCGAGTGCACCTGGGCGAAGCCAGACAGGGCACCTAATTTAATAATATGTTGTTAGGTAGATAAATACTGACTTGACACATAGTTCACCGGGACCCTTCATATTATGTAGGTATATTGTATAAGGTACAATATTATTATTGTATTCTATTCCATCTACGTCGTTCTAAGACACTTTCACTGTCGGACTTGCGGCTATCCACTTACAGTTATGTGTGTTTCTGTTACTGCTTCACATACCGACCTTGTTTTGTTTCTTAACTCACCACATTGTTGTTCTCGCCCATTGTGCCGTACGCGGGGCAAGGTCATAACAGTGGACGACCCAAAAAAAATAATAATAATTGCACACGCCAATACATGATTGTACATCGATGTCTTACGTAACACTACTGTTGTTCATTTCTTAACAGTTAATGACTGCGCGGAAATTGCTTGTTTTTATTACGTGCCACGTGTCCAAAGGGCGTTACACACCGTTAGAGAAATTTACATAATTTGTGATTTGTAGAGTAAGGTCAGTTGCCTGAGATTCAACTTCATCTGTCCAAATCTCGTGTTTCATCTGTGCAGTTTAGAGAGCAAGAATATTTTTAGGTTCTGGCTATTGGAATCTATGCAGGTTAGCAGACTAACTACGCCAAATTCCAGCTTAATTTACCTTTATTTACTGAATTAGAATATTAAAAGTAACCAGCAAACCGCTTAACAATTCTTCGACGTACGTTTCGATAACTATGTCATCATCATCATCAGGATATGGTTAAAATCATCACCAAAGGTTCCATCACTCTTCAAGAGATTCATGGATACCTACCTTTATTTAGTCCAGAGAAATTCGACTCTGACAGATCCCATAAAGGTTGTCGCTCACTTATCCGGCGCGGCACGGCGCGTTCTGAACTTCCGGTGCTAAGCGGAACGCGCTCCGCCGTAATATACCGGATTGGTGGACGCACTAACGTACGGCAATATGTCATATTTTGTGTTCCCGCAACTTCGTATATGTTCAGGAGTCGACGTTCGAAAAAAACGTTGTATTTTGTATAGTTAACTCAATTAAGTTTTTTCCATAACACATTCGGAAGGTATTAAAAAAAATGTTTTCGTCATTACGTAGGTCCCAAAAGAGATGATGGAACTCCCTACACGTTGTGACGTTTCCCTTTTTTAGGCGCGATCTTAGCGAAGCTAGAAGCGCCTATATACACTCGCTTTGTCTGTACGTCTGTGAATCTGTGAATCTGTCAATCTGTAACGGATTTTTTGTATCAGTCGTACAGCCCAAACGGGTTAACCGATTTTAAAAAACTTTTTTTTGTTCGATTCCCCTCGGGGTCTATTTGATCCTAACGTCGCCCGATTTTTGAATTTTGGCCCCAGAGGGGAGCAAATTAGAAAAAACGGTGTTTTTTGCTTATAGTTTGCTCAATTTAAGTCAGATCGATTCGAAACCTGTCTTAAACGAAAGAGCAGAAAATTTTAGATAGATTTCATGTATAATATTGTGTCAAAACAGTTTTTTTATACAGATTTATATGATTATTAAACTAAATAAATGCGACTTTATCTAATAAATCGCGAACTTGTTTCGGTTGTCCTTGTCTGTTGCACAGTGTGATATGGATATTGGAAGATAGCGTATGCTCTGTCTTATATTGCATTATTTCAATATAGTTATTCAATTTTTTGACTGCTGATGTTTGAATTTAAGTTTAAAAACCCTGGCCTACTGAGTTAAAATGACGTGTAACTAATTATTGACGTCGATCGGATCGGACCAAAATTTCTCGACGTTCATCATACCTTCCCGAACAATTTGACTTTCTCTGTCTCTATGTCCCTTTGTACGCTTATAACTCGAGAACCACTGATCCGATTTACATGATTTTTTTTTTCAAGTAAATAACTTCTTATGCGACTGCGAGTTTTAAAATATTCTGGCATCACGCAAAAGCAACCGAACTGATTCTCAAATAAAAACGTATGTTCTGGCATCCCGCAAAAATAAGTAGGTAGTAGATGCTTTGTTTTTTAAACGGTGGTTTTATTTAGCTTGATCCCGTATATTTGTTACAAATCTTGCGATCGATTGAGTTGAAATTTTGCACACATGTGTAGCTCCGGTGACAATACAATATTATGACCGGCCCGGCTTTCGTCCGGGTGTAAATCGTACTTCTGAATTTTCACCCACTTCCCGTGATCCGATTGAGTTGAAATTTTGCACACATGTGTAGCTCCGGTGTAAGAATTATCAGATCCTTTAGAAAATTGATATTTGAGAGTTTCATAGAACACAAAAAAAAAATGACGTCAGATTTCAAAATGGCGGCCATATATACTTTTTTGTAAAAATTATCCGATCCTTTTGAAAATTGATATTTGCGAGTTTTATAGGACACAAAAAAATAAAATGACGTCAGATTTCAAAATGGCGGAAATATGTAGAACTCCTTTCTAAAAAAAATACGATCCTTTTGAAAATTGATATTTGAGAGCTTCATAGGACACAAAAAATAAAATGACGTCAGATTTCAAAATGGCGGCCGTATGTACTTTTTTGTAAAAATTATCCAATCATTTTGAAAATTGATATTTGAGAGTTTCATTGGTGACAAAAAAATAAAATGACGTCAGATTTCAAAATGGCGGCCATATATACTTTTTTGTAAAAATTATCCGATCCTTTTGAAAATCGGTATTTGAAAGTTTCATAGGACACAAAAAAATAAAATAGCGTCAGATTTCAAAATGGCGGCCATAATATGTACTTTTTTGTAAAAATTATCCGATCCCTTTGAAAATTGATATATGCGAGTTTTATAGGACACAAAAAAATAAAATGACGTCATATTTCAAAATGGCGGAAATATGTAGTACTCCTTTGTAAAAATTATCCGATCCTTTTGAAAATGGATATTTGAGTTTCATAAGACACAAAAAAATAAAATGACGTCAGATTTAAAAATGGCGGCCGTATGGACATTTTTGTAAAAATTATCCGATCCTTTTGAAAATTGATATTTGAGAGTTTCATAGGTCACAAAAAAATAAAATCATGTCAGATTTCAAAATGGCGGCCATATATACTTTTTTGTAAAAATTATCCGATCCTTTTGAAAATCGGTATTTGAAAGTTTCATAGGACACAAAAAAATAAAATGATGTCAGATTTCAAAATGGCGGCCGTATGTACTTTTTTGTAAAAATTATCCGATCCTTTTGAAAATTAATATTTGAAAGTTTCATAGGTCACAAAAAAATAAAATGACGTCAGATTTCAAAATGGCGGCCATATATACTTTTTTGTAAAAATTATCCGATGCTTTTGAAAATCGGTATTTGAAAGTTTCATAGGACACAAAAAAATAAAATGATGTCTGATTTAAAAATGGCGGCCGTATGTACTTTTTTGTAAAAATTATCCGATCCTTTTGAAAATTGATATTTGAGAGTTTCATAGAACACGAAAAAATAAAATGACGTCAGATTTCAAAATGGCGGCCATATGTACTTTTTTGCAAAAATGATCCGATCTTTTTGAAAATTAATATTTGCGAGTTTTATAGGACACAAAAAAATAAAATGATGTCATATTTCAAAATGGCGGTCATAGGTATATATTTCTTTGTAAAAATTATCCGATCCTTTTGAAAATTGATATTTGAGAATTTAATAAGACACAAAAAAATAAAATGGCGTCAGATTTCAAAATGGCCATCAAATAATAACTTTTTAATTGTATTATTTATATCTTTGATAAATTCGGTTTTATATACAATGCGTAAAAAGCATAGCTTCTGTCGGGTGTCTTACGACACATCATGACTTTTTTATTTAGCCGGTTCCGAGTAACGCTTAATAGTCAACCGTTGCTATGGAAAATTGTTTAAAAAATTCACTGTACTATTTTTTCTATGTAATCCAATACATATTTATATTAGGTCTAATGGCTCATAGCCTACTACAAAATTATAAATCTTCTTAGTGTTATTTTCCCTATGTTCAATAAAACCGTTTACACACAGTACCTACATGAATATCGCGCCTTGTAATTCTTGAATTACCTGTATGCTCCAAAATTTTTAATAAACGTTATAAACCTATAATTTTCGTTTCCTTTTTCTAATTTCTTCTTCTTCTTCTTTACACAAAAAACATGCAATTACAAACAGTAATTTTCATTTGCACAGGAACACAATATTTTGTTTGTGAACAATTTAGATTTGCACTTGTTGATTTATTATTACCTACTCAATTGCAAGCATGATTTCTGTTCCCGGATCGCGCCGGATAGATGGGCGCTGGCATGCCTGTTGCCGAATCTCACCGTGCCGTGCCAGATAAGTGGGCGACAAGCTTTAGGTTCCGTTTTTCCCCTTTTTGAGGTACGTAACCTTAGAAATCAATAAGAAATTAAGTAACTTCAGTTGAGTTACAAATTATTGATATCTATAATATGATAACAAACTTCTGACCGTAATGACGTGAAATCCGATCACGTAACACTTCTCGTGACTTCTGAATCAATTGTTGGAACAAATGAAACCAATAATTGTGAATTAATTAAATTATTTGTATAGATAACCTTGCGTTTGCCAATCTCTTGTTTACACAGTGCACGGTTTTTCTAATCAATGACTTTGTTAGTCATTTGTTTTGTACAGAACAGAATGTAACTAAATCAGTATCAGAATTTTTTTAGAGTTGATGCATTATAAATGTTTAATCCGAATGCTGAACGATATACGTACGCTAAATAAATATTAAATAATTATTCCTGGAAATTTAGTCAGTATTGTAGGATATTGTTGAACAACATGTTCAGAAAAATTAAATAAACAATTATTGTGAAATAATAATAAAAAAACAAACACAACTAAAAACCCGCCTGCGCATAAAAGACCCTAACTAAAAGGAAGAAAATAAATCGGAAAATCTTCATAACACCCTCTTCATATGTAGTTACATATACTAATACGTATAGTAGACAGTATAGTACTGTCGTAGATCGTAGAACTGTTATTATAATATCAGCTGTAAACCAAAAAGACATAATGTCACTTTTTCATCAGTAATATACCTCAATACGACACTAGATATGCAAGCTACTATTACTTCATCACGAAATCCTAGCCTCGAAATTAGTTCCGGCATTCGGACTATAATCGAGACTGGATGCATTACAAAGATTTTTTTCACATATTTTCGTTTTCTGTCAATAATTAATGTTTATTTATTTACGTAAAATTATATTTTTCTATATGAATTTAATACAAAAAAAAAATAAAAAATACATAGGACCATTCCGTAAACATTCTGAACCCAACGGCATCGAAATTATTCAAATCGGTCAACCCCTGTAGCAGTTATGGCGGTAAAAAAATATATATATATATATATATACATGTCGATTTGATAACGTCTGTTTTTTTCGGTTAAAAATATTCAATGTATATGATGCAATAAAACATGCCTATTTGTTAATTAACTTAATGAAAAAAGTAATGACAAAGGAAATGCTTGCAATTTTATCTAATTATTATTTTATTTAATAATTTGTAGTAATTATAACAATGAAATTACGTCTTCCCAAGAGAAAGTAAGAAATGTTCATACACATGCGTATTATGAAACAAATTCAGTTACTTTTATTTTCAACGAAAGGATCATAATATTTCGATACATCTTACTTATTGACAGTTTTTGTTTACCTTTATTATATTAGCCGGTAGCCCTGGAATCATAGAACCCAGAGTCTATCAGAACCAAAATCAGAACCAATAGAATTTTCGAACGGTATTAAAATAATAACATTGTTAGTGTATACCTATGCCATATATGGCACATACACTATTTGCGTCGGTCGGATTGGAAACATTGGAAACCATCACCGCACGAAGCATATTTAAAATGGGCCCGATCGGACCATTTTAAGGGTTGTATGTAGGGGTTCCAAAAAGTGTTTGGGCCCAAAAATATCGAAAAAAATGTCAGAATCGTTTCTAAATTGAAATTTAACTCTTTAGTAAAGATTAAAATTTGCTGCTAAAATTTTTTATAATATCGGCCCGACAGGACCGGACTTTTAAATTTTATGAAAACACTAGTTTGTGGATACGGATTTACTTATACTGAAGGGTGTATTGAATTTGGTGCAGATGTTGTACTGATAAAATCTATGTCTAATATTGAAATGTAGAAAAATTTAATTATTTTAAGGGATGAATTAAGGGATTAAATTTTTTATTTTATCAAAAAACAAACTTAAGTGCACATAATAATGCCACAATGCCTGTATTTGCAAATACACTATATTGTCGGCAGGGTTTGGCACTGCGACCCGACTTTTTTTACTTTTGAGCTTGGCATATTTTGACTTATTTTTTAAGCCAAATATATAGGTACTTCAACTTGACATCAGGGCAAATTTATCATTAATTAGTTTGAACACCAGGTTCATACTAATTAATGATATTTTTTTTTATTGTTATTTCTGCTTTTCAAATTATTTAGATACCTATTATTTTAGTTCAAATGTTGATCTAGGTCCTAAGATAAATTATTTCAGTTTAAATTAATTTTCCTGACACTTTCTTCACTCTACGGTTAAGATTTCTTTATATATCTTTAAAAAAATCGCAAACAATTACATTTTTTAGATCATTAGGTCAAACTTACCGTATTTGTAGAAAAAAACGCGTCGATTTCAATAAAGAAAACTTCTGTATGTTTATTAGTTAAGAAGTTATGTACGTTCGTAAGAAAACAAACAGTAGAAACTTCGCTTCAATTTCGAGTTATGAAGTTTTCAACTTACCGAGATTTTATTACTTCGAGCTAGGAAGTCTAACAGAGTAACAGACAATAAACTTTGACTTAGAGGCTGTAAAGTGTACACGTCGCTTACTTCGAGATATAGAGTTCGTGAGACTAGAACTTCGAGTTACAGAGTGTAATATATTATGTATTCACAGTACCTCGTAGGGAAATCGTATTTAGATCAAGTTATAGTCTTTTTGGTTTCAGCGGCAAGGAATGGCTATTATTTCTTCGAGTTAGAGAGGATTTCGACTTAACTATAGGTTCGAGTTTCTATTATATTTACAGACAGATGTTATGAAACTTTTTATATACATATTATGATAGATTACCGAAGAATATTCTAGACCAGGTGAATCGAAAGCATTGTTCTTGTAATACCTGAGTACGAGTAGGCAGTGAGGTGAGGTTAAATGCAAGAGAGACACATGTATGTATGGCGGTGCAGCACACGGCTTCGATCTACTGACCTTTTGCCACGAAGACGTGCGTTGCGCAACACTGCGCACCACCAAGTGTGTGTAAACATCGACATTAAAAATATATTATGGCCTCTCTAACTAAACTAAACTCTGTGTTTTTGCACGTCTACGAACTTTGAATTTCTGTATACAAAAAGCAGTTTTACATTTTAAATTAAATAAAACACACCGTTTTAGTTTATTTTAGGTACACTTAAGAATAGTTATGGGCGATACGAGATATTTTTACAATCGTTCATAATAACAATCGAGTCCACAATCGACTCGGATTTTGATTTTACAACCGAAATGTTCGATTGTTCAAGTCGATTATTTGCCACATAGGTTATAGCAATAGCAGCGAATGAGAATACATATATAATCGCGATTCAAGGTTATATGCTAGTCGACTGACGTTGACGCGACTCGTTAATTGTTCACTGTTCACACTGTTCAGTCGGTACTCACTACTCTGTGATCTCTTCACTATTGAATTCGTATTACACGATTACTGCACAATCGACCATCGACTCGACCACAGTTGTTGAGTGATGAACGATTGTATATTATGTGGCTCTCGACAGTGTATGATTCAGTACTATGCGACTCGGTCTCGGTGAAGTATGAAACAAGAACAATCGAGTCCAAGTGACAACCATCGAGAGACATTGGATGTTTGATCAATCGAGACAATCGACTAAAACATCTCGTATCGCGCATCACTACTTAAGAATTTTCATTTTATAACAATTGTTTCGCACAACACAGTTGCATCGTAAGACACTGCAGTTTAAAAGATCTTTGCCTGATGAAGCCACTATATAATGTTGCTCAAAACAACTGTTATAAAATTAATTAATTGTAAATAAAGTAAAACGTTGAGGCAGCAAGTAACGGCCGAATTTTTTACAAAGTAGTTTTCGTTTGGCATAGAACGAAAGAAAAATATTAACATATTTCTGTTTGTTTTACTGCGGTTAACAATTAACACGTTTAGTGCCGATGTCACACCAGTCCTGGATTTATAAATAGGCCGTATAGGCCGCGGCCTAGGGGCGGCAGCGTCCTAGGGGCGGTCACTTTACTACAAATGGAAAATTATTATTTTAGAAAGGTATGTACATGGGGCGGCGGAAATAAAGTGGCCTACACTCATAAAAAATATAAATCCGGCACTGTCACACACCGTGTGCCATCGGCTGTTATTGTTAAGAGCCGATGTCACACCATGTGTGCCACAGGTATAAGTAGCTAGTACAGCTCAGTACTGTGTCGGCTATTGACAGAGAGTGTTGTGTTTACTCCGGCCTCTTAAGAACGTCATACTGCATATCAGTACATTATCGGTTTCGACATTTTTTATATTTAGGTGCCGCTATGGAGCATGACGCTCAAATACTGCAATATTTCAAAGTTATGATGCCGGCTACTGACGTGCGCCCTGCAAAAGTGGCCGGCAGTGAACGTGTTAATTAGGTATTCTCTATAAACATAAGACAAAGTATGGCTTATGTTATGGCATTTATTATTATTTAATTGCTATTTTACTCTTCCAAAAAATAAAATCAAAAAGACAATATTATTATAATACTGTACATCAGGGATGAGCATTAGCATAATTCTTGGGGGGAAGGGGGTTGTCGAAGCTAAAATTTGCCGACTGACAATGTCAATTATAGTTATAATAATAATGAATACTCAAATAATCACAAACAATGAAAAAATATCGATTTTATTATTTAGTAAAAAAAATTACAAGGGTTGAGTCGTACAGAACATACATGATGCCGATGTATAAACTGATTGCCTATTGAAGCATTCAAATCACCTAGGTGCCTATAATAAAACCATAGAGTATAGACTATAGACAAATGAATAGCTTTGATAAAACTGTAAGGGGGAGGTTGGGAACATGTATACAGGGCTCCTGAACTCAAAGGTATGATACTTTATAGCCGGATCAAAGTTATATCCAGGTTTGTCATTTTGTAACATTAGAAGTGCTCAGTGGATTTTTTATGGAGGAATTAAATAGATAAAAAGTGGACTAAATAGGGCCATATGGTTTATGGACAGTCCATAGTTTAAAAACCTGGTATAAAGATTTAAGATTCGTAAGTTCCTATATTGTTTCTGTACTATTTTAATAAATTAATAACACTACGAAAATCCGATGACCGGTGTCAACTGATAAATAATTTTTTCATTTTTGTTTTTTTTTTAAATATATTTTGTTTGCAGAGTAATTGTATGGGGGTGTGTGTGATTTAAATAAAATAATACAAGCACTAGCCTTACTCGATTCAGTAAATTCAACATTCGGCTTCGGAAAAATCTTCGGTCTGATCTTGGTTGAAGCCGAATGTTTTGCCAAAGGTTCAGTTTTTGACCGAATGTAGTCGAAGCTTCGATTACACGCTAGATATGAGCATTGTACGTCTGTAGCGAGTCTCAGAGACGAGAGGATTGTAGATTATAGACGCTCGACAACTGAGGACATTCTCTGAGTAATCTGCTTTTACGCAGGTACATTGTTTTCACAGATAGAACTATAAAAAACCAATAAAAATTTATAGCTCTCGTTAAAATCCTGCTGTTATCCAGGAAATAGCATTTTGTACTCCAATATAAATAGGCGTGTTATTTTATTGCGCGGGAAAAATAACATTTACTTTTATATTTCAATTATAAATATAATTATTGTATATCCTCACATTGTTGTGGTAACTTTCAGTTCTGTTACCACATTTAAAATATGTTGTTAAGATGTACAGTAAATAGTAACAGTGAAAAAGTTACAGCAGTAAATACTTACCTATAAAACTAAATTACTAACATTCTGCCTTTCCTATACGTCGTTTAAGTTGAATACATATTATACATAAGTAAGTGGTATTGGAGCTAGAAATTATGCTTGTTTTATGGGTTTATTTTATAAGAAATTGTATAAAATTTCTAATAATTATCTACTATAGTATACATAATATTGTGAGAGAAATAAACTTTTAATTTTTAACGTTACCTGTATGAACTAACTAATTTTTAAGAAAAAATTTACCCGTGGTGTCGCTCGCGTGAATATCGGATTGATTAGTGTAGAAACCTTATAAACTATAAATCCCCCAGGGGGGACATTGGAATGTAGTTGTTCTCGCAATTGCATTCCAATGTTCTTTGGGAATTAGCGTTCTCAGGAGCCCGAGTTCGTACCAGTCGGTTTGTGTATGCCGGCTGGCAGATTCTAATATACACAAATGGATTATTAATTGTTGTGTTGAAGACGCTAATGACCTGAGTTGTCGACGCGTCTATAATCTACAATAATAATTATAAATTATAAAGTATGTTTTAAAGTTTGGGTATAGGTACCAATTATTGATATACCAAGTTTGATTAATCAAACTCTGTCTATAGACCGTTGAGCTATTCTTGAATGATGCCGGTTCAGACAACTCGTGCAATATTATCTCACTTTTAAGTTTTAACATACACGCAGTTTTTCCTATAGCTTTCACAGACGCTAATGACCTCAGTTGTCGAGCGTCTATAATCTACAATATCTACGTATCCTATCCTTTAACTTTCTTCTGAACTGTATAAAAAAATGTATAAAATACCAAGTTTAATAGTTTTTTGAGACAAAAAGTTTCTTACCGAAGAAATTCTAATTGGAAATAGTAACGGTCGCGGTGTGGTAACGAAGTGTTGATTGGAGATATAGAAGCGGCGCAGTAACGAAGAAAAAATGTTTATTGAAAACAGTATGCTAACGGGGAAAAAATATTAATGTGACCAGGTGCCAAATTCGGAATTATGGTTACAGGACGCTAGAATTCCTGATTTAAAAAAAAAACTTTCGTATTTAAAATAAAGCTTGAATAAATAATCAGTTTTTAATAATTCGACTTACAGTGAATTATAAAATACTTATATTTTCGACCACTTACACTGCAGCTTTCAAAAAGTCATTTTTGCAGGCTTATAGTTTGCAATATAGGTATTATAATATAAAAGTCTTCATAGGCCATATATTGCGTGAGCAGAATAGCTCTTATGGAGTCTACAGACAACTTATTTTTAGTTTCTTTCTTTGGCTAATATACAACGTGATTCTGTAATGAGTACCATAAATGATACAGGATGTACCTACTGTCAAAATAATACGAAAACCAAGAACAACTTTTTTTCCAAAAGTGCTTCCCTAACAAGATACAGGGTGTTAAAGGGTCGATTTGGAGAACACTTATTTGCTCGTATCTTTTAACTGGGTTGAACAATTTAATTCATTTTTGGTAGACATCTACTACATAATAAGGACCGTAAACGGACAAAATTTTGTTGCATTTGAACAACCCAGTGGCGTAGAATTGGGGATCATGTGACACTTTTTCCCCCCAAAAGAAGTTGCTGTTGGGTTTTTTCCATTTTTCTTTATTTTTTTAGTATTATTGGTTCAAATACAACAAAAAAGGTACACTTGTTTCATTTGCCCAGAAGCGTCCGTTTCCGAGATATTCCGACTTGCATGTCACTATGTGAAATACCAGGCTGCAAAGTTATCACAGAAAAAGTTTTATTAGCAAACAAATAAAATACTTAAAGTCGAATACATCCAGGTAATAAAGTTTAATTAACAAAAAAATAAAAATTAGTAAAAATAAAATTAAAGTAAGTTTTCAAAGTGTCCTCCATTGGAAGATGACCCCCAATTCTACGCCACTGGGTTGTTCAAATGCAACAAAGTTTTGTCCGTTTACGGTCCTTATTATGTAGTAGATGTCTACCAAAAATGAATTAAATTGTTCAACCCAGTTAAAAGATACGAGCAAATAAGTGTTCTCCAAATCGACCCTTTAACACCCTGTATCTTGTTAGGGAAGCACTTTTGGAAAAAAAGTTATTCTTGGTTTTCGTATTATTTTGACAGTAGGTACATCCTATATCATTTATGGTACTCATTACAGAATCACCTTGTATTTAAATAAAAATTTGGAACGCTTCACGAAAAATCTGGTCTTGAATGAAATCAAAGCAGAGTCCGGTCAAAGCCTTTGAAATCCGGTCAAGAATGGATTTCTTCAGATGGTAACCTTAATTAATTATTAGAGATGCTGACATGGAGTACTGAAATATGTTTCTATATAAGCGGTTTATCTCAAACTGTGCAAAGCAAATCACTGGTAGTACCTAGTACCTATACCTAACAGAAGAATTATTTTCAAAAAAAAAGTCAGTTTGTGAATATAAAGTATGCTGTAGAATTAAGCTGTCAGTTATTTTTTCCGTTTACTTATTACCAATAATTCTTACTTGTAGCAAAAGCTGTATTAAAATAGATTTCTTTTTACTTCGATGGTGCACCAACAGGGCTGGGGTCTGAAAGTGGTACGTGAAACGTCTAAGTTTGGGAAGCACTGTTTTAAAGCTTTAAACTATAAGCATTCTAGAGTGATTCATATTATACAAAATAACGGAGCTAGTGAATAGAGATCACGATTATACATAAATAAATGCTCGTTCACATGACTCGATCAATGAGAAATATTCGTTACGCAATAACGGGGTTTTAACTTTTACAATAACATTATTTATTTTATGTACGTACCTAATATTATATTTCAATTTAAATGTAATTATTTTATAATTATAATATTAACCGAATTGTTATCTCTTCTTTACTGAAATTCATTTAATTATTTTCCGAGTTCGTGTGAAGATCAATTATTATAAATTAAATTTGGTTCACTATTTAAATTTTGTTCACATACCTACTTGATTTTTTGTGATAATTTAGTGCAAAGATTATTCATGCGTAGTTCTTGTATTTGTTCTATTAGTTCCTCGAGAAAAAATTGAGACACCTGGTGAAATTTCTTTTAGATTTAATTTTAAACAAACTTAAAAAAACTGGCAATAATAAAAATGTCTAATACCGTTGAAGGGACATTAAGAAAATTTGATTTACGGATAATTCAAGTTATGCAGTATGAAATATGCATATTATATAAAATAAATCCAAACATGTTTATGGACGCCATTAATATTTCCATCAATCCTTAGAAGCTAAGTATAGGTACATCAACAATAAATTAAACTGAACTATGTATTAAAAAAACGCCACACTTCATTTTCGCTTTCCATCAAATCACTCAGTACGCCCCCTTCTGCCTCGTCGTTGAAACGCGAGTGTTTCAAAGACGAGGCAGAAGGGGGTGTACGGAGTGATTTTCTTCGGGCGCGGATTTTCTGATCGTCGATCATTGTTTTTGCAATTTAGTAATTTTTTTTTATTTTTGTAAAACTTAAATCAACTCGATAGAAAAAATCCTCCGAGCTCGGATTTTATCTCCACGGTCATACATCAGTCAGAAAAACTGTAAATTGTACGATTCATGGGCAGGTAAATTAAATCATAAGATTTAGAAAGGTCAACGTTTTTACGTTACGGTTTTCACAGCCGATGTGACATTTGCTCGAATGTCCGATCGGTTCATCGATGTCGTACAATATACGCCAAAGTTGTCGGACAGGTAGAAAGCAGCTGCTAGTTGTATAAATTAACCTCCAGAAGTTAGACAGGTGGCTTTCTTCTATTGTCACGGTCGTTGAATGATAAACACAGACTCGTCTTCCTCAATTCAATCAAATCACTCATCGATGCCATTTTGATTATTCATTTATATGATAATATTGTTACGATAATCTAATGCGCTAGGTGTGGACAACTTATATTGTCAAGGCAGAATTTGAGGGTGTGACAAATCGATCAGATGTGAAACATTTTATTAGCTAATTACCATAATTTACCCTAATTTACCCTTATATACTCTAATTTACCCTAGTTTACCCTAATTTGCCCTAAATACCCTAATTTTCTCGAATTTACCCTAGTTGCCACAGTTTACCTTAAAATACCCAAGTTTATCCTAATTTATCCAATTTACTCTAATTTACCCTTGTTTACCCTAATTTACTTAATTTAGTCTAATTTACCCTAATTTGCCCTGATTTACTCTAATTTATCCTACTTTATCTAATTTACCCTAAATACCCTAATTTACCCTATTTTACTCTAATTTAACCTAATTTACCACAATTTACTCTAAAATACCCAAGTTTACTCTAATTTACCCAATTTACTCTAATTTACCCTCTGTTATCCTAATTTACTCTAATTTATTCAAATTTACTCTAATTTACTCTAACTTGCCCTAATTTACTTACCGTAATTTACTCAAATTTACCCCAGTTACCACCCCGCGAAAAACTGTCACCCAGCGAAGGTATTGAACCCGTAACGACGTGCG
The DNA here is from genome assembly GCA_039654895.1 of Mongoloraphidia duomilia. NCBI lineage: Eukaryota > Metazoa > Arthropoda > Insecta > Raphidioptera > Raphidiidae > Mongoloraphidia > Mongoloraphidia duomilia. The sequence continues at coordinate 23,486,713 of CM077520.1, read as the reverse complement.
TTCTGAACGTCGTAAAATTTAAGCGACGTAACATTTAAACACGTTATCTTTAAACGATTTTACACCCTTGCCTAAAGATGTTTCACATCAAAAAAATCCTGTGAACCATTGTGGGCATGCGCCGACCTATAAAAGTCATCTCCAACGAAGAGCTGTGGGAAAGAATGCAACAAGGAAGAAACGACGGTGGAAGTAAAGCGACAGAAATGGAGATGGATCCCAAAGTGTGTCCGATCTAGACTGGAATATTCAGGGAGCCAAGAGGAAAGCAGGGGCTATAGAGTGGGGGATTATGATTTTGTTCCGATGTGACTCAGTGAAAACTCTTCCTATCTCTAAGTTATGCTTAACCAGGGTCGACTGATCCATTATTAAATACTCGTAAACCAATTGTGATAAAAATGGGAAGAAAATTAAAGCTTAAACCATGGCTGTTATTTCTTCTATATGATTCCTTTTTTGGAACATCAATTAATTAAATACTGAAATTACTAAGGGATTCATTCCATGATGTATTACGTATTTGATCCCACCCCCACCACTCAAGTTCTATCTTCTTGAATATGCCATAATTTTAATGGTTGATAGTATTATTGTAGTCCATTATAAAACCAATGTTTAAACACGCCTGTAATTCCATGTCGTTATGTAAAAAGTTTAAAATTTGCATTTTTATATTTATTAACATAAACGTACTTCTACATTCGCCTAATCTGACAGAAATTTCGCGTTTAATAGAAATTATGTATTTTTTTATTAGCTTCATTTACATAACAGCAACAATTTTGTCTCCGTTTAAGTTAATAAAACAGCATTTTCAAAAAGGTCTATATATTGAAAAATGTATTTATTAAATAGATTGAAGTTTTATTTACAGTCGAGTTATGGCTGTTTACGGGGCTCGGGGCTGTTTAGGTAATAATTTCCAAGAAATAACAGTCCCCACAATTACGTTTTTTTGTCCAAGTCCGTAATATGTCGGGTCACGTAATTGCATGGGAGTCAATTCATCATCTTTGCGAAAATTGTCTGATGAGTCTCATTTTAAGGCCGATTTCTTGATCAAAATTCCAATCCTAACAAAAACTTAAATGTTCTCTTCTACCAGTTTGTTCAACCGTCAGAAGACTAGAATTCTAAAAATTCATTCCAGAACTTATATTCCAAATCTTATTTTTCTATTCTATTAGTGGTTGAACAAACTGGAAGAGCTGTTCAAAAGAGGGGGTTAACAAGTACCTACCTATAATTCGATAATCGATATCTTATTTTAGATGGGCGCCAAATTAATTCTATGCCCCGGGCGCAATTTTCCCTTCGCACAGGCGCGGGACTGCAAATTGGTAGAAGAGGACTTGGCTAAAGGAAATAATAAATTATTGTATTAGCTATTAAATGTTTTTTTCCTTTTTATATACCTGCGCCATATCACGAATGCTTTTAATTTTTAAACCATAAAATTTGTCTTGAATTACATCAACTCGGATAATTGAATGCAGGTACATTGAATCAAAATCCGGATAACGGGTTTTTACTGTATCTACACCTATACAGTCAATTTTGACTATAATTATCAATTCTGATTTGGTTTTAATAGTTCAATCCGAATTTTCCAAAGAGTTCTAGAACTCTGGGACTTGACCAACAAACACACCTATTATTTGTGTAAATCGAATTGGGGATTTAACAGCCGCCATAAATAAACTACGCCCATATATATAAACTAATTTATATGGTTCGCCAAAAGATCATCGTTAATAATCTCAATGACAAAAGGCTTGGCTTGATTTGACATAATAATAATAAAAACACTGATTTCTAATTTTATGTACAGGACATTGTAATAAAATACTTGGACTAGATTAAACAATTTATTTATGTTGTAATAACAGTAAAAAAACTATTTTATTGGATCCTTATAGAAAAAGTATAATGTTCATGTATTTTATTAACAAATTTGTTATTTTAAATTTGTTCATAAAAAGACCGCGAAAGTGTTGGTGGATTTTAGTTACGTCTCTATAACTGCTTTTACACACGACCTTGAAAATCCGGACATATAAATATATAATATTTATTACCGAGTGTTATCAAATACCTAGCTTAAATAGACAGCATATTAATTATGTAACAGCGTTGCCCGTTTGATAGATTTTAATTGTATTCAGGTTTGTAATTGTTTTGAAACATATTCGTATATATGTATGTGGATATGTATGTTCCAAATGATTTAAATTAAAATCTATTTGACGGATTTTGATATTTTTTTTTCTAAAATGTTCCTTCTGAATCCAGAAGTGCTATACGCTATGTTTTATTCAACTTTTTAAATTAATTTTTGAGTTAATTAACTAATTAATTTTTTTTGCTTCTTTACTGCTAACAAAACGTGAAATTCCTTTGCATTTTAGGCTTTAGCGTATTGACGGAATCCTATTAACACCAGCCCGACTTCGCTTCGCAGGGAGATTCATGCTGGGGATCGCAGGGGGTAATATTCTTATCTCTGAAACTACTAAACCGATTCTAAAAGTTCTTTCACTAATTTAGAAAGCTACACTACCTGAGTGATATATAGGCTATATTTTGTTTTGATAAAATTCTCTCGGGGGAGGGGGTTATCCCTGTGGGATAGTAACAAAACGTAACATATTCGCGTATAGTCGGAATTCTACTAATATTATAAACACGACTTTGCTTCGCAGGGGGAGAATTTCTTGCGGGGGGATAATAAATCATAAATAAAAATAAACGTGGGCGAAGCCACGGGTACCGGATAGTATATAATATAAACTAGCGGTCCGGTCCGCCTTCGCCCGGATGCTATGAATTTATGATTGACTAGCCGTTACCCGTGGATTCGCGCACGTATATTTCGATTTATGATTTATTATCCCCCCGCGAGAAATGTATCAAAATAAAATATAGCCTATATCACTCAGGGAGTGTAGTTTTCTATTAGTGAAAGAACTTTTTGAATCGGTTCAGTAGTTCCAGAGATAAGATTTTATGATTTATTATCCCCCCCGCAAGAATACCTCACCCTGTGAAGCGAAGTCAGGCTGGTGTTAGTAAGATTCCGCCAATATGCTAAAATGAAAACAATTTCACTTTTTGTTAGTAGTAGAGAACCAATAAAAATCTAATTAATTAATTAACTCATAAATATATTTAAAAAGTTGAAAAAACATAGCCTATAGCACTTCTGGAATCACAAAGAACATTTAAAAAAATTTTCATCAAAATCCGTCAAATAGATTTTAAGTTAAATCATTTCCAACATACATACATATAAAAATATTTATATATTCAGATTTCAGGCTGAAAGTTGTATAAATGTACTTGCAAACAAAATGTACTTAGAAACAAGCTTCAAATACACATTCAACAGATCGTTAGAAGTACAAGTACCAAGTACAATTTTTAAAAGTACTTGGAGTACAAAGTACCAAGTACAAAAAAATGTACTTAAAGTACTTTTTTCAAGTACTTGTACTCAGTACTGCCTAGCTCTGTATGTAGTTTTAATAACAATACAATATTCTGATATTTTAGCTATGATATATTTATATAACAAGTTAAAAAAAGAAAGTTAAACATGTGGTGGAAGTGACGGTATTGATGGTGGAAAAACGTGTCTCCTGACGTTTAAAATTTAAATATATTGTTATAAAGACTAAAATTTTGAAAATAAAAAAAATAGATATTTCTGAAAAGTAGAAAATAAATTTCTTTCTCTTCTATAACGTTTATGGTTTAAAAGCGTGGAGCACTCACTACCTATATTTTTCATTTAATTTATCGAGTGCCCCACGCTTCTAAACATAGAAGAGAAATAAATTTATTTTTTACTTTTGGCGCGTTAATAAGGTTTTTTATTTTATTTTTTAAATATATAAAATATATTTTTTTTAAGATAAGATATGCCTCTTAGTAAGATTCAGTGGAAATAATTCAATTTCGTGTATTTAAAAATTGTAAATGGTAATTCAAAGAGTGGGTGCAGCAGCAGGCAGTATTTTTTTTTAAGGTCAGTTTGTTCCGATATGGTTTGCCTGGTGGCAAAACAATAACAAATGAGTGCTCAAATGAACTTTAACAATTTATTGTGCCAGTGGCAAAGCGATCTTTCAAATTGTAAGTCAATGTTAATTACATTTTTTTGTTTTTGGTAATATTATAATGAGATGAAAACTGCAGTCTTGCACGTTATTTGAAGGCAGTTTTAACTGTTAATGTAACGAAACAGTCGGTTGATTTATCATTAAAATGTTGGTATCTAATTATTTAAGCCGTTGCAAAACGCGTCACGCAATGTTGTTCACTTGTTTTATTTGTGTTTTGTTTTGAATAATGAGAACTGGGACTCCCGGAGAGCAAAAAAACAAAACGTGTAATTCACTTGCATTTTTATTAAATTCACATGTTTATAATGTACATATTATATTTATTAGTTGTTTTTCCAGTGACGTTTCGTTTTAGATCTTTGTAGTGTTTATACATTTATATTTTGTTCAGGTTATATATAAAATTGTTATATAAAAACTCTGGACCGATGACATTTGGTATACTATCAATTGGTAAATTCGGGTATATGCTCAGTTTAAAATAGAATTTGCGTTAAATTAAAACCCATATGGTACCGAAATGCGAGCAAATCTTTGGGCTTAATAGACTTTTGTGCGAGCAAAGCCATGGGCAAAACCTAGTAAAAGTATATTAGCAGATTAATTAAAAAATATATACGAGTAGAAGCATAGTAGATGAAAAATCACTGACTTTTTATTTTACTGCAATCCAAGTACCTATACCTCCTGCAATTCTTATAATAATAGAAGTCTAACGTTCGGTAATAAATTGTTAAAATGAAACTCTTAGGTCATGTGAGCACCCTTATAACTTGACTACTCCTAAATATTTATCAAAAGCTTTACGGAACCGGCCAGCGCGCAGCGGAGTTCTTGCTTGCAATGACTGCAATCCTTCAGAATCGAGTGGTAAATGTCTATTGTCAAATATATAATATATTTACAGGGTGCCACAGAATAACTATTCATAATTTTCAGAAATGATAGAGGGCATTTAGTAAACATTTTTTATTAACAAACTAGTGTCCGGAAATACTGCATCAAACTTTATAAAAATTGTTCGAAGTTACGACCACCATTTTCGATACACAAGTTATAGTAATCGACTGCAGAATTATTATTTCATTTTATCTCGATACTGAAGAATTTCCGGACACTAGTTTATTAATAAAAAATGTTTATTTAAGTGTCCCTTACAATTTCTGAAAATTAGGAATAGTTACTCTGTGACACCCCTGTATAAAGAGAGGTATTGTAAAACGTAACTAATTTTGGGGGATTTTTTTAAATTTATGCGTAACAGGAAAACAATGTTTTGCAATTTTTACACTTGTAGAAATAACTGTAGTGCACGCTACTGAATATGTCTGTGACTTACGAGATAAGATGCGATGTTTAACAATAGAATCATTTTAAGTACATATGTGCATTTATATTTATGTTTGTATACATACGACAAAATAATGTGGAAAATATTCCAGCTTTCACTAAATTACCAACGTTTACAATAATAACTTAGACTAGCTACTTCTTCTGCATCGACCTTGGCAAATCAAAATAGTAATACACACGCGAAGGGGTTCAGAGGCCCGGACGCCCGGTCCATTGATTTATATCTGACTAGAGAGGAGGCTGTAAAGAACAGAAGTAGTATTTTTATTATGTCTGTGGTACAAATTATTTAAGAATATAGGTATTTGTATGTGGTATCGTGCTATACTACTCGAGATATCTCTGCGCGTAATTTGTCTCAATACTTTTTATTTATAGGTATACTTGCTGCCTAGTCCGGCTTCGCTCGGGTACAAATCGCTATTTTTGTTCGCTGCTCATTCCTCTTTGTCGTAACGTAGATAATAATATATTGTTACTCGTCAAGAAGTAATCTTTGAAAGTGAAACAGTTAAAGAATTTTTCAAATCCGGTTCGGTGACTCAAATCCTGGAATAGTAGTTTGTATGTCTAGATACGTAATGGACAATATTACGGCGATAGTATGTAAAAACGAGCGATAGCGAGTTTTTACTGTCACACGAGCCGTAATACCATTACGTACGAGACATATATGGTATTTTTTGCCATACCCACTACAAAATACCTTCTTTTCACTTCATTTTCAAAAAATTCTTACAGTTAATTTGCGACGCCATTTTTCCTTCCACAGTGTGCCGTGACGTTCGTGCAAGTAAGTAATGACAGGCGACAACATTAAAAGCATTCAGCTGTTAGGACTGACCATAGACACAAAGTGCTTATGGAAGGAACACGTCGAAAATTTAATGCATACGTTAGCTAAATCGTTATATCTGCTCAGAAAATTATCAAATAACGTTAATCAGCAAGTATTAAAAATGGCTTATCACTCATGTTTCCATGCTAAAATGCTTTACGGTATAATCATCTGGGGTAACGCCGTCGCTGCGCATAAAATATTTCAATTACAAAAAAAAGCTTTTAGAACAATAAGTAATGCTAAATTTAATGATAGTTGTAGACCTTTATTCATCAAACATAACATATTTACATTTGCATGTCAATACATATATTGTTGTTTAATATATGTTAAGAAAAATCAAAAGAAATATAGTAAGCATTTGTCAATTCATGAACATGGCACCCGAAACAAAGAAAAATTATGTTTAAATTTTTTAACAAATTACCGTCTGAAATTAAAAACTTAAGTCTGGTAGCTTTTAGAGGAAAAGTCAGAGAATTGCTGCTAAATAGGTGTTTTTATTCTTACGAAGAATTTTTATCTTATTAATGGAAATAACTGTATTTTATGTATGACGCTATTATGGCCTTTCTAAGGTCAGTAAATAAAGAATATTATTATTATTATTATTATAATAGAACGAATAAACAGAAGTTGCCATGGCAACCGCTACTTTTCGCACTAGTGTATAAAACACTTTCCGCGCGTATTAAATGACTCATTAAAGGCCGCTATATACACACATCGTAAGTAGTGGATATGCCAAAAACATAGATACAAACTTCTTCTTTTGTATATATTAGTATAGATAAATATACAATAATTGATCATCCAGAGAGGTTCAACGCGGTTTTAACCCAGAACGTATCTTCTGCCGCTATAATAATGAGTTCCGGAGGTCGCAGCGTCATTAAATAGGGTCTAGACCTGCAGAGCAGCTCAAAGTAATGCTTGACAATATAAAAAAGTCGATTTCAAATCTGTTCAGTAGTTTTGAAGTCTTTGTAGAAAAGACAAGCATAAATGTCTTTCTAACTTTTTTGCAGTGGATGCAGTAAAGATATTTTCATTTTTTTTATAGTTGACACCTGCTTATAAAAGCTTTTTTAATGAATTTAATAACACGGCTGTTTACCTTGCTGGAACAAAAGGTTGTTATGTTAAAATAAGTAACTATAAGTATATTAATTATATATTTGTATACGCTAATTGATATGACCGTACTATTCATTAATTTAAATATGTTAAAAGTGAAATTATATTTTGTTAAGGTGTACTACAGGTGACTCGAAAGGGCTTTTATGAATATTAGAAAATTATTTGTAAAAAGGATTTAGCTGCTTAAGTTGTAATAATGTAAAAACATAATAGCATATCTACATTAACGAATGATTTATTAATAATGCTTAGCATTGTAGGTCACAACAATTAGTACTTGATTATTGATTAAGTTGTTTTGTATGATTAAAATGTAAACTTCAAAGGTTACTTTGGTTGTTGATTCCCTTTTTTATTCTTTATAAAATAGCACATAAAGTTTTAAATATACCCACACGCTTCAAAATTTTATTTGAAAAAAAGCTTATACCTAATAAAATTTTGCACATTATTTTATAACATCGTAGAAATATTTTTGGCTTGAGAATAGCCAAACTTGTAGAGATGTTTATATGAAGTATTCAAGACTCGTCTACTACGAATCCCGGTTCCTAGATTCTATTCTATGGATTGGTGAAAGTATTAACTTTTAATTTACAATGAAAAATAATAATAAATTCGTATATGCGTTGGCCCTAAACTTAGCCGTTTGTAGCCTTCAAATAAATAATACAACAAATTTTATACGTTAAATTTAAACAGTGAAATAGTAGATTTTCCATATAAGCCTGCAGTTATCTTTCTAGTAACTAAAATAAAAATAAAAATAATTTTATTATTCACTGGCTATACGTTTTCTTTTTTATTAACGTTGCGTGATAAGATAAACTCTATGATACATTTTCTTTGGCTACACCGTTGCATGTTGATATTGGAGGAACGACGGTATACGTCTGCGACCGACTCGGCAGAAACCTCTTCGTTTTTGGGGTTCCATAGCCAAATGGCAAAAACGGAACCCTTATAGTTTCGTCCTGTCCGTATGTCACAGTCATTTTACTCGGAGACTATTGGCACTATATATAGATAAAATTTGGAAGGGTGGTGTCTTTTATGAACCGCTATACAATGGTGAAATGAAATTACGAAAAAAAAATATGGGTGGCACTCTACATTGAAATGAGGGATGAAAAAAAAAATTCCAGTGCACATAAGCGTGTGGGGTATCGTTAGATAGGTCTTCAAAAATTATGAAGAAGTTTCAAAATGACTTAATTTTATTTAAATCAATAGTTTTATCCGTTTCTAAAATCGTAAAAAGTTGCAATTACTTACCTATTGGGTGGAAAATTCTGAAAAAAATTAAGGAAGTATAAGAACTTATAAAATACTTTCGACGAAAATTGATTTGAATAAGGTATGTTGTGTAGTTTTTGAGATATGGGATATTTTGGGCCGACTATGGAACCGTTCACTATGCGTGGTCCGACACGCACTTGGCCGCTTTTTTGTTGGACGCACTGTACACGTAGGTATATAAATCTGGATCTCGATATGGATGCAACGATAGCGAGAGTGTACTCGATTCACAGCCTACTATAACAAAATAAAAAATATAACGGTTCAAGGCAAACGTGATCAGCTCAACACAAACATCCTGATCCATTCATTTATTTATCATAATAATATATTTATTATGTTAAAACGCCCTAGCTATTTATGTTACCATATCATGTATGTTTGTATATAGTACCTTGCCTTGCCTTGGAGGCATTTTAGACGTTACTCAAGACCGCTGTTGTAATTTTGTATTGTTCAATCGATTCACATTACTGTTCGATGGATCATTGATCATTGCCTATCACTCTATACAGGCCAGTGTATCACTAAATCAGAATGCTGTATTGTGTTGCAAATAATGGCTGCCTGTACGTTAATTATAAACGACCACGGCCAAGCTAAGGATAATATTTTTTGCTGCAATGTTTATATGTTATTGAAATTGTTGGAAGTGAGCACTTCCGTGGCACAGAGGATCAATAAAAAGCAATACTGATTATTTCAAATTTGCATTTATACCGTGCGAGTTTTTTCAAAACGTACATAGGCTGTTTCACAATTTGAAATCGTGGTATAGATATTGTTAGAAACTATGGAAACGGATGTTTTTATTTACAATTTATTATTATTGAGTTGTGATAATAAATTTTATAAGTTCAGAGATTTATTTAATATTTTTTCTATAAGAAATTTACACCGTGGAAGAAAATGTTCTTATGTACAATTTGTATTCTGGGGGAAATAGTTGTCGGCAAGTCTCTGCGTTATTTAGTGTGCAGTTTCCAGGCAGACCAGATAGATACCAACAATGTCTATACCACGATTTTAAATTGTGAAACAGTCTATGTACGCTTTGAAAAAACTCACACGGTATAATAATCAGTATTGCGTTTTATTGATCCTCTGTGCCACGGAAGTGCCCACTTCCAACAATTTCTACAACTGTTTTCAAGGATCAGATTTAGGGTTCATGATTTCTCGAGCTTATCAGTTTCTCGGGTCTCGAGAGTTCTCGAGGCTAATTTCTCGGGTCTTCTCGGGTTGTCGAGAAATTTACATTTACGTATATTTTTGCATATCTTTTCGGTTCAAATAATGAAAAAAGTCGTCACAAAATTAAAAATGTGTATCATAAAAAATATCTTATTTTAAATCAATAAATTAAGTGGTTTTCCTGTCAAATAAAAGTATCAAAAACCAAAATAATCATAAAACTTTTATTGACAGTTTTCAACAAAATTAGCTTCTCTCAAAACAAAATAAAAAAAATTAAAAATTTAAACATTAAAACGTTAATACTACGCTGACTTATAATTACAATCACAGTACCACTTTGGCAAGTTAATTAGGAAAAAAATCAACTTAAAACTTTGCAAGATCAATAAAACAACATCTGAACATAGTACATACATACAAAACAATTAGATCTGCTTACGGCAAAGGCAAATAGTTTTATTTTATAATTTTACAGACTAAAATATTATTTCTCGAGTTCTCGACTTTTCTCGAGCTTAATTTCCCGGGAACAAAGCCCAACGATTTCCCGGGAATTCTCGGCTCGGGAATTCCCGGGAATGAACCCTAATCAGATTGTTCTATTTAACTATATATAGCAACTTCGAATTCAGTTTATATGTTATATTTAAGACTGCAGCGCTTAAACTTAACGCCAGATTTCCTTCCCTCGAAACTCATAGACTTAATTTACAATCCTGATTATGCATTTTAAATTATTAGCAAAAAATTAATCAAAATCGCACTATTTACTTTGACAGGAAAACTACTTTTTTTGTCATGGGTCTGTCTAGTACCTTTATTATAAATCGATGGACGATAAATAATACATTTTTTACAATATAATAACTGATTATTTAATAGTTGACACGATTTTTAGATATTACGCTTCAGCAAACGACCTCGAAACTGCATAAAATTGTCATTCCGATTTGGTTAACATAAAAATAGTGTTAGAAATGGAATAAATTCATCAGATTTATAGTCTTCTAGCAGTTGAAAATAGTAAATAATCATTTTGAAGATACTTGCGTCACTGCCAGATTTAGGACTGTGGAGGCCTCTGGACAGGGCTATGCATGAGTGGTAGACATTGATGTTTCTAATTATTCGGCCGGCAGCGCCAGACTGATATTTTGTGACCGTAATTATTGACAATCTGTTATTTTAAAATAGGAGTATTATCAATTCATATTTCCAATTTATTGTTTTGACGTGATTGCGTCTTACAACTCAGGCACTGGTGTTCAGAAAGTTAGCGACACGAAAATTGCAGCGAAAATCGGCATGAAAATTGTCACGCGGCAATTAGGTATTTAAATTTAAAAAATATTATTAATTTTTTCTAGTAATTGAACATAAATAATATTCAAAAACGAAAAGAAAATTTTTTTTAAAGCCATAGATAAATTATTAAAAATTAATTAAAATGTATAAAAATTAAAAAAATATCACGTGACTTCAAAACGCGCCAGGAATGTTAAAATTTGTGTGCATTTGTTGGTATTTGTGTATGTGTATTACATATACTATCAAAAATAATAAATTTTTAACTTGGTAACCATGGATACAAAGACCATAGATAACATAATAACGTCGCACGCGTTTGGATTCTTTCGGCGCGTCATCGGAACTGAGTTTGAAAATTAATTTTTATTTAAATATAACGTTTTAATTAGTAAGCAAAAAAATTAAATAAAAATAGTTTTGCTATATAAAACTTGTATGTAGTCTTTCCATTTAAGTAAAAAAAAATTATTAAAAAACCCAATTACTCGTAGAGATTTTGCAGTACGTAAATGTAAATACACGATAGTATAGGTGGGTCTTTAGGCTTAATGCCCCAAGGAAAAATTTGTCGGTCGGACGTCTTTAGGCGGGGGGGGGGGGGAGGTAGCAATTCACTAATTTCGAGCATAATGTTTGTTCAGCCGTAACTTCTCAAGGGGTTGACCGATTTGAAAAATTTCGACGCAGTTGGGTTCAGAATATTTACGGATTGATCCCATATACTTTTTATTTAAATTGGTTCAGTAGTTTCTTTTTTTTCTAGTACAAGAGCTACGATTGTAAAAATTATCCGATCCTTTTGAAAATTGATATTTGACAGTTTTATAGGACACAAAAAAATAAAATGGTGTCAGATTTCGAAATGGCGGCCAAATAATAACTGAAACACATCGCGAGGAGAAAATATGCTTCGATAAAGTTGATATTTGGAATACGAGCTTACTGCTTATGAATAGCCTCTGAGAGTGAAAATGACATTGGGCAGACAAAATTTGATCCTAAACGGACTTTTTTCCAGAGATGTCCGATTGCTTTGGAAATTGGTTTTTTAGTTTTTCAATTTACCTATGTACTTATGAATAAAATGACGTAAAAAGTTCAAAATGGGTCCGAAATTAAAGGCGGTGGCCACTTCGGTTATCTAAGGAAAAAAACATCTCGAACTATTTCGGGCCATTTTGAACCAGCACAAACTTAAACTGATAATATTTAGGCTCAAAGAGCTGCATTTCTGTCGCCGCAGACCTGTATCAAAACAAAATACGAGGTTAGATGTTACACATCATTGGCGACTACCGTAAGACTCGCTCATATTTTCTAATCAATAGGAGATATTATACCTTCAGGGTGGACATCAATTTTACTTAAATCGCGGCCCCGTTTTTTAAATAATAAACTGAAAATCCAAATTGATACTCTTACCACTCCTCGGATTATAACCTGGGATCTGGGGGCTTGTAATAGAAGAGCCATGGAGGATAGAGAGAAAGGAGTCTAATCTTCTGCATGCAATTCGCAGTTGTCTAAAAAGTGATCCTCACTTTTTAAATAACTGCGAATGCATGGAGGAGATGAGGCTTCCTATTTCGGCGGTAGAAGCGCTGAAGCTATATGACCCCAAGTAGAGTAGGTAATCGGCCGAATTGAATATTGATTTTTTTGCAAAATAGAAAAAATAAACTGAATTAAAAAATAATCAATCATGTTGACACTGACAGTAAACAATACCACGTTGCCGTGGATTCGTTCATATAGAATCATGGAGACTGCGCCTCTATGCAGAAAGGTCCAACAGTGCGCGAGACTCTGGGTCTTACAGTGCAGCGCGTAAAGTTTTTACCGTCATCGATTTTCGGAATACGCACTTCGCATTGCGGCCTGTCGAGATCAGTTTCCTTTTTCTTTATCCTCCATGAGAAAAGCCATGGAAGCACCATAATATACAAAAATTTCTGCTCTGTATAATTTGGATAATGAGGTAGTCGAGTTTTACGTATGATTTATTTTTTCTTCAGTATTGTCTTCGATGAGCAAAACGCGTCAAAAAGTCTATGTGACTTTGGAGTAGTGCGGAACTAATAAACGCAGGAAAGCTTAACGCTAACTATGTGTATGTAATAATGTATTATAAATGTACACAAAAGGGAGGTAGGTATGTAAAACCGAAACGAGATCTGTTTCACGTTTGTGGCTATACAGTTTATGCATAGGTACTAAATACACGTAATAGTCGGCTATTTTAATTATAGAATGTAATGCAGGTGATAGCTGCAGCATGCAACTCGGTGTAAATCTGATAATATTAAATATCACGCGAAGGGTTCGTGTTCTTACCGATCGTTAAGCTTACATATGTCGATTGCGTAGAGAAACAACTTTTAATTGAATTAGAAATATTAATGAAATAATAATTAATTACTTGCATTATATATAGACTAGTTCCGCAGTTTTTAGATGAACATTTTAGGCGATTTTTTAATACGACTTAAAAAAGACGTATAATAATATATGTTGGACATCGATGGAACTTACTTTCTTGTATCCTCATATATCCTGTTCTACGCAACAATAACATAACAGGTATCAAATTGTTCAGCTACATCCAAGGACTGTTCTTAAGTAGGTCTCATATTGATCAGCTATTTTGTTTTAAAATGGCGATTGTTTAAATATTTAAAAATTCTTAAGTTCTGGTCTAGGCATCGTAGAGCACTATGAGTCGGGTTCGGGTACCGAATAGCTTCACCTACCTTAATTGTTGAGGAGCGTTCTTAGAAAAATTGCAATAATTCTGCTTTTATTAATTTGCGAAAAAGAAGTTTCAATTAAAAGTGGCACTATTTTAGCTGGTCTACATAATGTAGCGCTTGTGAATCGATGGCCGACCATGTTTATATGGCGCTGCCATTGCTTCTCTATTACAAGCCGCCAGTTCCCAGGTTCTAATCCGAGAACTGGTAAAAATGTCAATAAGAATTTCAATTTATTGTTGAGAAATAATAAGTTAAAATATTAATTGGTGCTACGCCCAAATTACCCTAGCTTAAAACTACCTTAAAACAAAAAGAAAAAAAATACATAATGCAGTAGATTTAATAAAAAGACCGAGATTGAAGCAGCAAAATATTTATTTTAAATAACATATTATATTCATATGAATCTAGGGAAACTTTGTTTTTTTCTGAAAAATTTTCGAAAAAAAAAACAAAAATAGTAAAAATACATGAAAATATCACAGGACACTGACAGCAAAAAAATGTTGAAAAATCATTGTTTCATAAAAACAATTAATTTGTTACTAGGTTGTTGATCAGCCTGTATGTAATAATAAGTGATACAATTATTAATATAGGTACCTTACTATTTCTTTCTTATATGGTAACAAAACAAAAGAAAGTAATGCAGTATGTTTTTATTACTTTCATTTAAGTATTATTACTTTGGTATGAGATTTGCATCTGTTTCACGTCAGTTACGGTTTTGTTGTTTTAATGTTTATATTTGTTTGTTTAAATCATGTTTTCATGTCGACTTGTGGATAATACCTATTATTATTGTATTTGTTCTTTTATTGCTAAATGGAAATAACTGCTAGAGAAAAGTTGCCTTTTCCCGATGTTTTTACTTTTAGAAATATAAATAAAAGTTAATAAACAATTACATTGATTCCGTCTAAATTTGACGGAGTGGGGATATTTGGAAAAGAAATAAAATAAATAATTGTAACTGTTTATATTATTATAGAGAAAAAATTCTGAACGGTCCTTTTTAACATATTTGGTTGCATGCTTTTTGTTAGGCGATTCTTATGCATTAATTATGCCACAAGCGCGCGTTGCTTGCGCTTCGCCTGTGCGGTAATCTGTCACGAATCGTGGAAATTTGCGTTAACAGAAAATGTACTTATAGATTTTTAAATAAAGCAAATCTTGATTGTCTATTTTCTTTTCCAGTGGCTGCTAACAACTTGCTGTGTAGCAGTTGTGTTACTCGGTGACTTAACAGAAGCCCGACGTATACGAGTACGTCCCCGTCCAGCTCAAACCGAAGAAGAAGAAGATGATCCTCGTCAACAACAGCAACAGCAAGTCCAAGTTCAACCACAATATCAATATTATGCAGCTGAACCTCAGGATGATGGTGGGGTTGTTCTCGTATCGTCGCTCGATGAGTACAATGGTTTGTTCGGGCAGCCTCGAGCGGTCGCCGCTCCCCAAGACAATTACATAGCATCATCGAGGACTTCAAGTGTCGGTAGGGATAACTACATAAACGCTGCTCGGGCTCAATCGCAAGCTAAAGCAGCATCGACACTAAGAACAAAAGAAACTCCAAAAGCTCCGCCGGTACAAACCCTTCGTAACTATAACAAAGTAAACGACGATGGCTCGTTTACTTTCGGCTACGAAGCCGCCGATGGAAGTTTTAAGGAAGAGACGCGAGGTACCGATTGTGTCGTTAGAGGAAAATATGGCTACGTCGATCCTGATGGCAACAAAAGAGAGTTCACTTACGTATCAGGAAATCCTTGCGACCCGAACGCGCCTAAAGATTCCGACGAACAACAAGGAAACAGCAGCGAGGAAGAAGATGAAGCCGACGTTAGCGGACCTGCAAATTATCCTAAACAGTTTCCGCTTCGTCCTAGTGCAAGACCGACTCTAACAGCCTCTCCCAAGAGGAGACCAACTGTCACAGTATTCCAGAATACGTATGATCAAGGTGGTGCGTTGGAGGATAACGAATCCGACGAAGAGGAAGAGCCTGCTTTGCAAGTGTTGCGACCTACTCCAAGACCAAGAATTATACAGCAGCCGACAAGACAATCTCCAACTCCGGTGACTTATATCCAGCCTGTTCATCAACAACCTCAAAGATTCCTTCCAAGAGCACAGCCTACAGCTGCTACGACACCGACTTCCTCATATTTGTACCGCGACGAACCTGTTTCTATCACTCCTAAACCAACACAACCTCCGGCAACTACTTATCGTCCGCAGTTAGTGCAGGTTGCGGTGACTCCACGTCCATCGCTCTATGCAAAAGAGTTCGAACCGTCGAGACCTATCCAACCGGTTGCGACGCCTCCGGCGCCTGGAAGATTCGATTTCAATGCCGAGTTCCGCAAGTTCCAGAGTCAACAAAATGTGATAGCACCGACGCCGAAGACCATTGTCAAGACAACTGAAAGAACTAAGACGCAGCCCAGCAGTGATCCAATTTACAGTTCGGAGTTAGTGTACGATCCCGCTTCGGGACAATATAACACTCAACTTTATCAAACCCTTCCTCAAACTACTGGTTAGTATTATTTCCTGTATTTAATGGCACATTTATGATTGACGCTTTCTCGCTCTTCGAATAATTCTACTTAATACAGATTTCAAATAAATATCAAATATTTTTCTTTTTATTTAATAAACGCTGCATATTTAGTATATCTATATTAGAAATCATGTCAGTGAAATAAACGTATTTTACTAACGTAAATCTATTTAATTTGGTCACGGATAAGGCTTTTAAACAATGCACTGTTCCTTTTATTTATTGCGATAAACGTTTATCTTATCTATACAAGCTCATAAAAAATTCAATAAAAACAACCTGTGATTTTCGCATCGGTAGATTTTAATTTATTTTTTTATCTGTAAACATTAAATAGGTGACTTTACACTGAGCCATCGCATCCAGCCATTTGTCCACCAACAACAACAAACCAGATTATTATCACTCCCGCAACTGCAGCAGCAATCACCATTGTATAATAGACCGACAATTCATCGACCTCCGATCACCCCGAGTGCAACCCAGCAACTGTATCACCAGAACCAGGCTGAGTTGCAATTCCAGAATAGTGCGCAGCTGTTCGCACAGCAACAGAGGGCACGTCAGCAGTCGGCGCCGCAGCAGCAGCAACAGCAGCATCGGGCAGCCGCACCACAACAATTTTTCTATATACAGCCATCGTTAGCGACGGCCCAACAACAGAACATTGCGGGAGGACAGATCGACGCATTCCTTAGAGGGCACAATTTGCAATTCTAGGTTGCCTAGGTTACACTAATTCTTTATGCAGATTCTACCAAAGGTAAGAATTTAAAATGATTACAGAAGAGAATAGATTTGATAGAATTGATTGATAGTAATCTATGACATCTCTATACGTCTGTTCCATTGAGATGATTTAAATATTAATGCCACCAGCTACCTACGAGACGACGTTGGTTAACACTGCTATGTTATTACTTATTAGTGGACATATTATAAAGTCGGTTAAATAGGCAAAATAGTGCAGAATGTTGTCCTCTTTAATATTCAGTTGAGAAAATTAAATTTTGACACACTATGAATTTACTTAGAAAGCACTGAAAATTGCCAATTTTGAAAACTGACCAGAACTTTTTAATTTTTTATTAAAATGTTTAAAAATTTCTTGAAACGTTTTCGATTAACGTTTGGTTTTTGTTATGGACGCTATATTGGATTTCAATATCTTTAAATTTTACGCATTGTTCTGAATAATTTGATGTATCATATTCATAATATTAATTTGATGTAGGTATCTAAGTGAACGCGAAATTACGAAATTGACAAAATAATTTTATGACGTCATTCATACTGACGGAATATGCTGTATAAAAGAAAATTTATCGAAACAAATTTATTCCGATCATCTAATAATTCGTTACAAGTTCGCTGGTTTTCTATACTTTTAAATAACACTTTTTAAGATATTCTTCAGTCTGTAAACACCTCACATGGCTATCCTCAAAAAAAAATTTTTTTTATCTCCTTTTCGAGGTACGGGAGCCCCATTAAAATAAGTCCAATAAAAAAATAACTTCATCATTTCAGCACTTAATATATAGCTTAAGAGCTAGATTGCGACACACAGACAAAACAGTGAGAATAATAGGGTTCCACCCTTTGAATACGGAACCCTAAAAAAGGATTGATAAACAACCTATGGAAAACCAAAGCACAGCAAAAAGATCACACAAGGTCTGTGTGTTGTAAAAGGAAAAAAAAGTATATGATTCTGGGGTTAATCAGATGTAAGGTTTTTCACTTTATCCGACTGTCGGTATGTTAAAGAAATTGAAAGTGGTAATCGATGACATATAATAATTACAACCAGATCAGTGTTGCGTCAGTTAAGTTGGTTAAGTGTTAAGAGATGTTCGCCGATAGCCGATGGGCCAGACGCGTTGGGCAACATGTACAACACACACACGTACAAAATTACGTTTAATGTAGTATGCCATCTTATGACATTTGAAACCGACAACTTTATGAGCGCCGGTTCAGATCTACCTTGTGTTGACACAGGTCAATCGATTGTAAATTTGCAATTTTTTGCACCGTTCGCGTTGCCAACATTGTTTTATACAGAATGTCTCAGTCTCACACCTTATAGTCATAACTGCAAGGTTTTATTTCGGAGATTATTTTGATTTTTCGAGGAGTTGTTACGCATAGTTTAGGAACTAAATCCCTACAAATAATAATAATAAAACAGTAGGTAAAGGGAGGTTGTGCGTTTGTCTGCCTGTTACGCCATAACTCTTAAACTCCTGACATGATTTCAATGCAGTTTATGGTACACCGTGTACACGATTCTATAACTCAAAAGATAGGCTACTTTATATTAACATTCGCTTGCGTTAAGGTAGGGCAGTATTTTTCTTACAAAATAAAAAATCAACTGAATTGATTTTTTATACGACTTCAAAAAACCTGTATATATAGATTCACAAATTTTACATTCTACTACTCTCATAACTCCTGTTCTACGCAACGTAGAACAACAAAATATGTACCAAAATTTTCAGCTATACCTAAGGAGTGTTCTTAAGAGGGTCTTATCTTGATCTGCAATTTTGTTTCAAAATTGCGAAAATTGCGGTAAATTAAAATAATGTAAGCCGCGGGTTCAGGCTAGTAAATAAATGTATTATAAATGCTTTAACAGTTTTTGATTTCATAGAATTGTTAAGTGATCTAGATTTACTGTGAAAAACGCATCACCGAACTAGCTTCACCACCTGCTATACAGATCGTTCACCTCATGATTCGCCTAGTTCGGTGATTCACTAATCATTCTATATTATACCGTTAAATTATATTAATAAATAAAAACGTCAATAATTACATGGGAATATTATATTTGTGGGAGAATCGTTTACAGACACATTTTATACAGGTGTGACAGAAAACATTGACAGTTTTAAAAATGTATTACATATTAACTAGTCTTTCCCCGCGTGTTTGCTCTGTTAAAGTCTATAGTGATACCACTATCTCTTTTCTATGTTTAGAACACTCTGCATCTATCTCTCTCGTTGCCTCTTTCGCGAGATCAGGGCTCTAGTCTATCTTTCTGGTTTTACCCGACTGCAAAGGCAGGGTTATGTTTTTTTTACAGAAACCGTTTATACCTGCAGATCGTAACGATCTCATCTGATCTTTAATACTAGTACAGCATAAGGTGAGAATAGCCGAGCGTGTAGAAATGCCGTTGTTTACATGACGTGTCCATGGCAGCTCTATTACAAGCTCGCTGTTCCCAAGTTTTAATATGAGAACTGGTCTAAACTCTAAAGTATCAGTTGGATTTTCAATTTATTATTAAAAAACTAGCGGTACCCGTCCGGCTTTGTCCGGGTGCTAAGAAAGCTTGAGTGCAATACACTACTCACTCGCTTCGCTTGAATATTATAAATTCACTACTCACTCCGCACTCGCTTCGCTCGTTCGCTTGAATATTATAATTACATTATTCACTTGCTTCGCTCGTTCGCTTTCCTACTCGCTACGCTCGTTCGCTATATATATAAACCTTCCGTGAAAAATTATCTAAGTGATGGTGAAAATCGCATCAAAATCTGTTGCGTGGTTTAGGAATTACATTACTCACTCGCTTCGCTCGTTCGCTATATATATATATATAAACCTTCCGGGAACAATTCCGTCATACATGATTTTTGCGTAACTTTAACCGTTTACGCAGCGCATGCAACGGAAGCTCTCAAAAGGAATAATTTTTCCCGTTTTTTCAATATTTTTCATTGACTCTCTGCTCCTATTGGTCGTAGCGTGATATTATATAGCCAGCCTTCCTCGATAAATGGACTATCCAACACAAAAATAATTTTTCAATTCGAACCAGTAGTTTCTGAGATTAGCGCGTTCAACCAAACAAACAAACGCTTCAGCTTTATAAAATTAGTATAGATAAGAACTTGAAAATATGAATTGGTATACTAAGATGAAATAACCCTGATACCATGCTGTCTGAATATTTTGAAGAGGGATGGAACCTTAGCTTTGATGTGAAGGCACTGAATATTAAAGAAAGTAACCACGAAACATCAAAACACTTTTTCTTGACGCAGTTCTAATCATCTCCTGATGATGTAAACAAGGTTAGCGAAACGTTCGTCAAGAAAAAGTTTTGAGGCTATTTTTTTGTATTCAGTGTCTACATCA
Organism: Mongoloraphidia duomilia; assembly: GCA_039654895.1. Classification (NCBI taxonomy): domain Eukaryota; kingdom Metazoa; phylum Arthropoda; class Insecta; order Raphidioptera; family Raphidiidae; genus Mongoloraphidia; species Mongoloraphidia duomilia. Next base: position 23,465,959 of record CM077520.1, on the reverse strand, counting down.
AAAGTTCCATCCCTCTTCAAGCGATTCATTAAAATATATCAGTCATATCAAGGCCCCAAGATATAATCTAGCGGACAATTTTTTGAATTGCGATTACAAAATATGTTCGACAAAATGTTGCCACCATTCAATCTCTCCTGCTCTATCTGCACTTTTCTGTTTTGTGTTCTTTTAATATTTGGTGTTTTATAAAATTGTCAATACATTCTATCATACCTGTATATAATGTGAATACATAACAAGTTATTCCAATCTTTGGCTCACGTTAATTTATAACACAGCTGTACAGGCTGTTCCATAAATATACCAAAAATTTTTAGTGGTGGTAGGGGACATTAAAACAAACATTTTTTGATTTATAAACATATGTCCGAAAAAGCTTCTTTTTCGAGATACAGAGTGTTAAAATTTGTAGAAAAAATCGCCCCTGGAATAATTGTATCAATTGTAAATAGATCCAAAAGATGCCTCATAAAGTTACCAACAAACTATGAACATTTCATTATAAAATAGACTGAAGCGTTTTTTTAGGTATTAATAAAAAATGATTTTTTCTACAAATTTTAACGAAGCGTTTTCAGATATATGTTTATAAAATGCAAAAAATGTTTGTTTCGATGTCCTCTATCACCCAAGTTTGTCGGTATATTTATGCAACATCCTGTATATAGATATAAAATTAAAGACTGAGCTTTTACACATAAAATAGCATTTTTATCACTTTAAGAATTTTTATGTAATAATGTTGTTATTTCTCAATTTAAATTACACTTTGGAAAAAATATGTATTTTCAGTCGTATATTTTACGATTGCAGTATTCAGAACGTTTATTGAAGAAACAGAATTTAAACATTTGAATTGACTAATCATATATTTAATTAATAACAACTAACTTTTTCGCGCGACTTCGCCTGTGTAAACATTGCATTTATTTGAAAATGCACTCGAGTTAATCCGATTTTGAGAAAAACCTTATAAATAATCGATCGTACCCCAACTGTAAGTTTGGATATCATTAGTAATTATTAGAACCGTTTATTAGTCTAAACCCGTGCCTTTTTGTTCCTATGACCGTCAATTTTGTCTGCAGATTGATCGCTCGCATACTAATGTCGGTTTTGATGGAAATCCTACAGCTTCAAAAGTTTTAGTATCATTAAGAATGTTTTTGCAACACTTGCATCAAAAGTACAATTTTACATGGCTGTGTACCGTTTGTTAAATGATTCTTTATGGAAGCTTCTGTGATATTCGAACGGTAGTGCGTGAAGTAAATTTTAACGTACTCCGTGCTATAAAGTAATACTGTTTTGTTTTATTTTAAAACACACGTGCGTAAAATAGTACTTTATAGATTACTTTGCTATAATGTCACTAATAAAATATTTATCAAAATTGTGTTTTATTTGCTTAAAATTAAACTTTTGAAGCAGTTGTTGCAAAAAATATTGTATGTAACGCGTGTCTAAAGTGACGAATCTGACAGCCGCCATTTTACAATACTCTCCTAAGGTTATGTTGCATTTATACCAGAAGGCGAGCGCGGTAAGCTCACACTCGTTCTGGTATAAACGCAACATAACCTTAGGTTCGTATTGCAAAATCGCAACTGTCATATAATTCGTCACTTAAGCTACTTGTTGCATAAATATCTATTTTGGATTAGATCAAAGTAAAGTTCTACCCTTTGAGGTACCGAATTTCCTGAAAATCGTTGTTCATTTGGTATGAGAAAAAAAATACTATTGATTGTATGGAGGTCTGCCTAAACGCGAGCGAAGTCGAGTAGCCTATCTTTTGAGTTGAGAAGCCAAATTTCACTGAAATCGGATAAAGTTGCGACGTTAAGAAAAATGAATGCGAATTCAGCTTATTAATAAGTGTTATGTCATATTATAATTATTTAAAGTTATATAAATACGCCGGTCAAGGAGTCTTAGAGAAATAATTGTATCTGTCGTTTTGAATTGTTTCTTAAAAAATTTTTAGTTACAAGCTCGCACTCTCCTGGTTTACTAGTTTTTGGATTTAATAAAAGAGTTTGATTTTTGCATTACATTTTTTTCTCTTTAATATTATACATAACTGTAAGTTACTAAATAGTTTTGCGCTAAAATATTATTCTCTTTTGTAAACAGCGTTATAATATTTGTCGTGTTATTTTTTTAAATGTTAATAAAATATATTTTTTGTATTCGTGATTAGAAAATACTGTTTGTTATTTCTTTTATTTTATCTACGGCTGGGTAGATATGAACGGAACCTGCAGTAATGAATAGAATAGAATAGAATAGAATAGAATAGAATAGAATAGAATAGAATAGAATAGAATAGAATAGAATAGAATAGAATAGAATAGAATAGAATAGAATAGAATAGAATAGAGTATATTTAGTTGTAAGAGAGACCGAAGTCTATTACATTAGTCATATAAAAGTGTGTGCCCATTCTTGCTTCTTAACTAATTCAACTCTAATTTTCAACGCTAATTTTCTCGGATATTCTATCTCATATCTACCCAGTTAGCGTCTAAATTTGAATAATGCTACAAAGAATTTAAGAGTTATGGTGAAACAGACAGACAGACGCCACCCTTTAGAAATTATTTATTAGTATTGATATTGAAGATAACATTATTGAGAAAGTGTTCGTTCTAAAGGAGTGAAAAGGACTATCATTGTGATGTTAACAATTAGAATTTTAATTGTTATGTGTCTCCTGACGCCCTCGCAATGCGAGCACGTACTACGCATGCCTGTTTGTTTATTCATGACTTCCGTAAAAGATATTAACAATTGATACAACATGTTACCAATGTGCAAATACATAACAATATTAATGCAATGTCTATTACGTGATAGAAAATTATATTTAATTATAAAATAGAAATTCAGGGTTATATAACATAAACCATTGTTTTAGTATCTAGAAATTGTGATTCATTAGTAAAACGGTCACATAATAATTTTTTTGGTATATTATAATAATTATTACAGTTGCACAAAGAATATGAACGCGACGAATTTGTTTTATTGAAAAATTGGATATCTTTTAAGGCCACCAACAGCTAGAGTTATTTGGGTCTTGTACCAATTTATATTTTCAAAAAATTTTAATAATAAATTTAAAATCCAATTGATACTTTTGTCAGTTCTCAGATTATAGACGCTGGAAACTGGGGGCTTGTAATAGAGGACAGTGCCCCTATACGCTCGCCTATTATCAAGCCCCACGAGGTAACGATAATTCTTTCAACTGAGAGAAAAAATAATAAAACGAATAGACTGAATGACTTAAAGGAGTTTTTAAACATACTTTTTTGTTTGATAAAAGTTCGACAAAAATAAAAAAGAAAAGAAATTGAATGAGAACAGCTTCTAAAATTTCAATTAAAAGATTACAGATGTTTTCATTTCCTTTTTGAATTCGCAGATTTGAAAAGCTTTTTAAACATCGCTTTTTGAAATTTTTTAGTACCTAAGTATAAAATGAAAAAAATTAGAATTCTATAAGATATTTTTCTAATTAATAGCGCTTGTGGAAAAATAATCCATTCTGAATATTTAAGTATATAGAACAATCTGAAATTGATTGAAGTGACTAATTAGTAATCTGATCATTATTATAAAATCTGCTAGCGGTCATCTTTTTATTACACCATATTGCATGAACCACCGATGAGTTTCAATAGCTATAATCAACCACCGCAGCAACACAATAAGCCTTATGTTCTGTCTATTTACTGGGATGGTCTAAGGTTATTTAAATATTAATGTTGAATTGAAACATCGACCTAGACAAGGTTCTCGAGTGGTCTTAATATTATTGTCATACAGTTGTCCATATTGCGTTCCAGATGACGTTAGTTCAATATAATCAATATCTATAATAGTGTTTGATTTCACTTGCCAGCTGTGTATGGTCGCTATTAAATTTCACTATTTCAATTAGAAACCCCATGCGCTTTTGTGGTCACACTTTTCTTATGGAGAAACTGAAGAATGTCAATGCACGGTCAGAGAAAGCTCCCAACATTTATTATTGCGAAAATTTAAGATTTTTCATTTCTTATATGACGTGCATTTTTATAAGATGTTTTTCTTTAGTAATATGAATTAATTACGTGCGTGCGGGTATACCTAAAACCCTTTGGTCGTTTGAAATAATTTATTTTTTCTCGATATAGGTATACAGGGTGTTATCAGTCTACTTATTTTATTTGTAATGGGTGATAAAGTAGAAGTCAAAAGAAGACGATTAATGTTAAAACACCTTAGTAAAAGTTGTGTGATGATAAATCAGCATCATCTCTACATAGTATAAATTGAAGTCGTTTTTCGCGTCTCTCTGTCTGTTTAACCGCTAACTCCTCCTAAACCATGCAACGGATTTTGATGCGGTTTTCACCATCAGTTAGATAATTTTTCACGGAAGGTTCATATATATATAGCATAATTAATAAATAATAATAATTAATGATTAATTAACCCGACCGTAAGAATTCGCAGCATACTTATATCATAAAAACAACCGTACTTAACTGTTCCACTCGTAGCGCAGAGGTTACATCGCAGCACTCTATGCACAGAGAGCCGAGTTCGGAAACTGATGGCATCGTAAAATTTTTGGCTTTTTTTTCTAAAGTCTACATGATATTTATTTATATATTTTATTTTTGTTATATTCTTTCTTCTTCTCTTTTAATTTTATTTATTGTAAATTATAGACGCGTCGACAACTTTTTCTTCTTCTCTATCTCTACATAGTATAAAATGAGGTCGCTTTCCGCGTCTGTCTGTCTGTTTAACAACTAACTCCTCCTAAACCACGCAACGGATTTTGATGCGGTTTTCACCATCAGTTAGATAATTTTTCACGGAAGGTTTATATATATAGCGAACGAGCGAAGCGAATGCGTAATGTAATTATAATATTCAAGCGAACGAGCGAAGCGAGTGAGTAGTGTATCGCACCCGGGCGAAGCCGGACGGGGCCGCTAGTGTTAAATAATTCAATATTAGAATATGAATTTAGACAATAATTTTCCTCTCATCAATTTTCATACAACTTTTACTACGGTGTTTTAATACTAATCGTCTTCTTTTGATCTGCACTACCTATATCACCCATAAAAAATAAAATAAGTAATATTTAAAAATCGATATGGAGAACCAGACATGATCAATATAATATTGACAATTATTCTCCTTTGTGAAAAAAAATTAGAGCCTATAAGACTATACGAGACGAGACAAGAAGATCATTAAGGAATCGATACATCAATTGGATTTTCAATTTATTATTAAAAAAAAAAATTATAATGAATAGGTGCTAGGCCCAAATAACCTTAGCTGTTGGTGGTCTTTAAAACACAATTTTAATTTTTTTTTTGAATCGATACAGAGCGTGAAAATTTGTCCTTTTTCTAATCAACGAGACCGAGATAATTTTTTCATATACGCGCGAAGCGCTAACAAAAACTCTCATTTTTACGCACAAATTCTTTTAGGTCCAGAAATTCTAGTACAAATAAAACCTCACAGTTACAAGGATTTTTTCAAAAATAAAAGACCACACAATTTCATCAGAAATACTCTTTTTGTGATAAAACAGGCCTTTGTTTTTCCTAAACAAAGAGGAACTTGATAGTTGACAGATACCTACTACTAGAATGTGGATTATAGACGCTCGAGAATTATTTCAACTGCATAGGTGGGATACATTTTAAACCTGAGTTTGTGTCTGAGAAATATTACTATTTTGCACCACCGTACAAATGTGACAGAAAAGGTGGTTGAAATTGTAATCCACTTAAGAAAGAGTTAAGTAAGGATCTGGGTCAGTTGATCGAGGAATTTCAGTTGTACAACAGTTGGTCTAGTTAATGTGACTGTGACTTGATTCTTCATACACATAAATTAATGATCAACATTAACCAGTGCTTATGTAACATCGTAACAGCGTAGCAGGCAGTCCAAAGCATGTCATCACATTACCATATATTTAGTATAGATTCATTTTTTATGTTATAAGGAAGTTATAAATTGTGTAAATATTTAAAACATGTGATATTTAATGCCAATAATTATTTAATTGGATCAAATGATGACTCTAAATGATTTACGATATTTGATTTTATCGATATTTAAGTAGAACTTTGCGCTATCGAATTTTGCACATCTAAAATAATAATTAATGTTTATTTGACGTAGGTACCTAATTTATCTGGCAAAATGTATTCCCATGAAATATCTAGATCATATACAAGATGTTAAATTTAACATACACCAGTAAATTCTCTGAGCAGACTTCATTCTCTCCATGTTTTATGTTTTCAAATTTTATAGCATATTACTATTTCGTAGACCTACTCTCTAACATGTCACGCCACATTTTGATAACATCAATAAAGTTTGGTTTTTTTTTCACTAACAGCTAGGGCCTAGGAATTAGGATTAGTATAGTTAGTACCAATTCATATTTTAAATTTATTATTTAAAATTACAATTGATACTTTACTTACCAGTTCCTAGAACCTGGGAACTAGTGGTTTGTAATAGCTGTAATCGCGGAACAAGCAGCGACGGGCAGAAAAACAGAACGAAATGTCAAACACGGGCCCTCACTCGATGATTATAATTTTTAGGGTTCCGTAGTCAAATGAAAAAAATGGAACCCTTATAATTTCCTCCTGTCCGTCCGTATGTCACAGCCATTTTACTCAGAAACTATCGGCACTGTATAGATGGAATTTGGAAGGTAGGTGTCTTCTATGAGCCGCTATACAATGGTGAAGTGAAATTACGAAAAACAAATTAGGGGTAGCACTCTATAAGTACATGTAAGTGCGGCATGAAAAAAAAATTTCCTGTGCACATAAGCGTATGAGGTGTCGTTAGATAGGTTTTCGAAATTGATGAAGAAGTTTCAAAATGACTTTTTTATTTAACTCAATAGTTCGTGAGATATGCGCTTCTAAAGTCGTAAAAAGTGTGTTTCCCCCTTTAACTTTTCAACTATGGGGTGGAAAATTCTGAAAAAATTAAAAAAAGTAGAACTTATAAAACACTTTAAACGAAAATTGGTTTGAATAAGATACGTTGTGTAGTTTTTGAGATATGGGATATTTTTGGCCGACTACGGAACCCTTCACTGTGCGTGGTCCGTCACGCACTTGGCCGCTTTTTTAATTATAAGTATTAATTAGGTTACCTATACTTTTAGATAAAAAATATTTTAATAATTAATACTTCCCAGTTTTGGTTATTGGTACACTCTGTATATAATACGCCCACGGAGAAATTACAGCAATTAATAATTATATCTGATTATAATTTAATTATTGAATAAATCTTTATAATAGTGGAACCTAAATAATTATTTACCTAATAACAAAGGCGTGATATTTCTATTAGATTTGCTCTGTCAAATAATTATTTATTCATATTGCACGGTAAATTGTGTAAGCGTCGTAATTGGACGTTGCGCAAAACGGTAGACTACGAAGTTTTCCAACAATCGATTTGTGGACCAATTACAAATATGTAGATCAGTATTAAGCCGTCGCAGTTTGTTAAATGTATCATTTACATTTGATTGCTTCAGTTAAGTGATGGAATTAACGTATTGCAATAATATCAATTAATACTGTTTACACAATATATACGATCAAGTAGGGTCAGAGTGTGGCAACACTTTTTTTTTATTCAGAGAAAAAATACAGTCAGTTGCTTATATTAGGTAAATAATTGCTGTTAGTTGATAATAAATTGATTGTGCACTGCTTTTCAGTGAGGTGGCTTAGTGAAATTACCTATACCTGGTGGATAAAAGCACCAAATTTGGTATGATGGTACCTTAGGGTATACTTATAAATTTTAGCCTAGGAGCCCTCTCGGATTTCTAAAAAACAACTTTTGGCGGCCGTAAAACCACAAAATTTTACCACCTTTTTTGCTCTTTTCGAAATATCTCAGAAACGGTCCACTTAAGCGATTCTTCCAATATGTAATGTTTTAAGACGATAACATTTCCTACAATTTTCATTCCCACAACTTTTCTGTGGTACTAATGGTAAGCGCGCTACAGCTTCTTGAAAATCACGCTCGTTTTGTTACCTTGGTAACCAATGGTTAAAATGCAAAGTTCTTTTCAATATAGCTTTATTTATTGTGTTCTTCATTGATCTTTAAACTGAAAATACACGTGTTCATAAAGCAAGGAACGCCTTAAACCGTCGTTTTTGTCCCATATCGATATCTTTTAAAATTTAGAACTTAAAGGCAGTCAAAGTTGAAATCATCCCAGAGTTTTATGTGTTTTTTTAACACGCGTTTCGAGTACCTTCCATACCGAGTAAAAAAAATCCGTCTAGAAATCCATAGGATATTTAATGCCTTAAACGCTGCTTTTTGTCTTAGCTTGATAACTTAAAAAATGTTCAAGTTATAAGCATTTAAGTTTACTTCAAAATCAGTTTTTTTCTTTTATTTGGCAATTTTTCATTCAATTCGCTTGAACTTAAATACTTATAGTTCAAAAATGTCTGAAGTTATTGAGATAGGACAATAAACATCGTTTAAAGCATTAAATTTCCTATGGATTCCCAGATTGATTTTTTTTATTTGGAATGGAAGGTACTCGAAACGCGTGTTAAAAAAACCCGTAAAACTCGGTGATGATTTCAACTTTGACGTCCTTTAACTTCTCAATTTTAAAAGATATCAATTTGGGACAAAAAGGACGGTTTAGAGCGTTCCTTGCTTTATGAACTGTAGCGCGCTTACCATTAGTACCACAGAAAAGTTGTGGGAATGGAAATTGTAGGAAATGTTATCCTCTTAAAACATTACAGATTCGAAGAATCGCTTAAGTCGACTGTTTCTGAGATTATTCGAAAAGAGCAAAAAATGTGGTAAAATTTTGTGGTTTTTCGGCCGCCAAAAGTTGTTTTTTAGAAATCCGAGAGGGCTCCTAGGCTAACATTTATTAGTATACCCTAAGGTACCATCATACCAAATTTGGTGCTTTTATCCGCCAGGTATCGGTAATCTTGAAATATAGTTCAAAGTTACCTCACTATTTTTCCCGAATCAGTTTATTTATTCAGAATAAGATAGATTATAGACGCTCGACAACTATCGTAGAAAAGATTGAGTTATAACAATTTTTCTTTCCAGTGTTTATCTCAAAACGTCTAGATTATGGGAGATACAGGTCCTAGAAAATTACAAATTTTGTGACTGATTCGTCAAAATGTATAAAGTATACATTTAGACATTTGAAATTTGGCACATACGAGTAGGTGAGGCGTTAGGTACAAATAAAGGAAAATATTTAAAAAACCTCAGCTTTACCACCCTAAGGCCGTAAACTAGGGAATGTCTGTGAATTTGTATATGGAGAAAAAATATAATTGTGAAATATGTTCTTTTTTACACCAAAGAATGGAAATCTAAAACGGTACCAAGTTAATAATATTAATGGCAGCTAGAATCATGAGCGCGTCGGCAAGATTGATTCTAAGGGTGTGCAAAATGTTTGCGTTGTGAAATGCTATCTTTCCCGCTGCAAGCGAATTTTTATTGAATTTCAAGGTCACGAAATTTCCAAATGTTTAAAAATATTCTATTTTTCTCTTCTCCGTATCTAAGCCGGGGGGGGGGGTGCAATTATTGCACCTTATTGCACCCGCTTCGCAGCGCCAATGGCTAATCATTTGACTAAATCAATTTTTATTCAAATCAACTCGAAAAATTAGATTTGGAACATAAGTTCTGAAATAAATGTAATTCAGTATCACCTCTTTTTAGCAAATCTAATTTATTTTTCGAATTTTGAATTTGAATGAAACTTGACACCGTTATAGATTTTCTTGAAAAAACAATTTGATATATGAATTCGAAATATTAAGATTTAATTTATTAAAGAAAGACACTATCTTAAGTTTTATGTTATGTAATTTTATTTTAAACTATTTTTTTTAATTTTATTTTTTTCCATCTTTTTCAGCAAATCAGTGCCTATTTTCATCAGCGTCGTACGAAAACGAAAAAATACAACGTCGACTTGATTTTGCGGCTGTTTGCTGATTGTTTGTATTAACTTAAGCCCTAGGGGTATTTTGTATTCTTTCATTTTTAATTTAACGTGTTGTGTTATATTTATTTATAAAATTGTCGAAGCAGGCACATACAAAACTTTTAAAAGTGTCTCTACTGAAAATTGTAAAGGAAAATTTCTTTTAACATATTTTAACACGTTATAAAATTTTCATTTTATAATCATCGAGACATAAGTTCTTTGACTGAAAAAATCGAATATAATGTTACATAGAATTTTGATGATAAAGTTAAGAAATGTTTGTAGAGATTTTTAATGACTCGTGTTAAGAACTCTGTTAAAGATCGGAAACTTTGTTAATATTTCTGTTGTTAACATTGGCTTAACGGCACTGTAATATGAACTAATGTTATGTTAACTTTGTCATTAAAACATCATTGTAAATTTATCTTTAAAAGTTACTTAAGTGTACGAAAGTGTAGGCGTGTGTATGAATGTGTGTGTGTATCAGTGTGTAGTCTGAATTATGCGAAAGTATTGTGTTTTATTGTCTATTACTTTATTATAATATGTATGTTTGTTTCCTGTGTGAGACAAAAGCCTGTGTGAAGAAAAAGAATGTTTTTTTTCTTTATGATTTTAAGATTGCCAAATTATTTTCATAACATTTATATTTTAGTTATAATTTTGTAGATAAGGGGATATGATGCAATACTTTCTTTATTCCCGCAGTGCTAAAATATTTCTTATAATATAAAATTGTTCAAAACGTCACTAAAGCTGTGCAAAAGTATATCGCGAAATTTGTTTAACAATTCTTTTGCCCCAATGTGAATAAATTTAGCTTACAATTAAACTGCGCATGCTTCTGTTTGTTTAGCAAAAACAAAATAATATCGTTTATAGATTGTATATCAATACAAATAGAAATTAGCAATAAATAGTGGAATTTGTTGATAAAAAGGTATTTAATCTTCTTAATATTACTATAGATTCCGCTAGAACGTGTTGATAATAATGAACTAAGTATTATATTCCTACGTTGATATAACTTCACCGAAATTTTACAAAATATTCTAAATTATTTTTCTGTCGATGCAGTTTAAGGATACTTAAACGCCAGAATATTTCGATATTGATTTAAATTGTGAATTTAGGGATACCTAAAATTAAATGAAATAACCGATCCGATCGTTAATTGCAGACTGGTTCGTTTTGATGTTTTTGCTTAGAATATAAGTAAGTAAAAATGTGTTTTAGTTTGGACATACTATAATTTCGAATCATGTTTTGTCTAGATGGGCGGTACTCTAGTCTAAATTAGGTACCACATAACGGCCTTGGTGCATTCCATTTTATTGCTTTGCACTCATTGTTGCAACAGTCACTTGTTTAGAGAACAAATAACAATCGGTCTTAATTACAGGATATTGCCTACGAGTTATTTATTAATAAACTATATTTTTCTATTATTTCGATGTTTCAGAGTTGTAGAATCTTCTAAAATATGCAATTGACATTCTTAATCTGTGTTAAAATCAAAGAAATAGTTTTTAATGCCACTTTTCAATTGACGGCATAGTTTTTAATAATTATTATTTTCTGTCTAGAAATTTAGTCACTTCTATGTTATTATTGCAGGTACATGTCGAGAGCGATTTCGTTTAGTTTTTGCTGACGTTTTTACTCTCGAAATATATATCTATCCAATAAAATTGTTGTGGTTAAGAAATGACTCTTAATTTAATTCTTTTTTACTAAGGGCATTTTGCCTCTTCTAACAATTTATAGTTGTAAATTTGTGTAGCTGCCGTAGCACACGCCATTTAAACTGGTTTCTCAACTCACAATTATTTAATGAATTGAAATAAAAACAAAATTTATTTCATAGAAAAATTATAAAAGAAACAAGGCGTGAAAATATTAAATTCTTGAACTATATTTTCTATAAACCGTTATGTGTCCATAAATTAAAATTTACTTTACATAAGGCGTAAGGGAAAGTTTTTTTTTTAAACCGATTCAAAATTGTTCATGATAATTCAGTTTATTCAATGGCTATAGACTTTATTCGGTCATTTATTATCTATTACGCATTATATATCAAAGGAAAGTGGATTGCAAAAACAGTATTTCGTATTTTTCTGTAAAAGACTATTATTTTGTTTTGGATGTACATTTAAAAATTCCTGAGTATCCGATTAATATCCGTTACATTTTGCTTCTTTTTTTGTTTATTAGATAATTTTTTACATTATACATAAAATAGGTAGGTAATTATTTCCTACTTTAAATATAAATATAATATCTAGATGAAATGACACGTTATTGAGGATTTTTATTTTTTTCATTGAAATACAGAGGTAACCATTTAATTTTATAGCTCGTTTTTTTAAAGGTAATTTTTAATATTTCAATTTGAAATGTAAGTAGGTAATTTAACATTTAAAATATCATCTGAAAAATTGACGTCGTATAAAGTAAATGATTAAATTTAAAACAGTATAATTATTTAATCTGAATGCGATATGCTAAGGCTTAGGAATTTTTGAATTTTTTTAGTATAAATGCTAAATAAATACCTAATTGAGTAGAATAGTAATTATTGATTATATGTACATAATATAATATAATTTGATATAATAATATAGTAATGTATTATTAATATATTACATCATATTTTTTGTATTTGTAATTTGTTTATAATTTTTCATTATAAATAAATGGTTTAATAAAATAGGTGTTTATATTTTTTTCTTGTTTCAAATTTTCAGGTTGAAAAAAAATGGAAATAAAAATTTATCCTAAATAATAATAGGTATGCGAAAAATGTATGTTACTCATTACTCAATGATTTAATTATGCCTCAACGGATCTGAGTGTGCTTGTAACTTTTGACTCTAATATACACATAGATTACTTTTTATTCTGATCGACTGGATAGTTCTCGAGGAATAAAGCATTGGTCACGTAACTTGGGGGATGGGGGTGGGAGTTCTATGGACCCATAATCATTTTCGAAAGCTTATACATTGCAAAAAGTATTAAATATGCTTGTTTACAATTTTGGGGGAGCTTGACGCTACTTGGGAGGGAAATAGGAGACTTAGCCCTCCCAGACCTCTCTTCCGATGCCAATAGGGATAGACTAAACTTTATTTTCTGTGCGTTAGGCTTAACGCACAGAAAATAAAGTTTAGTCTATCCCTATTGGCATCGGAAGAGAGGTCTGGGAGGGCTAAGCCTCCTATTTCCCTCCCAAGTAGCGTCAAGCTCCCCCAAAATTGTAAACAACATATAGAATGCACGCATGACCATACAGCACACATGCTTGAATAAATGTCATGCGTTCAAATATTCGACATGGCAAATACAACCACCGTCCACATTGCATTTAGTATAATTGATTTTATTGTTGTCTATGAAGAACTCGCAATTCAATTTCGGTATTATTGTGCAAGGAGGCTGTATTTTTTTCGAAATGAGCCATACTGACGATGAAATGATGTTGTTATGAATAGTCAAGTGAAAATAGACGAACATTAAAATATAATCGTCGATTTTGGGTCAGCAAAATTTTTAAACATTTAAAAATTTGATCGTCTGTGAAGTCCATTTTGAAAATAAATCATTTTACTTTAAAAGGCAACACCACTATGTGCACTATACACTGATAACTGACAGATAGATTAAAGAAATAATTTTATTTTCAGTACCTCCATCGGGTCAATACAATAAATACCTGGAATGGCTTCTTCTTCTTCCAGACGTTTCGCTTGCAACTGCGGCAAGCATCTTCAGTGGTGTGTTCGACGTGGTCGTAGTGTTCTTCTCGGTGTCCTGCACATTGGACAGAAGGACACCGAGAAGAACACTATACGACCACGTCGAACACACCACTGAAGATGCTTGCCGCAGTTGCAAGCGAAACGTCTGGAAGAAGAAGAAGCCATTCCAGTTGACCACGGCTCATAAGCCCGAAAGATTCTTATCTTAATTCTATTAACTCTTTATTATTTCCGAACCGTACTATATGTATATGACTATAGGAGTAATACAATATCTCCGCTTATGCATATTATGTAAAATGATTTTTAAGGCACTCCTATCACCTATGTCTACGCGGGAAAAAGCTAATTATCAATAATAATTTGGTATAGATCGGAAGTTTTCAGTTCACGCTTTACATACATTTTCGTGGATTTGTGTTATTGCTTAGCTCTCTCGTGTCAGCATGACGACACCCTCTCCCTATAGCTTTCTATAGCACTCTTGACTCTTGAGGTCTTATAAAAATCGGTCTAGTAGTTTTTATGTTAATAACGTTCAAGCAATACACCACCCGTAATAATTTCAAATATTAGTACGGATTCAGGATTTCCTATCGCTATATTATTACTAGAGTCTAGAGAACATTAGGGAAAAACGTCATCGCACGCCCACCCCAACCCGCGCGAACGTTTTTTGAGGAACTCTCCCCGCATCCCAACCTCTTTTCACTTCACACAAAACGCCATCGCACGAGAACCCCCCGTCCCCGCAGAAAACTCTCCTCCTGCAATATTTGCAAAGTCAAAACTACACACCCCGCTAAGTTTGATTAATAAATTGTTTGCCGGGGTTTTTATATAGCTTGGCATTGCAGTGAATTCCAAACCAGTCACATAGCTATTAGCTAACATGTTCACCCGTGGAGGCAGAAAGCATTGTGTTGTTCATTGTTGTGTAGAAATAGAGATCTACGACGTGAATATAAACAATTTTATTTAATTTATTTGTATGAATAGAATTTGAATCTAGATTAAGACAGCCAAGTGCGAAATTATAGTCTTACTTGTTCACTTTGACATGAATTCAAAATGCCGTTTGCGTCACGCTAAATAGATGATAAAAATGATAGTAGGGGAGCTAAAACTCTGGATTATGCAACCTTGCACTTTTTCCCGCTGGGATGAAACTTGGCACGATTCAAGCACAACATACCTATAGGTAACATTTAAGAAGTGGTGCTCCCCGGCCGGACGTGCAGGATCCGGTTGCCTACTGTTCAGGGGCAAATTATTGCATTTTTTCAAATAACAGTCTATATCACTGGAAGAAATCGTCCGAGAACAAAAATGAGGGTATCGTTGGACTCGGCAGACACAGGGCAACCTTTCTGGACCAGAATTTTTTCTATTCCCACCCCTAGACT
Source organism: Mongoloraphidia duomilia (assembly GCA_039654895.1). NCBI lineage: Eukaryota > Metazoa > Arthropoda > Insecta > Raphidioptera > Raphidiidae > Mongoloraphidia > Mongoloraphidia duomilia. Next base: position 23,450,702 of record CM077520.1, on the reverse strand, counting down.
CAGGGGGCGTCCATAGATCGGTATATTCAGAGAGAAAAAAACCACTGAAGAAAGAAACGTGAAATTTGGACAAGCGGTTCCTTTTGTGACAAAAATAGCCACTAAGAAGGGATTTTTCGAAATTCAACCCCTGAGGGGGTCAAAAGGGGGTGTAGAGTTTTTTGGCAAAATGTTCATATATCTCACGTATCGTTAAGATGAAAGGTATTGAATTCAACATACTAACTCTTCTTTAAAATTAAGCAAACCCATGTGAGAGCATTTTTTTTAAATTCAACCTCTAAGGGGTCAAAAGGGGGTGTATTGCACAATTTAAACCATTGAAGATAGAAACGTGAAATTTGGAAGTTTCTTAATGTTACCTATAGGTATGTACTTGAATCGTGCCAAGTTTCATCCCAGCAGGAAAAAGTGCAAGGTTGGACCCCTTAGGCTCCCTACTATGAGCTAATGTGGGCTTTGATAACGGATTTTTAAATTTATATCTACGAGCTTCACTATGAGTTTTGTTATTTTTGACAATTTAAAAAAAAATATTGATTGACATTTGATTTGATTATAAATAATATGTAATGAATGAATAATATTATAATGATCGCATAACTTAAATCGCGTTAAGGTAAACTTTCATTTTCTATCACGTTTTTTTGTTTGTGTGTGTAGGTATTTCTATTATACATAATTTAACACGTATTTATAAGGAATTTGCCATTTGCTCCGGTTATTGACATTAATGACTCAAGCAGGAACTAAATACGGATCTGTATGTAAATACATACCAAAGTACTGACAAGTCTATTCCTCGAAATAAATAAATTTCCCACCTTGAAAACTTTAACTCACGACTAAATGAAGAGTTCTGTTCAACTAATATCCTGAAAACGGTTAGGCAATCAAAGTTGAAAGCATCATAGAATTTTCATGAAAATTAGGTAGATACTCGTATTTTTCGACGCTCGATGTGAATACCTTCTACTGTACTATATCGAATAAAAAAAATCAGGTGAGCCGTGGTTACACTCGGTAGAAGTGAAACTTTTTATTTAACACAATATAAAATATAAAAAAAGTACAGTTTGGGATTTGCACCAGGATTTGACGACGCAGCCCTAGCGCTTTTTCTTTGTCATACTAAATACTATATTAAATATTTTATTTTTTATTGTAAATTATAGACGCGTCGACAAATTAGGTCATTAGCGTCTTGATTATACATTGAATAACAACTCGCTTAAAACTAAGTGACATCACAAAACATCCATGAGCGGAGGCGGGATTCGAACCCACGACAGTCTGATTCAACGCCACCACTGGACCACACTGTCCTCACTAAATACTATACCTTCCCTGAAAATGTAATCCTGTCACAAATGGGCTTAGTATATTTACGCCTGCCTCTCAACCTATAACAAATGATCTTAATGTATGCCCTTAAGACTGATAACAATGTGATAATAATTTTATTTTTCAGGATGTGACGTCACATCACATCACTTGTCAATCTTCGTTACGGAAAATTCTGGGTTACTGCGAGTGCGAACTAAATAGTCTCACTTTAAAAATTCATCTATGAATCCATAGGAAATAAAATGCCCTAATGATCATTTCTTATCTCCAATGTTCCCATCAATTTTTTCGAGGGTATACTATACTAACAGTAACCCGTTGTGTGCCTGATTTTTTCTGTTGGGGGGATCAATGATTAGGATTAAGATTAAGATCCTTTATTTATTCGAACAGCCTTGCAGCATAGAACAAGTGCACTTCCATTTTTTAATATTTTTTATACAAAAGCGATACAAAAAAATGTTTCTGACACGCATCCTCTTCCTTGTCTGTTTCTTAACGTTCATTGACTTTACCACGAGGCTTAAATGTGCCGATCGATGTTCTTGCAGCCAAATCTTCACATACGACCGCGGATTGAAGTCTGCAACTGGAGGGCCATCAATGGAGATGAACAACAAATATTTAGGTGAGTCCTCAAATCGGTTATTGTGAAGTCCATATCGGAAAACTCCTGTTCGTGATACGGCTTGAGGTGAGACTTGGAAGTATACGCCGTATGTCTAGAAAATCCTTGGAGTATACGGCGTATATGGAGTATACCTTATGCCCTATGGCAGGAACTCCCAAAGTGGGGGTCGTGACCCCAAGTGGGGTCGCGGGCTGATTTTTTAGGCTCACGACCTGTTTCCGTGATTATAGAATTTATAACTCTCGTGATCAATTTCTATATTACTTTTACTGTACTTTTTTATTTATACTTAAATTCTTGAATAAACGACTTAAATTTGAATTGCTGCATTTTTTTACTGAAAAATCTTCTTTATAGACTATTTTGTACATTGTAGAGAAAAAAATTTTAAGTCGCGAAGGCTTTTGCAATTTTAAATTAGGGTCATGATCAAAAAAGTATGGGAGCCCCTGCCCTATGAAAACATCACTGCTTATCTCAAGTCCTCATAAATTAGTAAACGTTTGTCCTGAATAATTTGAACCAAATATGGCCGCCATATCCACGATCGATAGTGAAATGTTTCCTTAAATCTGTTAATTCCGCTATTGAGCGTGCCTCAGTAATATTATAAAGTATTAATTAATATACAACGTAACATAATATCGATCTAGCATGACTACGCCGTTCACATGTGTAACACAATATCGATTTTTTTACGTAACTTCCTAGTTCCGTACGGTAGTTCCGTGTTCTTCAAAGCGACACATGCTACACCACACGCTAACAAAAAAATAATATAATCTATAAATTTTTTAATAATACAATTATTATATAACACACTATAGCTGCTCGGTCTGGCTTTGCCTAGGTGCACGATTTTCGCTCACTGCTTATCTCCTTTTGTCGTAGAGTAATAATATACAACAACGGTTCCCAACCCATGGGCCGCGACCTACTTGTGGGCTGCGGGCAGCGTGGTACTGGGCCGTGGGCGCTGATCTGTACTTCAGAAGTAGAGATGGGAACAATCGAGTGAAAACAATCGAATTATTCGATTGGCTTGTTGTTTAGGGGTTTATAGTTTTTACTTTACAGGAAATTCTAATCAACTTATTGAGAGAATGGAAGCATTCAGATACAGTCACATTTATAAAAGAATAAAATGTCACTTTGACACGGAAAAGTATTTATTAGACTGTTCAAATATTGATAAATTAAGAATAGTTTCCCAAGCAAGATTAGTTGGTAGGTACACACATTTTAAGATTTTACACAGAAAAATGTAGGTATGAAATAAATTGTCATGAAATATGTCTTAACTGTAATTGTAAAGTTAAAGAAACCTTACATCACTTCTTATTAGAGTGTCCACTATATAAAGAATATAGAAAGGTATATTTCAAAGATTATTTGACAAATATTGATGACGGTAACCAAATTCAAAAATTACTAATAGTGTGCAGTAACCAAAAAACCAAAATGTTATATTTTTTTATTAGAAACGCTCTCAGACAGAGAGCGTTCAATCTGAATGAATGGTAGTGGGGTTTCTTCAAACTGAAAGTTCTCAAAATGAGTTGCGCTTGTTAATGGTACGTTTGTTAATTTTAAATTACTAATCTTACGTTAATTTATATAGCATTAATTACAGTTCGAATATTGTAGTAAGTAATAATATTAAGGTCATTATAAAACCTCCCTCTTGTAAAAAGAATTTTTCTTTAAACAATAACCTTATATCTATCTATCTATCTATCTAGTTTTTACTTATATGTTAGTTAGTGGGCCTCAATTTTTTTATAAAATTGGTGGTCCGCACAACTTATTAGGTTGGGAACTGCTGATATATAACATTGTGTTACTCGTCAAGCAGTAGGTTTCAGATGTTTATGACATCTGATGTCGAGCGTTTATAATTTACAATAACTATCTATCAAGCAGTAGGATTTTAAATTGTAAAAAATTCAAATTATATCAGTGATTCTCGACTTTTGAGGTAGCATGGTATAATATAGGTATCTACTTAAACCTGCTATGGTTATTTTAGATATAAGTAACATACATTCTTTTCAGTATTTAAATCTTTCGAACTCAAAAAGAGAGAGACGATGATTAAAGAAAACTATGGGAAAAAAGCGTGATTCATTTTATTATGATTTTCATGGTAATTCAGTATACTAAAAGCAGTATCGTAGCTATATAAGGATCATCGACGCTCAAACCCCAGAGTTAAAAATTTCATTTATACGAATCGCATCTAGGGTTGTCAGGTCTAGAAATAGAAAAGCCGGACTCGGCGTTATATTATATGTTATATTTATTAACTGGACCTTTTAACTAAAAGCCGGACTACTTATTTTAAATAGAAATAGAGTCAGTTGGGTATTTTCAATCGTTTATTAATAATCAATTACAGACAGTTTTTTGCGAGATCAACCTTAGATGTGCTTAAACTAAAATAAATAAATTAAAAAAAAACTTTTAAAAAACAATGGTTTTCTTTTAAATCAAAATGCACTAAAAAGTAGAAAATATTTTTTTTAGTTAAAAATAAAACCACTGGGCGCTCATAAAATATTACTTTGTCTATACACTTTTTCCCAATGGTTTTCTTTTTAACTGAAAAAGAAATTATTTTCTACTGGTCCGATTACTGATATTTTTTTTTGATAAATTCAATAGATTGCTTGATTTTATTTGTCACACTAATAAGCTAGTATTTATTGCTGGTGATTTTAATCTGGATAGAATTAGTGAAATAAGATGTGATCAGAAATTCAAAAACGAATTTTTATGTATATTAAAATCATATAACTTACGTTGCACAATCTTTGAGCCTACTAGAAATTTTCTTTCCCGTAGTTCATGTTTGGATAACATAATCACTACCTGTGGATTACAATATCAATCATCTGTTTTAAACTCGCATATTTCTGATCATATGGCTCAGAAAAATAGTGATGATTTCTGTCAATTTAAACATGTGCGTGATTTTAGTCAACAAAATATGGACCTGTTTATTAACTCATTAGCGAATGAAAATTGGTCACTTGTATATGAAGCAATAACGGTTAATAACAAATTTAACATTTTTTTACATTTGTTTTTAACCAATTTTTAAAAACATTTTCCTTTAAATAAAGTGAAAATTAAAAATAACTCTCGTAAATGCAATTGGATTACTCGAGAACTTATTTAGTCCAGTCACGAGAGATTAAAACGGGGGGTCCACCTTGCGTTTTGTGCAGCAAATGATTTTATTTTTTTTGTGTCCTCAAGCATATTTAGGAGATGTCAAATCCAAGTTTGCGACCTCTAAAACAGGGCGAGGGAGTTTTGGTGGGTTAAAAACCACGATTTTTTTTGCACTTTTTTCGTTTTTTTGCTTATAGCATAAAAACGGCTGGTCCTATCGAAAAAATAGTCCTATTCAAAATTAAAGGGCACAAAATTTACTTCAAAATGCACTAGTCAAATATGTTTTTATTCCGATTTTTACCGACTGTACAGAACTTAGAAAAACAAAAAAATAAATGAACTCTTTTTTTGTTTGAAGGCGCTAATCTCAGGAACTACCAGTCTGTAAAAGAAGCAAAGTAGTAATCAATGAGACCCTATACAAGTTTTTTAAAAAATCAATCCCAAAGGGTGAAAACGGGAGTGTAAGATTTATTGTAATAACAAAAAATCCTACACCCACGTTTTACCCCTTTTGGGATTGAATTGAAAAAAAAACGAATAGCCTATAACCTTCCTTAATAAACGGGCTATCTAACAAAAAAATTTTTTTTCAAATCGAACTGGTAGTTCCTGAGATTAGCGCGTTCAAACAAAACAAAAATAAACTCTTTTTTTGTTTGAACGCGCTAATCTCAGGAACTACGATTCCGATTTAAAAATTTTTTTTTGTTAGATAGCCCGTTTATTGAGGAAGGTTATAGGCTATACGAGTTTTTTTTAAATTTAACCCCAAAGGGGGTAAAACGTAGGTGTAAGATTTTTTGTAATAACAAAAAATCTTACACCCCGTTTTACCCCCTTGGGGATTGAATTTAAAAAAAACTCGAATAGCCTATAACCTTCCTTAATAAATGGGCTATCTAACAAAATTTTTTTTAAATCGGACTTGTAGTTCCTGAGATTAGCGCGTACAAACAAAAATTATTTTTTTTTTGTTTGTACGCGCTAAACTCAGGAAGGTTATAGGATATTCGAGTTTTTCAATAGTTAAAAGCTTGAAAAAATGCTTTTTTTTCATTATGGTAAATTTTGGCGATTTTCTGAGTTCTGTAGAACTGGTAAAAATGGGAACAGAAACATGTCTGCTAAAACTAGTTATGCTACAGTTGCACAAAGTTCACCAGGTTCGGCTCTTATCGATAGTGTACGCAAGAGAAGTCAGTCTGAGGTAAAAAAACGTAATACTTCATATGGAACTGCTGAGAATACTACAGCCTTTACATCTGCTGATCAGCGGGCATGGATTTATATTGGCAAAGCCAATAAATCAGTGACCTCTGTCACAGTTCTAGAATATTTGAAAAAATTTGGATCAGATTTTACGTGCAAGCAGTTAAGAACACTGGGTGATACAAATGCTTTCATGGTAGGAGTTCCTTTCGACCAAAAGGATAAATTCTTAGATGTCGCTAACTGGCCCAAAGGTATTGCCATTAAACGTTTTTGGTTTCCAAGAAATAGAAAAATAAATTTTTTAGAAGAACCAGTCAGCCAGGCCTGAATATAACGTTGAATGGTGCAAATAATTTCAGGTCTTGTCTGAATGAGACTACTAATTACTCGTCGCGTTGTTCTAGTTTCACATTAAAAGCGGACAATATTAACCCAACTTTTAAAATTTCTCACATTAATATACAGTGTATTGCAAATAAAGTAAACGCTCTGGAAATTTTCCTTCAAAAATATGACCCAAATATTCTTTGTATTAGTGAGCACTGGCAAAGTGATACAAGTTTAAGTACTATAAATATTCATAGATATAAACTGGTAGCCAATTACTGCAGAGTTACAGGCACCCATGGTGGGACTGCCATTTTTTGTAAGGATAACTTAATCTGCCACACTAAAACCATTGATTTGTACTCATTTTGTAATGACTTCATATTTGAGTGCTCTGGTGTTGAGCTTAAACTAAAAAATGATGTCTGTCTTGTTGTTTTAGTGCTATATAGATCTCCTTTAAGCAATGTAGATCAATTCATTGACTCGTTGTATAATGTATTAAATGATGTGTATGCAAATGACAAAATAATTGCAGTCTGCGGTGACTTCAACGTTGATTTCTTAAGAGACTCAGCAATAAAAAGTGATCTAGTGGATGTTTTCAATTCATTTAATCTAAATCAATGTATAAGTGCTCCCACCAGAATAACGTCGTCGAGTGAAACTTTAATTGATTATGTTTTAACTAACGCCGATGACAAAGATTTTGAAGCTGAAGTCCTTAAAGAAACCCTCTCAGACCATACAGCACAACTTCTAACGTTCAAGTATCTTCTATGTTCAAAAGATGACATAACACCAGAAACTACCACATATGTAAACAAACGAATTTTTAATGAATCTAATGTAACACATTTCAATTTTTTGCTATCTAATAGCGATTGGTTGAATGTGTATTTATCAAACAATACGGATGAATCCTTTAATAATTTCTTTGAAACCTTATATTGGTGTCTCAATGTAAGCTGTCCAATGACAAAAATAAAAACTAAACCTAATAGTAAGCACAGTGGCTGGATTACCAAAGAGTTGATCACAGAAAGTGAAAATATTAAAGACTTATACAACATTAAAATAAAATCGAACTCTAATTTAATTGACAATATTTACAAAATTAGGAAAAATAAATATAAAAATAATTTAGAAAATGCTAAACGTCGCTATTTTAACGATTTAACAAATAACTCCAAAAACAAACCTAAACAGATCTGGTCTAATATAAATAAGATACTAGGTCGAAATAAATGTCATCAAATAGTTATAAATATCCAAGTGAACAACACACTTCTGTCTGATCCTGCTGTCGTTGCGAATACCTTTTGCAATTATTTCTCTCAAGCCGCTACTAAATTAATATCCAATCATTACAACACTATTCCGTCTACAACGTGTACATCTTCAGCTAAATTTGAGCGAAGTTTTTTTATCAATGAAGTCACACCTGCTGAAATAACTAATATTATTAATAAACTGGACAATACCAATTCCTCAGGCTTTGATGATATTTCCAACTCATTGTTAAAACGTTGCGCTGTGAATATTGTAAATATAATTACCCACATTGCTAATTTGTCCTTCACTGAAGGGACTTTTCCTTCAAATTTGAAACTATCTAAAGTCATTCCGCTCTATAAAAAGGACGATCAAACATCTCTAAATAATTACAGACCAATTCACCTATTGACAGCACTGTCTAAAATTTTTGAGAGACTTATGTTTCAGAGATTAACTGTTTTTTTTCGTAAATTTAAATTGATTTCGCAATGCCAACATGGTTTTCAGGCAGGAAAGTCTACGTGTACAGCCTCTTTTAATTTCACTGAATATGTATACAAATCAATTGATTGTGGAAAGCTTGTGGTTGGCATTTTCTTTGATTTGTCGAAAGCTTTCGACTGCGTTGATATTGGTTACTTAATATATAAACTCAACTGTCTTGGAATAAGAGGTAATGCAGCAAACTGGATCAAGTCTTATCTTACAAACAGAAAGCTATATGTTCAATACGGTAACGTTCACTCTCATTCTTCTGATATAAGTCTGGGTGTTCCTCAGGGCTCTGTGCTTGGCCCATTACTTTTTCTTGTTTATATCAATGACTTGCCTCACAACGTTATCTGTGATCATATTACCCTGTTTGCAGACGATACGACTATTGGTGTCTCGGCTAATAGTGAACAAGAACTTGTAACCAATATTACCAACGCAATCGATAGTTTTCGAATATGGTGTGCAAAAAATCGTTTAATATTAAATGACGATAAAACTTCAATAGTTAATTTTAGCAAGATCTTACACAAAAATGCAGTATTAAGTAACCATTTCAATCTGTCACAGCAAACCAAGTTTTTGGGGGTTACATTGGACCAATCTCTAACTATGACTGATCATGTTAGTAACGTGTGCAAAAAACTGAATTACACAATTTATTCAATTCGTTGCTTAAAAGCTGTACTTAGTGATACTGTTTCGTTGCTTAACGTGTATTACGCCTTTGCATTCTCGGCTATGAGTTATAATGTGACCATATGGGGTAGTAGTAGTAACTGCAAAAGAATTCTTATTCTGCAGAAACGCATTATAAGATTAATACTTGGCCTCGGCCGTACAGAGTCTTGTCGTCCTTATTTTACCAACCTTAAAATACTTACCTTTCCATCTATATACATTTACGAATCGTGCAAATTTGTTAAACAGAATATATCTGAATTCATTCATAACAGGGACGTGCATGGGCATAACACGCGTCAGGCAAATGACCTTCACATATCAAAAAATCGGTTATCAATGTATAACAAGGGTCCACTAAGTTCAAGTACCAAACTTTTTAATAAACTGCCTGCATCTATTAAAAATATTGATAACTTTAAAAATTTTAAGTGCACTCTTCGTGATTTTTTATTGAAGAACTGTTTTTACCACGTTAATGATTACCTTAGTTTTTAAACTGTTTTATGATTATATGACGCATTGTTATCGATTATAACTAACAATTAATAAACATCTATCTATCTATCTATCTATCTATCTATCTATCTATCTATTTGACTAGTGCATTTTGAAGTAAATTTTATGCCCTTTAATTTTGAATAGGAACATTTTTTCAATAGGACCGGCCTTTTCCATGTTATAAGCAAGAAACCGAAAAAAGTGCAAAAAAATCGTGGTTTTTAGCCCACCAAAACTCCCCCGTCCTGTTTCAGAGGTCGCAAACTTGGATTTGATATCTCCTAAACATGCTTGAGGACACAAAAAAAATAAAATCATTTGCTGCACAAAACGCAAGGTGGACTTCCTCTCGTGACTGGACTAATTAGATCCAAAAATACTTTAAATCTTTTGCACGAAATTTCTTTACAGTTTCCTCATTTCAAACAAATTACAACCCTTATAAAACTAGTTATAGACAAATGCTAATGCAGGCTAAGAAAATCTATCATGATAAATTTATAAGTGAACATGACAACAAGAATAAAGCTATTTGGTAAATTGTTAATAACAAATCTACCTTCGGCGACAAAAATATTAAAATACAAATACCTAATAGGTACTTCAATAAACCAATCAGTGCTTGATGTGGCTAATTATATTAATGATTACTTCGTTAACGTTACCGATCATTATAATAATATGGCGTTTGATCAATCGACTTCGAATGAGGTCATTGCGGACTCAGAAGGTGTCATTGTCACCCCTTCAGATTCTATCTTTTTCTTCCCAGTCACTGAAGAGGAGGTTGAGGTTTTAAATATTGTTCTTAAAATGAAAAATAAAAAGTCGTGTTTAGATGACGGTGTGTCTAATAATCTAGTAAAACGTGTAATATCGTTTATTATTAAACCTTTAACTTACGTTAGAAATGAATCCATTCTTGAAGGAGTATTTCCGGACAAGCTGAAAATAGCACTCGTTAATCCGATACTCAAAAAAGGTGATCCTTCGTTTGTAGAAAATTACCGACCCATTAGTATTTTATCGCCTTTTTCTAAAATCTTTGAATTGGTAGTTTACAACCGCTTATTTCAATATCTTAATAAGCATAATTTACTAAATGAATCTCAGCATGGTTTCAGAAACGATAGAAGTACGGACACTGCTATTTTCAGCTTGTCCGATTATATTTACGATGCCCTTGATAAAGGCGATGTTGTTTTGGGTCTATTTTTAGATCTTTCTAAGGCTTTTGACTCTGTCAATTTTAATATCTTGCTTGAAAAATTAGCCTTACATGGTATCAGAGGTACTCCGCTTAAATGGTTTCAGTCTTACTTACAAAACAGGAAACAGAAATCTGTCATTTTAAAAAATAATATTTCTCAAGTAAGTTACCTTTTAAATTTAAAACGTGGTGTCCCGCAAGGGAGTATACTTGGTCCTTTGCTTTTCTTGATTTATGTCAATGGCCTTCCAGGCTTTTTAAGCAAACATTTTAATCAAATTTTAACTGTTTCTTAAGCGGATGATACCGATATACTAATTAAAGGTATATTAGATAATATACTATATTATTGCATTGTCACCGTATGCAAAATTTCAACTCAATTAGATAACGGGTAGTGGGTCAAATTTCAATCACTAATTTTGACCCATACATACATACGTTATACAAAGGGCATATCGAACTTAAATTGAATGAAAAACAATCAGTAAAAAGCCTTTGCGTCTCCGTATTCCTCCTTATACTTATTCCTTGCGCCTACGTCATTAGCTTGGAACGGGCCTTAGATGCGTGTTCTTTACTTCATCGCTAAAAAGCCTAACAAAAGCTGGACAGGCCGGACTTGCATATATTTGGCCGGACACGACCGTAAAAAACCGGACATGTCCGGCTGAAGCCTAATCGCATCGCTTGCGCTCCTGTTGCCAGGCCTTAGCTACCGCGGAAAAGTACTTTGAAAGTTGAAAGTAAATATTGATAGTGTTGAAACATGGCTGAAACTGAAAATCCTACCAGATACCGAGCATAAAAGAGCGCGTCTATAATCTTTATTCTATTTAGAATGAAAAACAAAAACTTATAAGATTATCTTCCGTTTTTTAACTTCCCATTGGGTCCGAAAACTGAAATCAAAATGTATAATAAATTTTTATGTTTCAAGGTCACTACACTATTTTTACACTGTTTTTAGAAAGATGTGTGTGTGTATGTGTGTGTGTGTGTACGTATGTGCAGAGGCGCCGGATTTTGTAACTCTCCAGGGGGGCCCGACTTATACCCAGTGGCGGATTTAGGATGTTGGTTTAGAGGGGGGGGGGGTGCAAGATTGGAAGAAACAAAGGTAATCAATAGCGCTAGCTCACAAACCGGGGGGTTTGGGGAGTGTTCTAGGAAAAAAATTTCAAAAAAAAAGGATCCAAAAACGCAAATTCGAAGCAAATCTTTTTCACCAATATAATAATTATATTATGATAGGGAGTCATTAAGTTAGATTTAGTTATAAGTTAATTAATTTTTAATTTCTAAACTAAAACATTTATGTTACTATTTTCGAATTTGTTATGTCCCAAAATAAAACAATAAGTACAAGGTAAGGTAACTTTACTATTTTCTAAATAATTGTGTCGCAAAATAAGACGTTTTTAGCAAAAAATAAAACTTACAGATTAAGGTAAGAGTAAAAAAAACTCTAGGGAAGGTGCACCCCCCGCCCCCCGCTCCGCCCCTAAATCCGTCACTGCATTGCAGGTGCGTGATTTTTTTTATGTCGCAAATTGAATGGCGGGAGTTGATATGCGTATATGACCTGTTGTGGTAACTGCTAACTGGTGGGTAATATTTTAATGATACCTATAAGGAAGCGGTTAATTCAAAAATTAAAAAAAAAACAAATTCTCTTTATTTTAACCGATTTTAACCAAATAAATATTCTGAGATTAGGTACATATCTAATTTATTTATTTATTATACATAATATCGTTTCGTTAGATTAGTTCAAAATCGTGAACTGCCACTGCGAATTAGTTTTTGGTTTATTTTACTTATCTTTTTCCGGGGGGGGGGGGGGAGCGCAGAATTTTATCCAGAGGGGGCCTTGGCCCCGGGCCTCCCCGTAATCGGCGCCTATGCGTATGTGTCCATTTCTTTCTAAGACGAAATCTCGAGAATGAAAATGCCAATCGACACATATTAACGTAAATATGATATGAAAGAAATTTTTTCCAAATCGGTTCAGCCGTTCTTTTTTCTTAACCAAATAGACTCCAAAAAAGTAGATTTTACGCAATATCTCGCGAATAAAAAATTATATCGACTTCGTAAGGGTGTCAATCGAGGCGTGTTAACGTCATTTTGATCCGACATAAATTTTATAAAAACACGGTTCAGCCGTTTTATCTAATTTAATTATTATTATTAAATATTTATCAAACTGGGAAGTTTGTCGTGTGGACCTCAAGGGTCGCACTTTAGTCCTAATAAAAGACCCACCTCACGGCTTGTTGTAAAATAGTTATTACATTAATAATAAGCTAGCGCTATCTGTTTGTGAATCGTGAATTTAATTTTACTTATAGTTCTTTTTTTAAAGAACTTGAAATATTCAAAAATACATTTACTAAACATTCCAAATCAAATATCTTCGTTAATTGTGTATTAATTAAGTATTAAAATAAAGTTTATAATTTCATTAATATAATAATTGTTTTAAAGTTTTAACAATTGAATAGTCGTTTGTTCCTACAATACCTTTCTCCGTATCTAAGTTACAAACCTAAAATACTGTTTTATTATACCTCACTAGCAGATGTCTGTATCAAATTATTAGTTTTAAAGTAGTTGTAATCGAAGTTTTAGTAAAAATACTATAGGTGGCATATGCGTATTGATTAAAATGTAATTTTAAGTCAGCTTCCTAAGAAAATCTTTTTCAGAATTTCACCCTGAAGGGGTGAAAAGGGGTAAATCTGTTTTTTTATAGATTTAATCATTCAAGTTGTGAGACTTAGAACACTAAGTATCCCGTTTTACCCAACTCTACTACCTTTTGAGTTGCAATGCTTCTGGAACCGTGTTTTACCTATACGAGAAATAACATAACTTCTCCGAAATTTTGCGGGAATTTACGTGATTTTATATTTTGTACCTCAAATTTTTTATCTACAAACATTTAGAATTTAGGTTACGTAAATTCCAGAAACAAAAAACTGAAATTTGTGACAAATTTTTAAAAATGATACTTACAAGGAGAAAAACGTGCCGATTTTTTGCATTTAACGGAACATTTTTATATTAATAATAATTATTAACACGCTTATATTAGCTTCACCTGTATGTTTGCGTGCTTGCTTACTTGCTTGTTTGTCAGTTTGTAACCGACTTCTTTGAACTTGATTTTGACCAACTTTGAATGGTCAGATTTAGTTTAAACTTTGTCGACTTATCAAGGACCGACGACAATACAATAATTCCATAAGTTTGTCCCATTATCCTGACCAGGATCTCCAGGACTAAAAAAAAAAGCAAAAAACTTCTGATTGAACTGAAACTTTGCACACTTATCAAGGACCGATTACAATACAATAATTCCATAAGTTTGTCCCATTATCCTGACCAGGATCTCCAGGACTAAAAAGCAAAAATAAATTATAATTTAAAAAAACTAAAAAACACGCTTTAATGAACTAAAAAGTAAAAAATAATTAATTTTATTGTAAAAAAGCGTGGGGTGCTTTGTATCATATTTTCATACTACCCCACGCTTTTTTACAATAAAATTAATTATTTTTTACTTTTTAGTTCATTAAAGCGTGTTTTTTAGTTTTTTTAAATTATAATAATATTTTATCGTTTCATATGAATAACAAAATATGTTCCTCTTCTAATATTTTAAACAATTATTGATGTCTAACAATTGAGATATGAGGATTCAGTACTAAAATTTTTTTATTTTAATAATATTAAATTTGGTCTTACAGTTATCTACCTTTTGTTTTTAGGGAAAAGTTTTTGTTTGTTGATTATTTTTTCGTGGTATTTATTGCACTAGTAGAGTTGAGCCGCCCGCTATACGCGCGCCGAAAACAATTATATTGAGTGATATTATCATATTAAATTTTCTATCAATTCCAAATTTTGTATGATAGAGATAATCCGATAATTACATTTAAAAATTTTATTGAATATTTGAATAATGAAAATAAAGTAATTTTTTTATTTTAAATCGTTTTACGTGTTACATCCATCGACCAATCACGTCGCTCGAAACTGATGTTACATGAGTTTTTTAAGGTAGGAAAATTGCGTTTCGTACTTAACTTATCCCCAATAATTAGCATTAAAAATTTTTTTCATTGTATTTAATAGCTTAATATTTGGGAAATCAGCAATTGCTTTATAAAAAAAATTATTTTTCGTAATAACATAAAATACTAATAAAAATTTTACATTGCATATATAAAATTTATATAGTATTAATATTATAAGTAATAACAAACATCAATATTAATATTATAAGGAATAACAAACATCAATTTTTATGAAATTATCTGTTTTGAATAGCCCAATCATTTTAGATTTTTTCAAAAGATTAATTGTCGGATTAAAACTTTTGACGCAGTTAGGTGTCCCCCGTAAAGTAGATGAAGAAATCATGTTTTGGCCCATTAATTAATTATGGGAACTGTCCGCTGGATTTTGTCTTTTTGTCGATTTGTACGCGTATTTTGCATTTCTCGATAAAAAAGGTAAGTAATAAATGTGTAGACAATTTAATTCGCTACAATCCTTATATTGTCAATATTTTTAAAAAAAATTATTTATTGCTATAATAATAAGCTAACAGTGTAGAAAATTAGGAGAGTGGCGCAGTTTTTTCAACTTTTTGACCATTTTTATTGAAAATAAGTGGCACATTTAAATGACAAAGTTGTAGAGGACTCATTTCCCAACAGTTTTCGTACACACGTACGACGTGTGGATTACGGCCGGCAACGCGCTCAACACAACAATAATTTTGACTATTTGGCTCACCATCCAAACTAAAAGTCTTTTCATCACTAAAGCAAAAAATGTTATATAGGAAGTCTGGATCATTATTGAATTTTTCGAACATTTCTTCTCAAAAAGATATTCTTCAAAATGCATCGTCCCCGCGTAATTTCTGATAATGGGAATATTTTAACGATTTGAATTTATTTGCTTTTAAAATTTTATAAGTACGATAAGTGCTAATTCCGGCGTCATTTGCCAATTGCCTTACACTTATGTTTGGATTTCTTTTAACATGAACAATGATTCCAGGATGGATTTCAAGTTCTGCCTGGCTCGGACGATTTATTGTAATATTTTTATGCCTGGTGTTAACGCAACCAGTATTCTTGAAATTATCAACTGCTCTTTTTACAACTTGCACTATACATAACAACTTGCTGGTAACTGTTTCCAGATAGGGCCCAAATAACCATTTCAACTTTTTCAAGTGTTTAATGACACATTATTTCAAAATTAGAAGTAATTTAATTAAAAATATATTAAAAAAATTATTTTTGACAGTTTATAATATTTTACAGAAACAATTTATTTTTTCAATATAAACAACTTTTAGACCAAGTCTTCATGGTTTCCGGGCTTGTAGGCCGTGGTCCGGTGGTATTTCTACTTGACGTTTCGTCTACAACTGCGGTAGACATTCTCAAAGGCGATGTGGCAGCGGTCGAAGTGTCCTCCTTGGCGGCTCACAGGTCAGTGTGTCAGTGACTGGTGTTCTCCCTACTTTTATGCCTAGTACCAGTGTGTTCTCTGTTCGGTCGTAGTCCGTCTCTCTGTAATTGGTCAACTGCGCAGTGTGTAGTGGTGGGGGTGAGTTCTCTACTCGGTCGTATCCCGTCCTTGTACGATTGGTCATTGGTTTTGTATGTCGGAGTGCTGGTGTCCAGGATCTACTGAGATTGAGGCCTTCATCTTTTCGGTTGAAATTCTGAGTGTGTTTATGTATTTCTATGGCCTCTCTGTATATTCTTGGGTATAATAGCTCAACGCTCTGTCTATGGCTTGGGTTTCTTCGAAGAGGATCTTATGATTGTCCAGAGTCAAAGTGTGTTCGGCTATGGCAGATTTTTCCGTTTGTCCCAGTTTACAGCTTCTCTTGTGCTCTGCTATACGAGAACACACTGGTAGTAGGCATAAAAGAAGGGAGAACACCAGTCACTGACATGAGAACACACTGGTACTAGACATAAAAGAAGGGAGAACACCAGTCACTGACACACTGACCTATGAGCCGTCAAGGAGGACACTTCGACCGCTGCCACATCGCCTTTGAGAATGTCTACCGCAGTGTAGACAAAACGTCAGGTAGAAATACCACCGGATCACGGCCTACAAGCTCGGAAACCATGAAGACTTGGAACAATGCCGGTCGTGAAAGCTTGCACATTTGGATAAAACTTTTAGACCGTTGCCATGATTTTATATAATAAATGATTTTACACGTGTTACATATCGGCCAATCACATCGCTGGAATCTGATGTTACATGAGTTTTTTATAGTAGGACATTAACTGAGATCCTACTGCACATAGAATTTGTACTATCGAAAATGTTTATAAATTATTGCTATTAGTATTATAGTTTCGTCCTCATTTCTCGTCTGTATGTCCACGATTTACTTAAAAATCACTGGACTGATTATAATTTAGTTTTCACGGTTATATTATAGTTATAGACTATAGAGCATTATCCTGGGAATGCTTTTTGGCTACATATCATTATATTATAAGTTATGGAGGACACAGACAACGTCGGACACAACGCTACTATCTGTAATTAGCCTTACATACACAAGCGAATTTTTTTAAACATCTGATCCTTGCCGGAACAAGCCCGCTACAAAGTTCGCCTGTGTGTGAGGATCAAGGGTTTTGGATTTAACAGTCGGATCAAGTTTATTGAATTTGATCCGGTGGATCTGATCCGACGTTTAGCAACTGTAACAGAAAAAATGGAGTGGACTGTCTGTTCTTAGGGAGCTCATAGAACTCTACAATTAACTACGACACAATTCTTAGAAATATTATCCATTTTGAATGACGTGAGCAACAATTAGGTACCCCAGCAGCCACAATAACAATTTTTTATTCTTTGATATTTTTAACAATATCTAATTATTATTTAATCTACCTGTTAGTCTAAAAGTCCGTTGATCTTTTGAACATGTTCAATGGATCGACGGATCCAGCTTCACGGATCAAATCCTTTAGATCTGGCGAATAATTCATCCATTAATTAATAGAACTGATCCGACCAAGGATTAGTTCCGGCAGTTTTAAACTGATTTTCATTTTATGTTAGTGGTCTCAGTTCAGAACCGAATCCGCAGAATCCGGTCCGATTAGATCTGCCAGGATCCGGTCCGACAGATCAAATGCTCTAAAAAATCCGCTCGTATGTATGGCAGGCAATTAGCGACATCGCACATTGGTCATTTTAAAATGGGATCATGGATAGTACGAGTAACGTCGGGCTTAACTGCTAATTTTTTTATACGATATGTTATTAGTGTTGATTTTAATAATATAATAACTGATTTTAATTAATACCTACCCATGAAAACATGAAAAGAATTTCGACATATTATAAAAAAATATAAAAATAATTCAGATATGCTGCAAATAAGCGTGTCTTATAGAAAAAAGTACGCAGGATCGATTAAGCGCAAGCGTAAGTCCGTATCTCTTTTAGTTTAGAAGTAATGACGGTTTAAAATGTCTAAATATTAAAATAACTTATACTTAATATTGCTGTATCTCCTAAACTAAAAGAGACACAGAGGTGCGAGTGGTTGGTATCGATTCAGAGTGATTTTTACTTCCTACCTCTACTATGGTAGGGAAGTAGGTATGTACTATGTACTGGATTCAGTTCGAATTTTTTTTTGGAAATTAATAGATCTTCACGTTTTAACACCCTAGGAATCAATTATTTTAACATTGGCGTAACTAGGGATTTTTTCCAGGGGGGGGGCATGGCCCTTTCAATCTGAGAACTGAAAATCACTATTATGAGATCTTTTATTGTCAGTAATTTAATAGTCATTAAATGCTATGTTTAAAAAAAACAGTAAAAGTTGCTTGTCTTGTATGAAGTTTTTATTTTGAGTGGCTGCTATTTTTTAAGTATAATAATGATAATACAAAATTACAGAATATGGCGCTTGGTTCAAGTTTTGGTACCCCCAAACGGTTAGTTTCAATAGTTTGTAATAATTTTAAGTCGACTTTCTTTATTCTTACGTCAGCACCCTGAGCTACGTGCCGTAATTATTCTAGGGGGGGGGCATCACCTTCCAGGGGGAGCCTGGCCCCCCTTGGCCACCCCCTAGTTACGCCAATGTATTTTAAGACCATTTTCCGACTGATGCCTCTCTGTGCTTGCGTCTGTGTTTGGGTAGTATATGTTACCATTAATGTTTGAAAGACGTTAATGTGCAAATTAACGGGTTAATCTGTGTTCAGTTAAAGTGCAAAAATTCCTTTAAACTATAAGTATGTATCTGCACTTTACCTAGTTTATCTGCACACTAACGTATTCTAAACCGCTAAAAGAGAGTGAGACAAATGCGTTATTCACATTCATCTTTTGTTTCACTGCCCTCACTTACGGCATCATCGTTCATTGTTGTTATTAATTTATCCAGTAACAATACACATCGCAAAATCAACATTGTTAAAATAAATTATAAACCAAATGTCAAGACAGAAGCCGGATAATAACGTGCAAACTATGTATATTACAGTCACTCTTTTAGGTGTCTTTTTGAAGGAGGCTTTTTTGTTATTTTTTTTATAATGTCTATGAAATTTCGGGGAGCAGTTTGTTAGAGGTGGAAACATAATGATTGCTACAGGCGCATGCGCTAAACGCGAACAGGGCGCAGCGCTAATTCCACAGCTCAGATATGCCCTACGCCCTACGGGATACAATTTTATCACCCTCCAATATTTCTGTGCTAAGAACCACAGTTATATAGGCTATAGCTTATTATAGTTACAGGCTATAGCTGCATTTTGAATGATCAAAATGCAGCTATAGCCGAATTTTAATTACCCTCTACCTCCAAGAAATCACCTTTACAGATTCATATTTCAGGGTAAACATTGGAATGTAGTTTGCATTCCAATGTTTTGTGGGAATTAGCGCTCCCAGGGACCCTAGCTCGTACCAGTCTGCTTGTGTATGCCGACTGGCGGATTCTTATGCACACATGAATTTGTTTGTTGTTTTGAAGACGCTAATGACCTGAGTTGTCGACGCGTCTATAATATACAATAAATAAAATAAAAGTTACAGAATTGTAGTGGTCAATACAAGCGATCAATCACAATAATTATAGCTGATTGAGGATCCAATTATCGAGGACGCTCAATTACTTCACACGGATGAGGAAACACTGTCACAAGTTCCAGAACTTATGTGTATTGTTTGCTCTAAAGAAACTTCAGGTCCTCATATATGTTTTGAATGTAACATGTTTGTTCATGTGGTTTGTGGTGAAACAGAATTTGGAGAGGAAGGTTATGGTAAAAAGATACTGTGCAAAATCTATAGAAACAACATGGATAAAAAAAGGCACCATAAAAAGCCAAGGAAGGTCTAGAAAAACAAGCAAAGAAGATGGTAATGATTTCTGATGCTAACCATACGCAATAGCCGATGAAGAAACCACTTTAAGAATTAAAATACCTGAAGTCGACAGATAAAAAACTGATGCCAGATCAATTTTGGTTCTGGTTCTTAGCAAGACAAATTATGTTTTTTACAAACTGGGTACTAAAACGGGTATTTTAAAACAATTATATGCTAGATCTCAATTCAGTGTTCGTCAAGAAAGATTTCTTAGAAAAGGAGATGTCCCTGATGTAGAGTTTTCTTTGTGTCAAACTGCAATAGAACAATCTATTGGTTCTGGTCAGAGTTTCAGAAAATGTATCTGCTCCTCTGTATGTTCTACAAATAGTGTACTTGTCGCAAAGACAAATTTCTGTAAAACTCTGTGTCACCAATCTTTGCACTAATAAGTAATTAAGTTGGTTTCATAGTTTTAAAATATTGTAATTATTTTTACTTATTTAGTTTAAAATAAGTTGATTTCCTTAGGGTAAAGTTTTAAAACTGTTTTAACAACAAGCAACTACTAAATTATAGTTAATTTTAACAATCAACTCATGTTTTATTAAAGAAAAGAACCTATTCTCTTCACATTAACGAATAGTCGTTAATCTGCAGATTATCTAGATTCTAGGGCATCTGAAGAATAACTAGGTAATCTGCGAAGCAAAACCATTTTTCGCACTTTAACATACTTGCTTAGTTAATCTGCAGAGTTACTAGATAATTCGCACTTTGACTGTTTTACGCACATTAACGGTATTAACATAATATTATATTATGTGATGAAATTTGTTCTCCTTCGATATTTCAAAAACGCAACGACATAGGGTCGTGCGGTTTGATTTGTTGTATTTGTTAGCACTTAACTTAGATTTGATGAGATTTTGAGGCAAATTGGTTCAGTAGTTCTTGAGATATTCCAAAAAAATGTTCTCAGTGCCACATATTAACATTAGATGTTAACATATTAACATATTAACATTAGATGTTAATATGTTATTAACATTCTAGATGTTTAAATATAAATAAAATCTTAATGATTTTTTTTGTATAATGTACAGATTTCGAGAAAAAAAATGTTTTCTAAAAAAAATTTGCGCGGATATATTTTTTATGTGCTTTATCAAGATGTCTATGATTTTAGTAGATCAACAAACAAATGGGATGGCCATGCTTTTTATATTAAGAATATAAAAAAATAATTGTTTTGTTGGGAAAATTGTTTACTAGGTGGGTTGCAGTTGGTGAGAAGTAGGTATATAGGACTGGATATCTAGTTGAATTTCTTCTATAAGACTTGTATGCTTAATATCAAACGGATCTGAGAGATTTTATTTTTAAAATTTTATGCAATATTTTCATCAGATTCAAAGATCCTTGGTTATAGGGGCCCGCTGTATGTAATTCAGGTTCTACTGGAATACGTCCCGTGGCAATCCAGTTAACGCGTAAATATATCTTGGTCTGCGCATGGAGCGTTCAATGTTTCGTGAGTTTAAACACTTTATATTAAAATAGGAAACTTTTCTTATTAAACTTTGTATATTCATTCCGCTTATGCGATGTCTGCCCATTCGACTATGTAGTCCGTAGACAGGGGCGGATAACGATCTACGATGCTTCTTATTAAGCCGCTTATCAATGTCGACTCGTTATCGTTGTGATTTCGAGTCGAGAAAACCACAAAAAATTCAAAGTATTATCAGAAAATCCGAACTTATAATGATCTAAAATAATTGTGACAATTAACTAACAGCCTATACACTAGTATAGGTAGCCCTCTATGTACACTAACTGAACCGCCTCGCTTATTTGATCATTAATTATGCTTTCTTCCTTTAAAAACCACGAGGAGAAATTGATTCAGACCACAGTGAAAAAAGGTCAATCTCACTTCGCGATACGACTCGCACACAGATGTATAGCCCAGAACGGTTGAATTACAGGGACGGAAAAATTCAAGCACGACTTTCATTGACACGAATTTGACAAACACTGTTGTCATTGATAGAAAACAATAAGTTGTGGAACGAGAACATTTTTTTCGTGTGAATGCTGTCGGTGGGGCACGCTCAATTTCGAGTAGCCAAGGGGCCAGGGCCATTCTATTAATAAATACCTAATTATTCAATTATTCAATACCTAATTATTCTATTACTTATTCTATTTCCCTACACGCCGAAGATTTTTCCATCATATAATGACATATTATATCTATTATGCTAATATAATAAACCTAAAGAGTTTGTATGTTTGGGCGCTTGTATGTATGTTTGTCTCAGCTAATCTCAGGAACTACCAGTCCCATTTGAAAATTTTTTTGTTTGTTAGATAGCCCGTTTATTGATGAAGGTTATAGGCTATTCGAGTTTTTTTAAATTCAACCCCAAAGGGAGTAAAACGAGGATGTAGGAGATTTTAACTATCTATACTAATATACTATACTATACTAATATACTGTACTAAAATACTATACTAATATACTATACTAATATATTATACTAATATACTATACTAATATACTATAATAATATTATAAACTGTTAGGCAAGCATTTGAAGCGAGAATGACGACAGGAGACTTCGCTTCATAGGGGGAGAATTTCTCGCGGCGGGGGGGGGGGGTAATATATCATGCATTTTTATCTCTGGAACTACTAAACCGATTCTAAAAATTCGTTTACTAATAGAAAAATACACTATCCCTAAGTGATATAGGCTATATATTTTATTTTGATAAATTTCTCGCGATGGGATAATTCCAGTGGGATAGTAACATAACGTAACTCTAAAATTCCTCAGCATTTTAGTATATAGGAGGAATCCTACTAATATTACTTATAAACACCACCAGCCCGACTTTGCTTCGCAGGGGTAGAATTTCTCGCGGGGGAGATAATAAATCATAAATTCTTAGCACCCGCGCGAAGCTGGACGGGGGCTGCTATAGTAAGAATATATTTTAAAAGATAAATATCAAATAAGAAATTTGAGTAACTTAGTTTATAATAATTATCTGACAAAATCGGGAAATACGGTATAGAATAATAAGATTTGTTCAAATTTGCACCTCTTTTATCAATTTTAGACATATTATGATTATTGTTATGAATGGAATGAATCAAATAATTGTTACTATACGTAATCCGCGGACACTCATAATATTATCATTTCTTTCCTTCAACGTAAACGTGCCAATGAAACAGTGGGACGAGATCGTTCCTCGGCCATATCGGACATATGTTTCTCAGAAACATGTCCGCTCAGTAAAGAAAACGTTCCATGTTTGTTCTGTATTTGAAACTGTTTTGCGAAAGCCTAGCATAGGCTACTTTTCATTCGGCTACGTTCGGGTAAAATCCGTCAAAATCGACATTGGCGCACGAGAAGCCGCCGATAAAGACTATAGTTCATGACTATAGTTGTTAATGAAAATAACCTGACGAGACGCCGATGTATTGAGGACGGTTATTTTTTTTTCCTATTATGCAGATGCGAACAAATCTAATGTTTTAGCCTGTAATTTAAAATTTCATTTTGTGTCTTTAAAGCAAATTTGATCGTCATTTGTCACGGCATTTTTATAGCGATGAATAAGCCGCTAATAAAATAATATGAATATGGTAAACAAACGCGAATCAGACTTATTATTATGACGAACAAAAGAATGCTGAACACGAATCGACCATTAAACAGAAACTATGGCGTCTAATTCATTGGGCGAAGCTTCGAACATATACTCATGAACTTGTATTTTTGAAGTTAGTACGGCGGGATGACTTGTAATACTGTAAAGTATTTGGAAGGTATACGTTACCTATTTTGAGATTTTAATTTAAAATAGTAGACTGTTCTTAGTTATAAAATTGAAGAAAGTAAATAACGAATCAAAAAAAATTTCGTCGAAAAATTCTCCAGTAGCGGACTTTCCATAAGGCCGACTGACCCAGGCCTAGGGCGGCCAAATATTAGGGGCGGTTAATCTGTGCCCGCGCTGGCGGCAGTGAGCGTCTGCTATCTAGCTCAAGCACGTGCGGGGCGCGACGTGGTGGCATGCACTGAGAAAACTCCTATATGGTCTTATAACTACAGAGACAGGATTAACTCAAAAATAAAATATTTCTAGCGGGTTGAACCGAACGCAATGCCAATTTTCGTATAACTTCACATTTCTACGCTGAAAAGCTCGTAGAAAGGGGGGCAGCTGGTATACTGAACAGCGTAGGGCGGCTAAGACAGTAAGACTGCTAGTCCGCCTCTGCAATTCCCCTTTCTGGTATTTACAGCTTCACTATACTCAACACGTCTCGTATTGCAGTGATCGTCAAAGTCAAACTCGATAAAATGAGAGCTACTTTTGAAATTTAAATGATCTGATATAGATACCTATTACCTGTTTAAAGCATTTATATCATTACATGTGGTGATTAGGATTATAACATGCTTATTTTTACGTGATATACATATAGGTACCAGTAGCTCGTGATCGACGGTTTGGCGATCACTATGCTCTTTCCCAGCAACAGATATAATAGTAATCGCTATATTCTTGAGCAAGGATAGAAGATCTATAACTTATGTATCAACTAGCGGCCCCGTCCGGCTTCATCCGGTTGTTAAGAAAGCCCGGGTGCAATACACTACTCACTCGCTTGAATATTATAATTACATTACTTACTCGCTTCGCTCGTTCGCTATATATATAAAGCTTCCGTGAAAAATTATCTAACTGATGGTGAAAACCGCATCAAAATCCGTTGCGTGGTTTAGGAAAAGCGACTTCAATTTATACTACGTATAGATTGAAATTTGAAAAACAGGAAAAAAATTATGAAAATGGAAAATTCGCTCTTCGAGTCCTTAAAACTTTACAATTACAGACTAAGTTACGATTTAGTTTGTTTTTATTAAAGTTTTTAACTTCTGTATAAATCATTAAAAACATGACTCTCTCATGATGTCACGATATGGACTTTGTGGCGCGTTGCTATATATAGTAACACATCGGTCGATAGTCAGTAAATAGTGCTTGTATTGTACAAAGTGCGAAAATTGCGAATTTATAATAATATGTAGAGAAGATAATACATAAATATAACGATTAGAAACTATATTATAATACTATATCTGTTGGTGGGAAACTCTATTGAACCTGCTAGTAATGATATGCTGGTTCCCCGTGTTTATAATAGACCGATACAGCTCGAGCTGTCCCTCCATATATTATATTACGATCGAAGGGGTGAAGAGCGCGAGTGGTGAGATGTGGAGAAATATTGTTAAGTATTTTTATGTGACTTTAAAAAAAAATAAAAAAATGTTAATAATGAAGTATAATGCAATTTCATAAAATATTTTCTAAATTGGTATGCTCTGCCAGGAAACAATTTTGTAAACTATGCATTATTACCTTGAAACTCAAGAATCGTCTAGACATAAAAAAAACTTTTAATTTCATATAAAGACTTTTCACATGCAGGTTTTTCTGATTTTTTTAAATTTTATAATTCCCTGATTAATCACTTGAAAAAAAATAAAGAATTGTGAATATTGGTTCCTCTGCGCTGGTTTGAAGACTAACTGTTAAATCATTTAAATAAATTCACTTCAAAAGTAATAATTCAGTGAATTCTTATTTTATTATAAAAAATAATTATGCAATTATAGTATTTATATTTATGTATGAACACTAATAGTGGCCGCAGGTGGTCTGTGCTAGTGCCGAAGCCCACCTCTGGTATTAGCCCAGTGTCGTCCAATATATAGAAAACTATCGTACTACTAAATATGCGAACCAGGGTTGTTACGGATGAAAAAATTTAGACATCCGCGGATGCAGATGCGGATGCGGATTATTAGAAGTTCACAACCGCGGATGCGGATTTGATGCGGATGCGGATGCGATGCGGATTTTGGGATTTTAAAAGGATAATTATTTAAATTTTAAGTGCATAAATAACTGAAAATCAATTTAATTTTAACTTTTTATTTATTTAATCATATTTTTAGCACGTGCCACTCTGGCTCCGCCCACTTTCTTTACATGTAGTTACTTGTTGATGTGAATCTGCATCCGTAAAAACTCCGCATTGATTGATGCGGATGTGAATGCGGATGCAGATGTCTGAATTAATGCGAATATTCCGCATTTACGGATGCGGATGCGAATATTCGTAACACCCCTGATGCGAACAGCCCTATATGCAAAGGAAGTTACTATTTTAATAATCTGCCAGACGAACTAAAAAATATAGACAATATAGACACCTTTAAAAAAAAAATTAAAAAATCATTTAATCAATAAATGTATGTACACTTATTAATGTGTCAAGTTTTAAATGTTATGTACGATATTTTAAATGTTTAATGTTTTATTTTAATATATGTAATTGTGACGATTTTATACCTGACAAGGTCTTCAAGGAATAAAGTATCTATCTATCTATCTATAATATTTTTTTATAAGAAACGCAATATAGACCAGGCGCCAAGTATTTTAGAGTGGAAAAAATTCAGACTGGATTTTTTTCACATAATGGTTCCTTTTGGGTGTCCTCATAGAAATCATTAAATCCTAAAATGTAATTAATAAGTTTTTAATTATGTCAAAAGTAGATTTTTTCAAAGAATTATTTTTGTTAAAAATGTTGAACTTTAATCAAATAAAAAAAGCGGCCAAGTGCGTGTTGGACCACGCACAGTGAAGGGTTCCGTAGTCGAGTTGAACGTTCAAAGTTAATAATAAATTTAATAATAACTTATAGTCTTTTAAATAGCGTGTAAGTATAGTATATCTATGAGAGTTCTACAACCTCCGTACTCACGGCCGGAGTACGGAGGTTGTAGAACTCTCATAAATATACTACTCGTGTAATCGAAAATATCTCATATCTCAAAAACTAGCCAAATATCTTACTGAAACCAATTTTTGTTGAAAGTATTTTATACGTTCTACTACCTTAAATTTTTTCAGAATTTTCCTCCCCTAGAGGGGGGACACACTTTTTACGACTTAGAAGCGTATATCTCTTCAACTATTGACTTAAATAAAAAGTCATTTTGAAACTTCTATATATAATTTTTCAAAACCTATCTAACGACACCCCATGCGCTTATGTGCAATTTTTCATCCCTCAGTTAAATGTATCAAGTGCCACCCCTAATTTTTTTCGTTATTTCACTACAGTCTACACCATTATATAGCGGTTCATAGAAGACACCTACTTTCCAAATTTCATCTATATAGTGCCAATAGTCTCCGAGTAAAATATCACAAATGTGACATACGGACGGACGGACAGGATGAAATTATAAGGGTTCCGTTTTTGCTATTTGGGTACGGAACCCTAAAAAAGGTAAAAAACTTGTTTCGTTAAACGGTTTTATTGTACAATCGATGATGTATATTGAAAGCTAGAAAATAATTATCGATCACCGACCTGGGGCTTTGATCAGACTAAAATAAAATCATGGGGCGCATTTAGTTGTAGCGGATATGGGATAACTGGCGATTCGGTCGACCGCAAGACTGGTTTGCGTCCATAGATATATGTTTTTAAATTGCCCTCTATAGATGGTTTCTACATACTTGTGAGTTAGTCAGTATCAAAATACGTGATTTTTTGAAAACCCGTATCTGTTTGTTGCATTGAGTTAGAAGCTTGAATTTTTTACAGGATTGTGTGGTCGTAGACCTTAGTATTTTATGTTAACCTGATACCTCTAGCCGTTCCTAAGAAAAAGAATCTTTACGGACAGGCGGACAACGAAGTGATCCTATAAGGGTTCCGTTTTTTCATTCGTAACCCAAAAAAGTATCTGAGATATTTTTTATTTTGTCAAAGATCGACATTTTTATTTTTTATCAAAGACTGTTTATAGAATACATTTTGAATACTTAAATCATTTTAATTATTATTTATTTGCTTGAAAAGTGCTTTTTTAGTGATCCAAATAATTATTATAAAGTGCCTATTGAAGTTATTGAGTATAAAAAATATTATCAACGATTTCAGAAAACTTCACATTCGACATAGTTTTAACCGAGCGTGTAGCGTTGCCTTTGTTTATATGGCGTTTCAGCTCCTCAATTACAAGTCCCCTGCAGGTTCCAAAGTATTTTTACTTCCCACCTCTACTATATGGTAGGGAAGTAATGGATTTAGTCCGAAAAAAATATTTCGAGATTTTAACAGATCTTCACGTTTTGAGACCCTAGCAATCGTTTAAGATCATTTTCTGACTGATGTCTGTATGTATGTGTGTGTGTGTGTGTATGTGGTCAATTTTTCGCCTTCTATATAGTAAAAACGAAACAACATACGGCCATGCCGATTATTCTATTGTGTTTATCAGCCTTTAACTTAGATCTGATTAGATTTTGAGTCAAATCGGTTCAGTGGATCCTGAGATATAAAAAAAACGTTCTTAATGTCACGTATTAACATAGGTAAAAAAAAATATAAATGAATTCTAGATTTTATAGAATGAAAAAAATATTTTACTAAAAAAAATCAAAATTGTACGTAAATCAAGGTAATCATGATTTTTGCTATATTAAGCTAGCCATCAGTAGATCACTAAACAAAAAATTCGACTGATGACCAGTCCTATACTTCCCACCTAGTAAATATTTGCAAAAAATAAACACTTTTTTTTTTATTCTTTGACTAGGCCCAAATAACCTTAGCTGTTGGTGGTCTTTAAAACACAATTTAATTTTTATTCTTTGAAAAAAGCATGGCCCTCTTTTTTGTTTGGTGATATACTGATGGCTAACTTAATATAGCAAAAATCATGGTTACCTTGATTTACGTACAATTTTTATTTTTTTTAGTAAAATATTTTTTTTCTCGAAAACTATACATTTTAGAGAGAAAAAATATTTACATTTTTTTCATATTATAACATCTAGAATTCATTTATATTTTTTTTTACCTATGTTAATACGTGACATTGAGGACGTTTTTTTTTAATATTTCAGGATCCACTGAACCGATTTAACTCAAAATCTAATCAGATCTAAGTTAAAGGCTGATAAACACAATAGAACAATCGGCATGCCCGTATGTTGTTCCGTTCTTAAGATATCGAAGGCGAAAAATTGACCACATACACACACACACACATACACACACATACACACACACATACACACACACACACACACACATACAGACATCAGTCAGAAAATGATCTTAAACGATTGCTAGGGTCTCAAAACGTGAAAATCTGTTAACATCTCGAAATATTTTTTTCGGACTAAATCCATTACTTCCCTACCATAGTAGAGGTGGGAAGTAAAAATGTAAATATTTTTTTTTCACTAAAATGTACAGTTTTCGAGAAAAAAAATATTTTACTAAAAAAAATCAAAATTGTACGTAAATCAAGGTAATCATGATTTTTGCTATATTAAGCTAGCCATCAGTAGATCACTAAACAAAAAATTCGACTGATGACCAGTCCTATACTTCCCACCTAGTAAATATATTTTGCAAAAAATAAACACTCTTTTTTTTTATTCTTTGACTAGGCCCAAATAACCTTAGCTGTTGGTGGTCTTTAAAACACAATTTAATTTTTATTCTTTGAAAAAAGCATGGCCCTCTATTTTGTTTGGTGATCTACTGATGGCTAACTTAATATAGCAAAAATCATGGTTACCTTGATTTACGTACAATTTTTATTTTTTTTAGTAAAATATTTTTTTTCTCGAAAACTATACATTTTAGAGAAAAAAAATATTTACATTTTTTTCATATTATAACATCTAGAATTCATTTATATTTTTTTTTACCTATGTTAATACGTGACATTGAGGACGTTTTTTTGAATATCTTAGGATCCACTGAACCGATTTGACTCAAAATCTAATCAGATCTAAGTTAAAGGCTGATAAACACAATAGAACAATCGGCATGCTCGTATGTTGTTCCGTTCTTAAGATATCGAAGGCGAAAAATCGACCACATACACACATACACACACACACACACACACACACACACACACACACATACAGACATCAGTCAGAAAATGATCTTAAACGATTGCTAGGGTCTCAAAACGTGAAAATCTGTTAAAATCTCGAAATATTGTTTTCGGACTGAATCCATTACTTCCCTACCATAGTAGAGGTGGGAAGTAAAAAGAGGGCCATGCTTTTTTCCAAAGAATAAAAAAAGAGTGTTTATTTTTTGCAAATATTTACTAGGTGGGAAGTATAGGACTGGTCATCAGTCGAATTTTTTTAATCGTTTAGGTACCTATATACCAAACATTTCTGTTTAAAAAAAGAAATTAATATTTTTATTTTATGGTCATTAAAATAAATCTAATAATTTAATTTTACACAAGTAGCACGCCCATGGCTAAGGTAGAGTATAGGCAGCTACATTATCGAATGATTTAACCAACCTATAATTCAAAAAACTGTTTTTAATAAAAATCAATTAAAATTTCTTGAAGCTTTAACTCACCACTCAGCGAAAGTTAGTCATCAATAAATCAATTCTCCATTTACCATTATATTTGGACAATCTATTGGGTATTTCACATTTGTGTGGCAGTTAAATTTCTATATACTGGCAAAATATTTGGCTTATAGAAAACTATGCATAAACAAGTACTAACGTTTAATTAAACGATATAAAAATTTAAAATATCTTAAAATTGTTTCTTCTTATAGCGATCTAGTATAGCTGGTACACAAATATACAGAATATTTTATTTTTAACGAACATATTTATACAAATAATAATAATCTTTATTTATCCGATTATTCTTATGACAGATACCTACATAGGTATAGATATCGTCATTACTAATTAAACTAAAAGTTTTAATTTAGAAATTCTTTTACACTATAAAATAAGTAGCGCTTTAAAATATCTTTCATTTATTTAAAATTGTCCAATTTTTCTCGTTTTTATTGAAATTTTGCTTCCAAAATATTTTGTTGATACAATAATATAACGCTCAACAGAATTATTTAAAAAAAGCTGCTTTGATATCGTTGTCGAAAAATTTTAAAAAAAGTGTTTTTTCAAATAAAAATAGATGATGTACTATAAGAAAGCTGGCTGTGGAAAACAATTGTCCATTTTCATAATGTCAAGACGTGACAGTTTGCGTTTCAGTTATTCAAAATATTAGTAAGTTATGAAGGAAAATATTAATATAATTAATAATATAAAATATTATTATCTTCCTCAAAGGGGGGTGCATAAATATTCAGAGGGTCACAAAGCGTCTAAAAAACAATTATTTGGAAATAGCGCGAAAACAGTTACTTTTGGGGCAAATAAGGCCGTTACACTTTGCAAACTGATAAAGTTTCGAACAAAATGACGTCTTTAAAGTGAAATATTTTTAATCGTTAAAAAAATCATCTATGATGTGCATTTGGTCATTATTTATGCATATAATACCAAAACTAGACGTCGAGCGTGTAGCAGTGCTGTTGTTTACATGGCGTTGCTATGGTTCCTCTATTACAAGTCCCCAGTTCTAGCCCGAGAGCTGGTAAAAGTGTCAATTAGATTTTCAATTTATTATTAAAAAAATAAATAATGAATTGAAAATATGAATTGGTTCTTGGCTCAAATAACCTTAGCTGTTGATGGTCTTTAAAACACACAACAACCAAAACTAGACAGCGGGAAATTTCAACAGTTTAAAATTTTTTTTTAAGTTTGCTGGAAAATGCTATACAATGTTTGTTTCATAATAATTATATCTCAAATATTGAACGCAGAAGTAAAATTCCAACATCGACTCTATATAAAACCACTTTGATAATATTATAGAACATCCTGTAAATACAAGGATGTTGTAGTTGTAGAGCTGGCTTCAGTTCAGCTGTGAGGCAAGGTGAGTTTTTGAGCCCACTGCGTGTGGCA
The DNA here is from genome assembly GCA_039654895.1 of Mongoloraphidia duomilia. Taxonomy (NCBI): domain Eukaryota; kingdom Metazoa; phylum Arthropoda; class Insecta; order Raphidioptera; family Raphidiidae; genus Mongoloraphidia; species Mongoloraphidia duomilia. The sequence continues at coordinate 23,418,491 of CM077520.1, read as the reverse complement.
CAATAAATAACTACAACCGAGGTGGGAAAACGCTCACCTATTACTGAATAAATAAATAATTAAATAAATAACAGTCGTTAGTGGTAAACTATACACATTATATGGACGCGGTGAGAGAGATGCACGCATAGTCACATGTGATACGACAGACGAGGAAGGAACATATTGTAAATAAAACAACTAACTAACATTGTTTTACCCCCCGAGGTGAGAAATACTAAACGAGATGTGTCCAGCGCTCGCTCTCTTCCGACTGTCTTTTTCTAAATGTTTTATAGATACTGGCACAAAAATATTGAAAGATCAATGCAATGAATGATTGTAAATTATAGACGCTCGACAATTAAGATAATAAGCGTCTATTCAAATAAAAATAAAACACAAATTAAATTAAAATAAAATTATAATAAAACAATTGAAGAGATTAAAACAATAAAATAACATTTAAAAAGAACCGTTTTCAAAATATACGCGGTTTTAGAAAACGAATGCTCGCTTGCGTAGGCTTTTCGAGGCGGGTGAGAATATATTATACAGGGTGTACCACAGAAAACCGAACATAGGGAAAACTCCATTGTGCAAATTAGTGAGGATCAGTGATTGCTGTGCCCTTTTTCATGCTTAAAACAATGATAATAATTTAATTGAGTTAGCCATGTGTATTCTATCTTTGTCACGTTAACCATTTTGTTTATGTCTTCCCTGTAGCACTCATTTATTTTCTATGTTCTCAATTCTGCGATCTATCTATCTATCTATCTAAACGGACCAAACGCACTTATTGAAACTTTGTGTCTTGTATTGGCAGTTCTGCACAGTCAGTGACATCAAGTGATCATTTTATACATCACTAGTACTTTTAAACATACGCGTGACATCACTTCCGTCATCAATTTCCGTGACAAAAAATTCTGCGTTACAGCAAGCTATGAATGTTACTCCAAAAATATTTTTTATGACCTTATAACAATATCGTCGGTTATACTTCAAAACAACTGAACGTCACTCTGCAGTAGGTACCGTGTAACGTTATGTTGCAATATCGCGTAAATGTTGGAAACGAAATTTTACCTCTGTAGTGTGTAGTGTAAAATACACGGTCTCTTGTTTTATTATTATTATCTATTATAAATTAAAAAGTTTTATTAGTGCTATTTTGATCCAATCAGTATTTTAAGGAATTCTTCAAGAGCAGATTAGCTAGCGCGTTCCATTCGCAGCTCCAGTGATAGTGATTTGTTTATTACGATGGTGTTTTGTTTTTTATTTAACTATGTACACATGTGCCATGAATGTTGGCTTTTATTCCAATTGAATTTATTAACAAGTTCGAATGTTTAGAAAAAAGTATTTTTCAGGTATCTTCTGCTTCTACATCAACAAAAACTACGTATTTAAGATCTGAAAGGACAGAAGTTAGTTATATTTTTTTCATAACTTAAAATGTAGATATTTCTATAAAAAATGGTTTGAAAATTTCAATGAGGAATTAATTAAAGAAATTAATATAATATAATTAATTATTAAAAACCTAGAACTTAAATATAGATACTTTTTTGAAAAACAGCAAAAAACACAAAAAGAATCATTGACATGATAGAACTATATTTTTGTGTAAAAAAATCCATATACAGGGGTTCTTCATCTGAGAAACAAACGATACGAATATAAAAAAAAATTAAAATGGGTTGGTACAAAATTATAACCATTTGTTAGGTATACAGAGTGTCACATTTTGATATAGGTACCTACATACGATTTACGTGTAAATATTTAACATTGTTTTCCATAAGAAGAAAGTTTGGTCACAAGTAGGCTTTAGCAAATAAGAATATCGTTAAGAATATCATGATTTTTCTGATCCATTCATTCTGTTCCAATGCTAAATTTCCTATGTATGCAGCAATCTGGGACACGGTGATTTTAAAAAGTTCTACGAACCTAGAAATTCTTGAAAATTAATGATTAGGAAAGTTTTGGAGAATTTTAAATAATGTATTAAAATTTACCGTCAAAAAATCTGTCTACCAGTTTTTTTTATTCCAGTGCATTTGCTTTGATATACAAGTACTCCTCAGGGGGACATTGGAATGTGGTTGCTATCGCAAATTGCATTCTAATGTTCTTTGGGAATTAGCGCTCCCAGGAATCCGAGCTCGTATCAGTCGATTTGTGTATGCCGGCTGGCGGATTCTAATACACAAATGGATTATTTGTTGTGTTGAAGACGCTAATGACCTGAGTTGTCGACGCGTCTATAATCTACAATTAATTAATTAGATATGCAAATAGCCCAAATAATACCGACCTAAAACTGCGTCTGTTCAAACGTGAACAGTTGACTGTGCACCAGCGTTGCCAGATAATTATTTTAGCAAATCGGGAATTTTAGCAAATCGGGAATTTTAGCAATTGAATTGAAAATTAGAAACAAATTAGAAAAAATAATTAAAAATTTCAAATTTTTTAAGTAAGTATTACCTATAGACAGGGGCGGACTGGCAGCAGGTCAGCGGGCCGGGACAGTGGACCTGTCAGGCCAGTTGCATGGGTGCATTTACTGTAGATTTTTGGTCATAGCTGTGTATTTTACTTACAATGTTGCAATATGGAAAAACATGGGGGGTAGGCACTTTTCAACACGTATCGGTGTAGATACAATAGATCTTTGATGCATAATGCAATTCAATTCTTAAGACAATCAACTTTCGACACAACAAAATGTCATATTTATTGTAAAATTTAGACTTGATTATCTAAAGTCTTGTTTTATAACACGGTAACGTTCCGCTTAACTTGACAATTAATAATAATGTTACCATATACGCTGATGAATATGTTCCCAGTCATTCATGCCACCACAAAATGAGATTTTCTCAGAAGATTTCGCAAAAACTAGACAGAATGTACAATATAACTTTAATCTGATTGAATCAAAACTAAGCCAAAAACGATTTATCTCATCGGAACGATAAAATACCTTCTAGTTTAGTCAATGAGTGCTCACAAGGGGATGTGGATGGAAAAGTCGAAAGCAGAAAGTTTGACTTAAGAACTTTGTTTGGATTAGTTAGGAGATAAACATACTAAAAGTCCTTACCCCTCCGAAGTACGCCCGAGGGGGGCGGGCACAAAGAAGGTCCCGTTTTTTGGTTTTTTGCTTTTATCTCGAAAACGGTGCGTCGTACGAAATTTTGTTCTACTACATAATGAAAGCTGATAAAATTCTCTATAGCTTTAACTTTCACACTTTTTATCTATCTCCATTCTTTGCCTAGCTATGAGCTTCGGAAAACGGCCGATTTTCAAAAATGTGTTAAATTCTCTGTAGCACACTGTAACAATACGAATTTGCCAAAATCATTTCTTATTGCTCATACACCTTATTAAAAAATGAATTATTTAATTCGCCGCCTCTTTGGGCGTGACGGGCCTGACTGTGGTTCCTCAGCGTTTGCCTCTTCTTCTTTCTCCTCATCTGTCGAATCTACGGCTTAATTTCTTAGATATAAACTAATTAATAATTAATTTTTATATTTCTATTTTTTTAGCTCGATTCTGAAGAAAATCCAAATCCGGATCGAAACGTCAATTATTTGAATTATTTGTTGTAATTTCTTGTTAATACATTGTCTGAAAAATTGGTCGAGAATTTTATTCATTGATATTATTGGGAGTTTTATCCAGTTTAAAAGTAAACTGTTTCCGCCTTCACCGCGTGGAGGTACTCCCAGCTTGTTATTTTTTAATAGTGTGTGGGTGTTTTTAATAGTGTGGATGCAAACTTTGGTGTGGATGAGCAATAAGAAATGATTTTGGCAAATTCGTATTGTTACAATGTGCTACAGAGAATTTAACACATTTTTGAAAATCGGCCGTTTTTCGAAGCTCATAGCTAGGCAAAGAATGGAGATAGATAAAAAGTGTGAAAGTTAAAGCTGTAGAGAATTGTATCAGCTTTCATTATGTAGTACAACAAAATTTCGTACGACGCACCGTTTTCGAGATAAAAGCAAAAAACCAAAAAACGGGACCTTCTTTGTGCCCGCCCCCCTCGGGCGTACCTCGGAGGGGTAAGGACTTTTAGTATGTTTATCTCCTAACTAGTCCAAACAAAGTTCCTAAGTCAAACGTTCTGCTTTCGACTTTTCCATCCACAAATTATTCGTTGCTTAAGCTATTCCTGGTTAGAAACGGTAATAAATCGTCAATCAGGGGTTGATTAGGATGATTTTAAAAAATAAATCAATTTGATTATCATCAGGTTTAGTGAATACGTTGAATATTGGCGGTATTGGAAGTTCTATTTTTGTTTCTTTTTCCTTTAAAACCATATCACCCTTTGCTTCTAAATTTTTATTTTCTTCATGAGGGGTACTTGGAATGTTAATATTTTCCAAATAAGAAGATGTACTTGGCACTGTGTCCAACAAAAACAATTGATGTTTGGCAAAGTCTCCAGACGATTCAGGTAATTTACCACTTTTGTCCACAAAACATATTTAAACATTTCACTAACTTTGGCACACTTTTTAGCTTCCTTTTCTATCACTTTACGTTTTTTGTCCTTTAAACGTTCCGCACCTCCTTTTCGTTTGCCTTTATTCATTTTGATTTTTAATTGACAGACGACAATGGACAGCTACAACGACCAACGTCAACACAGTAACTAAAAATTATTTTTTTTTAAGTTTTAACTAGCTCGACAAAGACGAGGGTATGCTCAAGCGTATACGACCGAACAATTTCGCATGTGTACTTTAACTTACTTGTAATGATAACAAAACATGTGTCGTAATATTTTCAACCCCCCTTGACTCTTGAACTAAAGTATGGTAACTTGATCTTTTTTGTGTCCAATAAATATTGCATCTTTTAAAGTGCCAGAAATTACAAGAACACTGATAATATAGCTTGACCTTTTTAAGTGGTGAGTTCTAAGAAACGCTCAGTAGGTGACAATTATTATTATATACCTAATATGTTAAAATAGATGAAAGCCAACTAAAGGGGGGAGGACCGAGGGTAGTCAGCCGACAAGACCAGGCAAGCAGTATTGAACCCTTTAATACATTAACGCTATCATTGTATGTAAAACTTATATTTCATGGCACGGCGCTGATAAACTGGCTACTTATAATGTGATTAGCTGACTCAAATGTTTTTTATTTGTCTCTACAATATCGGCGTCATATGCACCGGGCCACCGGGAATTGTCCCGGTATCCCGGTGGGCCAGTCCGCCCCTGCCTATAGATACCTAGATTTTTGTTTTTCGAAGAACTGTATAGTCTACATTTTTGAACTTTGATGAAGCAATTTTACCTCTTGGAGAATTTACTTCGGCTCCTCGTCGCGTCGGCTCCTTAATCTGTTGAAAAATGTTTTAGAAAAATCATGAAATTGGCTGTCTGGTGTCCCGCGCAGGGTATTCAATTTTAACTGAAAATTCGGGACGTCGCGCAAAATTCGGGACATCTGGCAACGCTGCTGTGGACCTAAAACATCCGCGGCACTCTTAACAAAAACCATTGGTATACAACATGTATAGGTCACTTACATTACATAAGTAACATTTATTTTTACATACAGGTTATGCTGTTAATGTTACATGTTGTCTGATAGCTGTAACTTACCAATAACATTTGTTATGTATCGTGTTATGATAGATACATCGTGTGTAGAACCACTCATTATCTGACAAAAGGCAACCATTGTATGCGTAACATTGTTGAAACATAACAAAACGCACGCGTCGGCCGCGTGCCCAGCCTCCATTGTTGTCACACAGCTAAACCTCATTAAGTAAGGGTTTTGTCAGCCTATTATTCCATATTAATTATTATATTCGAGCTACAGTCTAGATAGTCCGGGAGTTTGCGTTGCAAATGAAAAAGTCATAGTAAGCCGGCTGATTTTGATATCGATAGTTGATCTCGTACAACTAATCAGTAAACCGACCGTCAGCTGCTCAAGTAGCGGTGGGTAATTAGGTGTGAGAGGCTGCGAAAGTGGTAAAAACATTTTTTTTAAGTAATAGTACGCCGGCTGAAACTTGTTTTTATAAATAGTCGACATTATTGTGAGTTGAAAAATAATCGTCAGCAGCATCGTAAAAGAGGGGTTGTGCGTCAGCTGGTCGCATGAACTTGTAAAAAAACACGTAAAATATTGCACATTTCACTTTTTTGCACTGACAGCAGCTAAGACAATTACGTTATCTATAGGATTATGATATAGCGATATAATTATAATCCTAGGTATAACGAAATTGTCTCAGCTGCTGTCTGTACAAAAAAGTGAAATGCGCAATATTTTACGTATTTTTTTACAAGTTCATTCGACCAGCAGACGCACAATTCCCCTTCCACGATGCAGCTGACGATTATTTTTCAACTCACAATGATGTCAACTATTTATAAAAACAAGTTTCAGCCGGCGTATTATTACTTAAAAAAAAATTTTTTTTACCACTTTCGCAGCTTCTCACATCCACACCCACCGCGGGTGCGCGGTTTACTTATTAGTCATACCAGATTTATCGAAAAATATAACAATCGGTCGGCGTAAAAACACTACCTAAAATGAAACCCAAACTCCCGGGCTAAGACTCTAGTAACGAGAACGTTTAGAGCCAGCGCACACAATATGCTATTTTTTGTATCACGATTGTGTGATTAAGTCGCTTGTAGATGGTCAGATGCAGGAACCAACAGCGTAAGGTTGCGCATACTATTCGCTGAAATAGACAACCTATGTGTCACGAACGCGCGATTGTCGAACATACTTTGAATGGGATTCAAACGCATTGGTCGAATCACGCGATAGAACGACTCAACGAGAAATTTCGAGTAGCTGAGTAGGTAATCGTCAAATCGCGATACAGTTTCTAAATTGCGCGTTCTCGATACATAACAAGTAGCATGTGTCACGTGTGCGCTGGCCCTTAGTTTTTAATCAGAAAGTAATGAGTTCAATGCTGGGTGGCAAGATGTGGCAAACTATTTTTGATATTTCTATGAAAAGGCATTGCTAGCTAGTAATAATAAATAATAATAATAATATGTACTGTATTTAACAAAAAAATCGTTATTACAGGAGGATTTGCAATCAATTTGTTTTAAGTAATTGATAGCACATACGCAACTAAACTTTAATGATACAATTAGAAAAATAATACCATAATATTATTTATAACACACAAATACAAATGTGTCGCCTTATAAATATATTTATGTAAGGATGTAAAAATAATTAAATGTCACTATCGAGACTTGCTGCACCCGCAACTCTCAGTTTTGCGCTGGTAGAGTAATATGGTTACTAATTAATCTATCTATAGTCCAAGAGGTCGCGGTCAAAAATTGTATGAATTTTGTAAAGGCCAATATTTTGAGATTAACTAGTATTTTATTAAGTTAGTTAACTACCTACCTATAGAAATGATGACTTTAAGTTATTAGTTTATCATTTACTGACCGTTTTATATGTATATTTTGTTATTTTTTCTTTTGTCAAATCCATTCTCCTCAATTTATCACATCTAACCTCGTCAATGTGACGATATAAAAAACACGTTTTCATCTGGATATATCGATTATCCGAAGTGCAATTAGCAAAACTAAATGTTTTGTTGGCATTGTGGTTATTTAAAAACATTTTTTTATTTGTTTAATAATTTTAAATAGTTAGTTCTGTTATAGGTACTACTAAAATAACACGGCTCACTAAATGGGGAATAAACAATGTTTGTCCCTACCACAAGATGTGCCTGCCTCTCGTGACTATTTGAAAGGACTACTCTCAGGAAAAAGGCTCATTATCCATGGGTTCACACTGTACAAGGCCTGTATTTGCAGTGCGCACTAATTGTTCACTCGATGACAAAAGCGAAGAGTGCATAGAACTGTCAAGTCGTTTCATAATACTTTAAATAATAATTTTTACGGCAAACACCCCCTTGCCCAGTCCAGGGTTGTACTTATTACCGCATTAAACAGAAAACAAATAGGCGAAGATGGTGCTCAGTGGCACAACTTTTTTTAAATTTGTTTTAAGTTTGTAGCTTATGATAGGAAGAATTTTTTTTAACTGTAACGTACATAGTATGTTAATATATTTTATTGATAAAAATTAGATAATAGTTGCAACATAATATGCTGAGTACCTACATTTTAAAAAACTTCGTAATTAGATCCAGTGTGCTCCAGGCATGGCCGACAGCGGTTCACATTGATGTGGGCCTCATAGTAAATCAATACACATGTTGACCGGTATTCGTCTTTCTAAATCTATTTAGCGCCGTATTTGTTCTGAAAAAAAATAACAATATAATCCCCATTACTGCATATGGGACAATGGGGTACAGTGGATCATGATTTACTGAAACCCGATCCAACGTGCACCTACATAACCATATAAGTTGAAAATTCGTTGAAAAAAAGTTAGAAATATATTGCGAAAACAAATACACGTACTCGTAAACAAATCTTATTCTACTAAAAACCTAATATAATTTCAAACCAACATAAATACGGAAAAAATGCAATCTATAATTTGGTACGCAACTGCGCGCTGGATACGAATGCGCTGTTCTTATAACGTCATATGAATATAGCTTTTTATAATTAATTATTATCCTCTGTGTCCCATAATCCACCCTGCCCCATGTTCAGCTACATATTTTGTTGTTGCATTTCTCTTATCAGTATGGTAACTATAAACTGACCCAGGTGAGTATGAGAATATTCGGAAAAGTATCTTAGAAATAAAAAAAAAATATTGTATTTGTTTATAATTTTTGTCATTGTAAAGAAACAATTTTGAACGCACGGTTGTTTGCTTGCTTTCGGTTTTTCCAAGCGGTTAGATAAAACCGCGAAACCCAATTCATACATATTACACAATATTTAAAAAAAGCGTTCATCCAAACTTCGCCCCATCCCTTTCAAACAAAAGATAAATAACCTGCATTGTTGGTTACACAGATGGCTCGCCGAGATACGAACCGGCATCTAATTTGGAATGTAGCTCGTTGGACCATATCTGTACCCATTATGACCGCATGTTGTTCTTTCACAAGGATACTCTGGACCAAACTCACCAAGAATAATTGTTGCGGAACTTTCCAAGGGGAATACAAAAACTACGATCTCTGATTAAACACAAAAAATCTCCGATACCTTCAAAATTTACTTTTCAAATTGTTAAAACACGCTGAATCCAATCACACCTGCGTCCATACAAATACGTGAAACACATTACCCTCCTTTCGGATTCATCTTAGTCGGGTAAAAAGTTTCCCCGTTTTGATTATATACCTACATTTGATTATTTATAATTCACAGGAATAGCCGTGTAAAAATAGAAATACTACGAGCTTCGTTAATGATGGAACGTGATATTCGCTGAACGTATAAAAACTAAAGAGGGAAAAATCACTGTATAAAATGAATATAATGCAATTGATAAATTAACTCAATCAGGAGCCTCGCTTGATAGGATAGGCGAGCATTCATTACATACCTACTACATGCAAATTAAAAATGAAATTAAACCTTTTTATATATGTTTTTTCGTTGGAGAGCAGCCAATTATATTATTGTTTCGAAACATATTGGAAAAAATCATTTTACCAACCAGTGGTCACAGGTTGATTTCTATACCGTGTTTATGTATGTATCTAACATGTAGATTATCTTACGACGTCTACAAGTGTAAGACGATGTTATTTTGATGGTTGAGAAATTAAGATTTACCATAAATACAAAATATTCCTAGAACTAAAGATATAGAATAACGTACGATGTAGATAAAAGGGCCACCGTTGACAGACATTGAGCATTAAGCAGACATTAAGGGTCGACCGAAGAAGCGTCGCCAGAAGTAATAAATTAGATATTTCTTAAAATGTAACCAATAGCTGAGCAATATTAACAAAATGCAATGAGATGAAGAAGCTGTATAGAACTTGAGAGGAAGGCAATGCGGGGTGGATACTTAACAGTTTCTGACCATATCTGAATGTGGGAAGTTGTGTTAGTGGTGCTGTCTTTTGAATATGTTTTTATTGAGAATGTTGAATTATATTCCAATAATAATAATAATAATTGTACTTAATCAGTGTAATTATATTGTGGTGATTATGTGCCAGTATTTTCAAGGATTAACAATACATAGGTAAGTCGCTAGAGACTTACTGAGAATTCATAGATTTAAGGATGTGGGAAACCACTAAGTAATACATACCGTAGAGGTATTTTGTATGTACGTACTATTACATGATCATTGGCCTATGTGATAATGTCTATGTTAGGGATGAGAAAAATGTAAGCTGGCATAAGGCTTAAATGTGCCTTGTCATGAATGTGTGTGTTTGACATATGGTAAAGGGACCATATGTCAATGACATAAGGTTTTAAGGTACCTTGTCATGAATGTGTGTTTGGCATATGGTTTAAAGGGACCATGCCAATGACATAAGGCTTTAAGGTGCTTTGTCATGGGTGTATGGTGGCATAAGGCTTAAAGGGGTCTTGTCACGTATGTTTATTGATAACGGTTCTAATGGACCATGTTATGACGAACTGAATATGATGATATGATGTGCTGTTTGAATTTATGAATACTCATATGCGTTTTATGACAGGAACATGTTGATGTCCGCTGGAATCTGACCGCTAACCTTACGTCTTGGCAAACTCACGGAATCCTGACAGATCCGCTGGTATGTGACAAACTATTACCTAATTATACTGCATTGACCGTAAGACCCAATGCAGTATGTATATGATCTTATTATATGCATCTAGATCAATATATTTATATTGTTTATACTTATTGTAAGTATTATTTATGCATTTATGCGCAAAAAAAAAAACGAGGTCTTACACAAGATATGATTGTTTCTAGAATATTATGTGGTAATACCATTTATAACATTGATATATCTACGTATTTATTAATATATCCCATTAAAGGGTGCTCGAAATAATTTTCACTTTCATGTTGGGCTCTCGCTGGTTCGAGGATTCACTTCATATTATAGCTATTTGAATTCGCATATATGAATTGACACTCGCATGTAGTGAAAATCTATTGGTTCTAAAGCATAAGGAGAATGTTAATTTAGCAATCTTGTCACGGTTGAGTATTGTAAGCTCATTCCGCCGCGAAAGTGGAAATGTTCAGGTTAGAATCCTGACTGTGACCACTGGTTGGTAAAATGATTTTTTCCAATATGTTTCGAAACAATTATATAATTGGCTGCTCTCCAACGAAAAAACATTTTTCAATTGCATTTTAGCCGTATAAAACTATTATTTACCTTTTTATATTATATGTTTTTACAACATATAATTTTTACTTAAATCGGTTTTGTAGTTTTTTCTAGTATTTAAATATATTTTTTTTCAGTTTAACACATTTAAGCGTGTTTTTAGCATTCAAACTTTTGTAATTTTATAAGGATAATTTCTTACATAAAATAATCCTAAGCATGCTTTCAGGTAATTCACCTCTTATGATAATCCCAATTTCCCAAGAAGACTAGAAATTGGAAACTGAGCTTCACCGAAATTGAGTGGTCGGGGTGGGATGAAATACGTTGGACATCGTGACGTCGATCCTTGGATGCGCTATTCGATATCGTGCATGTACTCGTCTTCCTTGTCTCTACTTGTCTTAATCTTTATTCGCTCACATTTTGCTGACACGGCAGTGTATGAGCCAAGTTCAGCAACACTGACTGTATGTAGTATATTTACACGAATCATTTCGAGCTAATTTCGACCCCCATAACTAAAAAAATATTAGAACGCACTTGCAATTTTGCATGTTTAATAAGGCCCTCTTGAACACCTAGAATCCCAAATTTCATGAATAAACCTATTATAGTTCTTGAGTTATTAAGGTTTGAAAAATGCCATTTTTATCATTCACTGACTGACTGACTGACTGACTGACTGACTCACTCACTCATCAAAAACCTAGACCGCACTTTTAGGTGACATAGAAACTTGAAATTTGACATCAAGGTAGATCATTAGGCGTATACAAAGGAAAAAATCTGAAAACTACAAATTATCCTCGGTGGGGGGGGGGGGCAATAAATCATTAATTTTTATCTCTGGATTCTAAAAATTCTTTCACTAATAGAAAGCTACACTATCCCTGAGCGATTTATATTTTGATACATTTTTTGCTGGGGGAGGATAATTCCTGTGACCTGTGGGATAGTAACACGACGTAACTCTAAAATTCATTTGCATTTTAGCGTATATAGGCGGAATGCTACTAATATTATAAACACCATCAGCCCGACTTCGCTTCACAGGGGGAGAATTTCTTGCGGGGGGATAATTAATCATAAATTCTTTGCACCAGAGCGAAGCTGGATGGAACCGCTAGTATAATAATAATGCGTTTAACGTCCGTTTCTCGACATTATGTCATAACAGACGCCATTCGCACCATTACTATTTTCCATTTTTACCACTTCCCGTTTTATACATTTTTATTATACTTCAACTTATTTAATAGCAATGTGCGAATGGAAGAATTATAGGACATTAGGAAAAGGTAGGCAACTTTGGGATCATATATATAGGAGTTTGACAGGTAATCGGCCATGGCCTTGAATAAGGAACCGTCTCGATATTCATCTGAAATTATTGAGGGAAACCATGGAAAACCTCAAACAAGATGGCCGGTACAGGAATTACCGTTTCTCGACGTGAGGCAGTAGGAAAAAGTCCTAGCCACATCTGCCCCCGTCGGGATTCGAACCCAGTACCTCCCCAATGCGAGTCTAGTGCTGTACCACTAAGCTACATCGCTGGGTAGAATTGGAACCGCTAGTAACTATATATATGTGTCAAGATAATATTTAAGTAGAATATAGCTTTACAAAAAGTATAGATATCCCACCGAAAACATAAATGTCAAAAAGGGGCCAAGTTCGGCACAAAGAACAGCTTCGCCGAAAAAAAGTTAAGATCAAAGTGGGTGCCAAGTTTTCACTTGGTAAGTTTTCATGTTTTATATTATAAATAAATGAATCGTGTGAAAAACTTGCCACAAAAAAACTTGGCACCCACTTAGATTTCAATTCTTTTTTCGGCGAAGATGTTCTTTGTACCGAACTTGGTCCCTTTTTCACATTTATGTTTTTGGTGGAAAATTGTTACTATGAAAATATTCGAAGCTGTCCACGCAAGAAGACTTTGCGTGCAACGTATTTCGTCCCACCTTCACCACTCAAGTTCGGTCTCCTTCTCTCTAGTCTTTCTGGATAATTCATATAAATAATCTATCAGTACTGTTAGTCTGAGACTGTGTTTTTAGTGTATTTGCCATATGGCACATACACTATTGGCGTCGGTCGGATGGCGGGACCTAGGGGTCGGACCAAAATTTCTCGACGTTTCATAGCCTCCTGAACACTTTGGCACCATTTTTGAAAAATGTTTATATATATATATATATATATATATATATATATATGTATATATATATATATTATATATATATTTATATATATGTGTACGGGCTATAACTTTCGAAAGAGTTAATTGATTTTGACGAAATTGGGTAGGCACGTTGCAATCCATAACCGCACGAAGCCTATTTAAAATGGGGCCAATCGGGACCATTTTAAGGGTGGTTTTTAGGGGTTGAAAAATGTTTTTGGGCCCAAAAATACCGAAAAAATTCTCAGAATTGTTTCAAAATTGAAATTTAACCCTTTAGTGAAGATCAAAATGTGCTGCTAAAATTTTAATAAAATCGCCCCGACAGATCCGGACTTACAAATTTTATTAAAACACTAGTTTGCGGATAGTGATTTACTTACTGAAGGGTGTATTTAATTTGGTACAGAGGTTCCATTGATAATAATATTGAAATTAAGAAAAAAAAAATATTATTTTAAGAGATGTATTAAGGGGTTAAATTTTTTATTTTGTCCAAAAACCAACTTATGTTCACATCACATAATAACAGCACAATGCCTGTATTAGCAAATACACTATATTGTCGGCAGGGTTTTGGCACTGCGACCCGAGTTTTTTTGTTATATTGTTTTCTCACTGACCGCAATGCAACACAGCGGGTGATTCTATTGTTAGCACCGTATTTAAAACCGGAGTAAAATATTACTAAAGGTACTTTATCAACACCCCATCAGTTTCACCTGTTGTAATATATTATCAATGTTGGAGTAATGCTTGTCATCGTTTATTTTGAAGAATCAAAAGATTTTTTAAACTTCCTTGATATTTTACATAATATAGCGATTTAGATATTAGGAATCGGAGTTTGGAACGAAAAACGTTGAAACATTAATATCCGACCGAAGGCCAATTTTTCAGCAGAACTTCCATTTTTTTTGTGATTTATATATTGCTAAAAAGCGAGAAAAACACTTATTATTGTAAGTTGAACGCGATTTCGTTGAAGTTGAAAAGTATTTTTTATTTTCTTGTTTTCTTTTTTAATATTCTTTGTTTGTAGAGATGTGGGTGCTGTTACGATATAATTTTCTTGTTGAAATAAATTACTTGAGGTAGTTTTCCGATAATTTTTATTTAAATAATTCAAAGCAAAAATATATTTAACAGAAAGATAAATAATAAATAAAATAAAAATAAGAAAAAAATTGGGAAGGATAATATATACTGTCGAGTAACCTAACAGTACATTGGGCAGGAATATACTGTCGTGAAACCTAACAGTATGTTCGTTGGGCAAGGGAGTCTAACAGTCGCATTCGTTACAGTGCATGTGTGATTTAATACGATAATATAAGCACAATTTTGTTATTATTATTCAGTAAATTCAGCATTCGGCTTCGGCAAAACCTTCGGCCTGATTTTGGCCGAAGCCGGATCTTTTGCCGAAGGTTTAATTTTTGGTCGAAGGTGGTCGAAAACTGAAGCTTTTGTTGGACTTTATGTGGCACATTATTATTTATTTAGCATTACCATTGGTTCTCTATATTACAAATGCACATGGCGACATGAAAATGTCATCTTATATATTATACGTATCGATGTTAGGATTAAAAAGAACGCATGTAATGTATTAAGATGTTGCGAAGCGGCCCATGCAACGCTCTCTGAAGCAGTGAATTTTGTTACGAGAATTGCTATACATTTGAAATTTGGAAATAGTATTTTGTCGCGTCACGTCCTGTCGCCATGTGAAAATTGGCCTTAAAAATTATTTTTCTACGTATTGTAACGATATGATACACCCCTATTGAACCTAAATTTAATGTTTAAAAATATTTTTTCAAAATAATTTTCGATGAATAATCGATGATATTTGAAGTGTGGCGACCGTTTAATTGGACATCAAACAGAACTAATACGAATAACAGTGCAGTCCACGTGTTTTATAATTAAGAATCCCTCCCTCTTCAGCGCAGTCAGTGTACCGAAGCGTCACCTATTATATGGCTACCATCTATAATAATACAATTTCCGCTATTTGCATTAAACGGTTCCAATCGAAATTAATTGTAATTATAATAGTTTCATGGATATTTATCTTTTTAATAGATGCTTGTAAAATTTAAACGTAAAGCCTCATCTAGATTGCAAAAAATATACATAAACCGGGACAAGTACGAGTTAGACTCGTGCGCCGATGGTTCCCAACCATAAACCGTATTATTTGCCTTTGATTCGAAAACTATATATAAAAGTTGGAAAGACCGTAATAGCTTTTTCCTCTATCTCTAACTTAACACCACTGGTTTTTTCGAAAATTTAGCTGTATCTACTCGTTTTGAAAATAGAGGGCGAATTCATTTTTGAAATGCGTTTTCAGGAAAATTTTGAAAACTATATTGGAATATATGCAGATTAGTAAGCTTTATAACTATGCTTGACACCTTTTTTGTCCAGAAAAATGCGACTGTGGCAGACATACGGACGGACGGACCAACAAGTGATCCGATTAGACTTTAGAGGGTTCAGTTTTTTTTTCTTTAGGTACGGAATCGTAAAAATGTATTTTGTGTGTACTTTTTGTATTTAAAAAATCATATCATATTGCAAAATAAACTGTAGTTGTTCAGTTCATTAAATTTTGTAACTATGTAATTAAAAAAGTAAATACACGCCATGTAGTTTAGGGTTAAAAATATCGAATATCCGGTGGCCAGTAACACAGTTAAAAGTTAAAATAATTTAATCGAATATCGGGAACGAAAAATAACAAATCGACGCGTGTGTTCGTTGTATTGAAGAGATCGCCGATCGACTCCCATCGTAAAAGAGATACGGCGGAAGGAACGTAACCGTGCAGGTGTTAAACTTATCATAATAGAATCGCCAAGGAGTGGCGCACCTCCGTACAGTTGATGCTCGTTTATACGCATTAAAATCTTAGTGACGTCGTACCTACAACTTTATTTCTGTACAAATACTCATCAGACAAAATTCGTCTCGGAGTAGTGATACATTCTGTGAAAATAATGCAAACTCCTCACTAGATAAGTATCTATATAAGTACCTACTATTAAAAAAACGTAATTGTGGGTCAAAGGCCCGTCAAAATTTTATTGTTACCCAACGTCAAATTGTATATTATATAAACTATCGCGTCTTGTATTTCTTGAATTACTCGCATACTTCACAACACTAAATATCTCGAATATCTTTGCAAGGAAACCATATTGTCGACGTGGCTAACTGTTCTAGAAGAACAAAGGCCAATTATTTTATTATAATATTTAAAATTAATGGCCTTTGTTCTTCTAGAACAGTTAGCCACGTCAACAATATGGTTCCCTTGCAAAGATATTGAGATATCTGGTGTTCTGGGGGGAAGAATTTGCTTCGACGCCCACAGTGTTGTAGACATATTGCAGGCAGCAAATATTTCTCCAGACTTGCTTTATAACACTACTATATTGCAAAGTTATATTTTACCGACTCAAGACGGATAACATCTAGCAAGTTATGTCAGCAAGGAAATCTGCTATACATTTAGCTTAAATTTTAGTAACATGTTATATAGCTTTGCTATATTGCATTATTATATAGCAAGTCTGGACTCTGCTTCCAAACCTTCGCCATATATTCGTTCACGATCATCGGATGGTTTCAAACATCAGAAAACGAAACATGGTTCCAGTTCAATTATCCCTATTCACTTTAACACTAAAATTTTAACAGAAAATCCGAGTGGCGCGATAAGTTTGACCAGGAGTGTATTTATTGCAAAAACTGGATCTCGGGGACGTTAATTAACAAACATTTAAGGGCTTGAGAATAGCCGAGTGTGTAGCCATGCTGTTGTTTACATGGCGTTGCTATGGTTCCTCTATTACAAGTCACCAGTTCCCGGGTTCTAACCCGAGAGCTGGTAAAAGTGTCAATTGGATTTTCAATTTATTATTAAAAAAAAATAATGAATTGAAAATATGAATTGGTGCTAGGCCCAAATAACCTTAGCTGTTGGTGGTCTTTAAAACACACAACAAACATTTAATTAGCATATAATCACCAAAATTATGTTGTATAAATACAAAAGACTGCAGGACAAGAAATTTGTGTGCTACGAAATTGCATATCCGATGCAATCCGAAAGAGCTAGCACAACCCAGAACAGTGGTCAGTACTCAGTGTTCCTTGAGAATGAACAGGGAACGGACAGGCCTGTTGTTTGGGACTGCCTGGGGTGCTGTTGTCGGCCGCCTTATGATTTATACATCGCCACAGCCATCTCTGACCATACTATTATATTGTATATAGAATGTTACTACGTGTTTAGATCGGCGATAGATATCTCGTGCTAAAAGTGCTTGTTAATAGAAAAAACTAACTAATAGCTAGATGATACTGAACGCTGATTGCTAGGTTATAACACAGAGATTCTTAACCGGTGTGCCGTAAAATAATTTCACTGTACGAAAGTAAACTCATTTGTTGACTGCGTCGTCTGACAAACTACGAATAATGCCTTTATCCACTCAAAATTTGAGTTCAAAATACAAACTTACGTTTTCAGCTTTTATTTGTTTTTAAAGAAAGATACATAATATTTACTTTGAAAATATTAATTATTAGTACTAGGCCCTAGCAGTTCATGTTCTTAAAAAATTAAAAAAATATAATTCTCAACATTCACTACATCCTTTTTTATTATTTTTGCACCCCTCCTTAGGGGTTGTCGTAAGAATTCTTAAAATACCTATTTATACGTGTTTTATTATTTGTTTTAAAGAGTGTTTATACCAAGTTTCCAGTTAATACACGCATGGAATACGATTTTCTATACAAACATTTTTATCCCATTTTACCCCCTTTAGAGGTTGATTTCCGAAAAATCCTTTGTTAGTGCACCTCTACACCTTGTAAGGAACATAACGTCCAAATTTCATGTTTCTATCTTTAGTAGTTTAGGCTGTGCAATGCACCCTCTTTTGACCCTCTTATAGGGATTAAATTTCGAAAAATCCCTTCTTAGTGGGTGCCTACGTTACAAAAGGAACCTAATGTCCAAATTTCAAGTTTATTGCTTCAGCGGTGTGACCTGGGCGTTGATAAGTTAAAAAACCTTACACCTCCGGTTTACCTCCTTGGGGGTTGAATTTAAAACAATGCTCGAATGCGGGTTTGCTTATTTTTAAAGAAGATTTGGTATGGTGAATTCAATACCTCTCACCTTAACGATTTGTGAGATATGAACATTTTGTCAAAAAACTACACACCTCCTTT
This sequence comes from Mongoloraphidia duomilia, assembly GCA_039654895.1. Classification (NCBI taxonomy): domain Eukaryota; kingdom Metazoa; phylum Arthropoda; class Insecta; order Raphidioptera; family Raphidiidae; genus Mongoloraphidia; species Mongoloraphidia duomilia. The sequence continues at coordinate 23,399,764 of CM077520.1, read as the reverse complement.
GGACTCCCTTAGGGGTTGAATTTACAAAAATCCTTTCTTAGCGGATGCCTATGTCCTATAAGGAACCTACCTGCCAAATTTCATGTTTGTAGGCTTTATAGTTTCTGAGATTTCGTGACGAATGGGTGAGTGAGTGAATGAGTCAGTGGTATTTCACATTATATTAGATTAAGATAGGATTAAAATAAAGAACTAGTGAACGTAAATTTTTTTTTATTTTTAAAGATACATACTTTGAAAATATTAACCTTGAAAGTCTTTGTCTTATAAATTAAAGCAATATTATTTTCAGCTTTCTCTGAAGTATTAATTCACTTGCTTTATTAAGGTGAACTTTTTAGCTCGCAGTAACCCAGAATTTTCTGTCACAAAAATTGGCAAGTCACATCACATCCTGTAAAATAAAATTATAACTGTACATTGTATAGCAGTTTTCAGGGTATCCATTAAGAGCAGATGTTAGCTCAGGTCGTTAGGCGGCTGCTTACTGACTGTTGGAAATGTCAAACCCAGGTCCAAATCCCTATTTGTAAATTTTTTTTGTTTTGTTTTTTTACTTCCCACCTCTACTATGGTAGGGAAGTAATGGATTTAGTTCAAAAAAATATTTCGAGATTTTAACAGATCTTCACGTTTTGAGACCCTAGCGATCGTTTAAGATCATTCTCTGACTGATGTCTGTGTGTGTAAACATAACGCCCAGCGCTCACCTTTGGAGAGTTTTTATGTGACGGACAGTATTTTCTATTTTATTTATAATTAAGATTAACATTTTGATGCACGGTGTATATGTATGAAGTAGAAATAATTTCCCTATTATAGATCTAGTAAGTTGTGAATCATGTTTTATATATTATGCACCTATCAGATAGACGTTCACGTACACATAATCTAGGTATCGTCGATCAAATTCTCGGCATTAAATTCACATTAAATATTTAATTGATAGACCGTGTTGAAACGAAACTTGTATAATAATATGATTAGCGATTGGATGATCGTGGCTTGCTAAATAGCAAGCTTGAGAGTTGAAAGGCGTTCGTTGGGATCGTGCCCATTTGTTGTGTTGTAATACGAACGACCAGGGATGGCCAAAGCCTCATTCGAAAAGAGATTTTAAACTATAGACGCTCGACATATTTTGAGGTCGTTAGTGACTTTCCTCAGTCGGGTACAATATAATCAATACTAATCTATTCTAACATTATAAAGCTGAAGAGTTTGTGTTTGTGGGTTTGAACGTGCTAATCTCAGGAACTACCAGTCCGATTTGAAAAAAAAATTTTTTGTTCGACAGCCCGTTTATTGAGGAAGGCATTAGGCTATTCGAGTTTTTTTTAAATTCAATCCCAAAAAAGTTAAAACGGGGGTGTAGGATTTTTTGACTATCTATGCTAATATACTATGCTAATATTATAAACTGTAGGCAAGTACGCGAAGCGAGAACAACGACAGGTGACTTCACTTCTTAGGAGGAGAATTTCTCGCGTGGAACTACTCAACCGATTCTAGAAATTCTTTCACGAATAGAAAACTACACTATCCCTGAGTGATATAGACTATATTTTATTTTGATAAATTTCTCGCGGGGGGATAATTCCTGTGGGATAGTAACAAAACGTAACTTTGAAATTCTTTTGCATTTTAGTGTACCTATAGGCGGAATCCTGCTAATATTATAAACACTACCAGCCCGACTTCGCTTAGGAGGGGGACATTTTTCCGCCGGGGGGATAATAAATCATAAATTTTTAGCTCCCGGGCGAAGCCGGACGGGAACCGCTAGTATGTAATATAAACAGGAAAAGTTGGTATGTTGATTTGCGGCTGGAAATCTCAATAGCTACTGAAGCGATTTAAAAAATCCGTTCACTGTTTATAATAATAATATGTTCTCGAGTAATATAAGGATCCGTCAAATGAGCATATGACATCTGGTGGCAGAAAATTGTACTCAAAACGAGGGAAAATTTTATATGCAAACAGTGCAAATTTATCGTGAAATTGTTTATTACAAAAATAAAACAAGTAAAATAAACAAAAAGTTTATCGAAAATGGAATTCTCGACGTTTTCTAATATCATGGCAATAAACACTGTCAGTTATTGCCTTGTAAAACTTACTTTACACAGAATTATTTTTTAATGAAATGTGGAAAAACTGTATTTATGAATTAAAAAAATATTTTATATTAATAATAAGATGTACTTATTATCATACTGCTCTACAATAGTTGAATCCCTGATGATTGACAAATTTATAGGATTAACTTTGTATACAAATATTTTGAGGTTAGTACTTATTACAATATAACTTATTATGTTGCAGTTATGTGTTAACATTATTCACCTAACTCAGCCTTAAAGGCGCATTGAACGCGAATGATTAATTTCGTGGAGATTTTCTTTTAATTTTGATGTTTTTAAGCAATATGTCGTAAAGATTACTACTTTTGACAGTTCATTTTGCATGCATTTTTCTCGTTATATTTCCGACATTTGATAATATGCCTGGCTTTGAGAATCCGTTCTTTTTCAACAAAATTCCTTTGTTTAGGATTCGTACCGGCCCAATCACAAATTGCACTTATATTTATCAATTCTTAATTCTTATCACTTTGAAAATCATAAAATTACACGCAAAAGTATACCCCGTATATGAAATTTCCCCCCCTCTGCGCCATGTTTTTTAAACTCCACCTATCTGACGGATCCCAATAGGTTATATGTTAATACACTAAAACAAATGGATGAGTAGTGACCAAAAATTTAAAGCAAGTTGGGGATCCCGCACGCGATTTCTGAGCTAAATTGGTTGAACTATACGTAAGAGATCTTGATTACTTTGCTGCCAAACCAAAATATACTATAGGGAGCAACGAGCCGGAAAGCTAGTGCAATACTATATTTTAGAAACATTTTTTAACAAATTGCTATTTTGAAAATTTTGCAAGGATTTTTCGAATTCAATTTGTTTTTTTTCCCTAGTTTTAAGGTTAACCCAAATCAATTAATATTGTAGTTAATTTTCTTACATTATATAGTCTTTGTGTCTAAAAGCAATTTGTATTTTCATGGTTTTAAATTTTAGAACTCAAAATTTAAAAGCGATTTATTTGGTGATCTATATACGACTAATATTTTTCAATTTTTACAGATCTTCTAAAAAAATCGAATAATATGTATTTTAAATTTAGACAATTTTTTAAAAAAGTCACTATTGCGATAGGTACATCATAATATATTAAAAGTTAAGAGAATAGCTTGGTGTAATGGTCAGCGTGCTGAAATTTGAATCAAACTGTTGTGGGTTTGATCCTACCGCTCTCATTGATGTTTTGTGATTTCATTTGGTTTTAATTGATGACTGTATTTGTTGTAATTAAGACACTAATAACTTAAGTTGTCGAGCGTCTATAATCTGCAATAAAATAATGTTAAAAATGAACTCTATGTAGGCGTGTGCGCAATACAAATTATCAAGACACATGCACATTGCACATGTATTCTTTTTATTAAAAACATTTTGGCAATTAATATCCTCGACATCCACGAGTATTCTAAAGTGAATGAAAAACATATTTTATATGCGTTATTATATTGTCGTTTCTAAAAAAAAATGTGGAATTTAAATTGATTGTTTATATTGCTTTATTATCATATCTGCTGTCAGAAAAGACAGAAATATTGTAGTCTTCTGCCAGTTTATTTTCTATTTTAATTTCGACGCTTATAATATGAATAAGTATACAGTGAGAATTAATTTCGATATATCATTAACTATTTCTGTCGTAAAAATTAGTCATGCCAACTGAATAAAGAAATAATGAGACAACTGAACATAAAATTGTTTAAAATAATCTAACAGTCAAGAAGATGGTTGGATATCGTCTTGCAGCATCAGCTATCCTAAGCGAGCTCTCTGCTAAACAAAGACTACGGATGGTTCTTTACTTAGGTTTCATTTTCTTCATCTTTTTAGAAGAGTGGAAAGATCTCATTTGACAATGAAAAGCATAATGGAGTCGTTTAATATTTTCTTTGTTGGTGAGAATTTATATTACAACTAGCGGTTCCCGTGCGGCTTCGCCCAGGTGCTAAGAATTTATGAATTATTATTCCCCACCCCCGCGAGAAATTCTCCCCCTGCGAAGCGAAGTCGGGCTGGTGATGTTTATAATATTAGTAGGATTCCGCCTATACTAATTTCAGAGTTACGTTTTGTTACTATCCCACAGGAATACCCCCACCCTCACCGCGAGAAATTTATCAAAATAAAATATAGCCTATTTCACTCAGGGATAGTGTAGCTTTTAACGGGTTCAGTTTAGAGTGTTCCGTGCTGATTCTAATAAGCAAAATAAATATGTTCTATTTCTTTTAGTTTAGAAGTTCTGGGGTTCAAAAATTGTCCTTAATTACTAAAAAAAGTCATGAGGTGTTGTGGGACACTCGACAGAAGCTATACTTCTTACGCATTGTATATAAAATCGAATTTATTTACATACCTATAGAAGCTATAGAAACAATAGCAACAATACGAGCTGCCTATAGCCAACGTGGTACATTGCATCGCCGCGTTCCAAAGTCGCATTCGTGGTGGTGTGAAGTTAGCCCCGCAACTTTCGAAAAAATGATTTTTTTTCGGAGTTCTGGATTCGTTTCCATGAGTTCTGGAGTTCTTTGTAGGTTTAAACAATAGTTCTGGCATTTATCTAGCGATTATTCGAACTTGAAAATATGAGGGGCTAGGTTCACGCTGCCCCCCAAAGTTGAAAAAATTCAATTTTTTTTGGAGTTCTGAGTAGCCCTCCAATAGTTCTGGAGTTCTTTATAGTTTTGAGCAATAGTTCCGTTCGTTAAAACGTACAAATTGAAAATTTAAAAGTTCATTTTGAAAAAAAAAATTGCCCAGCATTCCTCTAATTTTGCTTGGATCAAAAAAAGTCATTTGAAGTATCGCTAGACCTCTTGGAGGGCTACTCAGAACTCCAAAGAAAAAAATCGAAATTAAAAAAAAAAAAATTTTGTTATCGAGCTAGGTACCTAGCCTCTCAAAGTTGAAAAAAATCATTTTTTTTTGGAGTTCTGAGTAGCCCTACAATAGTTCTGGAGTTTTTTATAGTTTTTAGCAATAGTTCCGTTCGTTAAAACGGACAAAATGAACTTTGAAAATTTCATTTTGAAAAAAAAAATTGCCCAGCATTCCTCTAATTTTGCTCGGATCAAAAAAAGTCATTTAAAGTATCGCTAGAACTCTTGGAGGGCTACCCAGAACTCTGGAGAAAAAAATCGAAACAAAAAAAAAAAATTTTTTTGTCATCGGGCTAGGTACCTAGCCCCTCAAAGTTGAAAAAAATCAATTTTTTTTGGAGTTCTGAGTAGCCCTATAATAGTTCTGGAGTTCTTTATAGTTTTTAGCAATAGTTCCGTTCGTTAAAACAGACAAAATGAAAATTGAAAATTTCATTTAAAAAAAAAAATTGCCCAGCATTCCTCTAATTTTGCTCGGATCAAAAAAAGTCATTTGAAGTATCGTTAGAACTCTTGGAGGGCTACCCAGAACTCTAGAGAAAAAAACCGAAACAAAAAAAAAATTTTTTTTGTCATCGGGCTAGGTACCTAGCCCCTCAAAGTTGAAAAAAATCAATTTTTTTTGGAGTTCTGAGTAGCCCTCCAATAGTTCTGGAGTTCTTTATAGTTTTGAGCAATAGTTCCGTTCGTTAAAACGTACAAATTGAAAATTTAAAAGTTCATTTTGAAAAAAAAAATTGCCCAGCATTCCTCTAATTTTGCTTGGATCAAAAGAAGTCATTTGAAGTATCGCTAGAACTCTTGGAGGGCTACTCAGAACTCTAAAGAAAAAAATCGAAATTAAAAAAAAAGAAATTTTGTTATCGAGCTAGGTACCTAGCCCCTCAAAGTTGAAAAAAATCAATTTTTTTTTGGAGTTCTGAGTAGCCCTCCAATAGTTCTGGAGTTCTTTATAGTTTTGAGCAATAGTTCCGTTCGTTAAAACGTACAAATTGAAAATTTAAAAGTTCATTTTGAAAAAAAAAATTGCCCAGTATTCCTCTAATTTAGCTCGGATCAAAAAAAGTCATTTGAAGTATCGCTAGAACTCTTGGAGGGCTACCCAGAACTCTGAAGAAAAAAATCAAAACAAAAAAAAAACATTTTTTGTCATCGAGCTAGGTACCTAGCCCCTCAAAGTTGAAAACATTCAATTTTTTTTAGAGTTCTGAGTAGCCCTACAATAGTTCTGGAGTTCTTTATAGTTTTTAGCAATAGTTCCGTTCGTTAAAACGGACAAAATAAAAATTGAAAATTTCATTTTGAAAAAAAAAATTGCCCAGCATTCCTCTAATTTTGCTCGGATCAAAAAAAGTCATTTGAAGTATCGCTAGAACTCTTGGAGGGCTACCCAGAACTCTGGAGAAAAAAATGGAAACAAAAAAAAAGTTTTTTTTGTCATCGGGCTAGGTACCTAGCCTCTCAATGTTGAAAAAAATCAATTTTTTTTGGAGTTCTGAGTAGCCCTCTAATAGTTCTGGAGTTCTTTATAGTTTTTAGCAATAGTTCCGTTCGTTAAAAGGGACAAATTGAAAATTGAAAATTTCATTATGAAAAAATAATTGCCCAGCATTCCTCTAATTTTGCTCGGATCAAAAAAAGTCATTTGAAGTATCGCTAGAACTCTTAGAGGGCTACCCAGAACTCTGGAGAAAAAAATCGAAAAAAAAAAAAAAATTTTTTTTGTCATCGGGCTAGGTACCTACTACCTAGCCTCTCAAAGCTGAAAAAAATCAATTTTTTTTGGAGTTCTGAGTAGCCCTACAATAGTTCTGGAGTTCTTTATAGTTTTTAGCAATAGTTCCGTTCGTTAAAAGGGACAAATTGAAAATTGAAAATTTCATTTTGAAAAAAAAATTGCCCAGCATTCCTCTAATTTTGCTCGGATCAAGAGTTCTAGCGATACTTTAAATGACTTTTTTTGATCCAAGCTAAATTAGAGGAATGCTGGGCAATTTTTTTTCAAAATGAAATTTTCAATTTGTCCGTTTTAACGAACGGAACTATTGCTCAAAACTATAAAGAACTCCAGAACTATTGTAGGGCTACTCAGAACTCCAGAAAAAATTGAATGTTTTCAACTTTGAAGGTACCTAGCTCGATGACAAAAATTTTTTTTTTTTTGTTTCGATTTTTTTTTCAGAGTTCTGGGTAGCCCTCCAAGAGTTCTAGCGATACTTCAAATGACTTTTATGATCCGAACAAAATTAGAGGAATGCTGGGCAATTTTTTTTTTCTAAATGAAATTTTCAATTTGTCCGTTTTAACGAACGAAACTATTGCTAAAAACTATAAAGAACTCCAGAACTATTATAGGGCTACTCAGAACTCCAAAAAAATTTGAATGTTTTCAACTTTGATGGGCTTGTACTATTGCATATATAACTCCCACACATAAAATAAAGATAATATGAATACCAGGAAGATAGTGATGACCCCTCTCATCTTCTTATGTATTCAGAAGTTATAAAAAGGGTTTCAGACAATGAAACGTTATAATTAATTTATTATCCGTACACCTGGTACTTTGTATATGTGTCAATGCTTATGACACATATTCATAATTAATCTGTCAATTCATAAAACCAACAATATTAAAGTTATATTAAAATAAATAATAATTTAACATTCTTCAAAGAAAGTATCTTCTTAAGTTTATAAAAATAAGAGTTAAACTGTAATCACAATTATAAAAAAAACTCGGGTCGCAGTGCCAAAACCCTGCCGACAATATAGTGTATTTGCTAATACTGGCATTGTGGCTTTATTATGTTTGTTTTTGGACAAAATAAAAAATTTAACCCCTTAATACATCCCTTAAAATAATATTTTTTTTTCTTAATTTCAATATTTTTATCTATGCAGCCTCGGTACCAAATTAAATACACCCTTCAGTAAGTAAAGCACTATCCGCAAACCAGTGTTTTCGTAAAATTTGTAAGTCCGGTCCTGTCGGGCCGATTTATTAAAATTTTAGCAGTACATTTTAATCGTTATTAAAGGGTTAAATTTTAATTTTGAAACGATTCTGAGAATTTTTTCGGCATTTTTGGGCCCAAAAACATTTTTCAACCCCTAAAAACCACCCTTAAAATGGTCCGATTGGGCCCATTTTAAATAGGCTTCGTGCGGTGATGGATTCCAACGTGCCTACCAAATTTCGTCAAAATTAATTAACTCTTTCGAAAGTTATAGCCAACACACACATATATATATATATCCAAATATATAAATATATATATCTATATATATATACATATTAAACTGACATTTCCAAAAATGGTGCCAAAGTGTTCAGGAGGCTATGAAACGTCGAGAAATTTTGGTCCGACCCCTAGGTCCCGCCATCCGACCGACGCCAATGTGCCATATGGCAAATACACTAATAAAATCAAATTGTAATCTTAATTATAATAAAATAAAATTAAATAAATCATTTTTTTAAAACAAATAGCTTCCGGCTATTTAATTGGCTGGGTATACCTAGAACGATGACAAAAATTATTTTTTTTTTGTTTCGATTTTTTTCTTCAGAGTTCTGGGTAGCCCTCCAAGAGTTCTAGCGATACTTCAAATGACTTTTTTTGATCCGAGCAAAATTAGAGAAATGCTGGGCAATTTTTTTTTTCAAAATGAAATTTTCAATTTGTCCGTTTTAACGAACGGAACTATTGCTAAAAACTATAAAGAACTCCAGAACTATTGTAGGGCTACTCAGAACTCTAAAAAAAATTGAATGTTTTCAACTTTGAGGAGCTGGGTACCTAGCTCGATGACAAAAAAAATTTTTTTTTTGTTTCGATTTTTTTCTTCAGAGTTCTGGGTAGCCCTCCAAGAGTTCTAGCGATACTTCAAATGACTTTTTTTGATCCCAGCAAAATTAGAGGAATGCTGGGCAATTTTTTTTTTCAAAATGAAATTTTCAATTTTCAATTTGTCCGTTTTAACGAGTGCAACTATTGCTAAAAACTATAAAGAACTCTAGAACTATTGCAGGGCTACTCAGAACTCCAAAAAAAATTAAATGTTTTCAACTTTGAGGGGCTGGTACCTAGCTCGATGACAAAAAAAAATTTTTTTTTGTTTCGATTTTTTTCTTCAGAGTTCTGGATAGCCCTTCAAGAGTTCTAGCGATACTTCAAATGACTTTTTTTGATCCGAGCTAAATTAGAGGAATACTGGGCAATTTTTTTTTCAAAATGAACTTTTAAATTTTCAATTTGTACGTTTTAACGAACGGAACTATTGCTCAAAACTATAAAGAACTCCAGAACTATTGGAGGGCTACTCAGAACTCCAAAAAAATTGATTTTTTTCAACTTTGAGGGGCTAGGTACCTAGCTCGATAACAAAATTTCTTTTTTTTTAATTTCGATTTTTTTCTTTGGAGTTCTGAGTAGCCCTCCAAGAGTTCTAGCGATACTTCAAATGACTTTTTGATCCAAGCAAAATTAGAGGAATGCTGGGCAATTTTTTTTTTCAAAATGAACTTTTAAATTTTCAATTTGTACGTTTTAACGAACGGAACTATTGCTCAAAACTATAAAGAACTCCAGAACTATTGGAGGGCTACTCAGAACTCCAAAAAAAATTGATTTTTTTCAACTTTGAGGGGCTAGGTACCTAGCTCGATAACAAAATTTCTTTTTTTTTAATTTCGATTAGTTCTGAGTAGCCCTCCAAGAGTTCTAGCGATACTTCAGATGACTTTTTTTGATCCAAGCAAAATTAGAGGAATGCTGGGCAATTTTTTTTTTCAAAATGAACTTTTAAATTTTCAATTTGTACGTTTTAACGAACGGAACTATTGCTCAAAACTATAAAGAACTCCAGAACTATTGGAGGGCTACTCAGAACTCCAAAAAAAAATGATTTTTTTGAACTTTGAGGGGCTAGGTACCTAGCCCGATGACAAAAAAATTTTTTTTTTTTGTTTCGATTTTTTTCTTCAGAGTTCTGGGTAGCCCTCCAAGAGTTCTAGCGATACTTCAAATGACTTTTTTTGATCCGAGCAAAATTAGAGGAATGCTGGGCAATTTTTTTTTTCAAAATGAAATTTTCAATTTTCATTTTGTCTGTTTTAACGAACGGAACTATTGCTAAAAACTATAAAGAACTCCAGAACTATTGGAGGGCTACTCAGAACTCCAAAAAAAATTGATTTTTTTCAACTTTGAGGGGCTAGGTACCTAGCCCGATGACAAAAAAAAATTTTTTTTTTTGTTTCGATTTTTTTCTCCAGAGTTCTGGGTAGCCCTCCAAGAGTTCTAGCGATACTTCAAATGACTTTTTTTGATCCGAGCAAAATTAGAGGAATGCTGGGCAATTTTTTTTTTCAAAATGAAATTTTCAAAGTTCATTTTGTCCGTTTTAACGAACGGAACTATTGCTAAAAACTATAAAGAACTCCAGAACTATTGTAGGGCTACTCAGAACTCCAAAAAAAATTGATTTTTTTCAACTTTGAGGGGCTAGGTACCTAGCTAGATAACAAAATTTTTTTTTTTTTAATTTCGATTTTTTTTCTTCGGAGTTCTGAGTAGCCCTCCAAGAGTTCTAGCGATACTTCAAATGACTTTTTTTGATCCAAGCAAAATTAGAGGAATGCTGGGCAATTTTTTTTTTCAAAATGAACTTTTAAATTTTCAATTTGTACGTTTTAACGAGTGCAACTATTGCTAAAAACTATAAAGAACTCCAGAACTATTGAAGGGCTACTCAGAACTCCAAAAAAAATTGAATTTTTTCAACTTTGGGGGGCAGCGTGAACCTAGCCCCTCATATTTTCAAGTTCGAATAATCGCTAGATAAATGCCAGAACTATTGTTTAAACCTACAAAGAACTCCAGAACTCATGGAAACGAATCCAGAACTCCGAAAAAAAATCATTTTTTCGAAAGTTGCGGGGCTAACTTCACACCACCCGCATTCGTGACGTTTTTTGTGTGTTTTAGGTCCCCATTCCAAACGTGCGTTAAGAAGCATAGCTTCAAATACTTGAAACAACCATAACTTCTAAACTAAAAGACGTGCAGAAGTGCGCATGTGCTTGAATTTTAAAAATCTCATTTTTATAAAAGTTTTGATATTTGATAAAATGAAAAACTGATACTTTTCAAATTAAATATACTTATAGACAGATACACGCTGATCCAGCACTTATGTACTTTTTTCATCTTAATTTTCTCAAAAACTGCAAAAATCTTCCGTAATTTCAAAAATCTCTAAACTTAAAAAAATATACAGACGTGCGCGTTTATTCATTGGAATCAGCATATATTAATATATTTTTTGTAAGCACAAAACATTCTATTTCTGAAGGATTTTTAATTTTGTCAAAACTCGATTTTTTATCAAAAGGAAGGTCCGGATAAGATCAGTAATAGCAAGCGTTTATTTCTACACTAGAAATGTGAACAAAGTGAATATTGTGTCGCGCCGTGTTCAAACAATTATGAACACCACCTGTGTGTGCGATGCGCTGTAGATATAGGTATGTAATGTGGGCAGATTTAAATAGTGATTGAATTTCAGTTCTACGTTAGAGTTATGTATTATATAATTAACAAACGTGTAATCTGCCACATTAAAACGGGCCACAACCATAATCGTATTGTAACATTACCCGTATTATAAGTATAAATATGACTGGCACATAGATATAAATAAAAAAATGAAAACAGATCTATTCAATCCAATAGCAGTACCTACAAGTAATACACCGTCATTCGTTTTGCACTGTTTCACTTAAGCCCGGTTTTCAATTTTACACCATATAATCGCCGAAACGGCCGAGTGATTAACCTATAATGATGGGAGCATTAGACGCACATTTGGAAGATATTGGGCTCGAATCCCGGAAAGGGTAAATGTGAGTATATGATGTTTTTCAACTACCTCACGCTGAGAAACGGTAATTCCTGTATCGATCATCTTGTTGAGGTTAATTCCAGTTAATTTACATCTGTAACCATGGTTCTGTATTTGTGATTGAAACAGATAGAAGAACTGCTCTATACTCCATCTCTATCTTTTGCACCGACACTTTTTTGGGGGCTTTCCTATTCTATCTAAAATATTTCTAGGGTTAAATATCGAGATGGTTCCTTATACAGGGCCAATTCTGATTACTTGTGAAACTGTATGCTCACAAAGTTGCCTACATTATCCTTATTTCCTATATTATGTAACAGACGTGCGGAGAGATGACGTCACAGCAATAAACGTGTAACATGACTAACGTATGTCACGATTTGATTTAAATGATTATTGATGTACATTATCTGAAATACATTTTGAATCTCAAGAATCACTATAATTAGTTCAAGAATACAATTTGATTCAGTAATTATATAATAATTAATCAAGTTGAATAATTAAACCTCATTTGTCATTGACCAATACGTTGTCATTTTATCAAAAATGCATTTGGAATTTTTGTTAAAATATAATATTCTGGAGAGTTCCATTTTTAATTTCAACGCGTCCACACATATAAAGATAATATTCTTTTAACAATATTGGCATCTCTCAACGGCGAGCTTAGATTGTGGCGAGGCTTTGACCCAATATTTTCCGCAATTATCATAAGTTTTCACCGCAAGAGAGCAGTATTTTTTTTTTATTAACGCACCAAGTTTACAAAAATATCCAAGTGATTTAAGACGTATTGGCCAGCAAGTCGATTCCACCGGTGAAGGGAGAAAAGTATTTAATTCAAGTGTCTGAAATTTTATCAAAATAAATATACATTTTTAGAACTTTCGTCGTCTAATTTCTTTACTGTAAGAATTTGATCCTGTTCTCTCTCAGAGAACAGGAAATTATTTTAACGACGCTGTCTGGAGAGACAGTTTCGTTACAAACGTAACGGTTAAAATATAAAAAAAATAAAAGTGTATTTACAACTCATTAAAAAAAAATTTCACGAGCAATTTTGTATTGGCCTATATTTTACTATAACTTAAGAAAATATTACGTTTTGAAGGTAAGGAAACTTCTCCAATACTTGTATTTTTCCGAATTTGAATTTATTTTAAAATCCACTAGTACGGTTAGAAATAATTATTAGTGATTCATACACTTATACTTCACAATATAATTAGATTAGATTTACACGGGGTGATAAGACATTAGATATCTCACAATCACTGCGACCTATAAGATCTTTTGTGAGTCCCCTAATAGTTTATTCCCAGTCAAGTAAAATGCTTTTTATGAACCTTATAACCTTTCTGGGGGCTTCTCTCCATATGTCTTCAGGCTTTAGAAAAGGCCTGTTAAGATGTTGCAGCCTTTTGGAGAACACTGCTTCACATTCACATAGAATGTGTTCGGCAGTTTCTTTTGCTTCTTTACAGAAGCGACAGTTGTCATCCTGAACTTTACCCATTTTTGAGAGATGGTATCTCAAAGGGCAGTGGCCTGTGAGGAGTCCTGTCATTATTCTCAGTTCTGCTTTGCTGAGAATAAGGAGTTCTTTGGTCCTTGTGGTGCTATGCGAGATAAATCTCTTTGATTGTTTCAGTCCTGGAGTGGACTTCCAACGAGAGATTTTCTTTTCTTCCTCCCATTTGCGAACCTCTAGTTTGATGTGGCTTTTAGTATAGCCACAGAAAGGTTCTGGGCCTATAAAGGTTTTAGTTCCTCCTTCTTTAGCGAGGGAGTCTGCTATTTCATTGCCTTCGATGCCTGTATGCCCTGGAACCCACATTAGGGTTACTCTGTTGTATACACCCAGTTTATCAACAGTATCTAGGCATTCCCAGACCAGTCTTGACTCAATTTTGTGTGAACATAGAGCCATAATAGCTGCTCTGCTATCCGATAGGATGAATATTTTTGCGTTTCTGTAGCCTTTATCCAGACAATTCAGAGCGCAAAGTTGTATGGCATATATTTCTGCCTGGAATACAGTGGCTTTGGAGCCCATGGGAGCTGATATCCTTGTTTTAGGACCAAAAACACCTGCTCCTACTCTATTGTCCATCTTGGATCCGTCTGTATAATATATCAGTGATCCTCTGGGGAATTTTATGTCATCTTCTTTCCAGAATTTGCGACTTTCTATAGTAGCATTGAACCTTCTGTCAAATTTGAATCTGACATCCATCAGATCCACTGCTGTACAGGTCATTAGATTAAGATTTCTAAGAATACTTAGGTGGCCTGTTAAGTCTCCAGACTTAAAGTTTTTTGTCCGTTGCAATTGAGTTGCAAAAACTGCTGCTTCTTTTTCCAAAAAGAGCGGGAGGGGCGGCAGATCAAGTATCACCTCCAAGGCAGCAGTAGGACATGTGCTGGAAGCACCAGTAATCATGAGACATGCTAGTCTCTGTAGTTTGGTAAGTTGGACTTGTGTTCCTTTACTTTCCAGTTTTGGCCACCATACCATAGCGGCATAACTGACCATGGGTCTCACAATAGCCTTATAGACCCAGTCGGTCATTTTAGGCTTTAGTCCCCATTTCTTACCTACCATTTTACTGCAGATAAATAAAGCTCCTCTAGCTTTGTTATTAACTTGCTCGAGGTGTAAGTTCCATGTGAGTTTTTGATCCAGTGTAACCCCCAGAAACTTGACACTGTTAGAAAGGTCGATTTGTATCCCTCCCAGACTGGGTGCTTTGATTGTAAGCTTCCTTCTCCTGGTAAAAGGAACAATTGTAGTCTTGTGTGGGTTAATGTTGAGCCCTTCACCAAGGCACCAAGTATTGGCGATCTTTAGGGCATCTTGCATTCGTTCGTAAATCGTCCCGTCATGCTTACCCCTAACTATAATGACGATGTCGTCAGCGTATCCGATGGTTTCAAAACCGTTAGCTGACAGTTTGTTTAACAGGTCGTCGACTACCATTGACCACAACAGGGGCGATAGACATCCTCCCTGTGGACAACCTTTAATGGTTTTCACTGTACTTGACTCATCTCCAAGACAAGCCGTTATTAACCGATTTGTGAGCATGGAGTGTATCCATTTAGCCATCGTAGGGTCCAAGCCCCTATTTATTAAGGCTTTGTGAATGGATGCATGTGAGGTGTTGTCAAACGCACCCTCTATATCCATTATAAAGATCTTTTTGACTAGATTTAATATTATCGTAGATCCTTATATAAAATTATAAATAAATAAATAAAACACAACAAAATTTGATTTAATCGAGACGAGTCTAAAATAGGTCTGATCACAACGAGATTATAATTTTGAATTACTTGTTTGTTTCAAAAGCGTAGCTAATAGAAACTGCCAAAACAAAACAATGTTGTGTCGACAATGTGGAGTATTATGTTGACTCAAAATGACACAACATAACACCCCCCTTCGCATGGGAAAATTACAAATGAAAGTGGCCAGTTTTCAAAACTAACTGCAAAACCCACAGGAAGGAACCAAAGAGTAGATGTATAGTTTATTACGCATTAGTAATTACATACTAGTGTTTGTTATGATAAAAAAAATCAATATATCATGGTGATCTTCGTCTGAGAACCATAGATGGACAGCTAGGCACGTTGTAGAAGGCGTGGCAAAAGCAGGAGTCCACTAATGAAGTTCGTGAAGACGTAATATCAATGAAGTAAAATAAGTCTACGAATTGATGAAAATTAGTGGTAAATAATAATTAAATCAGCTGAACATCATTCTGCTTTGAGCTTGCGTAAAAAAAAAATTGTTGAACATAATTCTGCTGAAAAGACAAAAAGTATCAATTCGATGCAGATGATCAAACACAGGGAGAACAGGTAATATCCTGGAAGTGTACAAACATATATAGGAGTGTATCGACCTCAGCAGGAGTAACCTGAAAGAATATAACGAATAAGAACTAGTTGTTCACTTCGTAAAAAATGACGGTAGCATGTCGCTAATCCGTTGCACGGAGGAAAATAAGGCAGCAAACCCATGTCTAAATCAAAAAAGTAAATATTTGATAGACAACATAAAAAATGTTAAGTACTGATAAATTATAAATACCAAATATCAAAATTCGTAGTGTTAGTGCAATTAGTGCAAATACTTATAGATTTGAATTGTCTGATATAATGTTGTGAAATGTAATGTGAATAGATATAAATATATATGTGAAAAGAGCATAAAAAGCATAAAATTATTAAAAAATATAAATGTCAAAATGAAAAAATTATCAATAATGTAAGTTACCATGGATGATAATCTGAAAAAGTAACTTAGGAAAATAAGTAAATAAATTTATTGTACTTAAAAATAAATGAAGCGTTTGCGAAAAAATAATTAAAAAATGTCACTTTTTATCCGTTTTTCCAATAAATTTCTCCATTTTAATATATTATTTCTGTTTCTTCTAAAGCTTTTGTCCATAATACAATATTTTGAAAAAATATAAGAAATGCTCACTTGTCAGGGGTCACCAATTATAAAGATCTTTTTGACTAGATTTAATATTATCGTAGATCCTTATATAAAATTATAAATAAATAAATAAAACACAACAAAATTTGATTTAATCGAGACGAGTCTAAAATAGGTCTGATCACAACGAGATTATAATTTTGAATTACTTGTTTGTTTCAAAAGCGTAGCTAATAGAAACTGCCAAAACAAAACAATGTTGTGTCGACAATGTGGAGTATTATGTTGACTCAAAATGACACAACACCATGAACGCGCCTAGTGCAACTTCTCCATGTTCTCTAGCCTTTTCCAGTTTCCTGACGAGGCTATGCAGAGCAGAGATAGTGGATTTACCTGATTGATAGGCAAATTGACTCGCGTTAAGGGGAAATGAAATTAAGTATTCACTTCTTATATGCTGGTCAATAATTTTCTCCATCGTCTTCAATAGAAACGATGAGAGACTAATGGGGCGAAAGGATTTGGGGTGGGTTTTAAGGCGTTTCCCTACCTTTGGAATGAACACCACCTTAGCGTCCTGCCAAGATTTGGGTATATGTCCCCAAGCAAAGCTGGATCGGAATAATATCAATAGATCCGCTATAATGATCTCTATTCCTTGCTGGAGGAATGCTGGATAGATTCCGTCCCCACCTGGGGATTTATAGGGTTTGAATGATTTTATAGCCCATTTGACTTTACCCGGGGTAAATATTTTACCAGCCATTTTGTAGGTGTGGGTCTGAGGTCTTTTAGTCCCCTCTGGATAGCCCATTCTTATTGGGTAGTCATTGTGTATCACTGTTGAACCTGGGAAATGTGTTTCAAGTAAAACTTGAATTGTCTCCCCTTCGGATTCAGTGAGGTTACCGTCCGTTTTAACTAGCTGACCTATACCATTTGAGTGATCTTTCGCTAGGACTTTATGTAGTCGTGCCGCAGTGTGTGTATTATTAACACCTTCGCAAAACGTTCTCCATGACCTTCTCTTAGATTTCCTCAATTCATTGTTGTACTCTGTTAGCGCTTTTCTGTATTCATCCCAGTTTTGGGTGATTTTAGCCCTATTAAAGAGTTTTCTAGCGTTTTGGCGAAGTAGGCTTAATCCTTTAATCCACCAGGGTACGTCCCTATTCAAACTTGTCTGCTTTAATGGGCAGCTTTCTTCAAAGGCGTTATAAATACGGTCCCTTAGTTTATAAGAGGCATCGTCAAGAGCTTCTAGAGACTCTATTTTACCCGGTTTTATCCTATCCTTGGACTTTAAGATACTACGAAAAGTATCCCAATCGGTAAGTCTAGGATTCCGATGTGCCTCTATTATATGGGTTTTTACTTCCAGATCGAATCTAATATGCATATGGTCCGATAGGGATGCATAGGCAGACACGTGCCAATTTTTAACCCTATCTACGAAAGCAGGGCTAGCCAGTGTTAGGTCAAGAACTTCTTCCCTAATTGCATTAATAAAAGTAGGTTTGCCTCCCTTATTCATAATGTCAATATTACTAGTTAACAAATATTCAAGGAGTTCCTCACCTCTTTTATTGATGTTTGTGCTGCTCCATAGCGTATGATGGGCATTTGCATCACACCCAATAATGAATTGTAGGTTCATTCTTTTGCAGTGGATAATGAAATCGGCTACCGCCTCTGGAGGTGATGAATCAGCCTCAGGGAAGTAGGCTGAGGCTATTGCAACCTTAAGCCTTCCTCCCCTAGATGTTGTATCTATTATCACTGCAGCGATGTCGCGTTGAATAAATCTAGAAAAAGGAATACAATTTATTCGTTTGTTAATCATTATGGCGGCTCTAGGATTTTCACAGCCGCTGCAATATATTAATTTACTTAACTGGGTCTGAAGACCCCTAACATTGTTGGCTACCAGCCATGGCTCTTGGATTAGTGCCAGGTCCATTTCTTCTCGAATAAACCTCCATGAAAGCACGTCAGATGCAGCTTTCGCATGGTGGAGGTTTATTTGTAGGCATTTAATGGTGTCGCCCATCATCTGCCTTCCGATGCCACGGTTTCCCGCGATTTCTTCCTCGGGGAGCGACTAACCGCTCCTGCCTCAGTAAAGGCTTATGTGAGCTCTTTCTATGAGGCGAAGATTTGCGATGAACAAGCTCTTTTTCAGCTCTAACCCCTGATGTGGACGCTCCAGCTTGGGGTGTTGAGGGTATTGGAACCTTTATTACCCCTGATGTTGAGGGCATTGGTTCCTTTTCCGCTCTTGACGTTGAGGGCACTTGCTCCTCTGTTTGTGGTGCCGCAGGTTTTGGAACTTCTGAGGGAGGTCTTGAAGCCTCTTTCTCATCAGGGTTACCTTTCGACTTAGAGTGGGTACCTTTGGGTCGAAATTTAACGACCCCAAATTTGTAGTCCACTACAAAGTTTTGTTTCTTCAGAGCTTCATAACTTGCCGTATTCAAAGATACGACCAGCTCTACGCAGTTCTTAGGGGCATTTGCTCTCTTCAGAACTTTCCAATCTTTGGCATTAAGTCCGTCATTTTGGTTTTCGACGAACTTGAGAATTGTCTCGTTGTTGTGGTCAAGGCTATTTCCAAAGTAGCCTATTACAATATGTGGTCGAGGAATTTCTCCCTCATCTACCACCTTAAGGTCAATATCGTCTACCCTAAGGTTTGACATGCTGCTTTTAATCCACTCAGATGTGTCCTTGTTACAGCACGTTACGACTATATAGCCCGGTTTGAAGCTAAAGTCCCTAAACTTAGGCTTAATAGTAGCCTTAGAGTCTAGGGCTAAAACTAGCTCCAAAACATCTTGTTGCACAGCCTCTTGCTGAGCCACTGTCAGTGAAGTTGCTGGATAGTTAGTGGGAATAATACCCAATCTTACGCTATCCAGTGCTTGTTTGAAGGTTAGGCAGTGGGGTGTTGTGTCATCCCCTTGTCGCCTTTTCTGTTCTGTAGTGGCTGCGGGGTTTTGAGCCCCTTCAGTACTACGAACTATGACCTTCTTGGCCGGTTCGCCTTTTCCGGGAGTTGAGTCGTCTGAGCGTCCTCTTTTGCCTGTTGTAGGCTGTTTGTAAGGCTGCTTACATTGAATACGGGCCTCTTCAACGGTGTGCCCTTGCTGTAGCAGCCATTTAAAACGCTTTCGCGCTGCCCCACTCAGTCCACGTGTATGGCCTTTAAGGTCCATTTTGCTGAGGGACTTTTGTAATTCCTCATCTGAGGATTGAGAAGGGATTTTGTCAGTCTCCATCCCAGTTAAAGGGACTTGTGGAGGCTGATCTACCCCAGTCTCTTTTTGAAGATCAGGATCTTCAGTTGTTTTGGGCTCTTGAGGCGTGCCCGTGCCTTCAGTTTTGGTTTCCAGGTCCATATGGTTCCCACGAGAAGCTAGGGAAATAATCTGTCCACTTCCGTAGAGCCCCGCATACGAAAGTAAGGCTAAGTGCATCCGAAGGTCGCCTGGTATTCGGAGCCATCGTTATCGACTACACTAACGCAGAGCCATTCATCCTTTAGGCACGATGGGTTCCACCTTAGGATTGCGGATTTATTTTCTGGGTTTACTCCCATAGAACCGACATGTTCTGTTAAAACAGGGGCACCTCGAGTAGGGTGCGATTCTTCATCGCGCATGTCGGTCTTGAAAAAGGAGAGGCTGTGGTGGTGAACTAGCACCTCTATATTTCGCTTCACTTTCTCCTGACGCTTGGTCTAAAAGTTGCCTCCCAGACCTCACATCCGCCCCCTCACAATATAATATAAGCAGCACAGTTTTTATGCATGGGACGTGTATGCTTTACATTGTTTCATTGCTTTTCCGCTCCATTAAGCTTGCTAGTAATTATGTATGACTCACTGACAATTATTTTCGTACCGTCCTATAATGTGTATTACAATAAACACGAACATATTTTATATTCATTTTAAATCTATCGTCAAAAATTATCGACGGTTTTAAGGTCAGAGGATAAGGCAGCAGTCCCATGTACATGGAAAACGCACAAGACGGAACTCGGAAATGCAAATGGCGGAGGTTGACCAATCAGATTCTTTCCGTAAAGTTTGAATATTACGGAAAGAATCTGATTGGTCAACCTTCGCCATTTACATTTCCGAGTTCCGTCTTCCGTGCGTTTTCCATGTACATGGGACCTCTGCCTAAGAACGGTATCGGCAGTGATTTTCTGCATTCCTCTTCTGCGATTAAGTGCAGAAAAGGAGGGTTGATGCTAGCAGGTAAGGCAGCGACTATAGCAACAGACGGACTCAGTAGGTGTCCTCGTACAGGTGTTAAATACATCAGCTAGAGTTTATAATTGCTTGTCACTACACGGTTAGGGCATTGTTTATTGGCTTCTCATTAGCATTGCCTGTGTGCTGTCTTGTCTTATGTGTACCCCACGCGCAGTACGCCGCATACTATCTGTTCGGCAAAACTCGGAAAATGGACACTAATAATATTCCATTTTCTCATTTAAGGAAGCGAATTTGACCAGGAGGATTATATCGTATTCCCTTGAAGTCAAAACTGAACGCTGAGAAGGGAATGTTGCTTGGAAAGAGTGAACATTTAATGGGGTTTTTCTCGCTGAACTGCATCAACCGCAGATTTTAGTTCGTCAGTGAATTACCCTTTCTGGATTTTTCCAAGACAAACGAGGCGATATATTGTAGGGTCATTAATGTTATGTACCGATTTATGAAATATGATAGAAATTGTTTAATCCGTTTTCGAGAATATCACAGTTTTTTTCCTCAGTAAACACTACCCTTATTTAGGAGAGTAAGGAAAAAATAAATAAAAATACATTGAGAAGTCCCCTAAACATATTTTTTAAATTTGGTTTCGATCTGTTGGACGGTGTCAGTTAGGCATATATGGATGGACGTATGAATGGACGGACGGATATCCAAAACTCATTTTTTCGGTTTGTATAGGAACCATGAAATGTCTAGATCCGTTAAAATGTCTAATTCGATGTTTTTCGCCATGACAAGACTTTTTCACTCCTATGGTCGCTCTAAAGTAAAAAACTATTGGCTTTTAAAGGGTTTTTTTAATTATTATAATCATAAATAATTACAGTATTTGAAGAACTGGACAATGTAGTACAATCGCGGACATCTGTACCATCTAGTTAGCGGTTTTTTTTCACATATTGTGATTTGGCTATTGATAGCAATGTATCAATTACTAAGGTTACATCTTAATAATTTAATAATAGTATATTGTGTGACAAGTGTGCTAAATACATATTTATGCGCCTGACGCATAAATATTTAGCACACGTGTTGCACACTATACTTTATATAACACATGCATAGTTTTAGACTTTAATTGAATAATTTAATGTCACTGACAGAAGTACATCTCATAATAAAAACATTGGGCTTCATACAATATTTATTCACTTTGTTACCATAGTAACCATATTTTATTTATAACACCGAAAAGAGGTACATAAATTAGGTGCGTTTGGTATCAAGGTGTAGTGTAGTGTAGTGTAGATAATTTTTCACTGAAAAGTGTAAAAAGTTCACCAAAAGTGTAAACTAAATGTACACTTGTAACAAACGGGCTAGTGTACAATCTGAGTAGATTGTACATGCGCATTACAAAATAAATTAATGACAGATTGGCTGAGTTCATTATTCCTAGTTTTTACAGTTTTTTTGGTCGTAAAAATGTTAAACTCACTGCCATATTTATCTTGTACCATTACATTTTGAAGCTCATTCATTTTTAAGAGACAAAAAATGTAAAAACTGAGTACGAAAAAGTATCAAATCTGTCAAAGCGATTGTCAATTCAGACATATATCACGTGACCTACACTACACTACGTGCACCTGCTCAAAAGCCGGGACTAATAGTTGTTACACTTTTAGTCCCACACTGAAATAACAAACAGGTCAGTTATTTTACACTTTTGTATAACAAACGTAATAGTGTCAAAAATATTTACACTTTTTACACTACATCTTGATACCAAACGCACCAATGTTCATTAGATATCGGGTTTTTCAAATGTTTGTCCATTATTCATCGAAAAAAGCGTTTCATAATGGATCATGACGTCACTTGTCAATAAATGGTCATTTAAGGTCCGTAAAACTGATACGAAAAAACACTAAAAGCGTGCATGTGTTATATAAAAAAATTATAATTAAAACACCTTTCTTGTTTTATATACAATCCAAATTACTCAATATTATTCCATTAAAACATCAATATATTTGATTATATTTGATACCAGAAAATTTCTTCTTCCAATCTTGTAATAATTCTTCTTTTTTGTTCACCGATTTTATAAAAAATTGTTAAGTTGTGTTTTAAAGACCACCGATAGGTAAGGTTATTTGGGCCTAGCACCAATTCATATTTTCAATTCATTATTTTTTTTTTAATAATAAATTGAAAATCCAATTGACATTTTTACCGGCTCTCGGGCTAGAACCCGAGAGCTGGGGACTTGTAATAGAGGAACCACAGCAACGCCATGTAAACAAGAGTATTGCTACACGCTCGGCCATTCTCAAGCCCAACCGTTTTTATAATTTCGAGGCATTTAAACGACAATTATTTTTTCTAATTTTTGACATTTATATTTACCTATCAAACTGGTTTTTTGTGTGAACTCAAGTGTAAACTTTTTTAAGTCCGCGACTGTACATGCTTTTAGAAATGAGATTTTTTACTTGAAATATATAAAAAAAAATATTGATTATAAGTTCTGAGGCACTTTTCGCTGTTTTTCAAACGTTTGTTTATGTTTTACAGCAAACAGCAGTCAAATTTATTAAATAAATTCAGAATTATTAAATACATTTTGAATAAGAACGACAATAAGAGAGGATGTGTTGTGGTTGTGGTCTCGATTAAGTTTGTGTGTGTGTGAATACCCGTAGCTTCCACCACACACTTTATTCTTCCCACAAAAATTACCAAGTTTTATTTCAGCATTTAGAAGATATACGATTATTTCAACATACATGGGTTCGCAACAGAATGTATTTAATCGAGCATGGAAAATAATGTTTTTTCGTGTTCTAGATTTGATTAAGGATCGGGATGAATTGGTGGACAGTCTGTATGAACGTGGTCAGACATTTTGCTTCCACCATCGTCTGCCGTTCCCGCCCACAGCTCACGGACCATCCTCGTCGTTCATAACTCCTGACTTGACGCGGCACCAATATATTATTGCTCAGCAGTTATTGTTGAAGACAGTTCCCGGAAACAATTTGTTCTAACACATACAAACATACATATGCATGTAGTTTTATCGTTTTTATCTTGTTGTATTTCGTTATTCGTTAATCAGATTCAATTCTGGTGTGAACTCGGCCTGATCCGCACCAAGGTACATATTCACTATAAAGTGTCGTTCATTAATACAGTAAAGTGACGTCACTAGGGCTTTAGAATATCCGAGCGTGCTGCAATGTCGTTGTTTATATTATGTTGTTGCCAAGCCCCCAATTTCCAGGTTCTAACCGAGAGCTGGTAAAAGTGTCAATTGGATTTTCAATTTATTATTATAAATAATGAATTGAAAATAGGAATTGGTGCTAGGTTCAGATAACTCCACCTGTTGGTGGCCTTAAAAAAGCTACGTCACTACATGCCGCTTATTCATAGAGCGTTTAGTCGCGTCAATGAATACATAAAACAGGCAATCTTCGGAAGTTCTCAAGAACAGCTCCGATTTTGATGATTTTTTTTTGAAAATTTTGTTTTTTTATATTATTTAAAATCAGAAACCTTTTGGAGCGGGGACGGAATTGTTTCTATTGTTTAAACAATATTTATACTATTTATGCAGGAAAGAAATTTTTTTTATACAATATCCATTGAAAACTTGGATAAAAGAGATATTTATGTTATTTTTTTATATTGCTATATTGTAAATATTTTTAAATTATATCTTAATATACCAACAAATTTTATAAACAATTACCTATAAGTTTTTTTTATGTAATAATGACATAAAATTAATTTGTGGAACAAAATTAAGAAATCTCTATTAACTGAAATTTATTATTTTATATACAAAAAAAGCAAATATAATTTTCATTTGTATGTACTTTGCGTTTCGGAGATTTCATCTTCTTCAAGTGTTGGGTGGTTATCACAGTCACTTCCACTGCAAACATGTTTTTACCTTTTGACATAAAATTGAAACACTTGTTGCGAAGTGCTCTGTAGAGTGACCACTTTAAAATTTTTAAAATTTTTAAAATTTTTTTACTCACTTAGATAACCCATGAATAGGTCTACAGCTTCTATATGTAAACTTAATATTACTCGAACACTCTTCTTAGTAGAGCACTTCGCGTCAAGTGTTTTAATTTTATGTCAAAAAGTAAAAACATGAACATTAATGTTTATAACTTGAAAATTTTTCAAGTAAGTGAGATTGGACCTTAAATTTTTTATAGGTTACATTTTTTTATTCGGTATGGAAAGTACTCGTAACACGTGTCCAAAAAAAAAGTAAGGCTCTGTGATGATTTCAACTTTGACTGGCTATAGCTTCTAAATTTTTAACGATATCGATATGGGACAAAAATCACGTTTTAGAGCGCTCCTTGCTTTATAAACATGTGTATTTTCAATTTAAAATTCGATGAAGAACACAATAAATAAAGCTACTGTAAAGGACATTACGTTTTAACAATTAGTTTCCAAGGCTACAAAAAGCGCGTGCGATTTTCAAGAAGCTGTAGCGCGCTTACTATTTGTACCACAGAAAATTTGTAGGGATGAAAATTGTAGGAAATATAATCCTATTTAAAATGAAAGAATCGTTTTTGAGATATTTCGAAACAGGCTCATCAAAAAGTTATATGGAAATATTTTGTGAAATATTCTTTTAAAAAAAAATTAAGAAAAATCGCAGGATAGTGGACAAAATATTGGATTTATTTAATTAAATGTACGACGTTTCGTCTATATATTTAGACTTTTTCAAGTACATAAAAATAACAATATTTATGAAAATTAATATTAATTTTCATAAATATTGTTATTTTTATGTACTTGAAAAAGTCTAAATATATAGACGAAACGTCGTACATTTAATTAAATAAATCTAATATTTTGTCCACTATCCTGCGATTTTTCTTAATTTTATTATAATCACGATGGACACGATTTCTAATATAAATTCTTTTAAAAACTGATATTTTCTCTTTATTAATAAATTGCAAAGGATATATTGATTTTATCGCAAAATTGAAGAGGGGAAATTTTTTAGAGTAACTAATTAGGAACAAAACAAAAAAAAAGTCGTCTGATTTCAGACATTGGTTAAGGAGATATTAGCGTTTTCCGTATGGCTTACAAAATTATATTCAAAAGGAGGTGGCGGGGGAAGCACAAGGGGGATAACCGGGGACTTTTGTAAAAATACATGTCTAAAGGTGTTCTGCCATCTGTGAAAAATCCAGCTTCTTGAGAATTATTTGCGACCTAAAACCTTTATTTCCCGGACTACACGTAATGCACACGTATTTCTTGACCCATACAGCGAATTTTTATGATGTAAATATTGAATTATTGTTCAAAACTTTTTTTTATCATCTACTTTTTATACTGAAATTAATATATGAAGAATTTTTTAGGAAAAAATAGAGACAAAAGTAAATTTTTTATATAAATATCATAGATATTGTTTAAACAATATAAATAATTCTTTCCCCGCTCCAAAAGGTTTCTGATTTTAAATAATATAAAAAAACAAAATTTTCAAAAAAAAAATCATCAAAATCGGAGCTGTTCTTGAGGACTTCCGAGGAAAAGGCTTCATTGACGCGACTAGTTGTAAGCCAATACTTATTCAAACCTTTAAATCAAAAATGCTTTTCATAGTGAAAATTTTTGTACTGACAAAAATTTTGGCTATGAAAAGCATAAGAGCCCTTATATTGTTCAGTGTCATCTTAAGGGTCATCATCTTAAGAGTCAAAAAACCGAACGTCCGTATTTAGAGAAAGATGGAAATAGACGCTAGGCCGTTGATAACTGTAAACAAAACGATATATACAGTGTTTCCACGAATTGAGTTGACAAGAGGTAAAACATTTTTATTATAGATTTTAGGCAAAAAATTTATTCCTCAGAATTTTTTTGTCTAAAATCAATAGTACCTAATAAAAAAGATTTCCCTCTTATCGACCAATCCGCGGACACACTGTATACACGATCATGAAAATTTTTTTGGATTTTACCTGGAAAATGACAGAAGCAATCAATATTTTCAATTGAAAATTTTTGTTGGAAAAAAGTATTTTTAATGTGGTCTTCTTTAAAAAGGAAAAATCATGAGGAATATCATAATATCATAATTCCATGAATTTTATATTCTTGGCACAGAAAATAAAATGCAACTTTGAATAAAGTGACCCCCCCATGATTTTGGTTGTGGTACTCAAATGATTTTGTAAGTTTGGTCATTATTTTTAGGGGTAAGTCAGTTCATATCACCATCATCTTACTGATATTAGTTTTATTTTGCTAAAATGATGAGTTGCTTGACTCATCAATAAAACAGAAAAGATGCAATATATGAATTGCTTAACACTATATAAATATAAAATATAGTAAATGACCTCTGTTTGTAATTCCGTTTTCTCGCAGATTTTTCGAAGTTTTGGGATATTTTAACAGGGGCATGTGTTTACATTATTTTCTTAACTCGAAAGAAGGTTTGATCGATATTTATGAAACTATCAATTAGTATCCAAAATAATTAAAGTATTCAGTTAAGAAGTTAAAAAGGTTTCCGTTAAAACAGTCATTAAGGCTAGCGAATCTGCGGGCAAAATTGTTCCTACAAAGGAAGTTGCGGGGAAAATGTATTCTATTTTATAATCAAGCACACCTTTCAGTCTACATAAATGCTTATGATACTTGGCAGAGAGAACCTGTCAGTAGATGCATTAGGTATTCAAATTGAGGCCCACTTGACAATAACTCAACACCCGGAGCGCGCTAAAAGGGGCGGAATCTATTTTGTTCGTTCAATTACATATAAAACAGTATATATACATAATATTAGTGTTACTGCCCATTGTGAATTATAATAATGTGTACACAATCACACAACAGGCTTAATTGTTTAAAATATACGCTGTCAGTGCATGCGCATTACGCCAAGCGCGTTTCTGTTTATTTTGATTTTTTTTTCAAAGTAAAACTTCTTAGACGGCACTGCCTCGACGATTTGAAGGGTAAAATTCTGGCAGAACTGGCTAGATGAGACGAAATTTCGCAACAAAAAATGTGTGACAAAAATGTGGTTCGGATTACCATAACAACCTTTAAATTATTAATCAAATTAATTATTAATATAAATTCTATAGAATTATCGCTAGGCACTTGGTACAACGTGATCGAATAAAAATTAATAAACAAACACTTGAAAAATTCTACACATTTATTCATTTTAACGATCGTTTCGGGTTTCTAGCCCATCGTCAGGAGTTTAAACTAAAACTCCTGATGATGGGCTAGAAACCCGAAATTTTTATTAATTATTAATGTAGTCATGGCTCATTCTGATCCATTCATTTTATATAGATTATAAAGCTTTGTAGTCGTTGATTGGAATCCATCAGATGGGTGGAGCTTAAAAAACATGACGGAGATCGGGAAAAAATTCATATACGGGGTATACTTTTGCGTGTGATTTTATGATTTTCAAAGTGATAAGAAATGATACATATAAGTGCAATTTGTGATTGGGCCGGTACGAATCCTAAACAAAGGAATTTCGTTGAAGGAGAACGGATTCTCAAAGCCGGACATTTTATCAAATGTGGGAAACATAACGAGAAAAATGCATGAAAAATGAGCTGTCAAAAGTAGTAATTTTTACGCCATATTGCTTGAAAACATCAAAATTAAAAGAAAATCTTCATGAAATTAATTATCCGTTCAATGCTCCTTTAAACCTGGGTTATGTGAGCAATATAAATATAATGGCAACATTTTTATTATATTAAAATAAGTAAGTTTCTATACTCAAAATATTTGTATACATATCTTTGGTGCTAAGTTTGTCTGTCATCAGTTGTTTAACTATATACTAAAAACCAAATCTATGTGAAATTTTAGTTACATTTTAGTAACTGATTTATGTTGGCAGCACTAAGTATTTTTAAAAGTTTTTTTCAGTTTGTATGTGTGGTAATTAATTAATACAAAGTTTGTCTTTAAATTGAAAATTGTTATGGAAACCAATTAAACAGCTAATGTAAATTTGTAATTTTTATTGTCAATAAAAATATTCACAAGAAAATAATTAAAAAATACCGAGAAGCAGAAATCTGTTAACAAAAAAACTAAAACTGGCTGTTATCGAATTGTTCATGGAATTATTCTTGGAGACTTGGAGCTATATATATATGTTCGGAACTACCCAACTCTAGTCTTACGTCTTTTTCATTTGCTTTCGGTAAATTTACAGTGGCTGATATTTTCTTAATCAATGTGCAAGTGCAATAATTAGGTATATTATTTTAAACGGGCAGTTCTTATTTTTGTTAATAAACTATTTTTAATAAACATTTTTTTAAGTAATATCATTGTTAATAATTAAGACATTATGTTAATTTTTTTGACAAATAAAATTTAAGAAACAATATTAAAACAGTTCATTTTTAATTTTATAAAAAATAACAACGCTTTTTAGTTTATTATAACTTGCATTTAAAAAAAATCTTGAAAAAGAAATTTAAACTGACAGTTTACACGTCCAGAATTATTAAAATATTTATAAAAATATTTCTGATAGTTATTATTAGTAATCTACAGATTGCTCAAAAAATTTTTATGTGTATTACAGAGTGTATTTTCGTTACTACTATGAAAGTTACTAAAATTTCACATAGATTTGGTTTTTAGTATAGTATACAGTATGATAATGAGTACATCTTATTATTATAAAATATTTTTTTAATTCATAAATACGGTTTTTTCACATTTCATTAGAAAATTAACCATGAATCTCTTGAAGAAGGATGGAACCTATTGATGAAAAATAATTACAAAACACCAAGCCACGAACAGTTTTTCCTGACGCACGTTTCGCTATTCATCATCAGGAAGAAAGTGTTAGTGGCTTGGTATTTTGTGCTTATTTTTTCATATTTAGTTAACCAAATTTAAATTTAAATATTATTTAAAAACAATCCGGTGGGTCCAAGGTTGTGCCGCAGTGTTTTCCATATGACTAAAAACCATGAAGGGAAATTGATTTAGGATTCATGTGATCCGAGTCAAAAACAAGTCAGAAAATAGGTATTTAAGTCAGGAAATTTAATATCACTTGAACTGATTCTTCGCTAGGCACTTGGTAGAACATGATTTATGAAATTGAAAAACACACACTTGAAAAATTCTACAAATTTGTAGAATTTTTCAAGTGTTTGCAGTTTTTCTATTTTATTTTCAGGAAATTTAATTTTCTCAGGGTTTCCAAAATTTGTAAACGTGTGAATTGTTGATACAAAGAAGAAAATCGCCTCTATGTGAATTAACGTAGAGTTTTAGTACAACATATGTATTTTATGATAATATTTATATGGTGTTATTTAAGAGTTCAGTCCGGCATATTTAATAGGTAATAAGTATAGTTAATAAACGCTACGTGATTCTCTATCAGCGGACGTGAGAATGTGCCTTCATCCGGGTGACCAATTTTAAAACATAATTTTAAAATTTCCAATCACACCGTCGACTATAGGTACAGATTAATGGGGAAAAAATCATATGATGCTGGGAAACTTCTTAAGAGGGAGATTCTCCTCAAAACGTTCTGAACGAAGACATTAAGAAGAAGTATGAATACAACAAACACATTGTTGAAAATACATGGAAGTGCGTATGTAATAAGTGGGCCATTAAGCCTTAATACATTTTTTTTTTATTTTCACAAATTTTAATTGATAGCAGATATAAAATAATAATAACAATAGCAAAGGTGCATTCTGTTGCGTTAAAAAAATCATTTTGAGTTTAAAGGCCTTCAAATGCTTAATCTGCCACTGTCTAAAAGCATGAAAAATCATAAAAAGCGATTTTTTTAGATTTTTTCGTTACTCAAAAATTTCTATAAGTTGCCGTGGAAGGGAGGCTCAATCTTGCCACTAAATATATGCTTAATTTAAAATTTTAAATCTGAGGCAATATTATAGGTAAATTAAAATTATATCGTATACTTATGTAAATTTCTTTTTTGCGTCTTGGTTGTAGGTGTTCATACTTTGATAAATCAAAAAAATGATTTCTTTGGCGATTGGTTTTTAGACGGGTGGCCGTCTTCACACGGTATGTACTCGTATGTCCAACACCTACACACAGATGGCGTTAAATCGATAGGCCGTCGATGATTACAGGTTTGAGGTTATGTTCAACATAAGTGCCGTGCATTCACGATACGTCCGAACGTAGTGATTTTAACACCAGGCTTTCTATTAATAACAATCAATATTCATTGCAGGCGCGGCTACTCATTATGTGTTATAGTACATCGGATCTGCTTCAACAGGATGGCAGCGTCGGCTCGTCTTTCGTTTCGCTAAAATATTTCATGTGATGATGTGGTGATGTATCAGGTCGCTTATTTTAAGAGTCCAATAGACTCGTACTCGTTATGCATCAAGATTAGGAAAGATTTCAATCCTTTCTTTCCTTGAACTCAAATGTTTCTGTGAAACTAAATTGTTCTGCGGACATGTTTCCGAGAAATAGTTCAATCAACAAAGGAAACGTTCCATGTTTATTCCATCTTTGGAACTGTTACGTTTTGTACAAGTCTATAACTCACTTCTGGATACCAAATATGGTAAAGACACCAGTTTTCGATAAGTTACTATCTGTGGTCAACCACTTTTATATTTTACAGAATGCGAATTAGGTTTGTTGTTTTGAAGAAAATAATATCGAGTGTGATAATCCCAGTAGATAGATAGATAGATAGAGGCAATGCCTGCTTATGGCGCGCTGCCACTGGTTTCGTATCTTCACATAACCGCGGCGATCTTATAAATATGGTGAGTCTGTTATTAAATAAGTACCGTATTCAATAATTCTAGTACTACATGCGGCGTAGGTGTCGGAATGCACTCTTTCTCTCTCTTTATCATTCTAACGTTTTATCTCTCTTTCTATCACTCAGTACACAGAGTGTTTGTATAAATCGAAACCTTAAGATTTATTGTGTTTTTGGGTTGCTAGTCTTCCTAATAACTTTAGGATTTTACTTCAGAATAAATTTCAGCATTTTTTTTGTGTTATATCATTTAACCTTAGAACAACTGTCATATCAATGGTGAATTTCTGTTACAGGCTACAATGTCTCCCTGTTGGAACCTTATAACATCGCGTTGGTAGTCTATTATATGCTATTATATATATACTGTTGAGTTATAATATAACATTGCGTTACCGACTTCAACGTCATAAAATACGGTTTCAAAAATATTTTTGATATACCTAATGAGGCAGGTAAGGCCAAAGAGCTACGAAAAAACGACCATAAAAGTCTCTATTGACCCGCTATTCAGATCATACCAATCGTCCAGTAGAATTAAAAACATACATTTCTCAATCCTACATCGTTTACAAAAAATAAAGTTAATTCAATTCTTAAAAGAAATTTGTGCATTTTTTTCGTACAAGCAACGTCTGTTAGACAAAATACGGATAAAGGATTGTATATTAAGCGCGTTTTATTTTATTATTTCATTACAGAAGAGATGGGTTGAGAATAACATGTAAAGTTCACATTTAAAAAAAAATCAAATTCGGAGTATTTCTCGAGGAGTTCGAACTTTGAGGAACTTGATCGCTGTTTGCTTCCTCTACTCATCAGGCGGCCGCTTAAGATTTGTGAATTAAGAACACATGCTTCTGAATATACTGTGTTTTCCATACAATAGAATTCGTGTCCAATGCATATCTCAATACATAGTGTAACAAAACTGTTTTCTTACGTGGGTGGAATAAATTATTTATTTACAACAATTAAAAAATGTAACAAAAATAGATAACAATAAGATGTAACAATATTATTATATCTCAGTTCTAACAGTCAACACTGTTTATATAATAATAACACGCAGGGCCGGCGCGTCAAAATATGCCGCCTAAGGCGAATACAACTTTTGCCGCCCCCCACATATTAAAAAAATTAATAAACCGATGGTATATTTTATATAGTAGTAGAAGGTAGAACTAAGAATCGGTGAAAACTCGAACAATATAATCATTTTTGAAAAGTAGAATACCGCACGAAAAATTCGCTGCTACAAAAATATGCCGCCCTAAAAATATGGTGCCGTAAGGCGATCGCCTGTCCGACCAGGCGCACGTGCCGGCCCTGATAACACGAACAGTAATGCTTAAACGAACTGAAGCGCTTTAAATAACACTGAACAATTTATATGCTGTATTTATTTCCAATCGACACTGTCACTCGACTCTCGTTGTTCAACACAACTCATTTTCACCAACTGACCGCTTACTTGCGTGTACTCGCTGCAGACTGACTCCTGATTGTCGATTCATCATTGTTTATATACCTGAAGCACAATGTTTCTCGATTTTTCTAGTATTGTCTATAATCTTCGCGCGGTTACCAGTGGGTTACAACAAACAAACACATTTCTCGGAATTCATTTGTGACCTGGCTTTCTAGCGGTTTCTGCTCAAGGCAGTGATGTAACATCTTGGGGTTTGTTACAATAGTAAAGCATGCATAAATATTATCAACAAATACGTATAATATTTAAATAATTATTAAATTATTACAATTGGAAACGTGTCTAAAATTGTAAATTTCAAATTATGTAAATTTCAAATTAACATCGTGACGTCAGAATTCGTATAGGTAAATGTATACCTATACAGTGAATTTCACTTAAATGGCAACATAGACGAGGCCATGAGTATTAATTTTTAAGATACATAATTTTAATTCTATGTCGTTTTCATATGCTTTTTGCGCTAATTCCCAAAAATACGAAAACACTCTATTCACCGAGCATTCTGTATAATCGCAACGTAACAAGAGTCCGTTACAATGCGGGTTCGCAATTTCTTGCATAGCCGCCTTCGATGACCCGAGATCATTAAGAGGCCAAATTTTTTATTCGATATTCAATAATTATTTTGTTTTGGTGTGAATAACTAGATGTATTGATTTCATCGGACTGCTTTTAACGTAATTGGGACCTTCGTTGTTAGTATTTTATTTATATTGCGTTCAGGTTAGAATATTATGGTGCCCTCGATAATTCCAATATTATTTAATCATCGATCAGTGCTATTTAACCGCCAGGTAAAGACCATAAATTTCTAACTATCATCAAAGTAAAATTGATCGCATATAGTTCAATATTTTATCACCGAAAGTCGACCTGACAAATACGTTATAAAAAGAAAATGTTTTTTTAAGTAAGACAAAGCATCGAAAATAAATATTTTTACTCCCCACCTCTACTATGGTAGGGAAGTATTGGATTAAATCCGAAGATTTTTTTTCAGTATATTAATAGATCTTGAAGTTTTGTCGCCCTAGCAATCGTTTGAGATCATTTTCTGACTGACGGCTGTGTGTGCATGTACTTAACTTAGGTCTGGTTCGATGTTGAGCCAAATCGGTTCAGTGGTTTCTGAGATATTAAAAAGAATGTTCTCAGTGTCATGTATTAACATAGGTAAAAATATAAATACATTCTAGATGGTAAAATATAAATTAAAAAAAATTTCTATAAATAAATTGCCCGGAATTATTATTTTTGTCTTTTTGTTCAACAAACATATGAGATTTCCATGCTTTTTATATTAAGAATATGAAAAGAGAATTGTTTTGTTGGGAAAATTTTCAGTTCCGCGAGCGACTGTTTACTAGGTGGAAAGTATAGGTCTGACTATCCAGTCGAATTTTAATGGCTGTAAGAGGGTACTTATAGCTACTTGAATTAGCTATTTAAAAGAAATCGTCAGTATTGTTCAAATTTCTGATTTTTTTGCCAATTTCCAGTTCAAAATATTTCATTGAAGCCACCTAATTACTTTTCAATGACATCTGAAGTTATGCATAGATACATTATTTATGTAATGAACGAATCCTGGAGTGCAGGCACTCCTAGGATTAACTGATTAATGTGCGAAGCAATCACGTATTTTGGGCAAAACCTGATATAGTTTTGTGTTTCGTGATTTGATACGTGTTTTTATGCAAGTTTTGGAGTGACTAACAAAGTTAGAAAGAAATTCACTTTGGACTTTAACTCGTCCATTCGAAATGTGTCCTAAAAACATTCTAGCTCGAAACACAAAACGATTTTCGCTTTTGACTAAAATGCACACATTTACCAGTTAATTGACATATAGATAGACTAGCCTTTACTATGGCGTTCTTGTCGGTTTTAATGGAAACTTTATCTTAACCCGAGCGTATATCCGGGTAAAAGTACTTTCTATTTTAAATTTAATTACTAGTTAATAATGTACCAAGTTTAATCAAAATTAGTTCACTACAAACAAACAAACGGAGAGACAAAATCTATGAAAATATATTTTCCTGTATACCAGGGTTGTTACGGATGCAAAAATTTAGACATCCGCGGATACAGATGCGGATGCGGATTATTAGAAGTTCACATCCGCGGATGCGGATTTGATGCGGATGCGGATTTTTGGATTTTAAAAGGATAATTATTTAAATTTTAAGTGCATAAATAACTGAAAATCAATTTAATTTTAACTTTTTATTTATTTAATCATATTTTTAGCACGTGCCACTCTGGCTCCGCCCACTTTCTTTACATGTAGTTACTTGTTGATGTGAATCTGCATCCGTAAAAAGTCCGCATTGATTGATGCGGACGTGAATGCGGATGCAGATGTCTGAATTAATGCGAATATTCCGCATTTACGGATGCGGATGCGAATATTCGTAACACCCCTGCTGTATACGTACCTATCACACAAAATACCTAATAGACCAAGAGCCGAGCGTTAATATATGAAGCTCATTTGTGACAGGATGAAATTTTCAGGATTTGACTAGGCAATCCTAGCGCTTTTTCTTTGTCATAATTAATACTACCTTCCCTGAAGATTTCATCCTGTCACAAATGAGCTTCATATATTAACGCTCGGCTTCATATATTACACCTGGCTCTCAACCTATAAATATCCCAAAAAACTCGACAGAAAACGAAATAACAGCACAGATCTCGTTACTTTTTAAACACTCCTGCTCAAAATTAATGCCACAACTCGGTTTTCTGCTGTATGTTAAATGTTTAGTGTTAAAGGAATAATTGGACTAAACGCATGTTTCTGATGAAATCAGGGTAAGTTTAAAACTTTCAGATGCTCGCGAACGAGTATGGCGAAGGCCTGGAGAAATATATTTTGTCGAAGTAAATTCGTCCCAAGAACATCAACAGAGATATCGTAGGCAGCAAATCATTTCCAGGTCTTCGTCATACTCGTTCATCTGATGTTTTCAATCCTTACCCTGGTTTCATGAGAAAACTAAATGCGCTTCTTGTCCAATAATTCCTTCAATATTAAAAATGTAATAGAAAAACTGAGTGGGACTTGAGAATAGCCGAGCGTTTAGCGATGCTGTTGTTTACATGGCGTTGCTATGGTTCCTCTATTACAAGTCCTCAGTTCCCGGGTTCTAGCCCGAGAGCTGGTAAAAGTGTCAATTGGATTCACAATTTATTATTAAAAAAAAAATAATGAATTGAAAATATGAATTGGTGCTAGGCCCAAATAACCTTAGCTGTTGGTGGTCTTTAAAACACAATTAAAACTGAGTGGTGCGTTAATTTTGACCATGATATATTATATTATGTATATTGATGAACGTTTTTACATATTGTTACACAAAAAAGGGTTAAAAAGCTGTCTGAAGATATATAAAGAATTTTAAAAAAATCGACATAAATGATCGTACTTTTTGGCCGCAGACACATTCTAAGCTCATATTTTATTGTCTACAGCTGTCAACAACAAATTAAATGTTTTTGTAGTTATTATAAGTGCTTTATTATTTATTAGGATATCAGATTGGCGGTGTGTGGCCGCCCACAGAACAACACCTCACATCACATACGGTTTGGTGTATGAGGAACGCCTCCAGTGCCATCGGCTACATTCACTCACCTATATATATCATAAATATCACACGATATTATAACACGGTCTTATCTTTACTTTAACAATTTAGTGTAGCATTGCCACACCTGAGCATTTAATAATTATTTCGATAAATTTACATAGTATTTATACTGAGCTTGAGAACAGTCGAGATCGTAGAGATGGCTCGTCTTAAGACCCCCAATTCCATCAGGTTGTAATCTGGTAAACACTTTATTTTGGTACTTTTCAAGTTTTTTTTTTGAAGACAAACAGACAAATATAAAAAATACCAGTGAAAGGTCAGTTAGAAATGCCCGCGCAAAAAGGGGAAAATTATTGAGGTAATGGTATTATAGCTGTAGAAATTTTAAACAATTATTAAACGTGACATGAGATTTCGTTTTAATCGATTTGGCCGTTTTCAAGTTATGTGAGAACTTAAACTGGCAAAAATCAGATAAGTTAATAATTGTCTCCCGCATGACTCCTATAAAGGGGGGCTAGTAGGACTCTAACCTGGGGCCCTGGATTAGGAAGGCCTGGCGTGGAAGGTCGGCCAGATATAAGTTAGATATTGTAGCAAACCCCAAGGTGTTACGCCACTGCCTCCAATAGACATCACGAGAAAGAAAGGTCACAGTAGTAAAGCGTGGAATGGTATCGAAGATTCCAGACAACGCTAGAGGATACGAGGACGCATTGAGCGTACACCGTACGCAGGTATATAAACAGGAGTGTGTCGTGTTGAATCAATCGAATGGTGAGTCGTGCCATCAAGCGAATCAGTGAATGGTGAGTCGTGCCATCAAACGAATCAGTGAATGGTGAGTCGTGTCTTCAGTCAGTACAGTGAAATAAATATTGATCAGTCAACGGGAATCAGTCAGTGTAGATTGTACTATGACAGTGTTGAGCAGCGAAATAAAACTGATATAAATACTGTGATATAAATTCACCTGCTAAAATAAATATTAGTGTAGTCAATTGTATATAGTTAATTGTATGTAGTTAAGTGTTATTTAAGTGGCTCGTTTAGTTCAATAATTACCGTTTAAGTTTTTTTATTGTTAGAATTGACTTTTCGTTGTTGCATTTATTGTTATTGTATTTTTAATTATTGTAAATAAATATTTATTCCGCCAACTCAGAAAACAGTTTTGTCACAATATCATATACTCGTATTATAAACAGAGGACAAAATTCAAAGCGGTAGGTAAGGGAGGTGCGTCAAACATCCTGACCTGGGATTCCGATTCAGGATGTGGGGGCCATGTTGTCTCCTCTGCCTAAAGAAAATTAATTGAATATAATTATTTCTAACGACTCGAAGTTCTTATAATATACCTGTAAATATGTTGAAAAATTAAAAAATATATATCTATTTCGTTCCAATACTAGTTCCGTAATAATCATTTTTTTCGGAATTTTACCAATTTTAAGACTAAAAAAAACTCGGGTCGCAGTGCCAAAACCCTGCCGACAATATAGTGTATTTGCTAATACAGGCATTGTGCTGTTATTATGTGAACATAAGTTGGTTTTTGGACAAAATAAAAAATTTAACCCCTTAATACATCCCTTAAAATAATATTTTTTTTTCTTAATTTCAATATTATTATCAATGGAACCTCTGTACCAAATTAAATACACCCTTCAGTAAGTAAATCACTATCAGCAAACTAGTGTTTTCATAAAATTTGTAAGTCCGGACCTGTCAGAGCGATTTTATTAAAATTTTAGCAGCACATTTTGATCTTTACTAAAGGGTTAAATTTCAATTTTGAAACAATTCTGAGAATTTTTTCGGTATTTTTGGACCCAAAAACATTTTTTAACCCCTAAAAACCACCCTTAAAATGGTCCGATTAGGCCCATTTTAAATAGGCTTCGTGCGGTTATGGATTGCAACGTGCCTACTCAATTTCGTCAAAATCAATTAACTCTTTCGAAAGTTATAGCCCGTACACATATATATATAAATATATATATATATATATACATATATAAATAGACATTTCCAAAAATGGTGCCAAAATGTTCAGGAGGCTATGAAACGTCGAGAAATTTTGGTCCGACCCCTAGGTCCCGTCATCCGACCGACGCCAATAGTGTATGTGCCATATGGCAAATACACTAATAATAATAATCTTTTTGATCCTAAATCTAATTGTTTCTGTGTTAATTAACTACTTTTCAGACCCTTTGCGACCATCTGCAGACGCACGTACGAAGGGGGGGAGTTAAGGCCGTTTTTACTAAACATCAAATTACAATTTTAGCAAAAAATATACATGTATAATATTCGGTAAAGCCAGGTTTTCGGTTGTGTGAGGTGTGAGTCATACCGCGAAGTGAAGTTGAAATTTTGTTTAGCTCGAAGCTGGGTCATTGGGTCACTATAATGTTAATTTAAATATGTGTTTAAAATATCAAACCGATTTTTATACTGACAGTTCCGCGATAAATATATAAACTTAGGTAATATTACATTCATATGTAATTTTTGAGCAGCATTTAATTGAAATAAAACAGTAAGATGACGAATAATCAACTTATGGTAGTGTTTAGAAAACTAGGGTTAAATAAATTAACACCAAGCCGTAAATTATTAATTACATTTTTAGAAGACGTAATGATAATGGAAATAGCGTATAAGCTCAACAAAACAAAACACAGTCGTAAACCGCCAGTTTAAGACTACTGCAATAGATGTTCTTTACAGATAACACATCGAAGACACATAAATAGGTGATGTTCAATCGATTAGATCGCATCACTTGTTTTTAGTGCTGCAAGTATGTCAGTTATAGTTTAAGGTTTACAAAACTGATTTTTTTTTATTTCTCGGAACTTCTGGCGAACGGATTTGTAATATATGCTTCAAAATTGTGTAGACAAAGAATTCACTTTTTTATCGAAAATATTTGGAAATTAACCGTATTGGTATTTTATTTTTATACGTCGTTATTTTGAATTTTTCCTCGTGTAATGAACTTAGATAATATTATGTGTCTTCTGTCAGTGTTGAAAACTGAAATGTATTTTCTACAAAATATAAAAAAGTAGGTGTAGAAACCATGAATGTTAAGATAAAAATTGAAAAACAATATTTTCTTTTTTTGTCCACTGTAGTATCGTGTACCTACCTTATTAAATAACTAGCTGCCCGGCCTGGAGCCTAATAATAAATTATGTCTTACTAAATTATTAGAAGCTCGGAGCTGTGCTCGGGCTAACTTAGGTACTCGGGTTAACATAAATCGAGAAGGGAACGAGCGCGTGGCTAGCGAGTTGAAAATAGTCACATTCATTCATTCCGACTTTCCAAGCACAATAAACTGTGGAAAATTGATGACGCCAGAGCTCACCGTTGTAGAGTTTTTGTGTAACAAACAAATGCGGGTATTTTGTATTAATTTATAGTTTAGATTTTTAGTCCAGTCGGCAGCACTTTTTACCTTGCATCGAGTCCGAACTTAATGACATTTTGGTATGTTGGATGCGGATGTTATGCAGTAAAGAATCCAAGTTTCCGACCTCGAGAACCCTGTGAAAACTTGAGGGGACCCGAAAAACCGTACAATTTTGGCACTTTGCTCTATAACTTTTTTTCCTTTCTCCTCCAAATTTTCCACAGGGTTCTCGAGGTCGAAAATTTGGATTCTTCACTACATACCACCCACATACAACATACCAAAATTTCATTAAGTTCGGACTCAATGCAAGGTACCCCCCTTTTTTAGTGCTGCCGACTGGACTTTTTTATGAAAACAAAAATGAATAAAAGTCGCTGTTTTGTAAATACTTAAATTAGAATAATTTTATGAGTGTTAGTTGAGTAATGTAATTTTTCACTGCATGGTTTTGACAATAAAAAACGCAAACTATATTTCTTAAAAATATATTGATATGAAATAGCTTTAAGCAATAAATAAAAAAAAAATGCTTGTAGGTACCTACAAAAGATATTCACCTTTTGTTAAGCTTCTGATTCGAGAACAACAAAGTAAGGCATTATATTATAGTTAGGTGAATACGGTTTTTAGCAGGTAGCATTTAAATTAACTGTTCTTTTTTTTATTTAAAGCAAACAATATAGCCATGGTGTTCTGCCTTCACAGCAGTTACGAGTTCATAACAGAGGGATAATAATTAAGTACAATTACAATACAAAAGAGATTTGCTGTCCTAAACAGATCTTAATCCCATAATGCGCCCGGCTGCCGACCAAGTCATTTACATTTTTGCAAGGATAAGAATATGCGCGTTTTTGTGTCTGTCAGACAAAAGCAATTTAGGTTTTAAATATCTCTACATATAAATAGAAGTCGCTTTTCGTGTATGTCTGTTTAACCGCTAACTCCTCCTAAACCACGCAACAGATTTTGATGCGGTTTTCACCATCAGTTAGATAATTTTTCAGGGAAGGTTTATATATATAGCGAACGAGCGAAGCGAGTGAGTAATGTAATTCCTAAACCACGCAACGGATTTTGATGCGGTTTTCACCATCAGTTAGATAATTTTTCACGGAAGGTTTATACATATAGCGAACGAGCGAAGCGAGTGAGTAGTGTATTGCACCCGGACTTTCTTAGCACCCGTGCGAAGCCGGATAGGGCTGCTAGTACAGTATAATACTGATTCCTGAATCAATTATTGTGTCCACCTTTCTTAAGTTATATTTTTTCACCTCCTATCGATGATTTTTTATACGTGTCCATTAATGATTTTTGCTACTGTCTTAAGATTAAGACCCACGCGGGACATCGCGAGAGAGAAGGCGAACGAGCGCTCCCGCTCCTGCTCCAGTTGTCCCACATTGTAATTCGCTTGCGTTAAAGTCCGTTTTGATAATATAGCATTTTTTTAAAGC
This sequence comes from Mongoloraphidia duomilia, assembly GCA_039654895.1. Classification (NCBI taxonomy): domain Eukaryota; kingdom Metazoa; phylum Arthropoda; class Insecta; order Raphidioptera; family Raphidiidae; genus Mongoloraphidia; species Mongoloraphidia duomilia. Next base: position 23,358,284 of record CM077520.1, on the reverse strand, counting down.
CATCAACAGCTAGGATTATTATGACCTAGTACCAATTCATTTTCAATTTATTATTTGTTAAAAATACACTGAAAATCTATAATCGATACCTTTATCAGTTCTCAGATTAGAACCTGGGAACTGAGGGCTTGTAATAGCGGAGTCATATAGAAACGCCATAATATAAACAACGGCATCGCCAGTCGCCACATGCTCGTTTGACGCTCGGCGATTCTCAAGCTCGAATACAATAACTGAATTTTGTAAATTTTGGTAAGCTAGTAGTATTTTTGTGGAATTAGACAGCACTACCCTGACGATGAGAAAATTCTGATTTCTAATCTTATTTTGGCACATAATTTTATAAAAGTGGCAATCGATTGCGGGAACTGTCAAATGAATAAACTCAATTCATTGAAAAGTTTAAGTATAGTATTTATCATCTCCTGCTAGTTATTATACCCGCCACGTCCAACTGCTTCCCCTCTGGTGCTGTATGGGGAATGAATAATTTATCTATCATTTAAAACACAAGCCGTTTTCTTGCGGCAGTTCGCCAGCGGTCCTTACTCAACCGATTTGCATATAGATAATTAATACATCATTTTTTTTAAATTGAAGCTTTTTGTGTCATCACTATTTCTCTTTTTTATTAAATATTGTTTATACCAATTATTTTAAAGAAACAATATTCTGAACTCTCCTTTTCAAGAAGCTTGTGTATATGAATCGGGTTTCATCGAAACTGCTCGGCACTGCTAATTCGAAAAGCGAGCAACTGAACATACATAACGTATGAATTGGGTTTTATATTTATGTGATTCTTTTACTTAGCCGCTCGGTGAAGCCGAAAACAAGCTGCCAAGCATGTTAAAAAGGAGCGTTCATAACTGGTTCTTTATAATAATATAGAGCTTGAGAATAGCCGAGAGTGTAGCAATGCTATTGTTTACATGGTGTTGCTATGGTTTCTCTATTACAAGTCCCCAGTTTCCGGGTTCTAGCCCGAGAGCTGGTAAAAGTGTCAATTGGATTTTCAATTTATTATTAAAAAAAAAAAATAATGAATTGAAAATATGAATTGGTGCTAGGCCTAAATAACCTTAGTTGTTGGTGGTCTTTAAAACACAATTTTTTTTTATAATAATATAAACAGTTACAATAATATTAAGTTTTTCTTTTATTTCTGAGATACTTTTCCAAATATTCTCACTCCGTCGTTATTAATTATTTGACTGATTTTGGTGCGAAACTAAGATTTGTTTCCCTGAATATAAATTGTAAGGGAAATACTCGCAAGTTCTCCGTGAACAGACTATAGTGTTACATTATGTGTAGGTATATGGTTTATTACCAGCCTTACACACTGACCCTCTGCTTATGAGTACATAATATTATGAATACACGAAACCCTTAACCAGATCTGGAGGCCTGATAACTGCCTTGAATGAGCCTACAGCCTCCATTATATAACTCAGAACCTTGTTTTATTCTTTTGACACACACATACAAACACACACAAGCCTATACAACAAGTTCCGCAATCTACTAAACGGTGGTCTACGGGCTTGTTTGTTTTTTTTTATTTATTATTGAACCACAATTTATTGATAAGTAATTTACCCGACTGCAACGAAATTAAAAAGGAAGGGTTGTGATTTTAGCAGTCTATGGATGGATTTTCCCTTGCAGTGCCTATAAACTACCGAACTGATTGTATTATAATTTACTGTTAAGTTGTTAACTGAATTATCATTTCAGTTCCATAATTAAACACGGTGAAAAATTCTTTCGGGCTGATGAGCCGTGGTCAACTGGAGTTTTTCCAGACGTTTCGTCTCTAACTGTGAGAGACATCTTCAGTGGCACAGTTACGGCGACGTGAGCTTCGACGTTGACACAGTGAAGTATCAGGTACAAAAAACTTCAGTTGACCACGGCTCATCAGCCCGAAAGAATTTTTCCCCGTGTTTAAAATGGAAACTGGCCGTGAAAGTCTACACAATTTTATCAGTTCCATAACTTTTACAGGGATAGTATCAACCCTAACCTCTGTTATTTAGATTTTTGGCACGTTTTTGGGTATTCTGTGTGATACCTGATGGAAAAACGTGTTTTCAGAATTTTTATCTGTCTGGTTGTTTGATGTACATCACTCGAGAACGGCTCGGTCGATTTTATCGAAAATTGGTACACGATCAGTTGGTATCCAAACTTAAAGTACAGCGCTATTTATCGGACTATACGCTCGAGTTGAGATAAGGTTCCTTTCAAAACCGATATAACGCGAGCAAATACGCGGGTAAAAGTTAGTCTTAATATTATATAAATTTTAAAAGAAATTATTTTTATTCATTATTGTAACTATACTGTTGTACCGAAATTTAAGGAGTGACTCATGCACTTATATAGGCACAGTTTGTATGCATTGGACGCGTAGAGTGCATACATTAAGAGAAAACCAAATCGTAACAGAAACCTGCGCACAAAAACTGGTGGGAGAAGCAGTCAGTGGTGTACGAAAAACAGATTCTGACGCACAGGCGTAGGTGCTGGGAGCTTACTTGAATCCGATTTTTTCTTAAATTTAATAAATGGAATTAATAACTTGACAGTAATAATTATTGTTTTTATAAATAATGCACTTCAAACACAATTCAACATTCGATTTTTAACAGCACGTAGGTAAAATAACCTGAACAGTGAACACTTGAATGACTGATGTGAATATTGCACTGACAGACTGCTGACAGACAAGTAAGTATATACATAACTGGCCCACCCCTTCAAACATCTGCACACGAGGCCGTTAAGTTTTCTCTAAATGTATGCACTCTATGCTTCACATCCATACAAACTGTGCCTAAAAAAGTGCAAACAGTATAAAATTGCTTTAATTATTAGTGTTTTCTCAATTTTGGATGTACTGTAATATTAAAATAATGAAATTTTTTGTCATTTTAATATATATTTTGTTCAATATTAGTTTTTCCGCTGTTCATAGTCTATAAACCTCCGTTTGGTAAACACCCGTTGTTAGGGGTTACCTACATTGCACCACATATAACACATATTGTTATCGTTTGCGCAATAAAGATAGATAATGTCGTTTATATTGTGTCTCACTCGCTCACTCTTTCAGCTCAAGTCACCATGAGATGGTTTTCAAGCTTAAGAACTTTATTATTGTACGATGCATTTCCATACCTATTCGGTATCTACGGAAAATAAAACTATTGCTATCGCTATTGCTATTGCTGTTGCTGTTGCTGTTGCTATTACTGTTGCAGTTGCTATTGCTATTGCTATTGCTGTCGCTATTGCTATTTCTATTACTATTTTGTAACAATAGTGTCACACAACACAGTGGCTTCGTCAGTTTAAGATCGTTGTCTGATGTCTGGGAAACTATTGTTATAAAATAATGTTCTTAAGTAGTAAATAAATTACAACGTTGTGCTTTATTAAATTTAAAATACATAGATACAGAACATCAAGTAATGACCGAAATCTATTATAAATATAGCTATAAACATTATTGATTCCACAACATTACAATTATTGTTCTAAAGCAAACATAATTTAAATTCATTAAATAAAATTTAAATAAAACCGTTTGGCATTTGATTATGGTCCCAACCAAGAGGAATGGAGAGAGGGAGTCCAAACTTGAGTGGTTGGAATGGGACGAAATACGTCGCTAGCAGTCTACTTGCGTGGATAGCTACTAATGTTTCCCTAGTATTAATAAACATTATTAACAGATGAGGAAGACGAATGCATCCAAGGATCGATGCCATGTTGTGCAAAGTATTCGTCCCACCTCCACTACTCAATTCGGTCTTCTTATCTCTAGTCTTCTTGATCTCAACTTGAGGCTGATTTCATTGCGTTGCCGGTGTGCATTCGACCTTCTACTTGTGTATCTCGCGGGCGCTGGATGTTCATTTTAATGTGTTTGTTTTTGTCGTTCATGAGAGCGACAGAGAGCTACGGATTGTTTCGTTGATATGAGCGAAACAGATGACGGGTTGTTAAAAGTATCGGGTTACATCAGCTAGACAGCTGGTCCTGTGCCGTGAGATGCGATGAGACGGATGCTCTATAAACTATGTGATACAGGGCGTATCAGAAAGTTACCGTCAAACTTACAGGGGACCGCGGGCGATAATACATCTATATGTGTTCAGGACCGACGAGACAGCGGAGAATTGTAAATTATAGACACTCGACAACTGAGGTCATTAGCGTGAGACAGCGGAGAAGCTGACACAAATTATCAACGATTTGGTGATACCGAAGAGGGATCAACTATTTGTAATTTTATTCAATATATTTGTGTGAAACGGCGAGAAAGCCTGTATAAATATTATTATTGTGATGTTCGATATAAACTGATTGTTAGCATCCAGTGTTTATTAATTTATTTTTACTTATAAGGATTTTTTTGTAATAAGAAAAATAGAAAGTTAGTAGTTACTGTCAGAATTTAAACTTGAAATTGCCACCGTCACGCACAGGTTGGGTCAATTATTCAACAGTGAAACAATAGACGTTATGATCTCAGCTGTCGAGCGTCTATAATCTACACTCTCTTTTTCTCTCTAACAGACAACCATTTATATCTTACTAGAATAACTGACGGCTACTTCCTGTGCCATGCTCAAGTATCTAAGTATAAGTTATTACTACTTGGAAGAAGAAAATAATGATTACCAATTTGTTAGACAGCTGTTGAGTAACTGGTAATCCATGCAGCGATACTATTAATTTCGGGTCAAGTCCTGACACTGACTTAATATTCACTGCTCCTTATTGAATGACCCTACTTTCTACACTAGATTATATTATAATAGGTACTTCTCAGTATAGGTAGGTACCTACATAAAAAATTAGTAAAAAAAACTTTTTGAAGGTACCTAAGCTTTTATTGAAATGTATTAAGAACGAGAAAATAATTTTTAATAATTTAGGTTCATAATTAAGTATTATAAAAGCGTGGGTTAATTTTGTAATAATATAATAAATCACGACCCATGCTTTTATAATTATGAACCTAAATTATTAAAAATTATTTTCTCGTTTTTAGTACTTATCTATAATAAAAGCTTGTCTTTAAAAAGTTTTTTTTTTTTATTATTATTATTTATTATGTTCTTTTTAGTCTTTTCATCGGGAATACATATTATGTGTACAAAATTTCAAATCGATCGGATACCTATGTGAAAGTCGTTCAAATTTGACTTGCAAGATTTGACCTAAACATATAAATAATATACTAACAGGTGAAGTTAAATAAAAGCTTGAAAAATGGACGAGGATATTTATCAGGGATGTAGTCACGCCAGGGTGTACCAAGGTGTTGCCCCGGAAACATATTTGTAAAGTCACCGTTTCGTGGCTCTCCGTCCTATGCAGCTACTGAGTTCGTAATTCGTATAAATCGCGGAATTATAGTATCTAAGTGTAGTGCAACTGCAGAGTTCGTAAACCGAAAGCTTTTTTAAAAATTTAAATAGTTTAATTTTAATTTTTTTTGTTGATTTAACTCTTTTAAATTACATTTTGTATGTGCACTGTGCAGTAATTATTTAAACAAATTTCCCAAAAATCAGTTAATTTTTTTTAAACTCAAAATGGTTATGAAAACAATAAACAAAAAAACAAACACAAAAATATGTATAAAAAATTAACAAAAAACTATTTTCGTAAAATAGAGCAAAAATATAAAAAGAAAACCGCCGTTATAGAAATTGAAAAGTAAAAATTTAACAGCAAATATCAATTTTTCGAATAAGATAGTATTTTATTTAATTTATTTTTTAATTTATAAGTTGAGAGGGTAAAATAATTTATAAACAATAAAAGCCTTTAGAGTTGTTATATACGAATTTATCAGAAACCAAAAACTGTTGCATTTGGAATAGGAACTACCTATATGCTTCACAAACTTGAGCGGGTTCGTATATCGGAGACGTATTAATCTAATTCTCTAATACATCGGCGATTTACGAACTCTTGTGCGCCTTACTATTTTCAACCGTTACAAGTCACCAATCCTGTACGTATTCCGTCTCGCCATGCACAACCTACTTTATCGCACTGTAAATATGCTTGATTTAAGGCAGTAGGCACTGACTTGGGAATGTATTGTACCGTACAAAAAGTTGCAAAACTCCTTTCCTCAACTAATCTGTTCATAATCAGATATTGTTACTACTTAAAAGACCTGTGTTAACGGTGGATGAACAGTATTTTTTTACTTTTTTTTACCAGGCACTAGGCAGTTGCCACATACATTACTGTAAATATTGATGCAGATGAATATTGTAAAAGACAAACTACTACTTACTTGTATATAGCTGCAGATCAGTATGTAACATAAATGCAACATACTTTTGAGACTATTTGTAAATTAAACAATAATTATACCTATGTTGTATTGATTTATTCGAAAGTTTAATCTCTAAATCTTAATATACCTATAAAAATCTTAATAATATATAAATGCGAAATACCATTCATTCGCACACATTCATTACGAAATCTTAGAAACTATAAAGTCTACAAACATGAAATTTGGCAGGTAGGTTCCTTATACGACGTAGGCATCTGCTAAGAAAGGATTTTTCGAAATTCAACCCCTAAGGAAGTCAAAATGGGGTGTAGAGTTTTTTGACAAAATGTTCATATCTCACAAATCGTTAAGGTAAGAGGTATTGAATTTAACATACTAACTCTTCTTCAAAAATAAGCAAACCCATATTTGACCATTTTCTTAATTTCAACCCCTAAGGAAGTAGAACACAGGGGTGTAGGGTTTTGTGACTTAACGCCCAGGCCAAACTACTGAAGCTATAAACTTGAAATTTGGACAGTAGGTTCATTTTCTCTAAGAAGGAATTTTTCGAAATTCAATCCCTAAGGAGGATAAAAGGGAGTATTCTGTTTTTTGACAAATTGTTCATAGCTCAAGAATCTTTGTTGAGAAGTATTGAATTCAACATACGAACTCTTCATATAGATGTTCGATCGTTTTTTTTAATTAATTCTTAAGGGGATGAAAAGGGGAATTATAAAAATAGTCTTTTTTCCGGAAGTGCTCGAGTTAAAATCATGAAATATGACTTAATAGTATTCTTTGTTAAAATCGAAGAGATCGATATTCGACAAATTATCAAAATTCGTATCTTAAGGGATGAAAACGGCGGTGGAAACCTTCATGAAAGACACGCTGTATCTCTGAAATGACTCAAGTTAAAAACGTGTAACTAATCATAAATTCATAGCGCCCGAGCTAAGCCGGACGGGACCGCTAGTAGGTAATTTATAAGTAGTTGTGAGCAAAGCAAGACCAAGACCAAGACTCTTGCTGATTCAGTCTTGGTCTTAGTCTTGCTCAAATATGTCTGGTCTTGGTCTTGCTGATTCAGTGTTGGTCTTGGTCTTGCTCAAATATGTCTGGTCTTGATCTTGGTCTTGCTTATTTAGTCTTGGTCTTGTCTTGCGTATCAAGTCTTGGTCTTGCTCATTTTATCTGTCTTTTTTTAGTTTTTTACTTCTGAAGATCATCATAGTTATAAATTAAAAATAATTCACAATCTATTATTAACTAACAAAATACTTTATTTTATTAAAATGTTAAAAAATATCAAAATTACATCATTTTTAACACGCTTGTTCATTCGGTCTTGGTCTTGGTTTTGCTAGTCTAATGATAGTCTTGGTCTTGGTCCTGGTATTGCTTTTTCGAAAGACCAAGACCAAGACTTCAAGAGGTCTTGGTCTTGGTCTTGCTAGTCTAATGATAGTCTTGGTCTTGCTTTTTCGCAAGACCAAGACCAAGACCAATTTTGCTCATCACTATTTATAAGTATTTAGACATATTAAAAAAAGGTTCAAATTTTTATTAAAATCCTTAATTTAGTCATTAAATGTAATTGGACATAAAAGAGAAAGGCGAGATCACATTTAAATGAAGTTTTCTTTTAAAGGGTGTCAATTGCACCAGTTTGAGGTTTGTATTTCCCACTTTTGACAAACGGTGTGTCAGTGTAATCCAAAGACTCATTGTGTAAAGGGCGCGAAACAGGATATCTACAAATATACTTACGTGGGTAAATATTACATAATAACAATAATAAGACTTACCTAACCATATTATGTCAAAAAGTAGCCTTACATCTGTATATGAATGGCGTCTATGAATGCCGATGTATACATAAGTTGTTAAACTTCAGCAATTGACATCTACAATGGCGTGTAACTAGATTATTTCGTTTGTACAACACTATAACAATGGTATATAAATGTCTGTTGTTAAATTACGGAACTGCAAAACAGGACTTGGTAAGGTAAAAGTGCCCATACAATTGGGTTATTAAAAAACTATACATAAGAAATTTTTGCGTCCTGTTGTAAGTATATACAAGTTCATGTACGTATGCAAAGCATAATTTTAAATTGAATTAATAAACTAATTCGCAGATAGCAAATAATGGTTTTTTCTTAATGTACCTAATCAATTTTACCACGTAGAATTTGAACAATATTAGGTAAGTACCTATACCTATAATTTATATTAGAGAAAGAAAGAAGTGTAGCAAATTGTTGCTACATTCTAATATACTTTTATTTTAATTGGGAATCAAGTATTTGAATAACAGATTCATCAGGAATTAACTAAGTGTCTTCTCACGAGGGCTATAATAGTTAGATGTCAGGGACGAACAATAGACCCTCGTAGGACTGCGAGTACAATGGGAATAATTTTTTCGCCCTCTAACTTAACTAATGTAACTAATGTATAATGATTCGACTGTTTAATAGCTGTACTATGCTTTGCAGTTTATTTGAATAGTCGACTCTCGCATGTAGTGTGTTTTCAACGTGAAATTGCTATATATAAGAAGAGATCGGTTTCCACTCTCGGGCACTGTGGAGAAATCGGTAACTCACCTAGCCGGAAACTGGGGGTTTCGGGTTCGAGTCCCGACAGTGGTCATTTGATTTTTTCTTAGATATAGCTCAAAAATCATGGCAGCCTAGCTGTCTGAGATATTTATTATTTTCACCTCTAATTGTTATGTGAATAATATGGTGTGGATATAAGGGGTTTTAAATCGATTGATTTTATCATATACCAATTAACTAATCTAATCTAAAAATATTAATAAAATCAAAATTAGAAAAAATTGTTATTGTGTATACCTATATATCAATACCGAGATAAAAACCCTGCAGGCCATCCCTGGAACTTCCCGCTATTTTCAAGCGCTTTGAGTTCGAAGCACTCGATAATATACCCAAAAGTAGATTTTTGCTGATAACAACACTATTTTAATTTTTGAAAAGCTATAACTTTTGAACGCGTTGTTCGATTTTGATCTTTAAAACAGCATTCGACGCAGTTTTTTAAGCTCTAAAAATATTGTAAGAGGTACAAAATCGATTGGTTGAGAAATCTCGAAGTTATTTTGAAAAAACACTTTTTTGAAATCTGTTGACTATGTAATCTCTCGAATGGACTAACCGATTTTGATCCACATAGCGGCATTTGACGCAGTTTTCTGAGGAGAAGAGCTGATTAGATTATGAAATCAATCGGTATAATATTCTAGAAGTTACTTTAAAAAAACATCGTTTTAACAACTTTTTTTTAGTTTTTTTTTGGAATTTCTCAAAATCTATTGGGCCGAATCGGTTCAAATTTTCAGGAAATCTAGATAACGTGAAGAACTCATATTGCTTTGTAGAGTCTTTAAAAGGAATTAAGTTGGATCCGAATTATAATCTGGTGTCATTAGATGTAACCTCCCTTTTCACTAATATACCTAAAGAATTGGTCTTAAAAATTGTTAAAGAAAATTGGCTCACGTGGTCAAAGAAAATCAACATAACTTTTGATATGCTCATTGAACTTATTTGTTTTTGTTTTGACACAAGTTATTTTAGCTACAATAACAATTTCTACCTTCAACTTGACGGCAGCGCAATGGGAAACCCAGCAAGTCCAGTTTTAGCTAACATTGTGATGGATTACGTTGTTTCCAAAGTACTAAAAACCTTACCATATAAAATTCCGATACTAAAAGTTTACGTGGATGACACTTTCATTGCAGTTCCCGAAAATAAAATTGATGATTTATTACAAAGGTTCAACCAGTTTAATGAAAAGATTCAATTCACTATGGAGAAAGAAGTTGATAAATCAATTCCATTTTTGGACACCTTAGTAACACGCTCAGCTTCGGGAGAATTAAAAACGAATTGGTATATGAAACCTTCTCATTCAGGCAGACTTCTGAATTTTCGATCTAACCATCCAGTGCAGCAGAAAATTAGTGTTATAAAAAGCTTGTTACACAGGGTAACAAAATTAAGTCACCAAGACTACCATAAGGACAATTTTAAGAAAGTTGAAAATATCTTAAAAGCTAATAATTACCCTGTCAACTTTATACATCAATGCGTTAATAGGTTTATAGAGGACCAAAATCACCTAAATAACACATCGGATACTGTGGATGAAAGATCTAAGTCTACCAAGATTTATGTTAGATTTCCATTTGTGAAGAACTTGTCTTATAAGATCAACAGATTATTTTCGAACACAAATATTAAGTTGGTGTTTTATAACTTAAATAAATTGGATAGGTTATTCACAAGACTTAAAGATAAGACGCCTATCTCACATCAATCTAATATTATTTATAAAATACCTTGTGAATGTAATAAGTGTTATGTGGGACAAACTAAACAGTTATTAAAAAATAGAATTTATCAGCACAAAATGGACTGTAGAAACATAAACTTATTAAGTGATAATAAAACGGCGTTGTCATCTCATCATTTCGACACTGGGCATAAATTTCTTTTCAATGAAGTTCAAATATTAGATAAAGAGTCAAATTGGAAGAAACGCAATATCAGTGAAATGTGTTTTATTAGAAAAAACAATTCAATCAATTATAGAACAGACACTCAAAATTTAAGTAGTCAGTACAATTATATTATGAAATTATACTAATTTTTGTATTATTATTATTTGATTGTTAAAATTTATAGTCAACATAATTTGTTACCATGTTACCATGTTTTTGTCTTATGTACCCTATCTTATGTTAATTGCTATGGTTAGTAATTAATATTAATTTTCATAAATATTGTTATTTTTAATATTGTACTTGAAAAAGTCTAAATCTATAGACGAAACGTCGTACATTTAATTTAATAAATCAAATTATTTTGTCCACTATCCTGCGATTTTGCTTAATTTTATTATAATCACGATGGACACGATTTCTAATATAAATTTTCAACCGAGGGGTTTTCTTAACTACATTGGCGATAATTATGGACAACAGGTACGTAAGATAATTAAAGAATGGTTTAACTCATCAAAAAAACTAGCAAATTTTAATAATAGACGTATTTTTCTTTTACAATGCCGGTATCATGGAGTTTACCCCAAGCACATAACCAATAATCACAAAAGTATTGATTCGCTGTTATGTGAATTACACCCGTTCAAAAAAGAAGCTGAAAAACTAAGTAAGGATTTTTCAAGAAGGATATTAAACCTAGAAATTAAAATAACACTATGGAAAATTAAAAAACTGGGATCAGTAAATCATAGACTCAGTGAGTCATTAAAAGTATTAATTCCAACAGAGTTGTTTAATGAATGTCAAATTTTGAAGAACAGAAAGTACGAATTTGAATTTAAAAGAATAAAACAATTGAACATCAACAAGCTCAATAACTTATGTCAAGATAGATCACCAATACTTACGAACACTCATGAAAAATCTTGTATCTACAATTTTACCAATACTCAGTTACCAGAGGATGTGAAGAGGATCTTATGTCTGGAACCAAATTTTGGAATACCAATTACAAACAAGGAAGTTCCTTCACATGTGTTAATTAAAGATTTAGAATATGGGTTTGATTTTCTTGATATAGAAGGTGTAGAAGCATTGGCAGAAGAGAAAAATAATTTAAGATCAAGAGCCATTAATGTGATTCATAATTTTTACAAATCTAATAAGTGTGATAAAGACAACAGAAGTATCCTAAAAGACTATAAATCAACAAAAACATTTCTCAAAGACAATCAGCATTTAATTGTATCAAGAGCAGATAAAGGTAATAGCACTGTAATTATGGAAAAAGATGAGTACACTACGGTAATGAAAACAATGGTAGAAGATATTTCTACATATAAATTGCTGAAAAAAGACCCTACTACTCAATTCCAAAATAGAAGTAATGTTTTAGTATCCCAGATGAAAGAAAAAAATCTCATTGACAAAGATACTGAGAAACAATTAAAAACACATAATGCAGTTCCACCAAAACTTTATGGCTTGAGAAAAGTTCATAAACAAGGTTGTAAACTAAGACCTGTAGTGAATTGCATTGGATCTCCTTGTTATAAATTGGCGAAATGTTTACATCAATTATTAAGTCCGCTAACTATAGACTTTAAACATAACGTGAAGAACTCATATTGCTTTGTAGAGTCTTTAAAAGGAATTAAGTTGGATCCGAATTATAATCTGGTGTCATTAGATGTAACCTCCCTTTTCACTAATATACCTAAAGAATTGGTCTTAAAAATTGTTAAAGAAAATTGGCTAATAATTACCCTGTCAACTTTATACATCAATGCGTTAATAGGTTTATAGAGGACCAAAATCACCTAAATAACACATCGGATACTGTGGATGAAAGATCTAAGTCTACCAAGATTTATGTTAGATTTCCATTTGTGAAGAACTTGTCTTATAAGATCAACAGATTATTTTCGAACACAAATATTAAGTTGGTGTTTTATAACTTAAATAAATTGGATAGGTTATTCACAAGACTTAAAGATAAGACGCCTATCTCACATCAATCTAATATTATTTATAAAATACCTTGTGAATGTAATAAGTGTTATGTGGGACAAACTAAACAGTTATTAAAAAATAGAATTTATCAGCACAAAATGGACTGTAGAAACATAAACTTATTAAGTGATAATAAAACGGCGTTGTCATCTCATCATTTCGACACTGGGCATAAATTTCTTTTCAATGAAGTTCAAATATTAGATAAAGAGTCAAATTGGAAGAAACGCAATATCAGTGAAATGTGTTTTATTAGAAAAAACAATTCAATCAATTATAGAACAGACACTCAAAATTTAAGTAGTCAGTACAATTATATTATGAAATTATACTAATTTTTGTATTATTATTATTTGATTGTTAAAATTTATAGTCAACATAATTTGTTACCATGTTACCATGTTTTTGTCTTATGTACCCTATCTTATGTTAATTGCTATGGTTAGTAATTAATATTAATTTTCATAAATATTGTTATTTTTAATATTGTACTTGAAAAAGTCTAAATCTATAGACGAAACGTCGTACATTTAATTTAATAAATCAAATTATTTTGTCCACTATCCTGCGATTTTGCTTAATTTTATTATAATCACGATGGACACGATTTCTAATATAAAAGTTCAGTGGAACCCTTTCGAATGCCGCAAATCGCGATTCGATCGGTTAAGCCGTTCAAAAGTTATGAGAGGTTTACATACATACATACATACACACACACACACACACATACATACATAGATACAGACATACTGACATCATCGTAAAAATAGTCAGAATAGTTTCCTAGGTTCACAAAACGTCGAGATCTGATGAAAACTCGATTTTTAAAAATCGGGGTGAAATCAATAACTTGCCTATTTTTGAAAATTTTCAATTTTCTTAGCGGGAAGTTAAAATTAATTTAATTTCGTAAAAATTGAAACTAAGTTATAGCTACCGGTTCGGCATTGATGGCGTTGACGTCGCGATGTTATAATGCTCAAGAAAATCGCATTGATAACCATAGTTACCAAGTTTTGATACTGTTATAACGCTCGAATCACTTCTGTGAGTAATCGGCTCTCTTTTTAACTCCCGACCCAAAAAGAGTTTGGGTCGTATGTTTGTATGTCTGACTGTGTATCATATCTCTTCACTGCAATTTTGATGTGCATAAATAATTCAAAAACTTCAATATACAGGGTGAGTTCGACCACCCGTATCAGTCGTTTTTTTCGAAAACGGTTAGTCGTAGAGAGTTGTGTCAAAAATTTGTATTATAAAAGCCCTAATAAAGAATCGAATGGTGATAATTTTTTTTTCCGGGAAGGTCGGCTTCCCTATTAGTTTGCTCCAGAATGTCCAGAACTCCGTAATTATAAATGTAACGATAGGTCGAAAGTGGTATTGTTGAAAAGATCTTTAAAAAATAAGCAAGTTTTGTAGGAAAATTTTTTTTATTACTGCCACCCCTGTAAATTTCTATAAGTATAAATATAAATTATTATATGTTCAAAACTCCGGAATTTTAGAAAGCACGATAGGTTGAAAGTGGTGCTGTTGAAAAGCTCTTTAAAAAATAGGCAAGTTTTGTAGGAAAAATTATTTAATTACTGCCACCCCTGTTAAGTAACAATCGTTTGAAATTATTAAATCAAAATTTCATAATAACGATCGAAGTCGGCATTAAAAATCTAGCAACCTTAGACATTGTCACAAGTATTCAAACTGTCTTCCATTTACTCTTTAATACATACTACTGAGCTCTTCTGGTTATACCGTGAGTGTACTTTTTCAGTGTTTAATGATCGATAGATAGGTAACTAGATTTTAAATGCGGACTTTTAAAAAGTTCGTTATTATGACATTTTAATTTAGTAATTTCAAACAAATATTACTGAATAGGGGTGGTGGTAATAAAAAAAAAATCCGTACAAAACTTGCTAATTTTTTAAAGATCTTTTCAACAATACCACTTTCGACCTATCGTTACATTTATAATTCCGGAGTTCTGGACATTCTGGAGCAAACTAATAGGGAAGCCGACCTTCCCAGAAAAAAAAATTATCACCATTCGATTCTTTATTAAGGCTTTTATAATACAAATTTTTGACACAACTCTCTACGACTAACCGTTTTCGAAAAAAACGACTGATACGGGTGGTCGAACTCACCCTGTATAATGTGATATGTTATTAGTAATAATATTAATTTAAAAACGAGTAAATAAAATAAAATATAAAATTTAGAATTTTATCTTTGTATTTCCGATTTTGTTTAAGTATATACTATACCTATAGTCCATCCTGAAACAGTGTAGAATAATAAATCATATATTATAGTTTGAAGTTTTTGACAGAATTCAGAAATTCAGTGGTACTATAGAGTAGGTACCTAGTCTTTTTTAAATCATTCTCAAATCCAGTTAAAGACTTAATAACCAAAAAACTTTATTAAGTCTGTTCTGATTACATATTGTTAATATAAATTGTAATAACGTTTATTGGTTATTAAACCTGAATTTGGGAATGATTTAAAAGAAGGTTAGATACCTATAAAAAACCCATAAATCTAGGAACCCGTAAAACGTAAGTTTTCTGTATTCTTCTGTAGCATTCATTTACTTGATCCAACTTTACCTTATTGCATAATATAATATTATTGTGTCAATGCGCAAAAGACAAACATATTGTAAGGAAAAGAACTGATCTTTTGATGTCTTGTTAACAATCTATTGACAGCGACTGCATCACCTAATATATATAAAACAAGAAAAGAAAATTACAGACAGGGGTCCCGTTACAACTTTGTGTATTTTAGTATTGATTACATATTGTTATGGGATTACGAAGCTTTGAGGATGCAAGAGTTACTATAGTTTATTTTTTCTTATTTGTATAATATATCACTAAATTACTTATGCATAATTAGATATAAGTATTTTAATGCAATAAGCTAAACGTTTTGTTTATAGGTTAACTTTAATGTTCTGAGGTCAAAAAGTTCTAAGTGTAACAAAAAATAATGGCCTCTCTCACTTAAGTAGTGGTAAAACTGACTTGAGTAGTTCCGGAACTATAATTCCAAGAATTATGTTTTCTGTCTGAGAGCATGTCCGCATTTAGATCCGATTTCATCACTAGATCTAACTGTCGCCAACGGTTATTTCAATAAAAAAGTTATAGGGAAAAGAAAGGGTTGAAATATTCTCTATTGCAATTAGAACTAAAGAAAGATTAGGAAAGATTTCAATCCTTTCTTTCCTTCAACGCTATAAGGTGCCAGTGGAACTAGATTATAGTTTCGTAGACATGTTCCGCAAATTATTTCCACTCAAAAAAAGGAAACATTCCATGTCCATTCCATCTTTGGAACTGTCTTGCGCAAGCCTATTGACAGATGAAATTTTTCGACGTCTCTACCGATGGTTACGGAATTACTACGATGGCAGCCATTGTCGCTTATAATACAATCACGGTAAGAGGCTTTTTTTTTCAAACAGGACCAATATTATGTTGTTATCTAAATGGTTTATGGTTCTCTGAACAGTCTACACTCTACAGTGTTGAAAAATCAATTTTATCTGGAAAATTAATTGTAGCAGAAAACATATTTCAAACAGAAGTCGACACGGATGATATTCTTCACGCGGCAGGGTGCCCCATTGGGGGCGCGGACTCGTCAGGCGTGACTCTCTTCTCCTCTGTGCGCCCCATAAATGCTCTCATTCCGTTGACTTATTGTGTATTTGTACAGCAGTTATCGGGGGTCTGACAACCCACTGTAATAATTTAATGTACAATTATTGTTAAGGGACGGGCGTTATGATATGAATTATTACATAAAAGTCACATTCCCTGTACTAAGTCTTTTGAGTTCATATAAAATATTTTTTTTTATATAGGAACATTTCCGATGATCACAAATACCTACTTACTTAGGTATATACTTTATTAAGAAAAATAATATAAAAAGTGAGCCGATGGGTGGAAAAAGGGCTTAAGTGAAAAATGGCTGTTTTGAGATATTTCAGTTTAAAAATTTGAAAGTTGATAATTAGGCATCTGTAAGTATTTTTTTGAAATTTATTATTTTAAAATTTTTTATATATGTTGTAGTTACTTTACATTCACTTGAAATCATGTTTCGACTTTTTAGTTTTGTTTTTTTACAATAAAGGTGCAGAGAGTACGCCCATGCCCTTCTTGAATATAATGTAAATAGTGAGAAAATAAAGGCCAAAATAAGTCCCCAAAAATCAGAATGTAAACTTTTTTGTACAAGTCTATCAAAATTCAAATGGCAATTTTTTAAACAACGCTTCTGGATAAATTTGAAATTTTTTGCTTTTATTTTTTTTATTTTTATAAGTTCCCCATATTTTTTCAATTTTTAAGAATTTCTTTCTTCCATTTATGCACATTTTTTCTTTTTAATCCTTTCACTTCTTCATCACTATCATCTTTCATTTCTTCATCACTATTATCTTTCATTTTCTTTATCATTATCAGATTTCACTTCTTCATCGTTACTATTAGATGACGAACTATCATTTTAACTTATAAATAATTATTTATTATTATTAATTTTATCTAACAAATACAACTTTAGTGGATTTTATTCTATGCACTACGCAGTAACACTAAGGTTCTGTGTACTGAAACGGGACTTACCCTTTCGATATGATTATAGCGGTATATAAAATATAGCTGCCCAGTCCGGATTCGCCCAAGTACAAATCGGATTGAATAAGCCCATTTATCTAACAATTCTGCCGAATCAAAGAATATACGTTGGTGAAAGTTTCATGTGAATTAGTCCAGTAGTTTTGGAGATAGTGTCTATATACAAACATACAACTTATGTAGGTAACTTTTTATATACCTAAGACTTGTATTATAGCAATAATTTATAAATATTATTATAACAGTGGGAAGAGACTAGTACTTGTCATCCAGGCACCATAGGTAGAAAAATTAATATAGGTAAATTCTCTCCCAGTCATAGGTAAGTTGTCTCCCATAACCCATATCAATATACATATCTTTAAAAATTAAGAAGTTGCCTATAACTCATTCAAGAACGGCTGGGCCGCTTTTGATGCAACTTAAGATAAACTAGGTACAGTTTGAACTTTGTTGGCGTAAACCTTTCCCATCCTGCAATTTCACAAAATTTAAAACAGCAGAGTGATTCAATATGTTTTCAATATTTTCTTTATGTTAAGGTGCCGATTTTTGGCCCAACGATCTCACAAAATATGACTCCAGAGTTTGAACATTTAGAAATAAATCAAAGATAGGAAATATGGTTAAAATGTTAAATACTTATTTATAATACTTATATGGATTTATTGCAATTAGTCGATTCAGTAACAGTTGATTATAATGGAGATGAATTAATGTAAACATTACCTACGTAAATTTATATGTATTTTGAAGAAATATTTCTTTTATCGGAAAGCTTTAAAAAAAATTTCTATCTTTTACGAAGTTACGGTATATAAATAAGCCAGTCTACAGAACAATAATATACTAATGTACTTACTGCATTACATTTCAAATTATAATATATTTATTAATACAAATTAATCAGAAGTTAGGAGTTAATGTAATATTTTCATATCGTAATAAGGTTTTCAATTTTCAATTTATTATTAAAAAATAACAAATTGAAAATACGAATTGGTGCTACGCTCAAAGAACCCTAGCTGGTGGTGGCCTTGAGAAAAAGATATCCTAAGAGCGCTTTTCTGTGGAATAAACGATGTCTGCAGAAAAGCGCATGACATCGGTCATTAATTTTTGTCACCAAAATAATAATTATTTGGTTATGTAGTTTCCCAGCGGGCTAAACAGTGCACTGTGAACTGAAAAACTGGAAGTCGAGAGACTAGAGACAACGGGAGCACAATGGAAGCTTGTTAGCGTCCCATTGTCGGCTTTTTTATTGCATCAAATCCGATGACTCAGTTTTGTTATTGCCTAGCAGTGATATTTCAATTGAATCCGTTTTTGTGGAAATTTATTGTTATTTGGATAACTATACAGACTGTTCCGAAATACAGTTTTTTTTCACGAAAGTATCATTTAAATGATTCTTCGCTTGGCACTAGCAGGTAGAATATGTTTAAATTATATGATACTAGCGGTCCCGCCCGGCTTCGCCCGGGTGCTAAGAATTTATGATTTAAATTATCTCCCCTGCGAGAAATTATCCCCCTGCGAAGCGAAGCCGGGCTGGTGGTGTTTATAATAGATATATTAGTTATAGGATCCGCTAATACGCTAAAATGCAAAACAATTACAGAGTTATATAGGTTTTGTTACTATTCCACTGGAATTATCTCCCTCCGCGAGAATTATTAAAATATTATTAAATAATATAATAATTATTAAAATATTAAAACCTATATATCATTCAGGGATAGTGTATAGCTTTCTAATATGAAAGAATTTTTAGAATCGGTTCAGTAGTTCCAAAGATTACCCCCTACATACAAACAAACAAACAAATTTTACCTCTTTATAATAATATATTAGTAGACGTACCTATAGAATTATAGATAAACAACACAAATATTTGGATAGTACTTCTACAACTATAAATTAGTGTATGGCAGAACCATAGAGGTTGGTCCAAAATTTCTCGAAGTTTTATACTCTCCTGCACAGTTTGGCGCCTTTTTTGGAAATGTTGCGTACAATAACTTTCGAAAGAGTTAGGTAATTGATTTTTACGAAATTTGGTATGCACTTTGCGCACAAATCCTATATTAAAAATGGACTCAATCGGACTATTTTAAGGATTGTTTTTATATAGGGGTTAAAAATGTTTTTAGCCCAAAAATACCGAATAAATTCTCAATTCTTTCAAAATTTAAATTTACCCTTTATATATGTATAGAGATTAAATTAATGTGCCGCTAAAATTTTAAAAAGATTGACGCGATAGCACCGGACTTACAAATTTTATGAAAACACTATAGTTTGCAGATACTGAATTTGTCAAATTTTGAAATGTAGGAAAATTTAATTATTTTAAGGGTTGTATTAAGGGTTTACCTTTTTTAGTTTATCAAAAAACAAACATATAAACTTCATTTTATAAAGCTACAATGCATAATATATTATAGTATTAGCAAATACACTATTTTGTCAGCAGTGTTTGACTCTGCGACCCGAGTTTTTTTAGAATTTTATGTTACATCCCGAAAACTGATTCACCCTTTTATTTCCAAAATTAGTAAGAATAGGTACAGCTAAAATTTCGAAGTAAACTATACTTAGTGGTGTTAGAGTTATACCTACGTATAAATATAAATTATTATACTTTAAAGGAAGACTATATATTATGATGTATAGCTATTGTTTGCGAAATTCAAAGGCAAATAATATGTCTGATGGTACGGAACCCTCGGCGCGCGAATATTTTTAAAACTAGCCGTATATACCTACTTATAAAATACGCTGAGCTCAATGGATACACGCGCATTTTTGTATTTTTAACCGACTTCAAAAAAAGGAGGTGGTTCTCAAGTCGGTTGTATTTTTTTTTTTATGTTTGTTACCTCATAGCTCAGTCATTTATAAACCGATTTTGAAAATTTTTTTTGAAAGGATATACTTTCAGATTGGTCCCATAGAAATTTCATCAAAATCGGTTCAATAGTTCGGCTGATTTTAATAAAAGTGAGTAACGGCGTGTGATTCTTTAAGGTAAATGTCACTTTTTGACATATCAGACAGCGTGGAAAGTCGGTTTAATAAAAGTGAGTAATGGCGTGTGATTCTTTTAAGGTAAATGTCACATTTTGACACTAAAAAGTAAAAAATAAAAAACTTTTTAACAAAGAAAAAACATCCTTCAAAAAACCACTAAAAAGAGGAAAATAATGAAATTTTGAGGTCTGTGCCAATTTAATAAAATATAAAGTTGGTTAAAAAGAAGATATTAATCACTATACTATACTTTTTAACCGACTTCATATTTTATTAAATTGGCACAAACCTCAAAATTTTATTATTTTCCTCTTTTTAGTGGTTTTTTGAAGGAGGTTTTTTTTTGTTAAAAAGTTTTTTTAGTTCAGAAGAAGCGGGTGTTATTTTTTTCAAAAAGACCCAGGTAGTGGTCGGTAACCGATGCCTTTATCCTATTATAGACTATATTATATTTCTGCATATCTCTACAGATATAACTATAAGATAGCTAATTCCAGAATCGTTAGCTGCTACTGCAACAAAGTGTCGGGAATATTATCCCACGCTCAATATATAAGCTGGCTATACATTTATACCGTGTGTATAATGTTACATTTAACGGTTTTGTATTTTCGATAAATTTTTGATTAAAATTTGCACAAACAGCAAGTTCCTGTAGATATCTCAACACTAGAGAAGTACTTAGGTATTAAAATTGGAAGACGACAAGGCGTGGCTTCGTCTACATAAAAACGGAATATCATCAATACCAATTTTTCTAATCTACCAGAGATGTACCAACAAAATCGCTGAAGGTATATACATATACCTATTATAGAACCTCCTCCTTTATTGAAGTCGGTTAAAAATTTGAAATGATTCCCTATTTCAAATACATAATTATATGTAAAATTGTTTCGAAAAATGCTTATGAAATCTATACTAATATTATAAAGCTGAAGAGTTTGTATGTTTGTTTGCTTGTTTGTTTGGCTGAACGCGCTAATCTCAGGAACTACTGGTTCGAATTGAAAAATTATTTTTGTGTAGGATAGTCAATTTATTGAGGAAGGCCGTCTATATAATTTCACGCTACGACCAATAGGAGCGGAGCATCAATGAAAAATGTTGCAAAAACGGGAAAAATTATTCCATTTGAGAGCTTCCGTTGCGTGCGCTGCGTAAACGGTTAAAGTTACGCAAAAATCATGTATGACGGAATTGTTCCCGGAAGGTTTATATACTTATATAGCGAACGAGCGAAGCGAGTGAGTAATGTAATTCCTAAACCACGCAACGGATTATGATGCGGTGTTCACCATCAGTTAGATAATTTTTCACGGAAGGTTTATATATATAGCGAACGAGCGAAGCGAGTGAGTAATGTAATTATAATATTCAAGCGAACGAGTGAAGCGAGTGAGTAGTGTATTGCACCCGGGCGAAACCGGACGGGGCCGCTAGTATTATATAAAATGCAAAATTATAGGTATTTTCAAATAATTTTTTTAAAATAAAACGATTTTTATTGAATGTTTCTATTGTTTTATTGTAAAGCTAAACTTAAGAGTTAATATAGGGGAAAGTTGGGTAATCTGAACCACTTGCGTACAAAATGCATCTTTAAAATTCCAAGATACCACATTACTATTATGATATTGAAATGAAAGAATAGTTCATTGTCTGTTACTTTAGTGAATACTTTATAGATCTTTTAATTAAAAATGATTTACCAATCAGCAAAATTTCAGATTCGAGCTTTGTTCCAATTTAGCCAGTCAGTATGATAAATGGACCACATTAAGGTTGCTAAATTAAAAAAATTCGAATCTTGGTCTTATTCAGCAATGTAATTTGTATTTAGTATTTTCAAAATAATCAGACTGATAGACAGACAGACGGACGGACAACAAAGTGATCATATGAGGGTTCCGTTTTTTTTAAACTATATGCTTCTTAATGCACGTTTGGGACGGGGACCTAACACACAAATAAAACGTCACGAAAAACTGAAACGTCACGAACGATGCAACGCACCTCATTGGTTGGGCAACGCGTATTGTTGCCAGGCAAATAATGTATAAATTGTAATATTTATAATAAGGAAATAAAAAATATACTTATAAAATCCGTAAAAAGTTTAGCTTCTGTCGGGTGTTCTACGACACCTCATGACTTTTTTTTCATTCTGGGATATGGGACCTAAAAAATATAGGTTTAAAATCTATAATGATAAAAAATAAAAGTAGATATTTTGCATTTTAAATAGCTTTATTTCAAATAAATCACTGCAAATCAATTCAAAATATGTACCTATTTTTATTAGAAATCGAGCATAAAATGTTCCCACTTTTTATAACAGTGAAGTCAATGATTGGTCAAGACAGAACATCTATAGATTACTTAAATTATAAATAAGATTATTTAATAAGCCCTGTTCTGTTGGGTATATAGTTTTTATTGATAAATTTAATATAGCAGATCCTGTCTACTATATAATAAGTACCATACATTTTCTACTTTCGATTCCAAAAAAGACGGTTGATTAGTGTACAGAACAGACATATTTTGTACTTATATATTATATCTACCGTGTGTGGCTTAGAAAAGGTAACTTATAGGAGAAATAACATTGCAGAACACATTTACAATTTTGTAGTAAGCTATGGGCCATAAGACCTAATGTAAATTTATTATGTATAGTGTCTGGATGCTTTGATTTTTTTTATTAATGACGTTCCGAGTTACTCTTAACAGTCAACCGTTGCTATAGTCCAGTCACGAGAGGAAGTCCACCTTGCGTTTTGTGCAGCAAATGATTTTATTTTTTTGTGTCCTCAAGCATATTTAGGAGATGTCAAATCCAAGTTTGCGACCTCTAAAACAGGGCGGGGGAGTTTTGGTGGGTTAAAAACCACGATTGTTTTGAACTTTTTTCGGTTTCTTGCTTATAACATGGAAACGGCTGGTCCTATCGAAAAAATGGTCCCATTCAAAATTAAAGGGCACAAAATTTACTTCAAAATACACTAGTCAAATATGTTTACGTTCTCATTTTTACCGGCTCTACAGAACTTAAAAAATAACCCAAATTTACCAAAATGAAAAAAAAGCATTTTTTCAAGCTTTTAACTATTGAAAAACTCAAATAGCCTATAACCTTCCTTAATAAACGGGCTATCTAACAAAAAAAATTTCAAATCGGATTGGTTATAGTTACTGAGATTAGCGCGTTCAAACAAAAAACTCTTTTTTTGTTTGAACGCGCTAATCTCAGGAGCTACAAGTCCGATAAAAAAAATTTTTTTTGTTAGATAGCTCGTTAGGACCAGCCGTTTTTATGTTATAAGCAAAAAACCGAAAAAGTGCAAAAAAATCGTGGTTTTTAGCCCACCAAAACTCCTCCGCCCTGTTTTAGAGGTCGCAAACTTGGATTTGAAATCTCCTAAACATGCTTGAGGACACAAAAAAATAAAATCATTTGCTGCACAAAACGCAAGGTGGACCTACCTTTTTAAGCTCTCGTGACTGGACTATATGAAAAATTGTTTAAAAAATTCACAGTACTATTTTTCTATGTACCTAATAGTGATGTAAAAATACGGTATTAAACTTTTTTGTGTATTAAACCCATGGTTTAATACCGTATTTTTTCAGTATAAAACGGTTTTTTTACTTTTTCACACTACGGTTACTGTGCATTTTTCAGTATTGCCAACTGTTCCTGTTCTCATTTTGGTATTAAAACGTTTTAAACGGTATTAAACCGTTTTATAAGATGTTAAACGTTTTATACGTGCTGTATAAAATAGTAAAATTAGGCAGTATTCAATATTCATATCTATAGTATAAAACTGAGGTATATTATTTTTTTACATACCGTATTATACAAACGTTTTATACCAGAGTATTATACGCATTTATATCACTATAGTATACCTAATAAATTTACATAATATTAGGTCTTATGGCACATATAGCTTACTTCAAAATTGTAAATGTTCTCAATGTTATTTTCCGTGTGTTACCTTTCTTAAGCCACGCATCCTGTATATACTATACAGTATAGGTATAGCCTAGGCCCTATACAATTTCAGTTTTTTTTTTTAATTTTGGTCTATGTTCAGGAGTGGTCTGTTTATATGTGTTACTTAAATCTAAATTGAAGCTTTTTATAAACTGTCATTACTTTTTGATGGAAAGTTATCACAATTTTGAGATGATGGGTTTCATCATTCATAAGAAATTATGACATATTATATTGCATAAAAATTCTAAGATGAGCAGAACACAGAAGGACTTTGTAGTTTGAATTAGGTAAGTACCTATACCTATGATTACCTATAGGAAATAACTGTTAGCTAATAATAGGAAATAAAATTAGTTAACGAACTGTCAACAATTATTTATACTATTTTTTTTTATACCTAATTTATGTTTTAGCTTCGTGGTTGTAAATCTTCAAATAGAGGTACAGATACTATAAAATGTACTAGGTGATAATAACTAATACCTATATAATAAATTAATAAATAATAACTAATAAAATAATAAATGTTCGACTGTTGTGTCGTCAAGCTGTCAACTTTACGTCAGATGACTGGATAAGTCTTTAATATCATCAGGACCTGTCACTCGAATCAGATTACACTGAAAAATAATTAAGATACATATCTGATGTTTCAACCATTTATTTGTATGTTAACATGACAATAATAATCTGTCATTTGTTTCCATAATATGTCATTTGTTTCGTTTGTCTATGGGCGGAATCAAACAAACGCGCGACATGCAGTTGTTTATCATTAAATCATTATTTATATCCCATTTATAAAAAAATAACAAAACACAATCAAACTAAGTATCTTCCATATGGCTTCCAATCGGAAAATAGGTGTTGAATTTAGACCACGCCTCAGAGTAAATGCAGACCAATAATATGGCCGGATTATTACGTAGGGGAATTTCACGTCGCCACATATTATAATGTAGTTGTCCGGCTCCCTTTTCGTTTTGTTAGTCAGTTGTTTGGCCGGTTTGCGTGAGTGTGCTCGCGTCGTGTTTTGTCAGTTGCTTTTTTTCTATTTCATATTTTTGTAGTGAAACTGTTTCTGTGATACGGTGTTTTGTTTCTAAGACTGCTTTATAATTGTATATTTATTCGAGATAAGGTTTATTTTACCCTATACCTGCTTTTAGGAATGACATATTTATTCGGCTTGTGAAATTACATCGGTGAAATAAACTTCGATTGTGACAGTGGTTTTAATCTAAGTGTCGCTAAACAATATTATAATTTCTTGCTTCATTAGTGCTTTTTTATTCGAGTAATATAGTTATAAGTGCTCTAGTCAATCTGTGAATGCCGATAACTAGTAAGTATTCGAACCGGCTTTGTCCGGGTTTATAATTATCTGTTAAATATTATAGACAAATAAGCTATGTCGCGGACTTTTTTTGCAGAATATAGTATTATGCTTAGCGAATCTTCCATAATTGCATTGATTGATTATAACAAACATATAGACTAAAACCTGACCAAATGACATAACCTATAAATTATTGAATAATGTATGTAAATCGGATCAGTGGCTGTCGAGCTATAAGCGCACTAACGGACAGACAGGCATACGTTACGTTTTAAAAGTTATAATATTTGAATGAAACTAATAAAGATATTTCGCAGAAAAAGTATAAATAAATAGCAATGTATCTCTCTCAGATTTTTATAACAATTATTGCTTTCAAATATTAGTAGGTTTTAAGAAATACTTATTCTTTAATTTTCTAGGTTAGGGCACTAATCTTTGAAAAATTAACTTGAAATTACCAAAATTCTCAATCAGATAGTGCAATTTTTTGTGGTTATAGGTTGCATCGCGGCTTAAAGTAGGTAGTACTATAGGTAAATCAATTTTTTTATCTTTTTGGCATTTTTCGTGTTTCTTAAGTGTTCATAAATAGATCCGGAGAAAGATTTAATAATTTTGAACAGGTGTGTCAGGGTTTTGGAAAAATAAAATCTGTAGTTCATTTAAAACTAAGATAAGAAACATTAAAAATGTCGTTAATACCTACAACGGTGGATTTATTTCAAATGCGGAATTATTTTATTGTCGTTGAAAATACGTAATATTAAGAATTTTAGTGTACCTATTTATATTAGGTTAGAATATAGGAACTAAGAATTAAGTACAGTAGGCACCCCGTGTCCGCGGAGGTTTGGTTCCACCGTCTTTCACGGATAGTAGTAAACCGCTGGTGAGTCCAAGATTTTTGCACATAATATAAGTATATAAGCAAAATTGAAACGGGTAAAATCAAAGACGGAACTGCTCTGTTATATACCTAAACTAGCCGTTACCCGTGGCTTCGCCCACGTATTTTACGATTACAATTTATTATCCCCCCCGCGAAAAATTCTCCTCCTGCGAAGCGAAGCCGGGTTGGTCGTGTTTATTCGCTCGAATTTTATAATACATAACTCATTCGCTTCGCTCGTTCGCTCGGATTTTATTAATACATTAGACACTTGCTTCGCTCGTTCGCTCGAATTTTATTAATACATGACACACTCGCTTCGCTCGTTCGTTTGAATATTAATAATACAATACTTACTCGCTTCGCTCGTTCGCTCGGATTTTATTAATACATTAGACACTTGCTTCGCTCGTTCGCTCGAATTTTATTAATACATGACACACTCGCTTCGCTCGTTCGTTTGAATATTAATAATACAATACTTACTCGCTTCGCTCGTTCGCTCGAATTTTATTAATACATTACTCACTCGCTTCGCTCGTTCGCTCGAATATTAATAATACATTACATTTGTTATCCCCCGGCGAGAATCTCCCCCCTAAATTTGTTATCCCCCCGCGTGAATCTTCCCCCTAATTTGTTATCCCCCCGCGAGAATCTGCCCCCCTGCGTAGCCTTCTATTAGTGAAAGAATTTTTAAAATCGGTTTAGTAGTTCTAAAGATAAAACAAAAACAAATCTATCCCACGGGAACCGTACATTTTTCCGGGATAAAAAGTAGCCTATAACATTATCTGACCCCTAAACTACCACTATGCAAAAAATCATGTCGATCCCTTGCTCTGTGAAAAACAAAAACAAAACTATCCCACGGGAACCGTACATTTTTCCGGGATAAAAAGTAGCCTATAACATTCTCTGACCCCTAAACTACCACTATGCAAAAAATCATGTCGATCCCTTGCTTTGTGAAAAACAAAAACAAAACTATCCCACGGGAACCGTACATTGTTCCGGGATAAAAAGTAGCCTATGTGCTATTCCAGACTATAATCTATCTCTGTGCCAAATTTCATCCAGATCCGTTCAAAAATGACGAATTTCCATACAAACGTTCATCCCCTATTTAACCCCCTCGGGGGTTGAATTTCGAAAAATCCTTTCTTATTGCTCACCTACGTAATATAAGGAACTCCTGTGCAAAATGTCATGCTTCTAACTTCAAAAATGACGAACTTCCATTCCAACTTTCATCCCCTTTTTATCCCCCTTAGGGGATGAATTTTCAAAAAAAAATTTCTTAGTGCACACCTACGTTATATAAGAAACTTCTGTGCAAAATTTCATGTTTCTAACTTCAAAAATGACGAATTTCCATACAAACTTTCATCCCCTATTTAGCCCCCCTAGGGGATAAATTTTCAAAAATCCTTTCTTATTGCTCACCTACGTAATATAAGGAACTCCTATGCAAAATGTCATGCTTATAACTTCAAAAATGACGAACTTCCATGCAAACTTTCATCCCCTTTTTAGCCCCCTTAGGGGATGAATTTTCAAAAGAAAATTTCTTAGTGCTCACCTACGTTATATAAGAAACTTTTGTGCAAAATTTCATGCTTCTAACTTCAAAAATGACGAATTTCCATACAAACTTTCATCCCCTATTTAACCCCCTTAGGGGTTGAATTTCAAAAAATCCTTTCTTAGTGGGTGCCTACGTCACAAAAGGAACCTACTGTCCAAATTTCAAGTTTATATCTTCAGCGGTTTGACCTGGGCGTTGTCTGTCAGTCAATCAGTCAGTCAGTCAGTCAGTAACGGAACTGTTTTATATATATAGATTATTTTAATATAAAATTATCATGAAACAATTTTTACGTCAATTACATAGGCAAATGAAAAACCTACATAATAATTATGCAGTACGTTACTATAACGTATAGTGAAAAAATATGCTAATGACAATGTATTTCAGTTAATAAAATCTTTACATTTTAATTCTTATTGGGAGGTACCTACGCATCTATACTCGTATATATGAGATCAAAACACCTCGTCGTGTTCAGGTATACATTTTTATTCATCTTCCGAGTCAACTGTTTGCTTGATTTTTCCGAACCGCGGATACGGGGGACCTACTATAGGCAATTTGTAATTTTAGCTTCTACTTTCTAGGACCCGCAACCTCCACCATTATTTTGTAACTTTTGTGTTTAGATTTTTAGAGTCTATAGGCTCTCGAATATAGATTATATCTACAAGTATATTGATGTAATTATTGTTAACAATGAAATTCAGTTCTTTATTCATGAGATCTTGTTTTGTTCATTTATAATATTTCAAGGAAAGCAGGCTTTTGTTTTAATAGGGACTTAACTAAAAAAGTATTGTATAGATATTTCATTGTTTACTATATTTATGCTGGGTTTCTGCTACGACTTTAACCTTTGAATCTACATTTATTTTCAGCTAAATAGTCTAAATAGAGATCTCCCAAAAAAACAAACAAATTACATTCTTTTAAATTTAGATTTAAGGTTAAAAATCGTACTAGAATCCCAGCATTATTGCCGGTTCATCGTGAAAATTTAACAAACTTTAAAGTATGTAGGTAATATTAGTTAAGTTCCACAATTTAAGATATAGGAGTCATGCACTTATTCTTCATTATTTATATAGGTATAAAAGGCACAGTTTTTATGCATCATGGGAACGTGTATGCGGACCGCACGTATATGCTTACCTATACATTGTTTCATTGCTTCTCCGCTCTATTAATCTAATTGTTACGAACTATGACTCACTATCTTGAATTTTCAAAATTGACTATTTTGAGACACGTTTTCCCACCATCAGCACCGTCACTTCCACCATCTGTTTTTATTTATTATTTTTTGACACAATATATATTGGCGTAATGAAGTATAAGTACTTATTAACGATCTGTGACATTATGGTAAATGAGCGCAGCGAGTTTAATTGTCCCACGAGTCAAAATATCATTGCCCTCTAGATATACTTATACACTGTATTTTTTTACCTACGCCGTATAGTACGGCAGGTAGGTGAAAAAAATTGTATGAATTGCGCGATTAATGATAGAAGCATGCTACTTGGGGCACATATACTACATATATATGAAGGATTTAATCTTGGCTATGAGGCCATCTCAGATTTCTCCTGTTACAAATGGCGGGGGGTAAAAACCATCCCATAGATGTTTCTGCACAAATATCAAAAACTGTTACATATACAGGGTCTTCAAAGTTAAGTCGGCACTATTGCTAACTTCGTTATTTTTGGATCTACAAAGTCGGTTAAATTAGCAAACTAGAAGTATTTTTTCCGGTGAATGAAACGATGAAAACAGAAAAAACAATTGAATATCGCGTTTTCGGGTTTTATCAAAAATTTCTATTTTTTTAAATGATACACCCGGTATACAATATTCACAATCGATAGACAGTTGAATTCTGAACAAAAAGTGTCCCATAGTCTTCTATCCTTATGTCAAAAATGACTAAGTTAATAATGATTTTTCAAATTCAAATTAAAGGTAGCTGTGTTAGTGGCAGCTTTGGCTCACCATAAAATAGAAAGTGACAAGAATATCCATGAGGTGAAAAATATCGTTTATTTCAAATTATTCTATAACTTGGAAGAAAACAAAATTCAAATAAGATTACTCAAAAACATCACTCTCTTGGTCCAAGCATTTTGTAGCCCGCTTGCAACACTCCTAGTGACTCTGACAATCATAACTCGAAAACGCGATGCTCAATTGTTTTTCTGTTTTCATCGTTTTATTCAGCGGAAAAAATACTTCTAGTCTGCTAATTTAACCGATTTTGTAGATCCAAAAATAACGAAGTTAGCAATAGTGCCGACTTAACTTTGAAGACCCTGTATACAAAAAAAAGCTTCAAACAAAAATTGTTCCATAGTTGGATCTATAAAAAATTGATTCTTGCATATTTTCGTCTAGGTGGACAGGTATGGCCAAAAAAAGAGCCCGAAAATCGGGTACTTTTAACGCCTTGGAAGCCTGCAATGGCTAAAACGTAATGTAGTTTTCAAGTTTCAACTACTTTATTCGTTATGTTATTTATCGAATTTTAAATTGAAAATGCATATGTTCATAAAGAAAAGAACGCCCTAAATCCTGCTTTTTGTCCCATATCGATATTTTTCAAAATTGAGAAGTTACAGGCAGTCAAAGTTGAAATCATCACAGCGTTTTACGTGCCCTAAACGATGCTTTTTGTTCTATCCCACCCAGTTTTTTTGCCATTTTTTTCTGGAATATCACAAAATAGTCAAGCAATTTTTCCTCTCGTAACAAATACAAATAACTCAGTTAGTTGTGGTGATTATCACCGGGTACGCTATTTAAAACCATTATTTTTTAAGTTCTGTACAAAACTTTTATAACAAATAAGACAATAAAGAATATTTTTATCTTGTCTTATCTTAGTAGAATGAAAATAGTAATATAAATTTGCTTCCGTACAAGATGAAAACTCTTTATTGGATTAAAGAGAAATTGACAACATGTTTTGAGAGCTTAAGCTCTCATCATCAGGTCAAGTTAAAACAATATTTTACAAAAATTGAAAATTGATTACAATTGTGTTCTGTGTTACATTAAGCATATTGAGGAATTATCTATTGTGATAGTAAATTTTGTAATAACAACAACAAATATAAGCCTTCTATGTTGTGAAATAAAGAATTGACATAAACGAAGCATTCTATTGAATTGAAATTACACATTGAAAATTAAAGTATTGTGATTGAACAAACATATTAATTATGTATGAAAAAATTGTATCAGACATTTTATCTTATCTTGTTCTATCCCGATAACTTCGAACATTTTTTAATTATAAGCATTTAAGTCCAAGCGAATTAAAGAAAAAATTGCCAAATAGAAGAAAAAAACTGCAGATTTTTAAATGAGATTCAATGCTTATAACTGGAACATTTTTTAAGTTATCGAGATAGGACAAAAAGCATCGTTTAGGGCATTAAATTTTCTATGGATTCTTAAGACGGTTTTTTTTATTCGCTATGGAAGGTACTCGTAACGCGTGTTAAAAAAACACGTAAAACGCTGTGATGATTTCAACTTTGACTGCCTGTAACTTCTCAATTTTTAAAGATATTGATATGTGACAAAAAGCAGGATTTAGGGCGTTATTTTCTTTATGAACATATGCATTTTCATTTTAAAATTCGATAAATAACATAACGAATAAAGTAGTTGAAACTTGAAAACTACATTACGTTTTAACCATTGCAGGTTTCCAAGGCGATAGAAGTACCCGATTTTCGGGCCCTTTTTCTGGCCATACCTATCCACCTAGACGAAAATATGTAAGAATCTAATTTTTATAGATCCAACTATGGAACAATTTTTGTTTGAAACTTTTTTTTGTATATCTAATAGTTTTTGAAATATGTGAAGAAACATCTATGGGGGTCTTTTACCCCCCGCCATTCTGAGATAGCCTCATAGCCAAAATTAAATCTTCATATATGTAGTTTATGTGCCCCAAGTTGCATGCTTCTATCATTAATCGCGCAGTTCATACACCTATCTGCCGTACTATAGTATAAAATAGCGGTTTTTGCGCGTCTTCATTTCCGCAGTATATTTTCAGTATTTTTGACATTTCACTTGTGTAGCAAACTTGACTTCTTATAGTAGGCTACTGTACAGTATACAATGTACCTACATTGTATTATAAGTATAGCCTGCTAAGCGGTGACACACATCGACCGCTCATGGCCGCGTGGGTGATCTGTCACTTGTAATATGTACAAGATTGAAGGTTCGCTCCCAGTTGGAGTAATATGAAATATTAAAATTATTAATTTTTTCTTTATTAATTAAGTATTAAAAATAATAAATTGAAAACATTATATTATTATTGAATTTTACTTTACCGCCCGCTTCAATCGATTTAATTTTCCTCAACATTGGTATACGTTTCGGAATACTATAATTTCATCGTCAGGAGCATATATAATTATACTAGAATTTTTCCAAGTGTTTGTGTTATTTATATATCATTTAAACATGTTCTAGAAAGTACCAAAAATTTTTTGTTAATTTTTAAGAGCTCTTGAATATGATTTATGTCGAAACGTCGATCGATCAATAATGCTCGTTTGCAAAAAAAGATCGCTATTCTTTATACCTTGTATTCCGTTTTATACTTAAGTTATAACTTCAAACAAGATGTTTTGAGATAATTAAAAAAAAAATAACAAATTAGTTCAGCCATTTTCTGCACGTCTGATACAAAATAATGTGACACATACTTATGTACCTATATATAGGAATATATAGGTAGACTTATAATATTATATAGACGGAGATTTTTGGAGCGTTTTTTTGCTCTTGAAATTCCATTATTTTATATTATGTTACTATTCTCGTATTTGCATTTAAAAAGAAGTATATTATGACTAAGATAATAATTAATTGAATAAATTATAATTATACGGCGATTAAGAATACCGATTTAATATTCCTATTATTAGGCGCGATCTTAGCGAAGCTAGAAGCGCCTATATACACTCGCTTTGTCTGTGAATCTGTGAATCTGTAACGGATTTTTTGTGTCACGCGTACAGCCCAAACGGATGAACCAATTTTCAAAAACTTTTTTTTGTTCGATTCCTCTCGGGGTCTATTTGATCCTAACGTCGCCCGATTTTTGAATTTTGGCCCCAGAGGGGAGCAAATTAGAAAAAACGGTGTTTTTTGCTTATAGTTTGCTCAATTTAAGTCAGATCGATTCGAAACCTGTCTTAAACAAAAGAGCAGAAAATTTTAGAGAGATTTCATGTATAATATTGTGTCAAAACAGTTTTTTTATACAGATTTATATGATTATTAAGCTAAATAAATGCGACTTTATCTAATAAATCGCGAACTTGTTTCGGTTGTCCTTGTCTGTTGCACAGTGTGATATGGATATTGGAAGATAGCGTATGCTCTGCCTTATATTGCATTATTTCAATATAGTTATTCAATTTTTTGACTGCTGATGTTTGAATTTAAGTTTAAAAACCCTGGCCTACTGAGTTAAAATGACGTGTAACTAATTATTGACGTCGATCGGATGGCGAGACCTAGGGATCGGACCAAAATTTCTCGACGTTCATATCTTCCCGAACAATTTGACATTCTCTGTCTGTATGTCCCTTTGTACGCTTATAACTCGAGAACCACTGATCCGATTTACATGATTTTTATTCAAGTAAATAACTTCTTATGCGACTGCGAGTTTTAAAATATTCTGGCATCACGCAAAAGCAACCGAACTGATTCTCAAATAAAAACGTATGTTCTGGCATCACGCAAAAATAAGTAGGTGATGCATTGTTTTTTAAATGGTGGTTTTATTTAGCTTGATCCCGTATATTTGTTACAAATCTTGCGACCGACTGAGTTGAAATTTTGCACACATGTGTAGCTCCGGTGACAAAACAATATTATGGTAACTAACTGACCGGCCCGGTTCGTCCGGGCGTAAATCGTACTTTTGAACTTTTACCCACTTCCTATGATCCGATTGAGTTGAAATTTTGCACACATGTGTAGCTCCGATGACAATACAATATTATGGTAACTAGCTGACCGGCCCGGCTTTTGTCCGGGTGTAAATCGTACTTTTGAATTTTCACCCACTTCCCGTGATCCGATTGAGTTGAAATTTTGCACACATGTGTAGCTCCGGTGACAATACAATATTATGATAACTAGCTGACCGGTCCGGCTTTCGTCCGGGTGCAAATCGTACTTTTGAATTTTCACCCACTTCCTATGATCCGATTGAGTTGAAATTTTGCACACATGTGTGGCTCCGGTGACAATACAATTTATGGTAACTAGCTGACCGGCCCGGCTTTCGTCCGGGTGTAAATCGTACTTTTGAGTTTTCACCCACTTCCCGTGATCCGATTGAGTTGAAATTTTGCACACATGTGTAGCTCCGGTGACAATACAATTTATGGTAACTAGCTGACCGGCCCGGCTTTCGTCCGGGTGTAAATCGTACTTTTGAATTTTCACCCACTTCCCGTGATCCGATTGAGTTGAAAATTTGCACACATGTGTAGCTCCGGTGACAATACAATATTATGATAACTAGCTGACCGGCCCGGCTTTCGTCCGGATGCAAATCGTACTTTTGAATTTTCACAGGCAAAAGGTCTTTCTCCGGTAACGTTTCAGTGGATCGGATAAATGTTATAAAATCAGACTAAGGAAATAAAGCACACTAAAAAATTAAAAATAAAATAGATAAAAAACTTTTAAGTTAAACGGTTTTATAAATGTACTAAAAAGAAAAAAATAAAATTTAATTTAGGTTCATAAGTATAAAAGCGTGGGTCGTGACTGTAATAAATTATCATAGAGTGTACGACCCACGCTTTTATACTTATGAACCTAAATTAAATATTATTTTTTTCTTTTTAAAACATTTATAAAACCGTTTAACTTAAAAGTTTTTTTACCTATTTTTATTTGAAGCTATGCTTCTTAACGCACGTTTCAGATGGGGACCTAAATAATAAAAAGTGAAACGTCACGTCACGAAGTAGTGTAAAAATTATCCGATTCTTTTGAAAATTAATATTTGAGAGTTTTATACGACACAAAAAAAAAATGGCGTCAGATTTCAAAATGGCGGCCATATGTACTTTTTTGTAAAAATTATCCGATTCTTTTGAAAATTAATATTTGAGAGTTTTATAGAACACAAAAAAAAAAATGACATCAGATTTTTCAAAATGGCGGCCATTTGAACTGTTTTGTAAAAATTATCCGATCCTTTTGAAAATTGATATTTGAGAGTTTCATAGGACACCAAAAAAATAAAATGATGTCAGATTTTTCAAAATGGCGGCCATATGTACTTTTTTGTAAAAATTATCCGATCCTTTTGAAAATTGATATTTGAGAGTTTCATAGGACACAAAAAAATTAAATAGTGCCAGATTTGAAAATGGCGGCCATATGTACTTTTTTGTAAGAATTATCAGATTCTTTTGAAAATTGATATTTGAGAGTTTCATAGGACACAAAAAAATAAAATAACGTCAGATTTCAAAATGGCGGAAATATGTAGTAGGTACTCCTTTCTAAAAATTATACGATCCTTTTGAAAATTGATATTTGAGAGTTTCATAAGACACAAAAAAATAAAATGACGTCAAATTTCAAAATGGCGGCCGTATGTACTTTTTTGTAAAAATTATCCGATCCTTTTGAAAATTGATATTGAGAGTCTCATAGGATACAAAAAAATAAAATGGCGTCAGATTTCAAAATGGCGGCCATATGTACTTTTTTGTAAAAATTATCCGATCCTTTTGAAAATTGATATTTGAGAGTTTCATAGGACACAAAAAAATAAAATGACGTCAGATTTCAAAATGGCGGAAATATATGTACTCCTTTCTACAAATTATACGATCCTTTTGAAAATTGATATTTGAGAGTTTCAGACGCAAAAAAATAAAATGACGTCAGATTTCAAATTGGCAGCCGTATGTACATTTTTGTAAAAATTATCCGATCCTTTCGAAAATTGATATTTGAGAGTTTCATAGAACACAAAACAATAAAATGACGTCAGATTTAAAAATGGCGGCCATATGTATTTTTTTGTAAAAATTATCCGATTCTTTTGAAAATCGGTATTTGAGAGTTTCATAGGACACAAAAAAATAAAATGACGTCAGATTTCAAAACGGCGGCAATATGTACTTTTTGTGTAAAAATTATCCGATCTTTTTGAAAATAGATATTGACGAGTTTTATTGAACGCAAAAAAATAAAATGACGTCATATTTTAAAATGGCAACCATAGGTATATACTTCTTTGTAAAAATTATCCGATCCTTTTGAAAATTGATATTTGAGAGTTTAATAAGACACAAAAAAATAAAATGGCGTCAGATTTCAAAATGGCGGTCAAATAATAACTTTTTAATTGTATTGTTTATATCTTTGATAAATTCGGTTTTATATACAATGCGTAAGAAACATAGCTTCTGTCGGGTATCTTACGACACCTCATGACTTTTTTTATTTAGCAGGTTCCGAGTTTCGCTTAATAGTCAATCGCTGCTATGGAAAATTGTTTAAAAAATTCACTGCACTATTTTTCTATGTAATCCAATACATATTTTACATTAGGTCTTATGGCCATAGCCTAATACAAAATTGATCTTCTTAGTGTTATTTTCCCTATGTTCGGTAAAACCGTTTACACACAATACCTACATGAATATCGCGCCTTGTAATTCTTGAATTACTTGTATGCTCCAAAATTTTTAATTATTTGATTTATTGAATTAGTCATGAGAAATCATAACCAGCAATAATTGTTATAGCAACAATAGTCACAATATTGATTATAATATACTTTTAATTATTTGGTTCATCAATTATTAAAGCGTACCTATATTTATTATTGTTATTGCAGTTTGACACGCATGCGCTCTAGACAGCCATTGCAACATAATACTAATTGTAAAATAAAATTTGTATGAAATTAATTGCTTGTTTGAATGAACAAAATTGCGTAGGAGAAAAGTTGATTTGATGCTTGTAGCATATTGATTTCAGTTTTACAATTCTGTATATTATGTAGTTACTAAATAATGTTGACATTTGACGAGATTTTATTAACAAAACAAAAAAAAAAACACGGAGTATGAGAATACAATTGAGCTTATGTATTACTCCTATAGTCATAGACTCTCTGCATATAACGTTTCATTCAAATCGGTTGTCCTTTTCAGGGGCCGCATGAAGTAATAAACGAAAATAAAGTTTAGTCTTATCCCTATTGAATCGACCGGGATAAATATTAATCCGGGTCATAAATTAACTGCATTCAACATTTCGTTAATCAAATTATCAAACCTTTGTAATTGCCCAGCAAACACATTATATACAGGGTGTCCCAAAATTGCTGGGACACAGAGCTACCACGTGTAGTAGAGATCAAAATAAGTCGATTGGACCCAATTTATTTATATACCAAAATGTACCGTTTGCCCGTGAGAAGAGTCAAAGTTTACATAAAATTTTGTATATAAAATTTTGTATTACAATTTTATTAAACTTGTACTAGGAATATCTGTTAGCATTATTTAAAAAAAACATTTTTTTCCTTCGGAACTATGCGGAATACGAAATTTTTACAAGAATAACAAAATGAAGATAATTAATCAGTCTTCTTGCTAAAAAAATTTGAGAACCGTATTACCACCCCTAAGAAAGTTCTGAAAAAAATGTCAGGGGGTGAGGGTGGTTTTAACCCTTCTACAATTTCTTTTGGGTTTTTTTGATTACCGAAAGGAGAGTAATCCTCTAAAATGCACTTTTGTCAAATTTCATTCAATTTGTTTCACTCATTTCTGAACAGCGTACGAAAATGTGTTTTTTTATGTAAACTTTGAACTCTTCTCACGGGCAAAGGGTACATTTTGGTATATAAATAAATTGGGTCCAATCGACTTATTTTGACCTCTACTATACGTGGTAGCTCTGTGTCCCAGCAATTTTGGGACACCGTGTATATAGAAGAGGTATATGAAATAACAGTATAGAAACATAAACTATAAGAAGCATGTTAAATTGACTGAGGAAATGTAGGTTATGTTTTTACATCTAACATAATATTTTTGCCACCCTGTTGCCTAGTTCAAAGTTTTATAAATGAGGAAGGCTGCTGACATTTCCAACGTGGCCAGCTGCATTGCAAAACTCGATATGAAAGCGGCTGAACCTTAGTTAGATTTTTCACAAAATACGGCTAGCCGCTTTATAAAGAGGCTATGTTTACAATTCGACTTCAACATAATATTATATACTATTTTAAAAAGGTCATCACTACGATCGGGTGAAAAAATTGTCAAAAATCGACAGTGATGATGAATTTGCAGCAGGGAAAGGTTCTCGATGCACTCAGGCCTACAAGGGCATACCCGACGTCTAAACCGGGGCCTGAGCTGTCCTGGGGCCTCGTGAGAGGGCGCTCAGTTCATTCGTGATGGAGCTGCAAAATCTCTTGTTGTTACCAAATACATAGTTCTCAAAGATCAGAGTTTGAGGCTCTTGCGCAGTACTTCGTTGTTTACTATTTTTGGGGTATCTGAATATCCTAAGCCTTCATAGAAGGTAATCAGTCTTTTCAGCGTTATATCCCCCAATTCATTGTTTCCAGTAGCTTAAGCAACGAATAATTTGTGGATGGAAAAGTCGAAAGCAGAACGTTTGACTTAGGAACTTTGTTTGGACTAGTTAGGAGATAAACATACTAAAAGTCCTTACCCCTCCGAGGTACGCCCGAGGGGGGGGGGGGCACAAAGAAGGTCCCGTTTTTTGGTTTTTTGCTTTTATCTCGAAAACGGTGCGTCGTACGAAATTTTGTTGTACTACATAATGAAAGCTGATAAAATTCTCTACAGCTTTAACTTTCACACTTTTTATCTATCTCCATTCTTTGCCTAGCTATGAGCTTCGAAAAACGGCCGATTTTCAAAAATGTGTTAAATTCTCTGTAGCACATTGTAACAATACGAATTTGCCAAAATCATTTCTTATTGCTCATCCACACTATTAAAAACACCCACACACTATTAAAAAATAACTTAAGCTGGGAGTACCTCCACGCGGTGAAGGCGGAAACAGTTTACTTTTAAACTGGATAAAACTCCCAATAATATCAATGAATAAAATTCTCGACCAATTTTTCAGACAATGTATTAACAAAAAATTACAACAAATAATTCAAATAATTGACGTTTCGATCCGGATTTGGATTTTCTTCAGAATCGAGCTAAAAAAATAAAAATATAAAAATTAATTATTAATTTGTTTATATCTAAGAAATTAAGCCGTAGATTCGACAGATGAGGAGAAAGAAGACGAGGCAAACGCTGAGGAACCACAACCAGGCCCGTCACGCCCAAAGAGGCGGCGAATTAAATAATTCATTTTTTAATAAGGTGGATGAGCAATAAGAAATGATTTTGGCAAATTCGTATTGTTACAGTGTGCTACAGAGAATTTAACACATTTTTGAAAATCGGCCGTTTTTCGAAGCTCATAGCTAGGCAAAGAATGGAGATAGATAAAAAGTGTGAAAGTTAAAGCTGTAGAGAATTTTATCAGCTTTCATTATGTAGTAGAACAAAATTTCGTACGACGCACCGTTTTCGAGATAAAAGCAAAAAACGAAAAAACGGGACCTTGTTTGTGCCCGCCCCCCTCGGGCGTACTTCGGAGGGGTAAGGACTTTTAGTATGTTTATCTCCTAACTAGTCCAAACAAAGTTCCTAAGTCAAACTTTCTGCTTTCGACTTTTCCATCCACATTCCCCTTGTGAGCACTCATTGACTAAACTACAGAGTGTGGGCACCAACGGTTTTATATCTGATGGCCGCCGTAAGCAGCACACTCGACAATTATGTGGTATAGGATATTTGATTTCGTCGTCTTGACCATACCACCTGCACAAGGCACTTCTAACCAGTGTGAAGGGTACTTATTCAGATATCAGTGCCTTAAAATCGACATTAGCGAAGCCGCAGATAAAAGCTAGTTATAGTTTATAAAGTTGATTTTGTCAATAGACGACATAGGCTATCTTAAATTGTTACAATTCTGCATAATATTATGTAGGTACATACGGTATATATGGATAATAAAGATTAGTGCCAGACAGTTAAACTTTGATTGTTAATAATAATTAAGAGTACAACGGTTAGTTTGTCGTCATGGGATTGTAGTTGTCGATACGGCTCAACAATAACAATAATCAGGCTGCAACTTTATACAGTAGTAGGTTGCAGCCATTTAATGGTGGATTAATTATTAATTGTAAAACATTGGGATACATAAATAATAATATCTTTGTTAGACAATTATAGTTTGGCTGTATAGGTGTGCATATTGATTGATTTATAATACACATTATTGATTCTTCTACATAACTCACTGTAAAATTGGTATAGTATTATAATATACATATCTGGTTATTTATTTGTGCTTTGATTTTATCGTAGATCGGTATTGTTTAGCTTTAATAATTTCTAATATTATAACAATAGCGTAATATCTGTTGAAAAATCAACAACTTCTTAAGGTTGTTGCCAACGCTAAAACTTTGGAGTCAGTATCAACGTTAGAAGATTTGAATGAATGAATGAATTGTACATTATAGACGTTCAATAACAGAGGTTATTAGCGTCTGGCCGTCTGAGTAGGAAGCAACCCCCCAGTGAGGATCCACATTGATAATTTCTTGTGTTTTTTACTGAATAATAACTGAGACCAAATGTATAGGTAGGTACTCATGACGTGTGTTATACAGTACCGACCATTTAAAAGTTTTA
This sequence comes from Mongoloraphidia duomilia, assembly GCA_039654895.1. NCBI lineage: Eukaryota > Metazoa > Arthropoda > Insecta > Raphidioptera > Raphidiidae > Mongoloraphidia > Mongoloraphidia duomilia. Next base: position 23,317,030 of record CM077520.1, on the reverse strand, counting down.
AGTTTTTATCGTTAGAAGATTCGATTAAGTAACGATAAATGCGGATGACTGTTGTATGCGTATACTCTCTATGAAACTGCATTTCGCGTATGCAAGTATGCGCATCCATCGCTGTCTTTGATGCGCTACATACTCATACACTCGTACTCTCGCATCATATAGCCTTTGTAGCTGAGCGCCTGTTTCAAATAAAAAAAAAGTAACGATAAAAACTTAAAACTTTTAAATGGTCGGTACTGTATTACACACGTCATGAGTGCCTACCTATACATTTGGTCTCAGTTATTATTCAGTAAAAACACAAGAAATTATCAATGTGGGTCCTCACTGGGGGAGTGGCTTCAACTCACCGGAAACGTGAAAACTTTTTGGATATTTATTTCTACGCCTATCAAGTGTTCATATCAAAAATTTCAAATAAGTACTTATGTGATTTTAATCGTGAAATAGATAGGTATGCTTCACTTATTTCGTTCTAAAATTCCTGGACGTCGAAATTTCATTAATAGTAGATATCTAGGGCGTAATGTACTATATTATTGACGAGCGTGACACTGTGTGTGTGTGTGTGCGTGGGGGCGGCGTACATGCGCGCGTGCGCATGTATGTAGTATGTATGTATTTATGTGTGTATACGTAAGTATGTAAACCTTGAATAACTGTTGAACGGATTGACCGATTGAGATCGGGTTTGCGACATTCGAAAGAGTTTTTCTTAATTTCGATTTCCTAAAAATTTGAACTTAATCAATAAAGTGGATTTTAAAAAATCTCAAAAATAACATTTTTAAAAAAATGTTTTTTTTAATAACTTTTAAAATACTTTACCAATCGATTCCAAGATCTAATCAGTTCTATTCCATAAAAAATTGCGTCGAATGCCGCAAACCCGATCTCAATCGGTTGTTCAAGAGATACCTATCGTTGTCGAAAAATTTTCAAGAAAGTGTTTTTTTGACCGATCGATTTTTAAAATCTAATCACTTTTTGCGCTTGAAAAACTGCGTCGAATGCTACAAACTCGATCCCAATCGCTTGATTCGTTCGAGAGATATCGTTGTCGGAAAATTTTCAAAGAAATATTTATTCAAAATAACTTTTAGATTTTTGAAACGAATCAATCAATTTGAATGGTTCGTCTGGTGATCGAAAGGGTTTATCAAGACTTTGATCTAATTAAATTTTAAAGTTAATCAGTCAAATAATTTCCAAGTTAGGTAGGTACCTAGCTATTTGAAAAAAAAAATAGTTTTTGTCACACAATTCCTAAACTACACTACCGATTGGTCTCAAAATTTATTCAGATCGAGTCTTGATCAGCTCTTTCGATTGCCGAAAGGCTTACCGAAATCAATCGATTAGTTTAAAAGATATTGCAGAGCTAATATTTATTTTCTGTCGAGCTCGAAGACAGGGGAAGTTTCAGGGATGGCCTGCAAGGGTCAACCGTTTTTCAAATTTTTTATTCTATATTAAAGAGTTATAATTTAGAATACATAAAATAACATTGTCTGCTCGATTGGTCATTCTTATCATGTCGTTAGATTATTATTTAAAAAAAATGTTCATGTATCTACAAGGTGTCTGGCATATTTTTTTTACATAAAGGGTGACATATATATTGTAGTTCTAAAATGCCAGACCAAAATTTTGATGCGAACGGCTCGAAAAAAAGTTATTGAAAATCCACAAATTATGGATTTTTAATAATTTTTTTTGAAGTGTTCGCATCAACATTTTGGTCTGACATTAAATAATTTCGTCATCACACACCACGTTACCTATCTAAATATTTGAGTTTGTTATATTTTTATTAAGTATAAGAAATATTTAATTTAGGTAGGTACTTAATAAAAAAAAAATAACAAACGAAATTTAGATGGGTACCGTGGCGACGAAATTATTTAAAGATTACAACATTGACTGAATAATACAATTTAGGTAATAAATAAAAAATAGCGTTACATTAATACATGAAAAATTTGTCTAATTTCTACCTGCCACCTAAAACGCAATGGAGAAAGGCTGCCAGACTTACTGATTCTCAAATGGGGAACATTTATACAGGGATTCTTGAGATTATTTTGCCTTACGTAGACACTTCAGAAAATCCGTCGTAGCCTCGACTATATAAGTAGCCTGTTTAGCGGTGATACATCGAGCGGCCGTGGCCGCGTGGGTAAATACAACGGTTTGTCTCTGTAATCTGTACATGATCCCAGGTTCGCGCCCAACTTATTTTATTATTGGATTTTACTTTAGCGCCCGGCGGGCGATAAAATTACTTTACCGCCCGTAAAGGGTCATTTTACGACCAGTATATATGCATGAAAGTCAGTTATTTTATAGGTACCTAGGTATAGACTTAACTTAAATATACGATTTCATTTAGGTATAATATGTATTAACAATGGAATGTTTATTTTCAGTGTATTACACGCATCTACAACAGATGTGTTTGGAGTTGGGGAGCTAGGAAATTAGAGGGCTAGAGCACGGCATCATATTCCCGTTAGGGAGCGGCGCTAGCCCGGGGGGAGTGTCATCATGGGTCACTCCGACAGGTAGCTCGGATCCCTGCAGCAGCACCGGCATGCTGTCTGCTGCCGGCGGTCTGGCCGCATACCCTGGTGGCGGGACGCCTCCCTATAGTCCGCCTCCGGGAGCGCCGGTCGGCATGGGTATACAGCCGCCACCAAGACACGCTGGCAGTCCGTTGCCGAGTTTTGGATTCACTCAGGAGCAAGTCGCCTGCGTCTGTGAGGTATTACGTTACTCATTAATTTACAGTGTTGTCCCTAAAACATTTTTTCATTGTATACTAAAATCATTAATGTAGGTACTGTAGAGATGCAAACGTGAGTAGTATTTTATCATGGTCACACACGTTCACGAAAATTTTATGTTTAAATTACACTCTGCATGTACGCTCACGTGTAGATTTCAGCACTCACGCTTTTTCATTTACGTTACTAATTATATTTCGAGACTCCCGTGCTCTCGTATTTTTGATATTACGGGCCTTTGAGCACCGCTTCTTGCTATCACGTAAATCCGTCACTGCTTCAGGTTTTTTTTAAGTAAAGTTGGCTTGGTACTTCTTCATTCATTGACATATTTCTATATAGCGTCTCTATATTTTAACACATGGATCGGCAACCTGTGGACCACATCTATTATGACAGCTCAAATTTTGTTTATACCTGTTATTATATTTTGTTTGTTGCCCCGCGAATCTACCTTTGTTTAATCTTTTTACTTGTATTCAAACTTGACGTGTTTTACTAGCAAGTCATAACAGGATGTTTAATTGTTAATCATAAAAACAATTGCACACATAAAAACAATGAGGCTGTAATAGTAGATTGTATATCTAGATGTGTATAATGGGTTATATTACGTGGAGTGATGACTAGGGAATGCAATCTCGATCTCGCGAGATCTCGAGCCATTTTTCGAGATTTAATCTCGTGGTCAGGCAATCTCGTTTTTGAAATCTCGTTCGAGATTTCGACCCGATATGGTCGAGATCTCAAACGAAATTTCAAGAACGAACGCGCTTGAAAAAAAACTTATACGTGATAGTTTTTGACAGTCGCGCTAATTGGTTCTGTTTGTTTCTCTGCATATATTGTTTTAATTATTGTTTTCTTCAGTAAAATGCACAGTTATTTAACTTATCACAAGCATTAGATGGCTAACAAATTTCAAAGTTAAGTGAATACTGAATATGTCTAAGAACAATTCAAACCAAATGTTCGTGAACGTTAGTAATAGTAACTTACCCTATGCTTCATAACTCCTAAGAAGTTATTTCCAAAATAATTAATTGACATATAGTGTGCTGTGTGAGTTGGGGTATTGCTGTTATATTTAGAAAATAAAACAAAACTTTAATTGAATCTTGGAACAAAAAAATCAACGTTTATTTAAGGAAAGTAATGAATAATAATCATCTGCACAGTGCACTACGCAATAAATCACACGTACACAGTGATACAGTCACACTGTCCCAAGTAAGTAGTTTTCATTAAGTTTAATTAGTATTTTAGATACAAAATAATACGTTCTTTTTAAAAGTAGGCGAAATATCGATATTGTCGAGATTTATCGAGGTCTTGCCAGACCATCTCGCGAGATCTCGAATTGCCAATCTCGAATCCAGACAGGAGGACAGTATGGCTCAGTTGGTAGCGTCGCGGCCTCTGAATCAGACTGTCGTGGGTTCGAATCCCACCTCTGCTCATGGATGTTTTGTGATGTTATTTAGTTTTTAAGTGATATATTATATTTGTTGTATATTTAAGACGCTAATGACCTAAGTTGTCGACGCGTCTATAATCCACAATAAAAAATAAATCGAACCCAGACTGATTTCGCGAGATCTCGAATTGCCAATCTCGGCTCGAGATTGCATTCCCTAGTGATGACAGTATGTATAAACGAGCGATAGCGATATAGGTACCTATTTTTCACTTCATTTTCAAAAAAATGTTGACAGGCGCACTAGTGCGGTAAGTAAAATACTTTCCGCCCGCCTGCCAGTTAAATGCGTCAAAAGTAGCTATTTTGTAGCAGGTATAGCAAAAAAATAAAAAAATAATTAATATAATTATGGCTGTTTCCTATTAGAAAACATTGCACGTCCAAAAATTATTTATTAATACGAAAATATTTGTTTTGAAATAAACATTTTAATATTTGGCAACTTTATCCGCGTCGTTCTTTTTGTGTTGGTAGTTAAAATGTATAAAATGCTAAACTAACCAGGTGCATTACAATGAAAGTTTACAGGGTGAAAAAGAAGTATAATGATATTTATTTGTTTCGTAAGAACTCCATAAAAAATATGAAATAAGCTGCATGTCCGAAACCAAATTTTCTAAAAAATGCAAAAAATTAAAATAACTTAGAAAAACAATTAAAATTATGGTCCGAAATTATTTTTTTAAATAATTTTTATTATGAAAAATTTCAGTGGAAATTGCCAGAAAACCCTTGTAGGAAACGTAGATGATATTTTCATAGGTATAGGTACACAATATGCACGAAATTGCATATACCTACAGTGCGCGTCTTAACTATCTTTCGAAGATAAATTTGTTTTTGGAAATTCAAAGATGGCGCCAGGAGCACTATCAACTCGACATTTTTAGATAGCAAGGTATTGCCAAAATTACTGATTCCATATTGACGCCAAAATCAATAGGACTAGCATTTTCTTAAAAAAATTATTCAAATTGCTGCATTTTATAAGCTTTTATTTAACTTCATTTGTATGTATGTATGTCCTGGAATTTTGTAATCAATATTTCACCCACTTCCAATGAAGCTATCGGGCTGAAATTTGGCACACACGTTTGGTTCTCGCGACAGTGCACAATTACTTAAATGCCGTCATTTTTAATCCAATATGGCGGACGTTACAAAATGGCGATTTATCATTTCCACAGCAACCCCTATGATATGGGTATCAAATGAAAGGGCTTGATGAGCGAACATTTTGTGGGCAATTTAGGGCATTTTGGGGGCAATTTAAGGGCATTTTGGGGGCAATTTAAGGTCATGCTGGGTGTCGAAGGGGGGTAAAATTTTGAAAGACTAAAATGAACAAAATAAATATTAGTAAAAAAAACTTTTTTTTTGTCTCTAAAAAGTTTTTTTTTACTAATATTTTTTCAGAATTTATTCTTTACGTTTTGACGTTCTGACCTTATCTCGAGCCATTTCCTTACGGAACGTGGAAGTTAAATGATAAAATAATTCAAATGATTTCATATTAGCTTAAGCTTAGTCCATTCTGGTTAAATCCCTTAGATTATCTTAAATTTTTACACTAATTTCTGTTACACTCTGTAAGATTAAAAATAGCATATGCACCGTGCAATGTGTATTGTACATATTATATTCGTCTATCAGATCGGATCTCAGTGCACTGAAAATGGACAATTGGGCTTTAATATTTAATGGCAGGCCTTTTACCAGTTACGCGATAAAATCAGGTTCACGTACAACGGGAATTGTTATATTTTCAGGTAATAATATAATTCTATACATGAGGTATTCTGCATTAAATAAATGCACTTTAAGTAGGTCTACTTTTGTTCGTCGGTGCTTGATGCATCCTTAGAACATTTACTTATGGAATAGAAATTGCCTATACTTTCCCATAGGTCAAGGTGTACCCAACACGTGCATGGTAACTAAAAGCATAGATAAGCCTGTTTCACATTCCATAGGTAAATATTCTAAGGATGTATTCGAACTAGATATGTTAGAAATTGAAGGAAGCTGATTTGTGATTAAAATAGCGGAAGCATCGAATGGAATGTTTAAACTTGGCAAGGGTGCTTGCAGTGATACTTAGTTATTAAATTGTTTTGAATCTGATTGTTACAATAAAAATAGAATTTATGTAATTGACGAATTAAAAACGACAAAAAGTTGGTTGGATATTCTTTGTGATCTTATATTATTATTAGTTTTTTTATACATATATTTAGAAAAAAGTGCTTTAATAGGGTATTTGCCAGTGATCAAAATAAAATATAAAACTTTGTTATAATGAAAGTTTATGCTTTAAAATAGTTATTAGAATTTTTATTTTTATTAATTAAGTTTCGTAAACATATTTAAATAAATAAATAAAATCATGATTTTTAATCTGTGTCACGTGACTTCAAACACCGTGTGAGAACGTGTGACGTCAATTTTAAGTAAAAAATGAATGTATCCATAGCAACGGAGCTTAGATTGTTTACATCATGTTCATATAGGTACAAAACGGTATTTTTCAACATTCTGTTTCTGATATAATTAGCATCGAGTTAGTAGAATACAGAGTGCGGGCCATAATGAAAACAGTCTGGGCAAGTTTTGGCCACTTAACATCAGTTTCGCGAAAAAAGCTCGCACACGTCAATTTTAGAATCAAGGGGGACATCTAAATCAATTAGTATTATTTACGTAACTTCAACCCTGAGAGCAGGCTGAATTGCACCCCAAAAATTTTTAATGGAAAGGGATGTCAAACGATTCGCAGTTCGAAAGGCCTCTCAATTCTTTTTACAACAGTCTTTTTGTTTTTAAAATTCGATCATTAATTGCGGAGAAAATGACATTTTAATTTGTATCAAGTAGTGCGTAAGCGGCCCCAGGTTGGCAAGATGGAAGAGAGGGGTAATGCTGCGGCCGAGTCCCACACTACCCGCAAACGCGGGTGGCCGTAAATAAAATTTTTCCCTCATATAAAAAAAGTACAATTGTTGACTATTTGATACAAATTAAAATGTCATTTTCTCCGCAGTTAATGATCCGATTTGAAAAACAAAAAGACTGTTGTAAAAAGAATTGAGAGGCCTTTCGAACTGAGAATCGTTTGACACCCCTTTCCATTAAAATTTTTTGGGGTGCAATTCACCCTGCTCTCAGGATTAAAGTTACGTAAATAATACTAATCGATTGATTCCAGAATTGACGTGTGCGAGCTTTTTTCGCAAAACTGATGTTAAGTGGCCAAAACTTGCCCGGACTGTTTTCATTGGCCCACTCTGTATATAAACGTATATTCATAAAAATATGACGTCATAGGTTCGTAGAGCAAAAACGATTTTTAGCGGGCGGGGCTAACATAAATATTTCAAAAATTACTTTTGAGCTAATTTGAAATCAGAATGAAGTGATTTAGGTGTTATTTTCTTCAGAATTTACCGCCTTATTAATATAACACAAAAAAAAAATTTAGTCAAATACCCTATTAAACTCCAGGTCAGAATTATCGCACATCTCATGTCTCCTATGTTTTCAGTATTAAAGAAATAATTGGACTGGAAGCATGTTTTGTTTTCTGATGAAACCGGGGTAAGTTTGAGGTGTGGTCGTGAACGAGTATGCCGAAGGCCTGGACAAAGATTTGCTGCCTACAATATCTCTGCAACTCTGTGCGGTCGTCGAAGCAAATTCCTTCTCAGAACACCAAATATCTTTATATCCCTGCAAAGGAACCATTTGGTGTTCTGGGGAGGAATTTTCTTCGACGACCGCACCGAGTTGCAGAGATATTACAGGCAGGAAATATTTCTCGTTCACGACCGTGTGATAGTTTTAAACTTACCCTGGTTGCATCAAAAACACAAAAATATAGCAGAAAAACGGAGTGGTGTATTAACTTTAATTAACATTAATTGGAAGTATATGAAAGCTTTTATATTTTGAGATTTTTTAGAATTTTTCCTAACTTACCTGCAAAAAACACGTTAATGAACGTAGGCAAACCTCTGTATCTCTTTTGGTTTAGAAGTCGGAAGTTTCCTAAGAATCAAAAAATATCTTTGAAAGCCAATTATATAACTTATCTTTGATACATCTCGTTTCCCCATATTTATCATTGAGTTTGACACTTCCGATTTTTGGACAGCATTTGCTATACATTATCTGGAAGGCATCTCTCATCTTCCTTGCATTCCCTTTATGCCTTCTCTGGGGACGAACACCTCATGGGTTAAGAGCCGCCGCTATAGATAATATGAACATTTTCACAAATTATTGTTTCTCATATTCACAGTATTAAAGCGAGTGCCGAATTTAATCGCAATTTTATTGACAGGTTCTACAACAGGCAGGGAATGTCGAGCGACTTGGTCGTTTTCTCTGGTCATTACCAGCTTGTGATAAATTGCATAACAACGAATCAGTTCTCAAGGCAAAGGCCATCGTCGCTTTTCACAGAGGTAACTTCAAGGAGTTATATAGACTTCTCGAATCGCACCAGTTCAGTCCGCACAATCATGCCAAGTTGCAGGCTCTTTGGTTAAAGGCACACTATGTCGAAGCCGAAAGACTTAGAGGCAGGCCTCTGGGAGCAGTCGGAAAATACAGGTTCGTATTTATAATAATTCCCAGATAACGCTTCTTAATATACTTCCCAGTTTTGCTTAAAAATATTAAATGTTTTCTGTATTAGCAAAAATACTCGCTCTTTACTCAGTTCCTTTTAATTCATTTTTCATAGCCTTTGTGTTGACTATGAAAATCTATTAGAACATCTTAATTAATATACAGGCTGTTAAAAAAATGTTCTCGAATATTTTATCCACTTAGGCACAGTACCTACTATTTAGTCAAAATGGGTTCGCAACTTAACTGTTTCAGAGATATGGCCCATTTTCTAATTTAATGACGATAAATTGAATTATCAGATTTATAATGAAGGTAAACCATTTTGTGATATATACCTAACTGACATTAAAGTAAATGTTCTACATATCCACCAGAGTTTTTAAATGCTCCCAAGCGAAAATATTTAGTAATGTCGGATCGGGAGATCTAGGTGGCCATGCAGTTGGACCACCACGTCCTCTCCATCTGCCGTTCTAATGTTGATGTAGGAAATTTGGAACCGCAATTGAAAAGTGTGCAAATCATGCAACAGTCATAGTTGCAACTTAACAAGAAGGAGCACATCTTCTAACAATGGTGGTAAAACATTTCTTAAAAAGTCCAGATGCACTTCACCAGTTAAATAAAAAAATGTGCATATCTCTGAAACAGTTGAGTTGCGGACTCATGTGGACTAAGTCTTTTCTGTTTGTTTTAATTAGTACCTATACTATAAATGGGTAGAATAGTCAACAACATTTTTTAACACCCTGTATAAGCGATCTTTCCCTCGGAACGACGTTTTCTTGATTTCTTTTTCTAAGGATTACAACTAGCTGAAGTTCAAAGTTTAACATTAGTCATCAGTGGTGTATTGTATCTTGTAGGGTGAGACGGAAGTTTCCGTTACCCCGCACGATATGGGACGGCGAAGAGACTTCGTACTGTTTTAAGGAAAAGTCGCGATCAGTGCTCAGGGACTGGTACGCACACAATCCTTATCCTAGTCCGAGGGAGAAGCGTGAACTTGCCGAGGCTACTGGGCTCACGACCACTCAAGTCTCTAACTGGTTTAAGAATAGAAGACAGCGGGATCGAGCCGCTGAGCACAAAGACAGGTTAGTTCCGTATTTTAAGTATTGTCTATAGAATAGTTTGCGGTTTTTATATTGTTAGTATAGTCACGGTTGTGCATTTATCTAGAACTAGATAGAGCTTCTAGACTCAGTCTAAACTCTAGAGAAAAGTGTTTTCCAAACTTTGGTACGTATACCACCAGTGCGCGAAGAATTTTAAGTGGTATGTGTTAGAAAAACAATTGTTTGTTAATTACCTGTGGAAATAAAGTCAATTCAATATATTTAAAATCTTCCCATCAAATCTTTCCATCCTTTATGCTTTCCTTGATGCCCATTTCCTGTTAGATGTCAGTAATTGTAACTCGGTTTCTAATGCATCTTCCTGACGACCTTAGAACTGCTTCTAGCCAAGGTCTGCTTCGAGTATTCCCATCCGTAAGTACTAAGTACTAATTGGATTAATATTGCAGTGGTAAATGTACCTTTTTATACGACTTCAGAAAAAAAGTCTAATACAGGCGTGCGTTTGGCATGGATCTTTCTTCCTTTTTTATAATATCATGGGGTCATAATACTCGTAACTTCTGTTCTATTTCTAAGCAACGTAGAACAACACACACATGTACCAAAATTTACACCTACCACCAAGGAGAGTTCTTAAGTAGGTTTGATCTTGATTCGCTATCTTGTTTCAAAATGGCATCCGTTTATTAATTTTAATATGCAATTTTGATGATTGAGTTTGAAATGTTTACGGTTGAACCCGAGGTTGAACCCTATTGAGAGTAATCTTCGGGGCAACCCGAAATAAAATAAAATACAGGAACACTAAAAAGTGCGAAATCAAAATAATTTAAAAAAAATGAATCGATTGTAAACACTAAGCGTCAGAATGTTTGTAAAAAGGATAAAAAATTACAAGCAATCACATTCCCTAATCTGCATTCAATTAGATGTCGGGGTAATCACTATGCGACTATAATAGAGAAATAATTCCGCCAACTTCTAATTGAATTATTGAATATATATATACCGTGTCCCAGATTAATGTATACATAGGGAATTTAGCATTGGGACAAAATGAATGGATCAGAATAAGCCATGACTGCATTAATTATTGGTTTATTGAGTGTTGTTATGGTAAGTTTTAATAACTTAAAGTTTTGCTATTCATTTCTCTCTATATTCATGGTTACACATGTTTAAAATATGTGGAACATAGGCTATCAAATACTAATAGATTTTAGAATTGCTCTTTTAGTTCATCAGGCATTTTAGGTAAAATAACTACGAAACCTTAAAAAAATTTATGTAACGCTAAATTTTTTTTTAGTGACCATTTTAAAATTCTCGGAAATTCTTATATTGGCGTCCTGCATTTTCAGGCCTTGACTTTGAAATTTTTTACGAAATTTTACCAAAAACCGGAAATAAAAAATAATTTGTATCTAAATTAGTTTCAATTATGTTGTATGCAGTGTCGGGAACAACGTACTACATCATCTTTTTCTTTACAAACTATTATTGCGAAGAAATATGCCTTTCAAAGCCTACTTGTGACAAAACTTTCTTCTTATGGAAAAACAATGTTAAATATTTACACGTAAATCATATGTATACATCAAAATGGGACATCCTGTATACATGTGTTAGGGAAGGTAATTGTAAAACAAAGATAAAAATTATTTTATCCTTTCTAGGGACATTCTGACTCATTTCTTTGAAGTCGGTTCAATTAAAAAAAATATTTTTATGTCCTTGATGTGCATTGTGTAATTATAATTCTATGAGTGACCATAATATCTTACAACTCAGTTGTGTATCTGCACACGAGATCTACATAACATAACGTAGAAGAACCCTATTCTCTTAGCCAACTCCGATGTTTATAGTTTTTGTGTACAGATTAGGTTACACACCGAATGCTGCGCTGATCTAAGAATAGACGTATGTATGTAGTGTATTATGTGTGTGTGTGTGTGTGGGTTGTGATAGACAAAGATGAAGGCATATGCTATGAATTATGACGGAATACAGTGTGATTACTCGAAATCATCAATACTAATATAGGTACATAATAATATATGATATATAAAAAAAATTGGAAATGCTCCACAGAACTTTTCATCACTTATTAGAAAATTTGACTGGGGAGTCAGAAAAGATCAGCCACGCTGCATAAAAAAATATTTTCGTTATAACCAAAAAAAATTAAAAAAAAATATAAAAAAAATTATTTTAAAATTTTTTATTATTCATCAAAACTAATTTTAAGACGGCAAATGTTTTTTATTCTTTTAATTTTTCATCTAAAATGCATTTTAAGCCAGTACTTATCTTCGAAAAATAGTTTTTTGAAAATTTTATTTACGCATTTTCATTGCAGGCATGGCAGAAAGGTGTCCTGTAAATTTGAACATGATCGGTTTCGTAGTACTCAGATCTACTGATTTACTCACATCTATGTTTTCTGCACACCACAGACGATCGACGACGACAACGGTCAGACCGTACATTTCGTAAAATCTATCGCAAAATGTTTTTAAGAGTCTAAATAGTCAAGATTGATCAAAATCTGAATTCCGAATTTTTGCACGATTGCATTACTTTCATTCACTGAAGGTGATGAAAAGTAAAAATAACGGGACTTCTGTCTAATATTTTCTTGGGAAATTTCGGGTGTTTCCACAATTTTTTTGCCGGAATCATTCGAGAAAGTCTGAGCCGATTTTTATGAAACTTGGTACAATATCAATTTGTTACTTAAACTTACAGTATAGGGTATTTGAAATGTATTTCATTGAACCAGGAAAGAATATATAGGGTGTTCAATAAGATTTTAACCGGCGAGGTGATAGGTCTGACCATATGCTATCAAAATAACAAAACACGACCCCAGTAAAAACCTTATGGTTTTCGATATATTGAAACTTTTTATATGCATTTAAATGCATGTTGTGCCCCATAGCCTCAAAAACTTCCTTATTTCGATCAGATTACAGAATGGTATAAAACACCTGAATTATTTTTTTGGAATAAAAAGATATTGCTATTTTTATTGAGTAATGTGACAAGATCCCATTTTGAGTAATTACCAACTTTTCGAAACTTACTCTTTTTTATGGCAGGGGTTTTTAAAATTTAAAAAAGTTTAAATATCTCGAAAGCCGTGAGGTTTTCATTGGGGTCATGTTTTATTATTTTGATAGCACATGGCCAGATCTATCACCACGCTGGTTAAAAGTCATACAGAAGGTTTTAACTCGACATCCTGTAGGTATAGGGTATGGTGTATGTCGAAGGTTGTGGGTGTATTTTTTTTTAAGTATTCACGTGTTATTAACCCGCATGTATTCCAATAGTCAGAACGTAAAAACATATTTTTCAGCAAATTTGGGGGTTAAAGTTTGACAGCCCCCAAGAAAATATCTTTGTAATCGGTCATGTGAGGTATCGTGCGAAAGGGTTTTTCTTAAGGATCTCAAAACTATTAATTTTTTCAGATTTTATGTTACGTAGTTTTTGAAATTTTTTTGAAATTTGAAAACGCATCTTGAAAACTGATTCCCTCTCTATTTTTGAACTAGGACAACTAAAATTTAAAAAAAAATCTGTAATCTTCGAGCTCAAAAATCTGAAAATTGCTGATAACAAAACTATTTCAATTTTTGAAAAGGTATAACTTTTGAACACGTTGTTCGATTTTGATCTTTATAACGGCATTCGACTCAGTTTTTTAAGCTCTAAAAATATTGTGAGAGGTACAAAATCGATTGGTTGAGAAATCTCGAAGTTATTTTGAAAAAACACTTTTTTCGAAATCTGTTGACCACGTAATCTCTCGAACGGATTAACCGATTTTGATCCGCTTAGCGGCATTCGACGCAGTTTTCTGATGAGAAGAGCTGATTAGATTATGAAATCAATCGGTACAATATTCTAGAAGTTATTTTAAAAGAACATCGTTTAGTAACTTTTTTTCCCCGGTTTTTTTGGAATTTCTCCAAATCTTTTGGGCCGAATCGGTTCAAATTTTCAGGAAATCTAAGTTCAGTAGAACCCTTTCGAATGCCGTAAATCGCGATGCGATCGATCGAGCCGTTCAAAAGTTATGAGAGGCTTAGATACACACACACACACACAGAGAGAGAGAGAGAGAGAGAGAGATAGATAATGACATCATCGTAAAAATAGTCAGAATAGCTTCCTAGGATCACAAAACGTCGAGATCTGATGAAAACTCGATTTTCGAAAATCGGAGTGAAATCAATAACTTCCTTATTTTTGAAAATTTTCAATTTTCTTAGCGGGAAGTTAAAAAATTGTGGTATTAGAGGTATACGTATACTTTACAGGAAAATTATTAGTTAAGCTATAGTTTTCGAAATACAAAGGAAAATAATATGGTTGATGGTACGGAATCCTCGGCGTGCGATCTATTCGCATTTTACCCGGTTTTTACAATCATCTTCGACCTCTGCCTTCGAATTGAAGTCGGCGAAAATAAACAACTGTGATTAAATATAGAGAAATAATTGTACCGACTTCTAATTGAATGCAGATAAGGAAGGTGATTGCAAAACTATAAGGACATTTTTTTGATCCTTTTTAGAGGTATATCTTTTTTTAATTTTTTTATTCATGGAAACACGGGTGCACCATGATACTTTAAAAAATGCTTCAGATTTATTTGTCAATTCGAAAATTTTATTTACACTTTAATACGACAGGGATGTAAATCGAGATGGGATTAGGTGTCAGTGTTTCCAAGTTACAAACTGCTAGTTATAGATAGTTAGTACAAACCTGTTACCGATACAGAAATAGTATCCCAGCTCAGCTGTCAGGTGTACCTCCTTGTTCCCGCGTTCCCGCTGTTCTCAACAGTTCCCGGATTTCATTGTACACACATACACGCATAACGCATTCCTTCATCGGAAAGTTTATGACTTTCTGCCATGATGATGGCCTCAATATGTACCTATATAGCGTATGCCACACACCCTTGGTGCTATCATATTACACTTTCTTATTCACTGAAATCAAATCAGCTCTATTTGAAATTATGAAATGTTCGAACATTGCCTATACTGGGTGTAAGTAGTTGTTGATGGATTAGAACAATCGCAACAGGAGTTACATCAACATCACCTAAACATTGTTGTTGGTTGCAGGCCCTAGGACTTCAACATAACAATTGACTCTTTCTACTATGGTAATAATTAAGAGTTATTAATTTTTTTAAAAATTAAATCAGGCGTCACAATTCAATAAATTGACTAATTTGTAGCATCCCCTACTCTAGAACTGACACTGCCACGTTGGGTAGGAAAACTTAAATAATTTATACAAATAGTAATCATGTATAATGCAAAAATTCAGAATACAGTGTGTCCACAGACTCATCCTCAACATGGGGATCTCCGTTGTTATGGGAGATAGAGATTTGGTTAAATGAGACAAAATGTGCAGAATCTCCAGTACTACTACCCTGCGTAGTCAAACTTTCCATATTTTGCTTGGTTCGCGACCGACAGTTGAAAAACGAGATTTACCCATTTTCGTTTTTTGTTTATAACTCGCTTATTAAGTAAGTTAGAAAAAAATATTTTCACTTTCTTAAGGCCCTTTTTTATGAAGATTTCAAATCTCTTTTCACATTTTTATTTACTTTTATAGTTTTAGAGATACTTGTATTAACTTTGTTTTTTTAAATACACGTCAAAGATGGCCATCACGCCATTCGAAAGAGATTTTTTTTCTCTCTTTAATTTGATATGAGGGTTGATGGATTTATTTTGAAAAATAACAGAGTTATGCGTAAAACACTGATTTTTTATAGTAGGCTATTCTAAATTAATTGATAAAACAACAGAAGGCTTAGTAAACAGTTGAAATTCGCGTTGGCTTAGTAAACGGCTGTTTTGTTTAAGCTGTCAAAGTGTAATTTGTTGCTAATTTATCAGTTTATTAAGTGATTTATTAAATTTACTTTTGTTATCATGGAACCATTTTGTAAATATATTTTCATATTGATGCATTTGTGTGTATGCGTATAGTAAATTTTTCTCCTTGCGTTTTTTTTTTGTTGAATTTATAAAATAGAATTGATAAGATTTTGAGCAAAATTGGCCGAGCGAATCCTGAGATAAGAAATGTTCTCAAGACTCAAAATCACGTATTAGCATAGGTAAAAAAATTACACGGGTAAAAGATGGTGCTATCATAAAATTATAACGCAAACTAGCGGCCCTGTCCGGTTTCGCCCGGGTGCTAAGAAAGCCCGGGTGCAATACACTACTCACTCGCTTCGCTCGTTCGCTTGAATATTATAATTACATTAGGCTCACTCGCATCGCTCGTTCGATTTCTGACTCGCTACGCACGTTCGCTATATATTATATAAACCTTCCGTGAAAAATTATCTAACTGATGGTGAAAACCGCATCAAAATCCGTTGCGTGGTTTAGGAGGAGTTAGAGCAGTACAGACAGACGCGGAAAGCGACTTCATTTTATACTATGTAGAGAAGAAGAAGAGAAGATAATATACATCTACTTACAGTATAATATTATGTAGTGAAATAACTGGGCAGTATTCCCCTAAGTGAGTCGGGAGGCTCTGATGACGGTGGAACGCGAGACCGGTCGGATGTCGACGTGGCTAGAAATAGTATCCAGCTCGTGTGACGGCCATGCCGGGAATAGAACAAGCGCACGATTGAACCTCCGTATTTGTGGCTATAATATGCACACTGCTATTTAGTATTATTACAAACGCCATTGCGCCGACCTTATTGTATTCATAATAATAAACACATAATGCGTACAAATACATAACTCACTCATTGATTGACTGACATCTTCAAGCGGTCCTAACAGCAGAAAATAAGCTGCATTACAATAAATTTTTTTAGGTCTTTAGGCACTAGCGCTCATTGGCTCCAAATAACTTCGGAGCTACATAGTATTATAATAACATATTGCTATACTGCGATTTTTAAATCCTCGTGATGATTCTGATATATTAAAAAAATGGGTGCCATGTAACCTTGACGCGCGCGTTTGAAAAGGTACTTATAAGTATAGCATTTAATCCGGTTATACGTGACCCGTATAGTCTAACGTGAAAATGTAAAACGCGGCTAAAGAAGTTTCAGTTCAAAAATAATGCATTTATCGAATCAAAGTTATGCTCGGCCGTACTCACGACTTTAAAACTAATTTTTCGTCTCGCCCAGAAAAAAAATCTGGATCTGCTAGTGCCTATGATTTACAGAACATTTAGTTTCAACCGAATTCTAAGTTATTTCTACTCTTTTGAGGGTGTTTGATAATAATTATTTATTTTTACTTCCCACCTGGTAGGGAAGTAATGGATTTAGTCCGAAAAAACATTTCGAGATTTTAACAGATCTTCACGTTTTGAGACCCTAGCAATTGTTTAAGATCATTTTTTGACTGATGTCTGTATGTGTGTGTGTATGTATGTGTTGTCAATTTTTCGCCTTCGATATCGTAAAAATGGAACAACATACGGCCATGCCGATTGTTCTATTGTGTTTATCAGCCTTTAACTTAGATCGGATTAGATTCGGTTCAGTGGATCCTGAGATATTAAAAAAAACGTTCTCAATGTCACTTATTAACATAGGTAAAAAAAATATAAATGAATTCTAGATGTTATAATATGAAAAAAATGTAAATATTTTTTTCCCTAAAATGTATAGTTTTCGAGAAAAAAAATATTTTACTAAAAAAGGAAAATTGTACGTAAATCAAGGTAACCATGGTTTTTGCTATATTATTAGCCATCAGTAGATCACCAAACAAAAAAGAGGGCCGTGCTTTTTTTCAAAGAATAAAAAAAGAGTGCTTATTTTTTGCAAATATTTACTAGGTGGGAAGTATAGGACTGGTCATCAGTCGAATTTTTTTTAAATCAGTTCTGGCCTGTCGCCTTTGTGATTTGTTCAGAGGAAATTGATATAAAACGGCAACCTAAAAATATGAACCTGACACCTAATTACTGTTACGTAGCAGTCTTTAAAATTTTCATCCGGCCTCGTGTCTGGATTATATGATTTTTTTGAAATTGGTTTTTGGTAATTTGTTTACGAAACGGGGACTTTTAGTTTAGGCGCTAGAGTGCGTAACATACCTACAGCCAAGCATACAAATATTGCGGTGAAAAAAATTCTCGTTGGCTTTGCGGTAATCGGGTAAAAACTAAAATAATACCGAAAATCACCCATAATTTTTTTGAAAGTCTGTAGTTGAGTTACTTCGAGCTGTTGATATTGATGTATGACGTAGTAATTGTGTTGATCAGCGGTCAATAGTCAGTGGTCACTATAGTCACCCGCTATGTGTTGGTCGTTATTAACATGACGTGTTCTCACGGTATCGTATTTAGCGGTTTTCATTTGGCTTGAATATTTTTTTCTCATCAATATCACTGATGTGCGAGGCAAGTTTTTTTTGTTCATAATCAATCACTGATAATATACTTTTACTTCCAAATCCAAATTGCTTCTTTTGTAGTTTGCATCAGGTTTGACAAAACATGACGTAAATCAAAGCCTGCAGGGTACCTTCATCTAAAAGCTGTGGGTCTGATAATTAACTGACCGAGCGATTGAATCAACCATTCAGCATTTCGTTCTATTAGTTCTGTTTGTCCGCCTGTTCCGCAATTATGGCCAAATTCGTAGACGTACCCAAATTTGACCCAAATGAGATGTCAGCTTGTGTGAATAAGTCTACGAAATTCCGTGATGTTAAATTTTTTTTAAAACACTAAAAGAACGAGGTTTACTGTTCATAGAACCTAATATTGAGCACCTTTGTTAATAAGTGGCATTTATTATGTAAAAATTAAAGCTTCTTCGAAATAATCTTTGGACCCATAAGCATGCGGTCGTTGTTAGACAAATCGTGTAGAGAAACAGAACATGAGTGCTGTTTATGAATTACACTGGTGCGGTGTAGTGCAAGTTATCAGATTCTGAATGACAGAATCAATTTATTCACTATTAATGTGTTGTTGTACGAGAACCATGATGTGATGAATATGAATAAGACATTATGGGTAAAATATAGTGCGCAATAAATGATTTAAATTTGCCTTTAGTTGAAATTAGTAAAACTGTGCTGATTAACACACTATACTTTATATAACACATGCATGGTTTTAGAATTTAGGGGCTATTGGATTCGGATTCTAGCAGAAGTCTTCTTGTGAACTTCCAAGTTCCGTCAGACAACTTTTCCCTGTATCAGTCGTCTTGAATAGTGTTGTTAGGGATATGAGATTTCGGTCTTAAATGAGGTTTCCCTATAGAGCTTCGAAACTATAATAGTAAGGTACGGAAATAATTGAAAATGACTCATGCACTTATACGCATTTTATACACTTAACTTATGAAACTAGTGAAGTATAAGTGCATGACTCACTCTCTATTATTTCAGAACCTTACTATAGTTCCGACGATACTGTAACGAAACGATACATATATAATATCTAAAAATATAAAGTCGATACCGAAATGGATATTGAGGAGACAACACCTTTGTTGCTACGAAAGTTTTGCCAAAATTTCAAGATTCAGAATTAGGCGATTCTTTTTCTCAGTCGCTTATCCGGATACTTAAATTGGAGGGTGCATTTTCTTTGTCTCTAGATATATGTGGTGCCTTAAGCTTCATTCGTGACATAAACTTTAATTCACTTTCATTAACCTGAATCATCATCTGACGTATACGCGCCACTGTCTTGTATAGTTATAATTCCTATACTAATAAAATTGCCGAGACCCTGCCAACTCCTGTGCATATGAAATTATTTTTGATATCATCGTCTTCCTTTGACAAATTGCACCCGGGATCAGTGCCCCGGGTACCCGTAACACGGTCCTGAACTAAACAATAATAATATATAAAAACTCGGGTCGCAGTGCCAAACCCTGCCGACAATATAGTGTATTTGCTATTACAGGCCTTGTGGCTTTAATACGTGAACTTAAGTTTGTTTTTGGACAAAATAAAAAATTCAACCCCTTAATACATCCCTTAAAATAATATTTTTTTCTTAATTTCAATATTATTATCATTGCAACCTCTGTACCAAATTAAATACACCCTTCAGTAAGTAAATCACTATCCGCAAAACTAGTGTTTTCATAAAATTTGTAAGTCCGGTCCTATCGGGCCGATTTTATTAAAATTTTAGCAGCACATTTTGATATTTACTAAAAGGTTAAATTTCAATTTTGAAACAATTCTGAAATTTTTTTCGGTATTTTCGGGCGCAAAAACTTTTTTCAACCCCTAAAAACTACCCTTAAAATACTCCGATTGGGCCCATTTTAAATAGGTTCCGTGCGGTGATGGATTCCAACGTGTGTACCAAATTTCGTTCAAATCAATTAAGTCTTTCGAGAGTTATGCCGCGAACACATATATATATATATAAATAAATAAATATATAAATATATATATATATATATACATATATATATAAACATTTCCAAAAATGATGCCAAAGTGTTCAGGAGGCTATGAAACGTCGAGAAATTTTGGTCCGACCCCTAGGTCCCGCCATCCGACCGACGCCAATAGTGTATGTGCCATATGGCAAATACACTAATAAAAGCTAAACACTTAATTGCTACGATGGTAGTCGATCCCTTGCGCTAGGCGTAGCCTGACACAGACACCATTAATAATCATCACCGCATCGGGGGCTAGTCACCTTCTTTGGGACCCTGGGGAGTATTCAGTGTGGTAGCAGACACCCCTTTAGACACCTAATATACGTATGTGGTTCTGCATATTATTATGCTTAAATCGTGGTAATGGATCTTTCGTACAATAATTAATATGTAAAAAGCATGGCGTCGGCGTGGTTTTGTTTTCGTTTTTTGTAATTATCATTTTGTCAAATAACTATGACCATAAACTATGTCGAATAATTGGTGATTTCTTATTACAAGCTTTTATTTAACTTGCTTTCCTGTCTGCCTGTCCGGGACAAATCTGGTAATCGAATTTTCGACCACTTCCTGATATCCAATCATGCTGAAATTTCTCCTTTTCAAAAAAAGCCATTAAAAGGAGCAAAATAATAAAATTCTGAGGTCGGCGCCAATTTAATTACTAAAACTGTCTATATCCCCCTATATTATTAAACGAGTAAATCTTGTATGTATCTATGTATATATATAAATATTTTCTCGAAAACGGCTCTAACGATTTTGATCAAATTTACCGAAAAGGGGTTTCAGGGGGCAAAAAATCGATTTAGCTAGGTCTCATCCCTGGAAAAATTCGTTTTCCTATCGATTTTATCATTTTTAAAAACGGTTTTTTGACCTGTCAAAACATTGTAATATCGTGAATAGGCTTTGGAGAAAACAAACTACTTTCATTATTTATATGTCAAAATTATCTGACAGAATTTTTAACTTATTAAAATAAATCGTGAACTATTTGTATAGTAAAGAATAACAGAAATAAAAACTAAACGTAATTATGTAAGTAGTTTTAACTAATATTTAAATAAATAGATACCTAAGTATGTTATTTTTATATTACCTATATAAAATATGTATATTATGTACGTTAAATATAGTATGACGTATAATCTTACCTAGACTTTTTTTTCTCAAAAAAGAATAACGATTTTGATGAAATTTACAGAATGGGGATTTTTCGGGGCGAGAAATCGATCTAGGTAGGAATCTTGGTCCCAGGGGGAACAATTAAAAAAAAGAGTTTTTTTATTTATAACTCGGTCAATTGTCAGATCGATTCGAAGCCTATTTCTACATAGATTTTGTATAATATATCACAAGGGTTAAAACTGTAAATGAACACTAATATAAGAAGTGTCTTGCACAATATGTAAATAATGACAAATAGGCGGCCCGAAGGGCCGCACTTTTGGCACCGCGAGTCTGTGTAAAAACACATCGATTTTTGAAAACTATTGTTAAGATACATACAAAAAAGTTTTGTTTAAAAATTTGCACGGCGGCCCGAAGGGCCGCACTTCTAGCGACGCAGGCATGCAGTATATCAAAACACATCGATTTTTAAAAACTATGGTGAAGATGCATGCAAAAAAGTTTTGCGCTGCAGGTTTATAGTCTGTCGTTTGTTATTAAAAGATATAATATGAATTCTATTTCTTCGAAAATCGATTTTTGTGAGTTTTTCAGTAGGTACCTTCTATGCAAAAAAAATATTTGAAATTTACTGAAAGTTGCTAAGATGACATCACAGAGAAAAAGTACTTCGATAAAGTTGATATTTGGTATCAATGTTTAAAAATGGATTATTGAAACGGCAACGGGCAAGCAGAATTTCATCTGATTCGAACATTTTTACAAGATATTCAATCTATGAAAATCGGTTTTTGCGAGCTCTTCAGTCAACAAAACAATAACGGCGGTAGATTTGAAAATGGCGACCTAAGTAATATTTACAGGAAAAAATGCTTGATTCAAGTTGATACTTAGTTTTTACGCTTAAAAATACACATAGGTATTTAAAATATTTAACAGAAACAATTATTTAAATTATGTTTCAGAAATAAATTCGTTTCGGAGTAATATTTTGAGAAAATAATATCTCACAGCATACAAGTACTATTTTTTTGAACTCATCCGAGCAAAGCTCGGCACCCAGATATTATACTTAATACGTATTTCAAAATATTAATTGTTTTCCTCTTTTTAGTGGCTTTTTTTTGAAGAAGGTTCTATTTTGTTACAATCTTTTTTTTCCACCTGCACGTTTTTATTAACTCGCAGTCCGTTCGGTACAAATTTTGCAATCAAAATTTCGACTAGTTCTAATTGAGCTAGAGCTTTGAAATTTTGCACACGTGCAGTGTAAGTCCGGTGACAATGCAATATAGTATAACAAATATCGTTTTAAATCCAATATAGCGGACGCCCCCAAGGTGGCGGATTACCTTTTTCTTCACAACCCCCTTGATATGGATATCAAATGAAAGGGCTTTACGAGTAGAATACGGTGAGCTATGTGACGTCATTCTTAACCCAATATGGCAGACTCTCCAAGATGGCGGATTACCTTTTTCTTTAAAAACACCTTGATATGGGTACCAAATGATACCAAATGATTACGATAAGCTATGTGACGTCATTCTAAAGACTAAAAAGAAAAAAATAAAATTATTTAAATGTGAAAAAAATTTGATATGCCACGTTTTTAAAACAGACTTATCATAGAGTTTACGACCCACACTTTTATAAATATGAACCTATAAATATGAACCTATAAGTATGTATGGGGCTAGGAGAAATTATTTTATACTTTTAAAGTCTTTTTTAAAAACGTGGTATATGAACATTTTTTTTATTTAAATAGTTTTTTTACTTTTTAGTGACTGCAATACTTAGTTCGCACATTATAAACGGATTTTTCACTTTTCTTTTGATATTTGATTACTAAATTAAAAAAAAAACCACTGAATCGATTTAAGTATAATTTATGTGGGACCACCCTAAAGGTATGCCCTATTAAATAAAAATAAAAAAGAATCATCAAAATCGATTCACAAATTATGCAGGAGAAATGAGGTAAAACATACACTAGGAAAATCAGTCCACTTGAGAACCTTCTTTTTTATGGTTCCGTACTGGAACCCTATTTCTAAGCCTATGCCGTCCGTCTGTCTGTCAATCCTACATTTAAAAGGCTGTATCTTTTGAACCCTAAGCATATTTACAATCCCTCCTAATCATATATGTTTTTTGTCCTATCTCGATAACTTCAGACATTTTTAAATTATAAGCATTTAAGTTCAAGCGAATTGAATGAAAAATTGCCAAATAGAAGAAAAAAATTGATTTTGAAGTAAACTTAAATGCTTATAAGTTGAACATTTTTTAAGTTATCGAGATAGGACAAAAACATCGTTTAGGGCGTTAAATTTCCTATGGATTCATAGACGGATTTTTTTTTATTCGGTATGGAAGGTACTCGAAACGCGTGTTAAAAAGAACACGTAAAACTCTGTGATGATTTCAGCTGTGACTGTCTATAGCTTCTCAATTTTTAAAGATATCGAAATGGGACAAAAAGCACGGTTTAGGGCGTTCCTTGCTTTATGAACATAGTTATTTTCAATTTAAAATTCGATGAAGAACACAATAAATAAAACTATTGAAAAGGACTTTTGGTTACCAAGGTTACAAAAAGTGCGTGATTTTCAAGAAGCTGTAGCGCGCTTACCATTAGTACCACAAAAAAGTTGTGGGAATGAAAATTGTAGGAAATGTAATCCTCTTTAAAACATTACATAATGGAAGAATTGCTTAAGTCGACCGTTTCTGAGATATTTCGAAAAAAGTAATAAAGGTAGTAAAATTTCGTGGTTTTCTCAAGATGGCGGATTTTCCCCAAGATACATTTTTTGGGAAGCTTGGGATATCAAGCAGAACACTATTCTTTGACATTTCCACCAATTTTTAGCTTGTGGTTTCAAATGTCCGGGTTCGGGCAACTTTTTGTCGTATTTGACTGTACTAGTATTAGCTAAGCAATTATAGTACCAATTTTTGTTCTAATTTAGGTAGGTATTATTTTTAATAATAAAATCTAATTAACACTTTCACCAGTTCTTTGATTTGAACCTGGGTATAATAGATTAGCTATTGAAGCGTCATATTATAATAAACCCGGCATCTGTACAAGTTCAACTGTTTTCAAGCCCAAAAATGATTTTTCGTCGTTTTTTAAACAATCTTCACCTATAAGATCTAAACGCTTATACAAATGTTAACATAGATGATAATGCACAACAAAAACAAATTATAGTATATGATAAACTTGAATGTAATTAATTCTATTAACTATGCAACGTTTTTTGCAATCCATTTATGTTGTAACACAGATGACGTCACTGTGGGAAATGTTGATTATTCTGATTGTGGTGTAATTGTAGAAATTGCGCGTCGGTGTATTTTTTGTAGCGTCGACTCGTAGGCCGTAGCTATCGCTTGTAATCGTTAGGAGAGCGAACGCCTGCTTCTATAATATAGACCTGTAAAAGTTATCTATTATAAAATATATTTTATTATTGTAGTGATCGATGTGTTTTGAACACAGGGTTCGAATCTAGACAAGGACGTGAATCGTGATAATATCGTAAATTGAATTCGGACGGCACAAGGTTCGAATCCTTACGAAGACATGGTAATATTGAAGCTTGCATTTGAAGTAGTGTTCCCAGATGTCCGGCTTTTTAATGGCTTGTCCAGCCAAAAAAATCGATGTCAGACTTTTTATATTTTTAATTTTGACTGTAAACCATTTTGTCATTGTAAATTAAAAAATATTGTCCTTTTATATCAATATAGTAAATGTAAAACTAAGGATTTGCCTCGTAGTTTTATATTGTCCGCCTTTGGAACTTAGGGTCTACTGTTTACATGTCCGGCCGACCAATTTTTTGACCTGACAACACGTGTTTCGAATCTTTGCGAGGACATCATAATGTAGATTGCATTCGGACACACAGAGTTCAAATCTATAGACATGGGCACTATGATATCTTAAATTGCGTTCATATTTCATAAGACATAGGCTTTGGAGTTTGGAATCTTGACACGATGGTGATAATATTGTAAATTGCGTTCGGAAGACACAAAGTTGGGATTTTGACATCATAGATTACATATGGATAACACGGGATTCGGAATCTTGAGGACATGATAATATCGTGAATTATATATTCAAAAGACAGGCTTCGGAATCTTGACAACACGACGATTACGTAAACTGCGTTCGGAAGACACAAAGCTGGGATTGTGAGAAGGATATTATAATATCATTGATTACATTTAGAAGACACAGGGTTACTAGGACATGATAATATCGTAAATTGTCTTCGGGTGACTTTGACTTACGATACGAATGCTGATTTATTAATGCGTCGATTTAGCTATTTTTAAACGTACCTATTCTTCTTAACACAGAACACTGTATAATGTTCAACAGTTGTACCTAACATAGATTGAAAGTGACAAATGTGTATATTTGTGTATACTTAATACTTACACAATATACATAGATAAAAAGGAGAGTTGAGTGGTTCCCTCTTCATGTGGCGAAGATGACGAACTTGTAAAGCACATTAATGTATGTGTGTTGTGTTGTGCTCATACATCGTTGTATAAAAAAAAACATCAGCGTGTTGTGCCTGGCCATAACGACCAACGTGGTATGTGCAGGGTAAAGTCGACGGTCCTTTCATGCTTATTTTATGCGAAAATTGCCATTAATGCGTTCAAAAGTATACATAATATAGTGATATAAGTTACGTTCCGTATAACCTATTGGAGCCTATTTATACTTTCAATTCATTGACTCTACAGCTCAGAGTATGGGCTATGACCTTCTTCAGGATATATTATTTTTCCAGTCGCCCCTATAATAATGGCTTTACTTCTTCAATTGCTTTCATGTACTGGCCACACAGTGACCCCATCGTTATCTAGGTCTTCCCTGTTTTCTTTTCCCCTCAGGCGTGGTGATTAAAATTTGTTTTTGCCGGTCGTCAACCATAGCGTATGACGAACCTATTTAATCCTAGAAAATTTATTGGAGCACAATGAAACTCAACAAATCAGTAAATCAGAGCATTTTTCGACAGCCTTTGCAAAATATCTTCTGTATCTTCTGTAGGTATTAACTTTTTTAAATACTAATTACTTTTTATTCTATCCTTTTGGGGTAATTGAAGTTGTGAAGCACATTGTAGTGTTTGAGAGTTAAAATGAGCAAAATCGAACCTAAAATGTGCATACGACCCAATAACTCATAGCGATCAAAAAACATGGATCAATGGACATAAAATACTGTATAATTATATAAAATTGACAGCTGATTGTGAAAATAAACTAAGCACAAAACATTGATTATAGACTCACCGGCAAAAAAGACCAGCCACCCTGAAATATTTTACCAAGTACTAAAATATTGAATAATTTTACTAGATATTGATAGTAGGTTTAAGATCCATTTGTTGTTAATATACGGAATGCATAAATTAGCTGAAAGAGACCACAAATAAACACAAAAAAATTTAATTTATTAAAGTAACAGAAACAATGCAAATACAATTTTTGTCTTAGTTGTAAAAAAATAAGGTGGACTGTTTTTAATCGACTCCAGTAATTTTTAATATGTGCTCGAACTCGAAATGCATCGTTAAGCCGCCGTGGCATCGATTTAATCAATATATCATAATATATTGGCAATTCGAGATCTCTCGAGATAAGTCTGGGTTCGAGATTGGTCATTCGAGATCTCGCCAGATTGTCTGGCGAGATGTCGATAAATTTCGACAATATCGAGATTTTGAACGAGATTTCAAAAACGAGAGTGCGTGGCCACGAGATTAAATCTCGAAAAATGGCCCGAGATCTCGCTAAATCGAGATCTTGCGAGATCGAGATTGCATTCCCTAGTTGGAAATGTTTTAACCTGTTCAAATTAAAATTAAAGGTATTATGAAATGAAATACACATCTAAAAGCATTTATAACGAAGAAAAACAGCTAATCTTTGTGGAAATAAAATAAGCGGTTAGGGGGGCTTTTTAAAAAAGTGGCCGATTTTTTTTGCAGGTTAGTGTGCATAATTAACTATAATAATATACAGTAATTGATGATATGAGTTTAGACATGGGATAACGGGGGGATAAACAGCAAAACTACAAAAATTCAGAAAAAAACTCAGAAAAAGTTCGGAGTACTGCAGGGATTGAGTAGATATTGTCCTTGAGTGCTGCATATTATGCGACATTATCTCTGGATACCATGAGGATAACCTTGGAGGCGCATTTCCCCGAACATCTAGCACCAGATCTCCGTCGAGCGCTCCGCCACAACGGGGCGTCTGTCATCTGTGTGTGTGTATTAACGTGGGCGTTCGCGGTGCCGGGGTGCGGCAAGGGGTCGGGATATCGGGTTTCAGCCAAAACAACACACTGTCTGTTCAAACATCGACGACGCTTCCGTCCGATCGTGCGTCTGTCGTCTCACTCCCCCTCTACCAGCCACCCGCATACATATAATATGTATGTTCGCAGTACTCACTTACTCACTCACTCACTGCTCTGCGGCTCTCTGCTTGCCTCAATCTCGCAAACAGAACCGGCTTGTCTACACAACTATGCCATGCGGAATTTCATGTTCAACTTACTTCATCGTGTCGCCGATCTCTCAACCGGTGGCCGAGGTTCCTTGTTCATGCGTAAACATTTTTTATTCGTTGCTCTTCCTCTCTGTTTTGTATCGTGTAAGACCTAAGTGTATTGAATTTATTGGTTCTTTTTTCTGAATTGAGATAACATAATTATTATCGATATCTGTCGGTTACCAAAATTTCTTACCTAATCCTTTCTTCTTAACAATTTCTATATATAATTTTGTAATTTTATGTTAGTAAATTGATCAATAGCTGAGGAAATAAACTTTGGTCCTTCGATCCGGATAACAATCGCTTAACTAACAATTAATCAGCTAATCGATTTTAAGTAATAGCTGAGGACTTAAACCCTCTCACTTACCTCTTTAAATGTACAGGGAAAAAATCGCTTTATATTTTGAACTGCTTGTGTCGAATTTTTGATTACCTATTTAATTTCTTTTAGTAATCATTTATTAAGAAAAGAGCACTTTCGATTAGGTACTTTTGTGTACCAATTGATATAGCTAGCTTACTAACTTTAGTTGGATAAAAAGTATCTGCTTACTTTAAGTTTGGATACCAATTAACAATTTACGAAGCTATCAAAACCGATCCAGCCTCTAGTGAGTACACAAATACATACAGACAGACAAATACCTATTTTGGAAATACACATTCCGGTAAGAAAACGAAGTTATAGGCAGAAATGCCCTTACCATTTTTATATAGTTATATTAGTAAGTATTGATTGATCTTCTCTTAAATGTTTTTTGGTGCAGTCCAACCCTGCAGATGCACTCGTTGTTTTCTAAATGCGTTCACCATTGTGTTTGTTTTACATTTCGCTCTTTACACAGCGGCGTCGGTTGTTTGCGACCTCATCGTACTCGGAACGCACCTATTACTCCCCCCCTCCCCCCAACACACACAAAGCGGTCTTAAATCGGGCGACTAGATTGTTTCATTGTACTCGAAAATATTACCTTACGTAAAAGCAAGCCATGCTTTAAGTAATTATAAGTAAAGGATTTTTGTAATTTAGGTGCAGGGTATCGAAAAATTGACCCAACAGTAACATTGTAGTATTCTGCATTGTTGACATTTTAAAATTAATAAAGCACAGCGTTTTAATTTATTTACACTTAAGAACTTTATTTTATAACAATTATTATTGATTTCAATTATTTGCGAGAAAATTACTTACAGTATCTTATTTAGTTAACAATTAGATTAACAATCAATATTGTTATTACTTCCTATACTGTACAAATTCACTATTTTAGTGAAATTAACATAAGGACATCAGACGATATTAATCGCCATAACATGCCCTTATTAATTATTGTAGAAAGGCTACATAAGAAAAATTTAAATGCACCGCCTTTCTACAATAATTAATAAGGGCATGTTATGGCGATTAATATCGTCTGATGTCCTTATGTTAATTTCACTAAAATAGTGAATTTGTACAGTATAGGAAGTAATAACAATATTGATTGTTAATCTAATTGTTAACTAAATAAGATACTGTAAGTAATTTTCTCGCAAATAATTGAAATTATTACTAGGCATATCCGGCCTATTTTGAGAAAAGCAACATTCATTGTAGTGTTGTTATAAAAATAAAAATAATATTAGCTCTCGCAGTTTGTGGACTTGCGGTGTATTTGTGCTATATATAAGAAAAGATTAAGTGTACGCCATGGGCACCGTGGAGTAACTGGAAAACTTGCCCGACGCGATATTGGGTGTTCCGGGTTCGATTCCCGGCGGTGCATTTAAATTTTTCTTATGTAGCCTTTCTACAATAATTAATAAGGGCATGTTATGGCGATTAATATCGTCTGATGTCCTTATGTTAATTTCACTAAAATAGTGAATTTGTACAGTATAGGAAGTAATAACAATATTGATTGTTAATCTAATTGTTAACTAATTATTATTGAGTTGCACAACACAGTGGATACCTACTAAGTTTTTGCCATACCCACTATAAAATAGCTACTTTACATGCGTGTATTTATGCATGGAATGGGTCAGAATGGGTTATTACGACACTATATAGAATCTACTATTAAAATCTTTAACGAAGTCACCGTGTTGTGTGAAATAATAATTATTGTAAGTTATAAAATTTAAAAGTTAGAGACAAAACGTTTGGAAAAGAAAGTCTACACAACTTTATTATAAAATAAAATTCTTAAGTGAAAAATAATAATAAATAAAACGTTGTTTTATTAAATTTAAAATGTATAATATAGGTAGTATATAGATATACTCGTAATATTTAAATCGGTGTTTATATCAAATTGCGTCGTACGCGTTCCACCAGTGAGTGGTTGAAGGTTGATTAGTAGTGTTGCCGTCTAGATCTAGACTTTCTAGACTCTTGTCTTGTCTTGTCTCGATTTTCAAGACAAGGCAAGACTTGCTTTATCTAGATCAAGATTCTTACCAAAACTCTAGACAATTTTCAAGAGTCTAGATAAACTAAGTAGTAGTATGTAAAGGTTTACTTTACCTACTACTACTAATCTAGACTCTTGAAAATAATCTAGAGTCTTGATATTAGACAAGACAAGTTTGTTAATCTAGACTTAAACTTAGTGAAGTCTTGATATTTCAAGACAAGACTTAAGTGAAGTCTTGTCTTGATATTTCAAGACAAGATAAGACTTTGAAAGTCTTGTCTAATTGTCTTGTCTAGACGGCAACACTATTGATTAGTTCGAGATCTTTAAAACAAGAAGTCTTTTATAAGGAATTAAATAAAATTCTAACGGACCAAAAAAGTATATATAAAATTCTATAAATTATAAATTTTGTATTTTTCCAGGCGTAAGCATTTACATTATTTCTTTTGTTTGATGTGTAAATATACCCCGCGCAAGAAAGTGACCATATAGGAACCTCACAGGTGGTCTGTTTGGTGGACTTCTAAAAACTGCTTAGTTTGTATCCATGAGTATCCACCTAGGTACATAATATGCGTGCATTTCGCTCAGCAAACGCTCATTTCAAAGAAAGTAAATAGACGAAAAATTAGTACCAAATACTATGTAGGTTCTAAATTATTTATGGTACCACTTTTTTAACTCTAAGTAATTATTTTTAATTAATTTTTTTATTGCCTGTTACCTACTTTTATACATGAGCCAAAGTTTACCTCCCGCTTTGTAGGTACGCGTTGTCGGTTTTGACAGGAACTTTATCTTAACCGAACTACTTTTTAACCGGCTACGCTCGGGTTTAGATCGTTGTGGGGTAAAAGTTGCTTTTTTTAATTAAAACTTCCTTGTAAGCAGGACCTGTCGGGGGGAGAGGGGGTTGAACGCCCAGGGCACCAGGCCTAGAGGGGCGACGGAAGGATAGATCTTTTAAATCACGGATCAAAATCGTCGGCAGAGCCAAAAGTGTACAACCCGCAAGTTGTTTTATCCATCTATCAACATATACTTAGTCATGATCTAGATACTCAATTTTGCAAAAAAATGCTGACTCCATTAAAAGAGCTCTAATAATAATAAAATAATAATAAAATTTTATTGTCATAGTATAAGAAAATGTACAAAATTTTACAATATTGTTGTAATCAGTGTTCCTGATGCCACTGCATTATTTGGCTTTAAATTAAAATTGTCATAATATGTATTGTAACAAAGTTTAATTAAAGAGAAAAAAATCAAAAAAAAAAAACCAACTCGCAGTATAAAGAGCTCTAATAGACTTGTCAAAACATATTATATGGAAACCTGTCATTGAAGAAAATGTTTTTGGAGGGGGCTAACAATCTCACCCAGGGCGTCAGACTCGCTAAGGCCGGACCTGCTTCTAAGTATAAAAACAGTTGCTAAAAAGGTATGAACATTTTCATTATTGCAACTTACCTTTTTGGTTCATTATGTATAATATAATAGAATTTTTATTTTGGCGAAGTCCAGCCAATAGCTGCTCTACTCCTACCATATTTGACCAAAATGGATTGATAAAAAGTTTTAATTTTGAAGTCACTATACAACATTTGTTTAACACCCTGTATATTTTTTAAATTGTGTTTTCAATCAATTATATGAAATTTATAAATTATTAGTCATATCGCAGAACTTTTATTTTGAATTGAATCCAAAAAAGTTTTTTTATTTTTAAAAGTAACAGCTTAAATTATTAGAATTAATTATTATTAGCACAGTGCATGGCTGTTGCATAATGCAAATGTATATGCATTGTACGATTGAATAATTCGCCCACGGTCAGTTCTGTTATCTTGTAATTATTTTCCTGCACTGTAGTCAAAACACCGTATCGACCACTCCTAAGAAAATATTCTTGATGCATTGAGCATTCTTTATTTTCTCTGGTCGTGTGAAAATACTTTTGGTAAAGATTAGTCATCAAAAATTGTGATCCACTGTCAAAGAAATTTAAGCCCCAATTACAATATCGACCGTTTGTTAGTTTGTTCCACGATTAAGGCCAAATAGGTACATGAACCAATTTTTATGACATTTTGTGGGAGATTTCTGTGACCGTAGACCAAACGACGAACATAATGGTTTTGTGATCGAAACACCTCCTGGTATGTTTGGATGATTTAAAAGTTCAGAAATGCAGAAAATAATAAGAAAACAAACTGTTATAAGTAGCACGCGTTTTTTGTGAACATTTTTTTAAGATGATTTTGATTTAAGAAGAAATCTTGCGGGGAATCGTAAATTGTGTAAAATATAATATCTAATGACTTATTTCTATTAATAAGTATTTTGACTAAAGTGCAGTTGAAATTTTATTTTTTCATCCCATTTACGAAAATCTCGGACACTACAGAATTCCGCCCGCATTCCGCGCAAAGTATTAGACTCCCGAACATGTCCACAAAAAATTCGAATGTGTGGCGAATCTATAGCTGTAAGCCGTAAGGTATTTCCCAAATATCAAACATTTGGTTACCTATTTAGGCAAATGTCACATGTTTATGCACCGCCTGTATTAACTCTTAACGAAGCAAAAGGATGTTTGTTGGAAGGTATTGTTACTATACTTAGGTATCTTATCTCTCACATGAAACAACAACAACAACAACAACGAGAACTGAACAAGGCAACACTTCTGTGTGAATCAATTAGTCGATGTAAATCGCGCCGTAAATCTCGTACCAGGAGTCGGACCGGCAGACCACATGCGCGCGGACCAGAATGAGAGGCGCGGGGGCGCGGATTCCACTTGCTCTGCGGGACCCGACTAGACCCGCTGGCGCGCATCTGTGATAGTGTGTGGCCCCCGACGTCACTGTCTCTGCGATCGATTCTTTTACGCTACGATAGACAGCACTCTAGCAACTTTTCAAATATTCGTTCAATAATAATGACAAATATGAAGCGACAATGGAACCCTCAATTCACTTTTAATTTGATTGACTTAATTTACTCTGTGACGGCTTATCTGTTAACTATATATAGTGAAAAATACCAAAACCGGTTACTTTTTACCCGACTTCGGAGGGTAGGTAATATGTGTTCATCAAATTTGTGAGTATAAGCTGGGTATGCTGCAGTTTGTGTTACTATAGCACTAAACGACCGGACGGATTTTCACAAATAAGGTGTCGATAGATACGTCATAATCTCATGACTAACGAGTAATATTGAGTAAATGACGTCACGTAAAATTCAATATAGTCGCCGTTAAGCGCCATATTGTCAAAACGCAAAAATCAAATTCAGCAAAACTATTTGTGTGGGGTATCAAATAAAAGGGCTTGACGAAAGGATTTCAAAAGGCAAAAATATATGAAAATATAGATTATAGGGGTTATATTATATCTAATTAACCCAGCGAAGTAGCTTAGTGGTACAGCACTAGACTCGCATTGGAAAGGTACTGGGTTCGAATCCCGGCGGAGGCAGATGTGGCTGGGAGTTTATCCTACTGCCTCACGTCGAGAAACGGTAATTCCTGTACCGGCCATCTTGTTTGAGATTTTCCATGGTTTCCCTTAATAATTCCAGATGAATATCGAGATGGTTCCTTATTCAAGGTCATGGCCGATTACCTGTCAAACTCCTTTGCTCCCAAAGTTACCTACCTTATCCTAATTTTCTATAATTCCTCCATTCGCACATTGCTATTAATAAAAAAAAGTTGAAGTTTAAAAAATATAGAAAACAATGGGAAGTGGTAAAATGGAAAATAGTAATGGTGCGAATGGCATCTGTTATGACATAATATCGAGAAACGGACGTTAAACGCATTATTATTATTATATCTAATTAAAATTATTATTATAGGGGTTATTTAATGAATAAAAATACCTTTAACAGTGAAAGCGGTGATAAAAAAAATTTGCATTTTCGGAGAAGATGATTCCAGTTCAGAATTGCAAATATTATAATAATTATTTGTGTAGTGATAAAAAAGGCTATCAAATTCACTCGCAGAGGCGTGTGAGAGAGAAATAAAAGCGTGTTGGATAATGAAAAGGCAACTTTTTATAGCCGATCCATAAACTGGGTGGTATAAATTATAAATAAACGAATATTATTAATTTAATAACTGAGCTCAGTCGGTAATTTTATAATGATTTATCTGCTCTGCAGGTATACAAAACGTTTACAATTTACATGAACATTGTGATCGCACCTTGGCATCTGCGTTGACCATAGACTATCGACTCGTAGATTAATCAGCGGTTTATACCCGAATGTCAGTATTCTTCTCAGTGAGTAATTTTTACATGCCTGGCAATTTTTGTAAAACCGCTCTCTATATACTGAAGAAGGATGGAACCTTTGGTGTGCAGATGATTATTCTAACCACAAAACACTATAACACTTTCTTCTCGAAACACGTTTCGGCTTTCGCTATTCATGTTAGCATAATCTGGAGATTATTAAAAGTTCTAGAAAAATTGTTGGAATAAAAACTTTCTTGGCAAGAGGATCAATGAAAAGCAATACTGAAGTTTTAAATTGCATTTATTTACTGACGTTTCGGTACATTTCGTACCATCTTCAGAGTTTCTAAAAGAATTTAGGTGAATACAGAGGTTGTAACATACACATAAAATTGTTTAGTTATTTAAGGTTAGAGTTGAAGATGCAAATTAATATGAAATGAAACTTACCAAATACTGTCAATTTATACGTAGAAATTTAATACGACTGTTTTAATATTATAGAAGAGGTTTGGAAAAATTCAGTCATTAAGAAAAGCCAAGCACCAAAAGAAGATTTTACTAAAATCTTCTTTTGGTGCTTGGCTTTTCTTAATGACTGAATTTTTCCAAACCTCTACTGTCAATTTATATCAGTATATTGTTGTAATAGATGTGTGATGGTGCATCTATCACAACAATATACTGATATAAATTGATATAAATTTTTCTAACAACTCAAGGATCACCATTACTCTATATTATCAATAGAATATTATGAAGTATTAGAAATACTTTGTATTATGTCCGTCTTGTGACTTCTTGTGAATTTATCAATTTCCGAAATCATTAAAAGTTTTAATTATCTCCCGATGGGTGCTAGCATGGTTAGTGAAACGTGCGTCGAGAAGAAGATGTTGGTGTTTTGTGGTTATTTTTTATTAATATTTAGGAACTCTTTTCTCGTTACTTTCTCGAGGGTGATTCCTCGTCTCGATAGCGATACTTTTACTATATAGGTTTTTATAGCGCGAAATTTCATAACGCGGTGATTTTTAAGAACTCATATAGAGCAGCGTCCTGGAAAACAAGGCTCGATCTAGTTTGTATGATGTGCCAGTTGGTGAAGAGCCTAAGGGCCGTCATACATATTCAATTAACTATATAATGGTTCACACATTAACACACGGCATACCGCGATCCTCTCTCTAAATGATTTGTGTTTGAATTTATGACCGCATAAAAACAATTTATAATTACGACTTGTTGAAATTTATCTGAAAACAACACGTTGGCACTCGAGTCTCGAAGTGGCCGGACCCACGCCTCACCTCGCCTCGGCAGGACCAAGGACGTTACTTTCTGTGCAATTTGAGGTTGTCAACTTATCTTTTTCACAATATTTTCAGGTCATTAACACGATTAGGGCTGGGCGATGTTGAAATTTGAATAGCATTTTATTCTTAGGTTTTTATTGATACAAAACTGTTTTATTATAATTTTAATATCAGAGTTTAGACTATTCAATAACCATTTTAATATTCGGACCTTTTAAGTTGAGTAAAAACTATTTTTTATAGCTAATTCTTTTAGATTTATTATACTGTGTGACCGCCGCCGGCTATGGAACGCTGTGAATAAAAAATTTCCTGAAAATATATGTTAAAAATGCTTGGACACGTCAACCTTAGTTTTTGAACGCGCTTCTTTCCTTGTAGTTGTAATTTGTTTTTACCCCCACCCTTCTGTGCAATGACGTCATCGACATTTTTTTTAAATGGCAAACCCAATTTTTTTTACGGATTCTGATTCTACTCGAAATTTTGGATTAAGCAATATTGATGAATCCAGAATTTCGAGTAGAATCGGAATCCGTAAAAAAAATTGGGGTTGCCATTTAAAAAAAATGTCGATGACGTCATTGCACAGAAGGGTGGGGGTAAAAGCAAATTACAACTACAAGGAAAGATGCGCGTTCAAAAACTAAGGTTGACGTGTCCAAGCATTTTTAACACATATCTTCAGGAAATTTTTTATTCACAGCGTTCCACAGCCGGCGGTCACATTGTATAGACTACAACTTAACAAATATACGTCTTCTAAATGACCTTCTTTTTGAGCTCAGGAAGTAGTACCCAAAGTATTCTGTTAAATTAATTATCCTAATAATTGGTGTTCTTGGAGGAGCCAAACCGTCGCTGTTGGCAAATATAAAAGCTATCCCGGCATGTCAGCGTAATGCTGAGTCACTAGTCTGCCGCATGCAAAAGGCTGTGCTTTTTGGGTCGCTCCGTGTACTTCGTGCGCACGACCCGAACTCACTGTAATCGCCCATTTCATGGTTTGAGAAGCGGTATATAGTTTCACCTTGCTCCGCAAGTATCCCATGTGTGACGGCGACGAACCTGAAGTTTAGGGTGCTTGTGGATGCAAAATTCTTAAGGAATTATTCCTTCACATAATAATAATAAGTCCGTCAATGCTTTATGATTTTTTCCAATTTTTACATAACAGCCGTGACAGAAAATGTCTTAATTTATTATATTTCCAGTTTTGAGTTTGATATCTTAGAAGTTACTTAGCGATACGCCGCCTCCTAATTTAATAAAATCAACGATTAAGAACCGCTAGCGTAACACATTATACAAATGATGTGTATGTAATATATTATGATTTTATACGTGCTATACGAATAAAACGATCCCCCGGGACAGGGGGCGGATAACACATTGGCGCGCTAATGGGGGAGGCGTCTCATTTACGGTTATCTGTGTGCAGATAATGACTAAACAACTGCATGCTGCTCTGATCTGCATCAATGTGTTTCTATACATCAATTCGTGGAAAACTGATATCCTTATTATTATTATACAGTGCTGTACTTAAACACGTGCAGTGTGCACAGAATAAACCAGTGTTGTTAGATTGAGGATAAATTCCCTAGATCTCGATGATAATTGGATTACGGAATATTTTCATTACATTATTAATTTGAATGTCAGTAGCCTTCGGTTAACGTTTTGGCAGCTGAATTTATTGTGATGTATTGCTCTTAAATCTCATGAAACAGGCAAGGCCTCTGGCCTCAACTTTATGTGCTCCGTATTCGGAGTGTCAATAAAACATTTTGTCTCTGTATTTTTTTCCAGAAACCTCGAAATACTTAGTGAGCACCGTCATGCAATTTCTTCGCACAGCGCAGACAATAATATTTTAATATTATGAAGTATTAGAAATACCTTGTATTATATCCGTCTTGTGACTTCTTGTGATTTATCACTACGCGTTTCAGCAACGAGTTGCCATCTTCAGGTGTGGTTAATTAACCACACCTGAAGATGGCAACTCACAAGACGGACATAATATTTCTAATACTTCATAATATTCATATAGTGACTTGGAGACCCAACACTCTAAAATTAATGTATCACTGTAATAATATTTTTCCATTCTTTTATTTAATGCAGGATCTTTTACTGCCATCGGTTTTGAACCGAGGATACGAGAAACAGAAAATTATATTTAAAATTTTGCAATAGATTTGAAACCAGGAAACTAAAAAATATTAAAATAAAACAAATTTACTTGTTATAAAATTTATTTTGAAAGTTATAAATATTGCCTAATCTGTAGTAGTATAACCAAAATATACCTACTATATAGAATTTTAAATTCTCACAACTCCTAGTCTAAAATTGGCAAGAAATAGCACTAGTATTTGGTATCCTTATAACAAATAGACTTATTTATTTTGAAAATCATCTGTAGCCATCTCCGTACTTGGCAATGACGTGTTCAGCGAACACAGCTATTCCCTCCCAAACTTCCGACACGACCGGAAGTATCATCTCGGCGGGCATGTCGAATCGATTTCGACCGCCTCTGGGCAATTCAAGTGCGTAAGCCAGTGCAACGCCGGCCCTGGCTTTGATCCAGTCGATACTTGTGCCTCCCATAGGTCGGCGCATTCTGCTGCTACAACTGCCGACCCTGTATTTATTGCCAAGTGCCCTGTTTACCTAAAATGCAGACAGTATACAGGTGTTCAATTTCAAAGCTATGTTTGCACTCTATTAATAGTGCAGACTTTTGGAACTATACGACTTTGATTAAACGAGTATTTTTGTAGTATTTTTCATAGACTATGATGGTGAAAACAGAAAAATAATAATTGGTTTTCGTGTTTTCGCATTGTTCGGCTTTCGCAAAATTAACCATTTTCAATAGTAGATACATACTCTCTGTGTATTTTTGCATTTTTCGAAGGAGAAAATTTTGTACAAAATAGTCTTAAGTTGAAAGTTGAATTTAACGGTGTTTTATAAAAGCTAAACTAATTACTTACTATCTATATATAATAGATAGATACAAAATATTATGTACAATATGCACCGACATATTATTTAGAGAGAAACTACATACAGATTTTCCGCGACGTTTTTAACGCGACGGATTGCACGTCCAAATCGAAACCGTGTTCACAAACTAGTGAAACTAGACGAGCATATATTCCGTTCATCTATACAGTTTCACTCGTTTATAGGCACAGTTTCGATTTGGACGTGCAATCCGCCGCGGAAAATCCGGCCGTGTAGTTTAGCTCTTTTAAGAGATCAAGAAGAAGAAGGTTTGAAAAACCCCGACTCCATTATTTTCAATTTTAAGATAACTAGCGTTGTGTGAATGAGTTTTCACTTAACTGTAGTATAATATGCTGCGTGCTTTTTTGTACATTTTTATCTCATTTAAAAAATTCAAAAATATACAGGTGTTCCATTGAAAAAAAAAATGGTTTTGAAAAATGACTCTAGAACTGGATGTCATGTATGATTCTTCATATCGATTTTTTTTAAGAAGAAGTGGTAAATGCATACGGTTTTACCTGTTCCCCTAGGAAATGCAACTTATCGGCGTCCCGCGTCCTATTGAGTGTATGGCCCCACGGATAGAGGATTGCTTGCGCGGCGCTATGCAACGTCAAGTACAGTTTGAGGCGTCGTCGTGTGGCAAGCAATCGCGCGAATCTCGCCAGCGCTCTGATCTCACTTTCACTGAAGGGGCGCGGTCCCGCGTATTCCGCGTCACACGGATCGTCACCACCATTATTGATCTTATTCCAATGGTAGTCGAAATTACGGTTGCCGTCGACACCGATGCAATCGAAAAGATTGAAATGACGCGATCGAGTTTTCCTCCAAAAGCGGTCCTGGAAATATAAAAATCGTTATTTATACCGCAGGTGCGTACTCAGGAGCTGATCTAAGCTTAGTCTGTAAGGGCCGGTCTCAGACGACATATTTAACGGGGGAATATTTTTTTAAAACCACTAATTGCCACGGTTATCTACAAGTGCCATATCAATTCGTAGTGTATGCAACTCCTGAAATTATGGGATATTTGTCATTAAAAGAATGAAGTTAATCATTTTAGTTGTTCTCGAGTTTTGAAGTACACCGTACATATAAACATCAATTACTTTATATATTATAGATAATGCGTCCTTGCAGAAGTTTTCGTATACATATACGTGTAAATTATTCGTTACATACCTATGTATTACGAACGATTTTTATCACAAAATGAAATGATTTATTAACTCTCAAAATATGCCTTACCTGTTATATTTTAATATGCTTTTTTTATTACATTAATGTCTATGCATTTTTATTTGCTGATTATTGGGAAGTGTTATAATGTACATGCAAAAGAATATTGTGCCCCGGCTCTTTGAGGTTACTATGGATGTGCGATTAGTGAATTTTCCTTTTCAAGTCGAGTATTTAAGTATTTAATTTTCGAGCCGGGTCGAGTTGTACGGAATGAAAACTTTACATAGGTACTGAAAACGATCTTTAACATTTTTCAGTTTCTGATTTTTTTCACCCTGCAATCTGCATTACTCGAAAAAAAATAGAGTAGTTTTAAATTAATACGGAACACGGTTCAAAAAGGAAAATCTATTATGTACTCGAAATTTATTCGCGCGAACTGCTCTTAAACCTTTTATAAAATTAGTGATGGGCAAAATTAGTCTTGTCTTGGTCTTGCACTTTTTGCAAGACGAAGACCAAGACCGTATCCCTACAGTCGAAAGACCAAGGACTCGATTTTCAATCCCATGACCAAGACTCGACTTGCAAAACCAAGACCACGACTGCAAGACTTGAACAAAACCAAGACCTAACTGCAAGAGACTACTCGACTCGATTCTAAACAGTTTGATTTGTTTTGGTTCATCAAGGTGTATTATTTTTGCAGAAAGTTTTGTTCTTTTATTTACTACTCCACTTCAATTTTTTCGAGTATTTTTTTTACTCTAATCCCTTGATCGTGTACTTTTACTAGTCGACCGGTATTTGATGGTCCTCGGACACCCCTAGAGATTTCACATTAGGCCCTAAGTGTGCGCAATCTGACAATTTCGACTGTTTTTGGTATAATAACCTTTGTGTGTGAGTACTCGTATCCGTCTGGGTTTACGACTGGCAGAACATACCAGTCGAGTTCTTCGGCGAGCCGTCTGTCCCGCGGATTGCGCCGCCCCACTAGCCTGTCCAATACGTGCAACGCCGTGGCTGGTCCAATCCATTCCCGCGCGTGCATTCCGGCGTCGATTAGCACGGCGGGACGGTTCCGTCTTGACGACGACGAAATGTGCACGGCAATCAAATCGCGACCTTCAAACGATCGACCTACGGTGATCAACGACACAACAGACGGGTGAAAAATGGACAGACGCTTCAAGTAGCTAGTGATCTGTGGATTAAAGAAATCAAGACTATTACAGACCGAAAGATTATGTTGTGTCTATGTTGTGGTCGACAATGCACGGTAATCGGTATTGATGTTGCCTCAAAAAGACACAACAAATATTATACTGAAACTCAATGTTGTACGCTCCATTTCGCTGCACACTTTTGCGTGGCCAAAGCAAGGGTAGGGGAGAATGGCGTTAGAACTTAAATAATTCAGATAAAATAATTTAAATGAAACGTAGCTATTAAGAAAATTGTCATATAAGTAATTTGATCGCAAATCCCCACCTCGGAGAGTAATAAAAGTCACCAGCGGGATAAACATAAAAGTTTAGAAGTTTTAATAATATTAAAAGAGAAACAAACTGAATGCTGTGAATGATAAAAAACAAAGTTGGATTATTTTGAACACAATGTAACAGATTGATGATGGAAAATTGAATTAGTATGAAATTATGAGCTAATTTGTATTTAAAAAAAGCAAATAAAGAAATCAACGTCTGGCAGCTTGTGCGACGATCCACCCCTAAATTCAGCAAAAAAAGAAAAAAATGCAATCACTTAATAAAATTTGGAGAGGGGGACTTTCAGCATGTTCTGTGAAGACAGCCTTTTGTTATTATAACACTTACCGTATCAAACCTGTGATAAGAGTCATACGATAGTTCATCCCAGTTCAGTACGGATCTTTTGACTAAAGAATTCGGATTTTCTTCTTCAGTAACGATTCTGTAAAATATTGTTTCACGCGTTATTTGTAGATATTACACAAACTAATTCTGGATTTCACAAAACGTTGCCAAAAAATTGAAGAGATTAACTTTTCGTTCATTTTGTTTTCCTGGATCTCCTATTTCTATTTCTACTTACTGTTCAACATCATCAACTATTACATCGTATGTAATATTGGCGACATGTAGCGTATTCTGGAGGGCATTCTGTCCCCCGGGTGGTAGCATCACGTCTGTGAAGTGCTCAACAGTTTGCCATTCATCCGCATATTTGGTTTGAGGCAACAAATTATTGAGAATGAATGCTCTTTTCTCTGCCGTTGGAGTAAAGATGCGATATACTTTATAACTACAACAAATATAACTCTTTAACAATTGCTTTGCTCAACACAGTTACTTCGTCAGACAAAGATCTTTAAGAGCTGTTTGATGAAGCCACTGTACCCTACGAAACAATTGTTATAAAATATGTAAAGTTCTTAAGCGTAAATAAATAAAACGCTGTGTTTTGTTAAATTTAAAATTTATAACGTAAATGTAGCAATGTAGATTCTAGGCATCAAGTAACGGCCGAATCAATATTTATCTTTTGACAATGATATTACAGCGATTGATTCGACCAGAATATGTGAAACAATAACATATTCTTACCCATCGTAGTGAACTCTGTGTGCGCTAATCAACTGCACTAGACAAATGACGAATGTTATCAGAATGTGGCCCAACATAACACTAAACTGGGAAACTGCCCTGCCTGGCCATATCATCAAGGGTCGCTCGGTTTTTATATTACACTGATTTCATAAGCAGGACCGGACTATATCAATAAGCGAAACTAACTCTGAATTTATCAATAAGTGACATACCTATATTGTAAAGATTAGTTCTTAGATAATAAATCGTTATCACTGATCTTTATATAAAATAAATAAATAAAACGTACCTAATAAAATTCGATTTATTAAAGCAAAGCTTAAATACGTCTGGTCACAACCGGATTAAAAAAATTGAATTAAAACTTGTTTGCTTCTTAAGTATAACTCATAGAGACTCAAAACAAAACGATGTTGTGTCGACAATGCAGAGAAATGCTCACATAGGTAGTCAATAAAATTATAACAGACGCTGAGTATTACTAGACCATTTCAAAGATTCGTAAGTAAGTCCAATATTTAAAGCATAGGAGATAAAACAAAACTGTTGACCTATAGACCGATTTGACTATAAAACACCAAAAATCAATAAAAGACCACTTATCAAATACCTTGACGTAAACAAAATTCTATCCCAAAACCAATTTGGATTTTGGGAAAATTTGGGAACAAATGACGCAATAATTCACTAATTGAAAACTTAAATAGTAATAGACATTGACAATAACAAGAAAAGTGTAACGATCTTTCTAGATTTGACAAAAGCTTTTAACATGCTTTCCCATAAAATTCTTATTCCTGAAACTGTTCAACATTGGTATTCGAGGAGTAGTTCTTAAATGGTTTGTGAGCTACCTTACGGGTAGGTCTCAGATTTCGGTGGTGAACAGAGTATGTAGTGATAGTATTGATTTATCAAATTCGTAGTTCTATAGCATAGTTCTCGGGCCCATTCCATTTTTGATATATACAAACAAAATATAATATAGAATTCAATGGATCCTTGGTGTCAAAATGAGAACTGTTATATTCTGTAACGTAGCTTGCATACAGATATTTTAATAGTTTGGGCCTGATTTTTTTTGACGTAAAAGTAAAAAACATAGACAAAAAATTGATAAAAATTAATGTAATTAATCAACTTTCTCAATTATAGAGGCGTTCCGTTTGTTGCGATACGTTATTAAACTATTTCACTTTTTTAATTTCAATAATAACGAGGTTTCCGTATAAATAAGACACGTGTCTGTTGTAAACCAGGAACAGGGGTTGAGCGGGAAAGGGATGCATCCATTTATTATATAATAAAATGAACTCAATCATGCAAGAATAAAACTGTGTATGGGGAGAACTTTTAATCAACTGAAACCATATCATATTATGTTGTTCCTTATTACATAATGATATGTTAGTATACATTTTATAGTTGGTTGCTTTATATAACAAATATCATAGTAATGAAATTGTGGTGCCGAAATATTATAACTCACTAATTTTAAACTTTTTATCCTAAAGTTAATTTGAAACATCAAAAATTGTTAGAAATGGAAGATGTTTAATTAAATAATTGTACGACTCCACCGCACCCCGGTTTTCTCGATCACTTGCATCGACGCCGGATTTTCATTCATCATTGAACTACCCTTCCAGAATTTTTCCAAAACAGCGATTGGTGGAATGTCGTA
Organism: Mongoloraphidia duomilia; assembly: GCA_039654895.1. Lineage (NCBI taxonomy): Eukaryota > Metazoa > Arthropoda > Insecta > Raphidioptera > Raphidiidae > Mongoloraphidia > Mongoloraphidia duomilia. Next base: position 23,272,375 of record CM077520.1, on the reverse strand, counting down.
GGGTAATGATAATATAAAACAGTTCCGTGACTGATCAACGCCCAGGTCAAACCGCTGAAGATATAAACTTGAGAATTGGACAGTGGGTTCCTTTTGTGACGTAAGCACCCACTAGGAAAGGATTTTCCGAAATTCAATCCGTAAGGGGGTCAAATGGGGTATGTTCATATCTCACAAATCGTTAAGTTGAGAGGTATTGAATTCAACATACTAACTCTTCTAAGCAAACCCGTATTCGAGCATTTTTGTAAATTCAACCCCTAAGAGGGTAAAGTGGTGGTGTAGAGTTTTTTGAGTAATCAGCGCCCAGGACAAACCGCTGAAGCTATCAACTGGAAATTTGGACGGTGGGTTCCTTTTGTGACGTAAGAGGTTTTTCGAAATTCAACCCCTAATGAGATCAAAAGGGGGTTTATTGCACAGCCTATATTATAAATACCACCAGCCAGGCTTCGTTTCGCAGGGGGATATATTCTCGCGGGGGGGATAATAAATCATCATCCCGACTTCGCTTCGCAAAGGGAGAGATTCTCGCGGGGGAGATAATAAATCATAAATCGAAATATACGTGGGCGAAGCCACGAGTAACGGTTAGTCGATTTATAAAATATGAAGAAAAAAATAGTTAGAACTTTTTTTTGAGGAAATCACATTTTTCGATTTTTTTCCATCAATATAAACGTATCGTTATATTTGAGAGAATACGGGAAAGAACCTAAGTCGATAAATATTTTTTATACTAATTATGTTATTATTGGCTTCTATTGAAAGTATGTTAATCAGCCATTAAACTGTTACCTAACTTGCCTTTTTTGTTATGTTAATAATAATTTTTTATTGATCAAACATTTCCTTTTTTAGAAGTACATTTTTTTCATTTATTTCAAATACACTTTGATTAAAAAAAGTTCTTGAAATTACGGAAGTTTATTTTAAATTTTGAAAATGTCATTCGAAGAAGTACCTAACAAATATTTCACATTTGGCAACGTTATAGCTGTGATTCAAATTAGGCGTAGAAGCATTTTTGTATGTATTGACAAAGAATTTTAGAATATATGCATAATAATATCTTCTAACTTGTTAGTTATGTAGTTAATCAATCATTTGTTTAATGATCGTTTGTTGTTTTCAACTGCATATGTTTTGTCGACGAGGTTATCCTTTTGGCCGGGTAGGTATTTGTTGCAAATGTAAAGATTAAGAGGGTAACACAGTAAGTTATGAATTGAACAGTTAACAGGCAGTTAATGGGCTCTATTCTGTCATGCATAAAGGTTCCCGTGCTATGCCCTCGTTGTCTTCCCATCACCCGCTGTGACTACTCGAGCACTCTTCAGCAAGTCTTTCTGGGTACACGACCCGCGCTACACTATAATATATAATGCTTTACATATGTGTGCACAAGGGCTCTCTCAACGATGATGATGGGTTCTGGGTGCCACATGTTGGTCCAGTTTCGTGGTAACAACTACAGTTGGATCTACATAACTATTGAGAATATTGTCATAAAAATGATGGGTACAGCCTTTTGTTTTTTCTTTTTATAGGCACGATTTAAAAGAAGCCATATATGCGTTTTTTCTTACTTTTCTTACTTTCTTTCTTGTACCCTCATAGTGTTCCTGTTCTACGCAACGTAGAACAACAAAAAAGGTACCAAAAATTTCACCGATCCCAGCTGAAGTAAATCTGGTTTTGTTTGAAAATAACTTCTGTTCTAGGCATCATAGAACAGTGGGACGGGTATTGAATTGAACATCTACCTTTTGAGGGTTGTTCTTAGAAAAATTACAACGCACGGAAAATTTCAAAAAACCGAAAAAAGTTTACTCTATAATGAAGTCTATAGGATATGGTTTCTACATAATCATATTGAGAAAATAAAGTAATAAAAAAAAATTACGACTTCTAAATTGCTCTGCAAGTTATGAAATAAAATAATTTAAAAAAAATTGAATCGCCTTGAAAAATGTTTCCGAATGTCTCTAAAAAGGTTAAAGCATTTTTTCTATTCGTTTTACAATCACCTTCCCTTACCTATACATTCAATTCGAAGTCGGTATAAATAAATTACTATATGACTACCTACATTTTACATAATAATAGAGAAATTATTCCGCTGACTTCTATAGGGAAGGTGATTGTAAAGCGAAGAGAACATTATTATTTTATACTTTTTAGAGATAATATTCTGACTTGGAATTGGTATTCGATTCCCAGTTGCTTAACGAATCAACTATAGTGATAGGTATTTTAGAATATTATTCAGCCTCTGTCAACAATGTCAACTTGCTCTTTTGGTTGGTACTTTAGCATTTTTCATTGACTTAGAGCATGGACTGCGCATTTCCTTTCTCGACAATATCATGGATGTTGAACAATGTGCGTGAACGACAGGCGCTGATCCAGCCCTTAAAAAAGGTTGTGGTCACGGCCACCCAAAAATCGGCCAAGTGCGAGTCGGAGTACGGACTCGTTCACGAAACATCAAACAGTACAAACTATTAGACTAATAGCCAAAATAAAAAAGTCACTCGCGTTCTTACCCGCACGGTTCGTTTTTTTTTAATTTGATTAAGGAAATGCAGATATAACATCAGCCTATCGACCACAATTAGGGTTGTGGGCATGTCCACCGTGCCCACAACGGTGGATCCGCACTTGGTGAACGAGATGAAATAAACTGGCTGCCAATTTGCCTCTTTCTAAGAATGCTGTTGGTTATTTACTGAGGGCAGTAATATTAAAAATGTTCCATTTTGTTTATTAGGATGCGGTTCAGTTAAATAGTTGCAAACGTGTTTTCGTGTTAAAATAAAATTAATAAACTTTTATAGGAGGTGTTGCACGCGAAAACTTTTAAAACGTGAGACTGTATTTTTTTATCGGTAATCGGGGACCCGAATTCCGAAATTTTTTCTTTAGCTCCCGACTACAGACAACAAAAAATACTGTCTCACGTTTTGATTTGCTTGTTTTCTACTTTTACGTAATCGGGTTTTATTTATTTTTTTACTTTTATTATTTTCTAACCTAATGCGTAGTCCATTCTGTAAGTCAGTGACATTTGTAGATATTTATAATAATGTGAAATCATCTCAATTCATTGACTGCTCAATGCTTCAAAGTGAGGTCAGACCTCCCCATTTATCATGTGACCGATATCATTGCAGTTGAAAGATAGATAGCTGAAAAGATTGACAGATGAATTGCTTACATTATATTAATAATAATAACTACTATACTTATTAATAGGAGTAGGTCATTAACATCATTATTATGTGACATTGGAACATTGACGCTAAAATAAACAGTCCTTGTCTGTATCTCGTTTTTTAGACACGGTTTGCGAACTGTTATGAACCGTATAATATGACGACGCTTGCATCCTCTTTTGATTTACGTACGACCTAAAAACATGATTTTTTTTTCATTTTTATGTAGGGCCAACTCAGATATGCTACTTTTTATCGCGAGATTTTGCGATTAAGTTGTTTTGAGGTTGTCAGGTGTAGCTATACCAATAGATTAAGGACGTACATTTTTCGCTGAAATACACAACTGATCATGAGAAATTTCGAATAGCCGAGCATTCCTCAAATCACGATATTTGCGCGTTTTCGATACAAAACGTAGTATCGTTAGCCTGTTGTGATTATTTTTACGACCACAGTCCACAAGACAAAACCGTTTAGGTCTAATTTTTTGGTTAGTGAAGTTCCGTTCTAACTTTATCGTTTGGCATTAATTAGTTATGTTTGTTAATGCGTATAAAATTATTATAACAAAATTTAACAGAGACATCATTTGAATTTAGGACCGAACATCGTTTATGGTTTTGCAATTAAAACACATTCTAAAAAAATTCGACTGATGACCAGTACCCTATACTTCCCATCTAGTAAATATTTGCAAAAAATAAACACTCTTTTTTTATTCTTTGAAAAAAAGCATGGCCCTCTTTTTTGTTTGGTGATCTACTGATGGATAGTAATATAGCAAAAATCATGGTTATCTTGATTTACGTACAATTTTCTTTTTTTAGTAAAATATTTTTTTTCTCGAAAACTATACATTTTGAAGAAAAAAAATATTTACATTTTTTTCATATTATAACATCTAGAATTCATTTTTTTTACCTATGTTAATACGTGACATTGAGAACGTTTTTTTTAATATCTCAGGATCCACCGAACCGATTTGACTCAAAATCTAATCAGATCTAAGTTAAAGGCTGATAAACACAATAGAACAATCGGCATGGTCGTATATTGTTCCGTTTTTACGATATCGAAGGCGAAAAATTGACCACACACACACACAGGCATCAGTCAGAAAATGATCTTAAACGATTGCTAGGGTCTCAAAACGCGAAGATCTGTTAAAATCTCGAAATATTTTTTTCGGACTAAATCCATTACTTCCCTACCATAGTAGAGGTGGGAAGTAAAAATATTCCTAGCCATTGAACGTCCATTGAAAGAAATACATTTTAGTTATCAAAAGTTCATTATAGGATGAAACTTTTGATTGATACCGTACTTTTATGGCACAATGAGAAAATGGTAAAAAAGTATGAGGTATAGCCTCATTGTTTTGCGAGTAATTATTTAAATTTAAAATATACGTTGATGCATCAATATCTCGCGATACTCGTATTAAACGGAAAGCCCATCGTCAGATTAAGCATTGGGGCAGACAAATATACAGAGTGTCTCAAAATTGACGCCCGTGTTTTTGGGGTTTGTTTCAGGGGACTAACACAAATCGAAAATTAAGAGTAGAAAATTTCACGATTGTCCTTCGTTATCGAGTTATTGATAAAAAATTAAATTTTACATTTTTTTGTATTTTTTTCTGAAATAAAAAAAAATGTATAAAGCAATATTTTTTTCACATTATGGTACAAATTATGCTACTTCAAGGTAAAAATTCGTGCGAATTAGCATGAAAGCACGAACGTTATGTAGTATATTTAACATGATCGCCATGGCCACCTAATGAATTATGTTACACAACTAATTGGAGCGACCGCGTACGATAAAACTTATTATTGACATTTTTAATTATCTAATAACTCATCAACGAAAGACAATCGGACAATTTTCCTTTCTTAATTTTTGATTTGTGTTAGCTCCCTGAATCAAATCCCAAAAGCACGGGCGTCAATTTTGAGACACCTGTATATAGAGCCACAATTATTGTTATTTTTAACCGACTTCCAAAAAAGGAGGTGATTCTCAATTCGGTTGTATTTTTTGTTTGTTTGTTTGTTACCTCAGAACTTCGTCATTTATAAACCGATTTGGAAAATTCTTTTTTTATTTGAAAGGATAGACTTACTTTCAGATTGGTCCCATAGAAATTTCATCAAAATCGGTTCAGTAGTTCAGCTGATTTTAATAAAAGTGAGTAACGGCGTTATATGATTCCTTAAGGTAAATGTCACTTTTTGGCAGATCAAACAGCGTAAGAAAGTCGATTTAATAAAAGTGAGTAACGACGTGTGATTACTTTAAGTAAATGTCACTTTTTGACACTAAAAAGTAAAAAATAAAAAACTTTTTAACAAAAAAAAACCTTCAAAAAGTCACTAAAAAGAGGAAAATAATGAAATTTTGAGGTCTGCACCAATTTAATAAAACATGAAGTCGGTTAAAAAGTATAGTACCTAAATATATAGTGATTAATATCTTCTTTACTTCATATTTTATTAAATTGGCGCAGACCTCAAAATTTCATTATTTTCCTGTTTTTAGTGGCTTTTTGAAGAAAGTTTTTTTTTGTTAAAAAGTTTTTTTATTCTGTCGGATCATGGAATTCTCCTTGAATGCTAACTCACACATTTAAATGTGTGTATTCGATTATTTCGATTATACATAGGAAATCCGACAGTCGGTTCTGAGTATAAATTATAGTGAAAATTCAAGAATGTGATCGATGAAATTGTATTTTCATGACTACGAAAAATAGTCCCAAACTGGGGTTCGTAAGTATATCCGAGGGGGTCCGCGACCAGTGATTCTATAGTTAGCTATCCTGAACGCAAGTTTGTAAGTGGACAAAGCTATACAGTTCGGCCGGCGACGGTCGAAATGTATTATTGCCATACGGCAAACAGTGATTCTATAGTCAGCGATTTGGAATGCAAGTTTTGAAATGTGTAAATGGGCAAAGCTATAACAGCCGAACTATATGAACGCCGTCCACGGGCAAACAGTGATATGTTGTTTATATATACACACTACAGAAGTGAAATTTAAGCAAAATTTACTACATCTTAATGTTATAAATTGACATTTACAGAATAATATATTGTTTGTTTTTCGTCAGAGGAATCCAGTTCACGCTGCCGTGCGCAAATAAGTTTCACTTAAAAAGAAACTCTCGATTTATATTAATGGGGTTCTCGACAATTTTGATAATCTTTAAGGGGTCCGTAGCCGAAAAAGTTTTCGAAACGTTGCACAAGACTCTAGAGGGCTAATATAAGCCGTTTTGAAAGACATTTCCAATTTAAAGCTTAGAAGAAACGGGTCCTATCACATAACTACACAAAATAGAGGTAAACAAAATCTCTCTAAAGATATAATAAAAATCACTAAATATTATGTTCTTTTGGTCACGCAACATTAGATACCTACAGTTCTAACCCGAGAGCTGGTAAAAGTGTCAATTGAATTTTCAATTTATTATTAAAAAAAAAATAATGAATTGAAAATATGAATTGGTGCTAGGCCCAAATAACCTTAGCTGTTGGTAGTCTTTAAAACACAATTTAATTAGATACCTACAGATTAATGGAACAAAATTAATGAACAACAATTCTTTCCTGATATTCAGCTTATTATATTCTTTTACTTTATAAAATTATTGCAACTTCTGTTAATTAAAAAATATAATGAGGAAATTTAATAGGAAACGAGGTCCAACCCTTCATGTTACAGTTAACAATTTAACGAGATAAATATAGCGTGTAATTTATTCATAAGATAAACAAATCAAGCGTAACCAAAACTCAATTATTTACTTGTAATAATGTGAAAACAGTTTATTTTAATAATAAATTAGTACGCTCGTTGTACGATGCACCATTAAGTACTGGTAATTCTGTTGCTTCCATTTTTACAGTAATTAGGGTAGGTACGTGCTGGCAGGGCCGGTCTTAACAAACGCGAGGTCCCATTGGGATACTTTTTAAGCCTCCGTGGATTTATGTCTATTTTATTTTGAAATAAATCGATTCTCATAGTGTCTAACTAATTAAACGTAATTTTTTCCATCAAGATTTTTGATTATTATAATTATTGATATTCGAAAACTTTAATAATTGTTACAATGATTGATTGATTATATTCCCAGCCAAACTATTTTTTTTCTCAAATATTTGTGATAATAGTTAAACCATAACAATATAATATAGATAAATATAGTAACAATATTAATAATAATGTGAAAAAGGAGCCAAGTGCTCGTCTACCATGGAAAGAATGAAAACCTAAAATGCATGTTCCATTCCGATTCCAAACTCAAAACATTACAGAACATAAGTTAATGTAATACTGTAGTGTCCAATTTGATTAAGTTTTATTACCTACAGGTATTAAAAGAGGTGACATTGTATTAAATTACAAATCTCATTTTTTGAGTTTGGATTGATATCTATTCTTTTGATGACCGAACTGGTAGACGAGAACTTTTCATTTTTTCAAATTTATGTATTTGGTAGGATATCAATACTTTTTACCCGACTGCAACGCAAAGGAGTGGTAATGTGTTCAACAGCCTATGTATGTATGTGTGTATGTATGCTTTGTATGTTCCTTTGAAGCACTATACAGACCAAACGCCTGGGCCGATTTTTATGATTCACACGTCAATCGATTCCCCTTAGTCCGGCGAGTGTCACTAAAGACATGACGTTAGTGAAAATTCAATATGGCGACTACAGGACGCCATATTGTGAAAATGAAAAAAATGAAAGTCAACAAACTATGTCAAGTGGGGTATCGTTGAATAGGTATTTAAAAATCATTTTTAGTTTTCACTCAACATTTTTCGATTCGACTGACCGTTTAGGATCTATATCGATTTATTTTTAATTAAAAACATTTGAAAAAATCACATAATTTAAACTTAAATTCCAGTGCACTGATGCTGATAGGAAATCCAGTCTGGTAAATAGCTAGCTAGGTACTCATAACTAAAAAGTATAAAATAAAAAAAAAATAATTTAAAAAATCAAAAAACCCGACTGCGTAAAACTGAAAAGAAAAAAACAAGCACTTAGAAGTCCGGTGGCCAACTGAACAGTCGGGATCCATTATTCGACAGCCAATCAAATTTTTCAATGGATCCGAATGTTCAGTTGACCACCGGACTTCTAAGTGCTTGTTTTTTCTTTTCAGTTTAACGCAGTCGGGTTTTTTGATTTTTTAAATTATTTTTTTTGATTTCAAAATTAACTAATTTTCCCCATACAAATTCACAGATATTTAGAGGTTTAGGGTAGTAAAGTTGAGGTTTTTGATTTTTTCGTTTATTTGTAACAACACATCGGTACAATAAGGTATATAATAATTTTTATGTTACTATAGCTTAAGAAGCGAAATCTTGAGGGTGGTAAATATAGACCTTAAGTATATTCGCATAAATAGACACGGCGTGCGCCAGTGTTTGCTGCGAGAACTTGGCTTGGCGCACTATATCGTGCGCCTAGATTTTTCAATTGTCCTATGGCCAAAGTTCCCTCTAAGGCAGCAGTCACATGTACACGGAAAACGCACGGAAGACGGAACTCGGAAATGCAAATGGCGGAGGTTGACCAATCAGATTCTTTCCGTAATATTTAAACTTTATGGAAAGAATCTGATTGGTCAACCTCCACCATTTGCATTTCCGAGTTCCGTCTTCCGTGCGTTTTCCATGTACCTACATGAGACTGCTGCCTAAGTTGCGCAGCCGTTCTTGTATTCTGCGCACAATGGGCTTGTTCTTAATTTCATTTTATAGAAGAATTGCATCTAAAAATGGCAAAAACCCAAATTTCACAAAAAAATAGAAAAATTTAGAGGTTCAAAATTTTTTTTGAAATGGCCTTTAACATTTAAACGTCAAACGAAATCTCTTTTGACTTCAAACACAGGCACTGGACCCCTGCACACTTTTACATGCGTTTTGAACATTTTTACTCCCATATACTTTTGCACCGCGCAGTCAGCGAAAAAAATAGAAGGAACATTGCCTATGGCGAATACATTTCTTTCGCTGCAGTGTTTTTTTATGTCACATGATTTTCAAACAATTAAAAATGAGTTATCCTTGGATTTGAAAACAAATTTCGTCAACTTTCTCCAGCACGTAAGATAATGTTGAGAGAGTGCAGTGTGCAATGCATTGTGGAGCACCGTTGTGTAACGGAGGGGTTTGTGCACCGACCGGGGGCTACGCCACCACGGAGTATCGGATGTCGAGCGTATACTCTGTACACTAAGGTAACCCGATATCTTCTGCTGCCGCCTTCACCCATGCTATGTAGATATTGTACGTTTGTATGTGTTTTGTGTTCCCATTTTCTTGTAAGTATGTGTGTACACACACGATGCTGCCTGACTTACATCACAATAAACATAAAACCTCATTCACATAGATCAAATGAGTTCTTTTAACCGCTATAGTTCACATTTTGATTATCAATAATTTGATTAGTTTTCTTATATTTTAAGCTCGGTGGCACTATTTATAAATATACCAAATTTCAATTCTCCAGCTCATTGGAAAATGAGTTAAAATTTCTGGAGAAAATTTTGACTTTATATACATACTAGGACGCGTTAATGTCGTTTTTTTTGGTTACTGTTCAGCCCCAATTTATGTAGGAGAAGCGCGATGGTATCCTATTCCCTGATGTATAACGAACACTAGGTATAGTGAAAATTTATTTAAAATTGGTTCAGTAATTTTGGAGTTAACTTATAGAACAAACAGACAGACCAAAACTATGAAAATGGGTGTTTCGGTCTATAGATCTTATGTTGGAGTAAGGTAGCCCAATCAACTAAGGTGATATATTATTACGCTCCGGGCGAACTCGGGCCGAACAGTTAGTTTCCTATATAAACTATCTATAAGTCTAAATTTCGTTAAAAATTTACAATTTATTGCAAATATTAAGTTACTATTTTATTTGCATAATATTTGCATTGACATTCTTCCATAATTAAGTGAAATATAAAATAATCCATATTTAGGAGTGGATACCTATAATATGTGATACCTATCCATAATAAGAAAATGTAATATTTTTTTTTCTTTTTGTTTCAGTGGTAGCGGTCCATCAGACAGAGCGCACTTAGACTCGAGCGGTTCGGACAGTGAACCTGACGGTCTGCAAAGTCATCCGTCATCTAAAGGTGCTTCACGTCAGGCCTCCGCCTCATCTGGCATCGGTCCATACGGAAGCGGCACTCACGCGGGGACAGCAGCGGTGGCGGCGCTCGGCTATCATCCCGCAGCGGGTTTGTCGTCCGCTGGCGGGCAGCCCGGCGCAATGTTTCACCAGACGCAAGCACATTCACAAGGTCCCACCGGGGGACTTCATGACTACCAAACATTGTGACAGTGGCTGCAAGGTTCAGTGCACCATCAGGAACAGTGACAATATATTAATAATTATAAAAACTGATAGTTGTACAGAAACTATATTATCTCAACAGTGGTATTTATAAGTTATAACAAATGAGCATCACTGTACTATATTGTGTGTTGCACGGACGTTAGATTCGTGAGTTATATAATTTTGGAGTGCCTAAAGTATTGTTAAACCATGGATGTTATTGTCGAATTACACTATTTTTTTGACAGGTGATCAATGATTAGGAAATGATTGAAATTAAATTGGGTTTTGTATTAAAAAACGCTGTTGACATTATATTAGGCCTATTTGCTGGAATGAACCGATTCACAGGTGACAGGTCCCGTAACATAGGTTGACACTTGGAACCGCACTGAACTCGCTGTCAAATAGTGGGAAGAGACCATTCAGACCATTTCTCATGGAGGTGTACATACTTTATCGAACACAGCGCGCCTCATCTATGTTGCAAATCGCAGGTCTCATGTCCTTTTCACGGCTCTTCTAGCCCTAGACCTATACTGGCATGACATCATTATATCAATAATTTCAAGCCATTGGTCTATTTTTTGTAGAGCTGCTTTAAAAAATAACGAAAATAACAAGTGGGCGTTGTGTTTGAAATATGATTTGATTATCATATAAGAATATCGGAGCTTTAAAGAGTTTATTTATATGGCGTGCAAACAAAGAACTTTATTATCAAATATTAAATAGTGCATTAAAGGAGAAAATTGCGTGTCTTTGATTAGTTCATACTTCGTTTCAAAGACCAATAGTTTGTCAAATGGCAGTTATGTCAACGACGCACGACTGGATCTTGAAAATTCATAGAATTCCCGTTTTTACATAATTATTAATTGTATTTTTGAATTTAGTAAAGCTGTAAATTTTACATTTAACGGATTACTGGAAAGGCAAGCAAGTTATATAATATTACAATGTAATATTGAAAAATTCATTGGTTGATAAAAATGATTTTTTCTATATTGCATTGTAATAAGTATTATTATATAACTTGGCTGCCCTTCCAATAATCCGTTCATAATTATTAATTATAAATGCCAATACCATGCGTTCATTCAAAACTATACATAGCCCATTCCATTAGTTTGAATATAATAATTAGAGTTCGGCCGAAACTTCGGCTTAGGCCAGTTTCGAACAAAAATTGACTCAACTTACACGCAATTGCATTCAGCTTACAATAATGAGTATTTTCCTTTGCTTTTTTAGCATTATATACCCTCAACTTCGGTTTCAGCTTCGACTGAAGCTGAGAAAAAATCGATTTTTTCAAAAAACTGGCCTTTGGTCGGGATCTCTTAATAATATAGGTACATGTTTGTGTTAATTAGTTATTCAAAAATGATGTGTGCATAATGTTTTTTTTTTTGCAACACTTCAACATCAATTTTGTCCGCAGATTCGCTCGCATAATAATGTCGGTTTTGATGGAAATCCTATAGCTTAAAAATGTTAGTATCATTAAGAATGTTTTTGCAACACTTGCATCAAAAGTACTTATTAGTAAATTTTAACGCACTCCGTGCTAGAAAGTAATACTGTTTTGTTTTACTTTAAAACACACGTGGGTAAAATAGTACTTTATAGATTACTTTACTATAATGTCACTATTAAAATATTTATCTAAATTGTGTTTTATTTGCTTAAAATTGAACTTTTGAAGCAGTAGTTGCAAAAAATATTGTGTGTAACGCGTGTCTAAAGTGACGAATTTGATAGCCACCATTTTACAATACCTTCTAAGGTTATGTTGCATTTATACCAGAACGCGTGTGAGTTTACCGCGCGAGCCGAATTAGGTTCGTATCGCAAAATCGCAACTGTCGTATAATTCGTCACTTAAATCACTTGTTGCATAAATATCTATTATTTTTTAAGCAAAACAACCGTAAAGCTACTTAGCTACCGGTTAATTTATCAGAGTTGCGCCATCTATGGTCATTTATGAGTAATCGAAAAATAAGTACTTAATTATTGTGATTTCTCGTCTTCAAAAATTGGCTTATTCAAATTTTGAGTCTGATGCATCTAATTCATCTTGTGAGTTGCACAAAATAAAAAATGTCTTTCTAAATCCCTGTATCTTTTTTACCAAGGCATGTTTGACTAAATCGTACTGTTTTGACCTCATCTTCTACTGTTTCACTTTGGCTCATTAATAACACCCTGTATAGTAACGAAGCACGATATATGTATTTTAATTAACCCTCAATCACCACGTTCGGATCAAGATGACCCCACAACTTTAATCATCTGCCGTTTTTCCACACTTTTTTCTCATTTAGGGTTTGCTTGAGGTTATTAAAAAAGTGTTATAACGAAAGAATAATGTTTATAGAAAGCACAGCTAGTAGTACCTACACCGTACAATATTTGAAGAGAGGTGCTTAATTTTAGCACTAGTAAATTTAAGAAAATAAATGAGATAATGTTACATAATATACTACAGATTTTATGGAAAAAAGAAAACGTTAGGTGCATACAAGTGGTGAGGCCAGGGGGGTACATTTGCGGCCCCCCTAAAAAGAATTGTTATCGGCAAATTATGTCAATTATTTGGCGGGTTTAAAGTCAGGCAACGCTTCTATCTATTCTATTTACACAAACTATACCTACTATGTGAAAAATATCTACTCTTAACAAACATGCTGGCCAACAAACCCAAAACCTATTGCCTTTAGGGTTTTCCATCTACAGATATCAGGCCACATGTCAGATTAATAAGAATATTTTTAATAATTATTAATTAATTCAACAATGAATTTTTTAATCCACAAGGCATCCACTACGTAGTGAATAGTATTTCTCAACATATCAGTCAGCATATTATGCCATCATGATTGTTAAACGTCAAACAATTGTTATAAGATATATAAGGAAAAAATCAGAAGTCACTGTCGGGACTTGAACCCGAAATTCCCAGTTTCCGGCTGGTTGAGTTGCCCCTTACTCACACAGTGCCCCGAAAGTGAAATCTGTTTCTTCCCCGTATATACCTATTTCAAGTCTAAATCACATCTCATGCGAGAGCCGATTTATTTTTAAGTTACAATCGAAACTTAAATATTAATAACTTAAATGGCTCGAACAATCGTTTGACGTTTAACAATCATGATGGCATAATATGCTGACTGATATGTTGAGAAATACTATTCACTATCTAGTGGATGCCTTGTGGATTAAAAAATTCATTGTTGAATTAATTAATAATTATTATATTGTTGTCCACAATTACCTAACTCATATATTGTTATTTAAGAATATTTTTATTGCATTATGTTGGGTTGCAGAACGCATTATCAAAAAATCTGATTTGACAAAAATCTTAGATTGCGACCACACATATTTCTTCATAAGTAAATCATTGTGTAATATTAAATCAATTCTGCTCAAAAAACTGATCAATTGAAACGATATTTTTCGCGGGATACTTGTATGTCTTTAAAAATTTAGAATGACGAAATTAAACTTTATTTTACTTGTCAGGTATTCACTTGGCGAAAATCGCAAGCGCAAGATATTTTTACGAATATGAGATAACAGAATCCCATGTAGGGTATCTTATTTGAATAGCAAAGCTTTTAAATTAGAACTTGTGGGTTTTATTAAAAAAAAACTAAGTATATCATAGTTTCTAATTCTGTGACGTAGTCCGCAGTGCCGGATTATCAGTAGGTAGGTACCGATCTATGGGCACGCGCCTTTTAAGGTCCCACGAAAGGGAAAGGAACATTTTGACGCCAGCGTCGCTAAATTACAACCATTTTTTCGCACACCGATGCTTAAGAAAGTTTTACCCAGATATAATGACGAGAGATACGGAAGATCAACAGAAACAATTTAATAAATTTTCTTTCAGAAAACGTTCGCTGGCCAGTGAGCAGGACCGGGTAAGCGTTCTCAGGCCCCTGTGTCCCCAAAAAAATTTTTTCTCAAAAATTTGTTTGTTTTTTTTTGAAATAGAAAATTTTAATGCAAAAAATCAAATAACGCCTTTTTTGTTGGGAAAATGTTTTAATGCTCCCAGTTTTAAACACGGTAGTCACAAATAATAGGTAAGCCCCGGACCGGCGGTCCCCCTTCAGGGGCCCGGGCCCGGGGGTACCTTCGCCCCGCTTAACCCCCCCTAACGCCGGCCCTGCCAGCGAGGGTACGACAATAATAAATTAAATATTATTATTAGTGGTTGTTTTGTGTAACAAAATTGTTTTGGTTGGTAAAATTAAAAACGTATTAGGAGATAATTTGCGACGGGCCCCAAGATTTCGAGCGCCTAGAAGGCTTCACAGGGTTTAATCCGACACTAGTAGTCTGTTTTAGTTTGAATAAATTGCAATTTCTCCACTTTACGTCATGAACAGTAAATTTTATTGTTGTGAACGTAACAGATGAAAATATACAAATAAGTGGAGTCCGTTTATATTGAAGAAAAGGATAATTGAGTCATACTAAACGGACTATCTTAAATTCTTTTGCGAGTGGCGAATTTGACGCGCCAGATTCCAGTCTAATAGTACCTTTTTCTTCTAATAACAAATGTCACAATAACAAAATACGCATACATTCGTCATGATAACCGGACTTTTGTAATTTTTTATTGTTTACAGTAAAAAATTACGTCAATGTAAGCGGTTAGTTAAAAATTAACCGAACTCATTCACATTCTAAGAAAGAAAGAAGATTCATGCTAGCTTATAGTAAAACCGAACTGTTGGGTACAAGAACTTCCTATATAATATTATCAGTTAGTCATTATAAGCGGAGTCATAATAAACGGACTCCACTGTACTCTAGTCTTATCTATACCAGCTTACAGCTATATCTATACTTCAGACTTCTATTATACTAACATATAAAATTCTTTGTATGTATGTTTGAAATAATATAACTTAAAATCTATTTAACGGATTTTGATGAAACTTTTTTTAAAATGTTCCTTATGATTCCAAAAGTTTTATTCAACTTTTTAAATGAAATGTTGAGTTAATTAGTTAATTAAATTTTATTGGTTCTCTACTACTTCAGTTATGGTTGCGACCCACCATTGCCCGAAGGAGGGGGCTCAAGGTTATCGGTAGGAGGGAGTATGTTAAAAACCGGTCAAGTGCGAGTCAGTACTGCAAAAAAAGTTTTTTTTAATTATATTTTATTTTGTTCTTTTATTTATGGTTATAACGCTCCGTCGTAGTATAAATAATATAGTCCTTAACACGGTCACTCGGAGCAACGAAATAGTAGTACTAATATAATATTATGCCAAACAAGCTTTCGACCTTCTATGAGGTTCTTTTCAGGTTTTTTTCCACAAAAATGTTACAGACTGTACCTGTCAGTTACGGTTGACATAGATATTAGTATTAACTATTACTATTCCGATTTCCGTTGCTTCGATTTTATTTATTGTAGATTATAGACGCGTCGACAACTTAGGTCATTAGCGTCTTAAATACAACAAATGTAATATATCACTTAAAAACTAAATAACATCACAAAACATCCATGAGCAGAGGTGGGGTTCGAACCCACGACAGTATGATTCAGAGGCCGCGACGCTACCAACTGAGCCATACTGTCCTCACCGTTGCTTCGAGTGACCGTGTTAAGGACTGTTATTGGTTCTTTTAAGTGTTTAAAAATGTTTCCATATCAAATTTAATTAAATTATTTTTTAAAGTAAAAAATTCCAAAATGTTTACGTTATAAAAAAAAAAAAAACAAAAACAAGCATGTATCTACTAATATTATAAACATCAGCCCGATTTCGCTTCGCAGTGGGAGAGATTCTCGAGGGGGGGGTTTAATCATAAATTTTTATCTCTAGAACTATTGAACCGATTCTAAAAATTCTTTCACTAACAGAAAGTTACACTATCTCTGAGTGATATAGGCTATATTTTATTTTGATAATTTCTTGCGACGGGAGGGATAATTCCTGTGGGATAGTAACAAAACGTAACTCTGAAATTATTTTGCATATTGTTGTGTGCACGAAGCCTACTAGCGCCGCTAGCGGGCAATAGTGCATGCACGATTGAACTCATTTTTATTGTTGTTTTAGACCGAGAATTTTTTTTATAAACGAATACCATTTAATTTAGCTGCGTGCATATAGTATAAATAGCGCATAGCATAAAAGGTACATGAAAATTATTTATTTTAAGTTTTTTTCTTCTTCAATTTTGACGTACCTATAATAAAAAATAACTAATTTATATCAAACACGGAGGTGTCTATGTCTATGGTTTATATTGACAGACGACAGCATAACCTCAAACCATGGCGCCTGTAATCTTGCGGACCGAGTTTAAAAGTGTCAAATTTATCAAATTTATAGTAATAATTTCCAAATAGTAAAATCATGGTTTTACTTACTTGACTTTTTAAACAACAATACTCACTGACAATTACGGAAAATTAGAGTTCCGAGTTTACAATGGATCTCACAACGGGCGCTCGCATCGATAGTATTATAACTCCGCCCCCCTGCACACAGTCTATAGGCGGAATACTACTAATTAATTATAAACAGAACTAGATCGACGGCCGACTTCGCTTCGCCGGGGGAAAATTTCTCGCGGGGGGGGAGGATAATAAATCATAATTCGAAATATACGTGGGCGAAGCGGGTAACGGCTAGTGTATCTTATATAATTTTATTTATACATTTTCTTTGTAACCTGTATATTTAATTGCATATAATAATAAAAAATAATTTATCAGAAGGAACAAATAATAATATTATATAGTATTGATATGTTAAGTTTTATTGCAATTATAAAACTCGTATAAACATTTTATCAATAAATAGTTTTAATACTTTAGAAAGTATTATACGCAAAGATTTAAAAATTGAAAAAATATTATGATAACCTGTTTGATACATTGCTGACTTTGAGAATGGGGTAATTGACTTTTAATCGTAAAATTTAAATAATGCGACTAGGCATGACTCATGAGCGCCGCCAGGAACGGTTACCTCAACTCCGGGAAATGGACGAAAGGTATCGAGTATCCTGATAAATTACTGGAAACATATGTACAAAATAAATGATTTGTTATTTGCGTACATATATTATTATTTTGAAAAGTGTCTTGCTTTATACATGCAAACTATTTTTGTCCTTCCCCCCCTTGAAGAATTTTCGAGGGACGCCCATGCTACTAGGTGGTAATAATCGTGACATGATTGTGTGAATTAAATAAATAAAAATATAGTGATTAAAACGTTCATTATTCAAAAAAATTCATCATTGAGATTTCTTAAATCTTCTGTCTTCTTAAAAACTTCAAAAATTAACTTTTTGCATTTTACACCCCCGTGGAATCAATCCTGCCGGCACCCTTGTGAAAATGTATGCTATAAGGACAATGATTACTAATTTTATTAACCCATCGAAGGTGTGAGAGTGGTACTCGAAAAACGAATACCGGTTGAGTAGTATAATATAAATTTGATTGTCGAGTTGAGTAGAACAATTATTTTTAATCCAGTAGAAAAAGGAACAATGTTTTCGTTGGTTGCTTGATCTGCTAAATAGGTAGATGAGCTGAAATGACTGGAATTGTTTAAATTGAAATTAAATAGTGCATGGAGAAACAGTTTAAATAATCTGAAAAAAGTTTAGCTGCGTTTAGCCTGATTGACTTTCTAAGTAATGAATTTTCTATGTCGTGCCAAGTCCAATCCTCGATTCTTTTTTGATGTTTTTTTAACCCCAGACAAAAAAGGGGTGTTATAAGTTTATTAAAATTGTATATCTACTAAATAAACTAACAAACGCACATTAAAAGTTTTAAATAATAATTAAACGGAACTGTTATTAGGTCTTAAATGATTCCTCAAACATTGTTAGGTATATATCTTTATTTTTACAAAGCTATATCGGTTTTATCTCTTTCATAAAAAGCGGTACATCATGCAGGGCCGGCTTAAGCTATAGGCGAACTAGGCGCCCGCCTAGGGCGGCATCTTCAGGGGGGCGGCAAAATTGTTAACTGCCAATGTTTTATTTCAACATTAAAAAAAATGTTTTTGATAATTTATTTATATGAGTACTTCATATTTGAATACTTTACAACATCATAATAAAGTAAAATAATAATTTATAAGTATTACTGTTTCAACAGTTTTTAACTGTCACGTCAATTTCATATTTCGTACTTCAAGAAAAGGAATGCTAACTTCAGTAAAGGGCGCCAGCTGACAGCTCTATAGTAGAGTTGGCGCCCTCTAAATGCACCTTACTGTAGTGATGGGCGATTACGAGATATTTTAGTCGATTGTCTCGATTGTTCAAACATCTCGATGACTCTCGATGGTTTTCACTTGGACTCGATTGTTGTTGTTTCATATTTCACCGAGACCAAGTTGCATAGTACTGAATCGTACAGACGATGTCCACTGTCGAGAGCCACATAATATATAATCGTTCATCACTCAACAACTGAGGTCGAGTCGATGGATGGTCGATTGTGCAGTAATCGAGTGCTCTGAGACCGACTGAACAGTGTGAACAGTGAATCAACGATGAACGAGTAGCGTAAACGTCAGACTTCATTCGACCAGTATATAACCTTGAATCGCGATTATATGTATTCTCATTCGCTGGCAAATAATCGACTTGAGCAATCGAACATTTCGATTGTAAAATCAAACTCCGAGTCGATTGTGGACTCGATTGTTATTATGAACGATTGCGATTGTTTCGATTGTAAAAACATCTCGTATTCGCCCAACGCTACCTTACTGATCACTCCAACAGAGTGCGCTAGTAATTGCTTCCCAAGTAATATGAATTGCTGAAAAGGGGGGTGCAAATTCAATCTTGCCTAGGGCGCATAGTTAGCTTAGCTTAAGCCGGCCCTGGGTACATGAGTAAGTCGAAATGAGTGGCGCACGTTGGCGCATATCCGCGACCATAAACATATAGTCCTACGTCAATAGTTAGCTTCCCCTCCATTTTATTTGATTCGAAAATTGAGTATTAAATTTTATTAAATACTTGACTCGACTCAAAATGGAAAATTCACTACTTGCACATCCCTACCAATCGACGATTTGTAATTAGGTACTGTAAGTCAATAGTGGCGGGTCTGCAAGAATGTCTTCTAACTAGCCCTCTCATAGCATTAACAATAGTGAAACCTGTCTAAAACGGGATATCGGCGAGACCGTCGAAATGATCCTTTTGTACAGGTTTCCGTCTTGAACAGGTGTAAGAAGAATTTCGCTTTTTTACCGAATAGTTTGTGTATTATTTCAAATTATTGACTATTTTGACGATGTTTCTTAATTAATGAACGATAAAGAATACTTGAGGCTTATATTATATTTAAAACTTAAACAGTAACTACCAGCTATATATGATATAGGTATCTGTAAAAAACTTACAAGATAATATTTTTTGATGTCATAATTTTTTTTTATTTCATAAATGTGTTTGAATTTGTTGCAAAAGTATTAAAAAAAATATTAATATTCTACACCGAAATGTAAACATACCACCGTTTAGTACAGGTCAACTTATATTCATTAGTATTTTTAAGTAAATATGGAGACTTCAAACGTCAGAGGGTTTGTAAACCCGTCCCTTAAACACCACTGTGAACAGGACTGGATTAACCGATCCCTAGGCAAAAGGCTAGCTGATAATAGATATACTGCTACAAACTACAAAGAGCAAATATTTAGCATTGGCGTAACTAGGATTTGAAGTGTGCTTGGGTCGGGTTCCAGTCTGTCTGTCTGATCAATTTTTATATGTGTGTCAAGTTGTATGGACCAACTTTTTCAACGCCAATCGTTTGTTCTCGGTTTGTTCCGGACACCTACAAAATTTCAGCGTTTGTTCCGAAAAAATAAAAAAGTTATTAGCAAAAATAAAAGACCAAGACCAGTAGTATATTTACACTACTGGTCAAAAGTAACTTACGTACATCACTTTACTTTTGACCAATAGTGTAAATATTCTAGTCGTTGGTCTCTTATTTTTGCTGATAACTTTTTTATTTTTTCGGAACAAACGCTGAAATTTTGTAGATGTCCGGAAGAAACCGAGAACAAACGATTGGCATAATTAAAGTTCCCAAAATGTTGTTATTTGGACGTGGTCCATCCAACTTGACGTCAAGTTGGCTGGCCACCTATTATTGCTAATAACTTTTTTATTTTTTCGGAACAAACGCTGAAATTTTGTAGGGGTTCGGAACAAACGTAGAACAAACGATTGGCGTTGAAAAAGTTGAAAAAATTTAAGTTGGTCCATACAACTTGACACGCATAATTTTTATTCAGAATAAATTGAAAAAACGTATTATTCTTTTATTAAACCTTATTTCTAAGGTGGGCCGATTGGCCCACCGATGACCCGGTCTCCCTCTAGTTGCGCCTATGAATATTAGACGATGGCTCATGGAGGAAATAAGGATAATATTTGAATAAAGTCAAAGCGTGAATAATTATGTTTATGTAGTTTGATCATTGACACTATATACTTAGCATCAAGTCAATATACAAGAAAATGGTAGCTATCATTTCTTTATAAAAAAATCAGTCATGGATGGCCGAAACCAGAGAAGGCCTAACGTTGTATCCATTTGAGCCTAATGCAGTATTGTAGCTAGGATCATCGGTGCCCAGGGCAAGATTCGTGTTCTCAAAAATTCTTTGCCCAATGCTCAATACTACGAATCGCATTGCTGATTGTGCCCTTCGTCGTTTGCGCCCCTAGGCCCTAGGTGCTGGTCTTATGGTTACTCCGGCCCTGTCTGTGATTGTACTTATGCACTGAATGTAATTGTAATAACTTTTGTATAATAATTATGATTGACTATATTAATTAATAAAATTAATAAATGTGACTTAGTCACTTCAATGATAGCAATATGTAATGTGTTTTTGGTTAGACGAAAAGTGAGCAGATTTAACAAATAAATAATATAAATAATATTGTTTTCTTCATTTATTTACTTGCCAATTTTAACTTAATTCCTTTCAATTTAAATGGTATGTAAAAATGTATGTCATGCTGTGGCGTGTTCTGTTCTCTCAGAGCACGGTGGTGTACAAAAAATTATCAGCTGTATTATCCTATATGAAACACAATTATTTGACAAATTAAAATTTCAATACCTTATATTCCTGTATGATAGGTAGTGGCGGATTTAGGATTTTTCTTGAGGGGGGTGGCACAAGATTGGAAGAGACAAGGTGATCATGAGCGTTAATCTACAAACAGTGGAGGGGGGGGGGGGCTTAAAAAAAGAACAATAAGTTGCTTAGTATTTACTTGTTGTACAACAAGTTGCATAGTCTGTGGGCTTTTTAAGAGGAAAAAAAAGTCCTTGGAGGGGACCTAAATCCGCCACTGAAGATAGGGCACAGAGAAATAGATTAATTATTATTATTGCTTCTTTACCTATCGTTTAAATCTTTATTCGTATTCGTCATAAAATTAACAGGATATTGTGCTGCAGCCTATCTTACACTTTATTAATTACACCACGGTTCTAAGATTATAAGAAAGTGGTTTGGTTTGTATATTTGGTAAAAATTTAATAGTTCCATATATTGGCATTGGATAGAAGCACATGCTAAAAATAATTCAACAACGCTATTTTTATTATAACAAATGTCAAAAATTATTTTTGTGAATGACAGTTTGACAAAGCCATCAAAAATTAATATACATTTTTTAAAATTTTCCCATAAAGAGAACTTTACTAACAGTTTAGTGATTTGATTTCCAACCAGGTAAAGCTAATGAATAAAGTAGCAAAGAAAAATAATTAAAAATGGATTTATATAAAAGCGACAAATTGATAACACAAAATAATTAAAATAACTCTGTAGTCAACTTTTTTAGTTTTGGCGACATTCAGTCATAAGCAAAGCTGTAAAATTTGGCACAGTTTCGAGAGTTAACTGTATGGTTTATTTTTGGTTTGAATCACTGTATGAAATTTAATTAAGTTGGATTCCGTCTTTGTCAAATTATTATCACTAGTCTCTTTTGCACTAAAGCAACTCAGAAGGCTATAGATTGCTATTATCCTATATATTTAATGCAGATGTTTTCTACCTAAAACCTATATATACCTAACCTAATCTAAATGTAATCAAAAAGTGATGTCAGTTTGTGTAAACATTAAATTAGAGCTATCTGAGTGACATTTTAAGTCTGTAAGTGAGAACAAATATTACAAGAAACCCAAAAACAACAGAAATGTAAGTATACTTTAAGATTAACTCAATAAGAATACAATTAAAGTTAAGTATCCACCTTACATTTATTAATTTAACTTCGCCAAAAGTATATTTTATGTAAAACTATTATTAGCTTAGATTTGGCATTTATCCCACAATAATTCTCTAGGTCTAGGCTTGTAATATTTTTTATATCTAATGGGGTCAGAGTACTCCGGTCTCTTATTCGAGAGCATAAGTTTGGTTAGCTTAGCTCTCAATATAATCTCTTCGATGCTAGTCAGTTGTCTGTGATTGTTTTCTGTCAAAACTCGGTCTGGTAACTCGCGGTTAATTACATTGCTGAGGCTTTGTTGTCTTTTCTATTTTTGTAACGGGTGAAGGAAAATAATAACATCGCAAAACAAAAGAATAAATCTGTCAACAGTTTACAGTCGACACAAATAAAATTGTTCGAAAAGTTGAAAATTCAAAAACAGTACTGAAGAAACTGTGTTAGAAGACAGGTGTGTATTTCAGCTGTTAAGTATTTTTTTATTTAATTTTTTTTTCACTACAAAATAAAATTATTTCTTATAATTATTTGGTATAAAATATCATACGGGACGTCGATCGACAGTAATAAAATTGTTTTATTTGAAATTGATATGTGTCCTCTTTTCAGGTCGGTGTTAAGACAGCAACATTTATTTGTGAAGAAGATTGTGATTTGAAATGGCAGCGTAAAGAAGGAATGTCGGCAGTGGATGAGAACAATTCACGTCCTTCCCCGAATATTTGTCCTGTAAATGATAAAGGCAGTCTTCATACAAAAAATGAAAAGAACGGAAATTTAAAGCGCTCTAACAGTAATGGCATTGCTAAACTTAGGTGGGGTCTTCTCGCTAAAGCTTTAAAAGTAAGTATCAATTTTAATACGGTTTACTTTAAAAAATACAATTTTGTACAGTGTGTTTATTAATAAACATTAGTAAATATATCATTGCAACACAGTTCCAAAAATAGACACCAGAAAATATAGATGGGTTAATGATAAAAGCAAAAAAAAAACTTTGCATCTTCTTAATCCGATTGATAAAAACTGAAACGAGTGTCACATAGATTTAAGTGCATTTTGCAGAGTCCCGTGTATCCATCGGATTATGTGGACGAGATATCTCTACGCCGATTCAGTACATACACGCTGTTTACATGTCGGCCCGTTAGTCTTTCGCTGTGCAATGGCCAGCGTTACCTCGAGTATACGGCGCAGCTGAATGGACACTCTTATTTGACATTCGTTAGTCAATTATCACAGCCGCTCACTGCTAAACAGCTTAGCGGCTTCAACAATACAGGGAATATATGCCTTTGGCCGTCCGAAGAAACACTTGCATACTATGCATTGTGTAACAGGTGAAATTTAATTGCTTCTTATTGGGATACTAACTTTTTTTTCCATTACGTTATGAAGAAGAAAGTGAAGCAGTATATTTTCTTTTCATTTTATAATTATTGATTTCGTTATCGAAAAATAAAATACAAGGACTCTGATCATATTTTTAATCAGTAGTTAAATTCAAATTTAAATTATTTATTCCTCAGTAAAAAAATAAAATATACAAAATAAACAACTGTTTAACAAAAAGAGGATTTCCTGCCCAACTTGGAAGACCAGTGCTAGTATAACTTTTGTGTACAGGATTATTTCAATATTTTTTGCGTAAAAAATAATATTGTAATTTTACGTAAAGTTATGGTTAAAAAATAAAATTAAAAATTTTTAAAAATCCATAATAAGTTCTTTAAAAAGAAAAAGAAAATACTGTGAAGCTAAGTCAAACCCATAAACCCACTGGTACAAGACATTTTTTCTTTTTAAAAGATTTCATAAATAATTGTTTAATGAGTCTTATCAATTCGTTTAATTTTAAGGTTATTCCCCAAATGTGTTGTTTTTTTTTTTAATAATTAACGTTTATTTTTTATCTATATATCTGAAGTTTAAATATATTACTTTTTTGTCAGGGAAATTTTTACGGAGCACACAGTGTTGGAGTTAGGTGGTGGAATGTCTTGTCTCGCCGGTTTGATAGCAGCTAAACACTTAAATGCTTCACTTGTCCACCTCACCGATGGGAATACTGTGGCCGTAGATAATGTATGTCGATCATTACAAGCTAACTCGTTCCGAACTCCTGTATCGTGCTCAGTGCTCGAATGGGATTCCAATGATAACCATCGAAATTTACCGCTCAAGTATTATGATGTGATTCTCAGTGCAGACTGCTTATTTTTCGATGAAACGAGATCCGATTTGGTTGAAACAATCTGGAATCATCTGTCGCAGACAGGAGTTGCATTGGTTATGGCACCCAAAAGGGGGAATACTTTAGAGCAGTTCTACGATTTAGCAGAACGGAAAGGATTTAGGTGCCAGAAGATGGTTTATTATAATGAACGGGTCTGGGAACGACACATTGCATCATTAAATTCGCCGAATTACGATGAAAATATTCATTACCCTTTATTGATTCGTCTTACAAAAAATTATTAGTGTTTTTAAATAATTGTATGTACATTGTTAAGATTACTTCTGAAAAATTAAATATGTTGAAATTGGGTTGCAATTTGCTGCTTAAATGATTTTCATGCTAGGCTGTGTTTTTAAAGATTTTTAGGATTGTTATACAAATGAAGTTGTTATTTATTTTTAAAACTTGAAATTGTCGTTAAGTATTCATATTTTAGTATTATTATGTATTTGAAGAAAACGGAGTGGAATGTCGCTCAAATTTAAAATAATTGGAGCATTGTTCCTTCAGTATGTAAAAGAAGTGTATTCGCTGTGAGCAGATGCATGGAGGGAATTTCAGAGTGACTGTTAGCGCCAACGACAGACGCTAATGACCTCTGATGTCGAGCGTCTATAATTCACAATTCATTCATTCATTAGCGCCAACGACGTGTATAAATAGACTGCTAGTCTGAGCTGCGCGAGGCAATTTCCGTTAGAAAGAAACTTCCGAATCCGAGGAAATGTTCTGTCTTCGTCACGCTCATTAGGTCCTACAAAGTATGCCGTGCAAATTTTGAAAACAGAGGCACTGTCTGCGTCACAACTTGAATATAACCATAGCGATCAGATAACAACTAACAAGAAAAAGTCAGACAGAGATAAACGCTTTCCTCGTTATTCATGTCTTCTCTATCCAGCGCATTTGGATGCGCAATAGTAGACTAGCATTCCATATGCGGTGGGTACGTAGCTCCATTCTCTATGCTAACTGCTAAGCGTAAATACGTCATAGTAAATAATAAAATATAAAAAGGGCCGTGAAAGTGACACTTCTTATCAAAGTGAAGTTTGAATTTTTATGCAGAAAGAAATATAATAAGCAAATTCTTTTGCTATTAAAATTATTATAACATAACTTATTATTATTATTGTTTTTTAAAATCATTTAATAATTACAAAATATTTTTTTGATGTAATTTAACTACATATTTGACGTTAATGCTCTAATTTGACAGCTGAGATTTTGGTTTTGCGCGTAGATGGGATAAAGTGTACTTTTTGAAATTGCTGTGCGAATCATGAACAAGAAGGTTTATGATGTATTTTGTTCACAGAATTTCACAAAATACACTTTTCACGTTGCAATTTTTGAATTCAACAGAATCATTGAATGATTAAATTGTAACTTAAGCACCGCCGATTTACATTATCACTCACCAGATGGCAGGACCATGCATCTGCTCACAGCGAATAACGATATTTTAAAGTAATACAGTAGGCCCCCAATTGTTTAATTATTTTAATTCGAATTGTCAAACAAAACAGTTTTGTCTGTCATAACAATTAAAAATTGCGTTTAAAATGGTTCACTACTATCCGCGGAAGACGGTGGAACCAAACACCAGCGGTTACGGGGGGGGGGTCTACTGTACTATAAAAAATATCTCATTTTCTCATTATTTTATTATTTGTTGTGATTTTTAATTAACTGGTTGTTATTTTTTATTAATAAAACCTGCAGACAATGTTTCAGAAGTAATCTTTTGTTATAAATGTCATTACAGTACATATTTTACCTGCCATATATTTTTATGATCTGTTATGAAATGATCATAATTTAGAATCATAATAGAATATATTTATATATTATACACATTTATATATCACTGTGTTACCTCTTGAATGTTTGGGACCAAAGCCTGGCAAATACTGTCATGATATTTTTGTTTTCATCTATCATACACACCTAAGTATGCTGGAGCATGTATTCTTGAAAACTTAATTAATTTTACATATCAACTCAGTCTCACATAAAATATTCAAATAAATAAATGAACGTTATTACTTATTGCTTGCAGTATTTTAAGAGTTGTTTTTAAATGCATTTCTTTTTTAATGTTAAGAACAAGTAAACATTTAAATTTGGGTCCATTAAAATGGAGAAGGGTGTCTTCCTAACGTACAAGTTGAAGATGGTTAAAAAAAGTGGCAATGTTAATGAGCAGTAGTTTTTAAGCAGGCTCTATTGGTAAATGATTGATGTCGTCACCAACTACCATAGCTTAGGGTCATCTGTCATTTACATATGAAATAACTATTAAAAAAATGGTCAGTGAAATATGCCACTATGTGTAAAGAAGACAAATATGATAAACACAATTCACTTTGCTTATTTAATATAACCAGATCTTTTGAACTGGAAGGAGCAGACCTGCATAAATGATCTTTTTCTTTTGACAGCTGACTCGATAGTCGATTTTATTAGTTTCGATTTTAGTCGCAAGGTAGCACACCTGCAAACTCCACTTGCCAATAATTCACTGCCTTACCAATATAGTACTGTTGTATTTATAAAAACACTATGCTTACCAGAGGTAGAAAAGGAAACGACATATTAACACTGCGCCTCAAAATATGCTATTTTAGGTTGACCAGAAAATTACATTTTTGTAATCACAGCTAACCTGAGCTGTGAAGGCTAGTGAAAAGAGAACTGGGGATTTATGCAAGTTTCGATGGGTTTGTCCAGCGTTCTTACAGCATATTAGAACTCGTGCGATTTTACGTTGAATGGAAATGATGATTAGATTATTATTAGAGATGTGCCGAATAGTGGTTTCACCGAATACCGAATACTATTCGGTTTAATCTTTACCGAACCGGATATTCGGCCGAATTATTCGGTTTACCATTTCATTGTTTTGCCGCGTAAACAGGTTCTATCATGTACGCTACGTTTCGCTGCTGACTAGTTGACAAGCAAGCCGTACCTCACCGCCCGCCACCCGCGCACACCGTGCTATCACTTTGCTTCAAAACATCGCACGATAACGTTAAAAATACGAATGAAGGTGCTTATTATTACAAAAATATTGAACCGAATATATTTGGCACCAAAACCGAATAATTCGGCCGAATACAAATAGTGAAAAAGATGCCGAATACCGAATACCAAACGAATATTCGGCGCATCTCTAATTATTATAGACAACTCGTAAAGAAACAAACCCTTTTCCACCTCTGATTTTAACTCTAGGTTAGGTAGATAAATCTTCAATAGCGCGGCGTAGCCAGGATTTTATTTGCGGGCAAAATGTTAAACTCAGTTTTGTGTTAATTGATTGTGTTTTATAAAAATAGAAAGTTAAACAAAATCAAGTGCTGGTATGGGGGAAGTACCCCATTTTATCCATCTTGGCTACGTACATGCACGTCTTAGTTTGCAGCAAATTAAACATTCGTTACAAATGTATTGTTGTCACAAGCAGAGATGCAAAAATTAGTAAGTTTGATCGAATATTGAATATTTGACCTTGCCCTTATGCAAATTAGTCGCGGACTGTCTACCGTTCCGCTACCGTATAACTTCTTTGATTAACCGTGGTCCAATTTTTTTATAACAATAATGAATACAGAAAATAAGGGTCAAATGTTTGGTAATCAGCTTAATAAAATTGAATATTCATTGCATCTCTAGTCTTAAGTTTTAGCATTGCATTAAATTGCCCCCTTCTCTAATTTCCTATATTTATTGTACGTTACTCAGTTGTTTTAATATGCATATAAACTAGAAAAAAGGGCTCCAAAGAATTTATTAAATATTACTGAAATTGAATAATTACATCTGTATGTGATTTTTGTTTTATTTTGAGATTGTCAAGTTGTTATAAAATTTTTCCCGCACTTATTGTTAAATATTGTAAACATATTGTTGTTAATAATGGTAGCTGTCGTTTCTTTTTTTAATTATTTATTTAACGGTACCTAGTCAAATTATAATATAATGCTTGCTTGGAATCTGTTGTGTCTGATAATATTATCTAAATACAATACTCAATTTTGATACTAGTATTGTTCAAGAAGACACAACAGACTAATTTTTTAAAGACAAAATATAATGGTGCTAATGATACACTCAAATTATTAATGTATTTGGTATTATAGGTCTTTAGGGTATCTCTAGTAGCGCTGGCCTGGTGACAAAATTATGCTGCACTGGCCATACACTTTTATAAAAGTGCAGTTTTTATTCATTTTGTCACTGACATTTTCGCGAAAATGAAAAAAGTGTTCGTTCAAAAAGAAATCATTTGATAATTTCAGCTTTTCGAATAAGTAATTGATCAGACGGTTTGAAATCCGCATGTTATTACTATTATAGAAGCCATAGATATGGAATTCATTTTAATCAATGCAAATAAATAAAATCTTAACTTTGTATGTGTATCGTAACTTTATATCTAAATTTCGACTTGCATAGATGTACATTTTAGAGGATATCTTGGCCAAATTAGCCATTATCATAATTTTTGTCTGTCTGTTCTGAGTTTACTAAAAATTAGTGATGGGCAAAATCGCATTATTTCAATAATCAGATTCCTAGATTATGAGTGATTCTAATAATCGGATGTTTCATTCGAATTATATCAAAGGATTCTTTCGAATTATGAATACAGCATTTCATATCTGTAATAGGCGGAGCTAAGATTAGTGTACTAGTCAGTATTCATCAATAAAGTATTTCGTTGCTGTTACTTCTATCTCGATATCATGTTATATTTTATTTCACTCAGTTTCGTCGGAATTTCCGATCATAACAATCTCTTTTCTCTATGTTTCCGATTATTATAATTCAAATCGTATACAATTCAGATTATATATCATTCAAGTTATATATAATTCGAATTATTTCCATAATATTTAAAAAATTGGATTATCGATTATTTTTAATTCGAATTGTCCCATCACTACTAAAAATAGTGTTATACATCGGGTTATATTTGTATCATCGGCCATTGCGCTTCTATTAAGGGGGGCTGAGCAGTAACATAGAAAACTGCTTTAACGCGAGCGAACCCGCGGGTAAAAGCTAGTATTGAATATAATTTAATTCTTATAAGATACTTAAAGCCTTTGCAAGCAAACTGTCCCAATTAACAAAAATATCTTTCTCGCGTTTTGCCTGGTTCGGTAAATAACGCCATTTTTATACACAGTGCGGCGCTTTTAACATAAGTCAGAAATACCATGAAGGCCTATTGTCTTGGTACTGAAGTATATGATATTTTATGCCAAATAAAAAAAGTATTATATCTATTTGTATTTGAATGAATTGCTCTATTGATATATTTGGATTGTTTTTGAGAACATTTGTTGCGCTGTTTTGGATTGAGTTTCCGAGTTGGTATTGCATCACCAAACTCTGAATCTGTAAGAATTTAGCAATGCTGAGATTGCACTGGTTCAGTTTTTTTTTTGTACAATTATAGTAATCCCTCGGTATACCGCGGTTTGTTTAGCACTGTTTCACTATAACGCGATTTACAATTTTATAGTGTATAATCGCTATAGTATTCTTAAAACTAGCTGTAGCGTTGTTTTCGATTATTTATCACATGTTCGGAGTCCGTTTGTTTTACATGTAAATACATTTCATGTTCAACAAAGAAAAAAATACACTGGTGGAATACAGGGCCATGGCTAGGTGGGCCATAGAGGAGCAATGCCCTACCTTAAAAATATCCAAAATGCATTAATATTTCGCCTTTGGTAGTTTTGCGCCTTACTTTAAATTTCTGATAAAATTTGATTTTAGTTATGGCCCTGGTGCAGTACTGATGCTGTTAGACCGTATTTTTGTGAGAATTTTTGTATGCTTTGTTTTAAATATTTATAAATTGTGTTCTTAAACAAATGTTATATTAATTTTAAATTGTTAAATTATTTATTTATTTATTTATTGAATTAGGTTTTAAACCTTCAGTATACAACTAGATGGTCAATAATATTAAAAATGCTCAGGGTGTTGCAAATATTCCATAGAACCAATACCTCCTATACATAATTGCAATTACTGGCATTATTTTTATTATAATAATTTATATGCAGATAATTCGTTTTTCTTATGCTGGGTTTACCGAAGCGTTGTCAAAAAAAAGTCCCTGCCAAAGAAGTAGGTATTACAAAATTGCTTACCAAGGTGACAATTATTGTGTTTCTTTGCCATTTTTCGATATTTTCACAAAGACCCCATTTTTCGAGAGCCATCTTAACAATTTTTAATTTCTCGCTAAATCGAAAATATTATGAGTTTCAAGGTTTTTTAAAGCAGGACTCAATTGGTCAAGTCAAATTCTTGGTAACTTTATAAATAAAAGTTTTTTTTCTATATAATGCACACTATCATAAGTTAGATTGATAATAGTTTCGGCTGCTCCTTGATGTAAATAAATGTTATATATTTTAAATTAAATAAAACACAAAGTTTTAATTTATTTAGGCAGACAGTACATGAGCCACATCTTACAGTTCCGACTGCAAAAATGCTGTCGCCTCTCGGAGAGCTGTGGTTTTCCTTACAAGTACTACTACCCGGTAGACACGGGCGTTTGTTACAGTCGAAGACAAAGATCTTACACATTGTGTTGTGCGAAACAATTATTATAAAATATTGTTTCTAAGTGTAAATAAATAAAACGTTGTGCTTTTGCTGAAATTCTGACAACGTTTTTTTGAACTCGGTACTAATATTTTTTGCTGAACAATTAAATAACTGAAGGTTTTTTTTTAATATTTGTGTCTAGTTGTGAATTGTTAGTGATTTAATTGTTATTATACTTGGTATCCTGCCGACAGTATTATTAAAGTATGTTTACCGATTAGTAAGCCTAAGTTTAGAAACATAATGCATAAAACAGTATTTTTTCCTCTGTTTGAAAAGAGAGACTGCTGCACACACTTATTATAATTGACACGAGAATTCCACAACACTTATTATTGTACTTTGTTATTATAACTTACTGTTCTCAACCTGAATTCACTAAATCAAATATATTTTATGTTAAACAAATTATTATCGATGTTCTTATTTTAAACATTTGCAGTAATAATATCCTCATCTTAAAAAAATACAGATCTACAAAATATTGATTCCACATTTTTTTCTTTTTTTTTGGGGGTTGAATCTATATTACACATACATTTTTTAGAAGCTTAATAATGTGGAAAAAAAATTCTCGAAAGTGTGTATTTTTCAATGTAATTTCAAGTATAGTACTGCTATAGAAGTTACGCGAAATATGCTCAGCCAATCACAGCTGACTACATCTCGCCCTCCATTCACATTGTAATTTACAAGCATTCGTATGACCTCACTTTTACGATTGACAACTATTTTAGTCATGTCAAATGGTAGTTGCTAGTGATGGGCGATACGAGATGTTTTTACAATCGAAACAATTGCAATCGTTCATAATAACAATAGAGTTCACAATCAACTCGAAGTTTGATTTTACAATCGAAATGTTCGATTGTTCAAGTCGATTATTTGCCACATAGGTTATACTCGTAGCAATAGCAGCGAATGAGAATACGTACAATCGCGATTCAAGTTTATATGCTAGTCGACTGACGTTCACGCGACTCGTTGATGGTTTATTGTTCTCTCTGTTCAGTCGGTACTCTGTGATCTCTTCATTGTTGAATTCGTATTTACGCGATTACTGCACAATCGACCATCAACTCGACCACAGTTGTTGAGTGATGAACGATTGTATATATTATGTGGCTCTTTATAATTGTAATTGTATTTTAAAGACCACCAACAGCTAAGGTTATTTGGGCCTAGCACCAATTCATATTTTCAATTCATTATTTTTTTTTTAATAATAAATTGAAAATCCAATTGACACTTTTACCAGCTCTCGGGCTAGAACTCGGGAACTGGGAACTTGTAATAGAGGAACCATGTGGCTCTTGACAGTGTACGATTCAGTCTCGGTGAACTATGAAACAACAACAATCGAGTCCAAGTGACAACAATCGGGAGTCATCCAGATGTTTGAACAATCGAGACAATCGACTAAAACATCTCGTATCGCGCATCTCTAGTAGTTGCACGTGGACAAAATTCAAGTAGTCAGTTTCTCTGCGGTTCTATATGTTTTTTGGGGTGCTGATTCCGAATTTGAAGTTTGCAAACAAAATTTCCTGGAGCGTTCCGACATATTCGCAAAAAACCACGAAATTTCACCATTTGTTTTTTCTTTTTTTCCAAATATCTCAGAAACGGTCGATTTAAACGATTCTTCCACTATGTAATGTTTTAAAGAGGATTACATTTTCTACAATTTTCTTTCCCAAAACTTTTCTGTGGTATTAATGGTGAGCGCGCTATAGCTTCTTGAAAATCACTCGCTTTTTGTAACCTTGGTAACCAATGGTTAAAATGTAATGTTCTTTTCAATTGCTTTATTTATTGCGTTCTTCATCGAATTTGAAATTGAAAATACATACGTTCATAAAGCAAGGAACGCCTTAAATCGTGCTTTTTGTCCTATATCCTTATCTTTAAAAAAATTGAGAAGTTATAGGCAGTCAAAGTTGAAATCATCACATTACGGAAGAATCGTTTAAATCGACCGTTTCTGAGATATTTCGAAAAAAGCAAAAAAAAAGTAAAATTTCGTGTTTTTTTGCGAATATCTCGGAACGCTCCAGGAAATTTTGTTTGCAAACTTCAAATTCGTATTCAGCACCCCAAAAAAAATATAGAACCGCAGAGAAACCGACTACTTACTTGAATTTTGTCTACGAGAAGTTCTTTTTCGCCACCGTTTTACTGCGCTATTTCGCTATCTTGCTCCTTTGCAGGGCTGATGATGGATGCCCAACGGCTGAAAAAAATATGTTTAACATGAAATTGTGTTTCAGGGCGGATTATTGGAAAAGTCAAGGCAGAAAATACTGCGATTTTTGCAAATGCTGGTTATCTGATAACAAACCTGTAAGTATTATTTTTTTTTAAATGTCGACATTTTATTGTCCCACCCTTAGGTCCGGCCATCCATCCAACGCCAATAGTGTATTTACTGTATAATATTACATATTATCGGTATAGCAAATAAACTTTTTTTGTGTTCTGCTTTTCAGAGTATTGAATTCCACGAGAAAGGTAAAAAGCATAAAGCAAACGTTGAAAAAAGATTGAAAACTATAACAAAGCAAAGCGTTAAAGAACAGAAAAATGCTGTTAAGATGGATGAAGCGATACAAAAAATGGAGCAAGCTGCTTTGGAAGCGTATAAAAAAGATTTAGAAAATAATGCGGATCTAACAGGAAGATCCATCCGGGAAACAATTGACACAAACAATCTGCAGATAGCTGAATCGTCGTCCACATCTGAGATCAGTAAGAAAGAATCAAAAAAAGAAAAACTACCCGTACCAGTTAAAAAGAAAACTCCATGGTATGAAGCCAAAACACCTGAGGGGTTTGTGTATTATTGGAATACAGAGACCAACGGTATGTTTATTTAGTGTAATCAATTTCAAAAACATCAAAAAAATGTATACCTACATTAAAATATTTTTTTTCAAAAGACGTAGTCCTACGGAAAACATTGCGGTACAACCAGAGCTGAGCCCACCCGATTTTTTTAACATCCTATTTATTTCTTCCAGAATCAGTGTGGGATCCTCCTCCTGAAGGATTTTTAACATTCGAAGAACAGAATAATAAAGCTGAAAATGAAGGACAACAACAATTAAAAGCAATTGAAGAATTTAATAGAAATCATGTAAAATTGCTCAGTGAACAAGAAAAACTGTCCCAAGAGGAACAGAGAGCTGCAGCAGAAAGAGAGAAGATGAAAGCATTAAGAGTTAACGACGAGCCTGAAAAACCAACATATTTTGCGCCTATTGGCCCACCTGAACGATCAAACCCTTATGGACAGTGGAAAACAGTCACGAAGTTAGTATTTGTTTTTATTTTACTTTATCATCTCGAAACCATCCCAAAATTTTCCTATCATCACTACATCCCTACGAATATAATAAAAGAGAAACGTGTTTCTTTCTTTCTTTCTTTCTTTTGCGCTTAAACGACTGAATGGAATTTTGAATATACATAATATCATGGATTAGAATACAGACCATGTATCAACTATCAATACACTATCTTATCAGTTAATAGCCTCTACATGCGGCTTCGCTCGCGTTAATGACAATGTCGCTTTTGACAGGAACCTTATATTAAGCATTGCCAAATAAAAAGCAGTACCTTATAGTTTGTTTTGTTATCTTTGCTAATATCTTAAGTTTGTATATATGTTACCTCAAAACTCTAGAACCACTGAACCGATTTGAATGTTTTTTTCTTCAATTTTTAGAAGCCTACTGCTTGTCAAGTCATATGAGCAGAGAGCGAAAATAACGGTTTGCACCCATTAGAAGCCGGAATGCGCAGCTAGTATTATATAAACGTTTACGAATATTAATAATTTATTTAATTTTTAGAAAAGAATCAAAAGTTGATTGGCAATTACCTCAACAAGAATATGTTGCAATAAATGTTCCAACATTATCTTTTGAGCCAAAGCCAAAAGTATTTCAAGAAAGAACTATTTCCTCAATTGACTCAAGTTGCTCAACTGATACAAATGTTGGGTTTAAGAAAAGAAAATTTGTTTCCGTGCAAAAGAAGAACGCGCGTCAAAGATTGGATACAGATGATTGATAACAAGTGTATTTTAAGATTATAATTTTATGTTTGTAAAATAAAACTTAATAATAATTTGCGTGTTTTTTTTCATAGGCAGTGTTTCACTACTTAAGTAGGGACGTCCGCGTCCTTATTTGATTTGAAGATTGATGTCTAGAAAATTCTTTTATTTGAACCTCATACATATATAGGACACAATTTTCTGGATCCAATCTGGAGGGACCCTGCAAATTGGATGATGTGCAGGCCAATTTGTTATTATCATTTTTGTTTGTCAGTGGTTGATACAAGAGAGGGTATATGGTGGGAAGGCTCTGTCCACCCTCCATGTTTATGCTACACACAAACACAAGGAATGTTTTATACTAGTGACCTCAGACGGATATTCTTAAAAGCTAATTGTATTCTTAATGGTATTTCACTCAAGGATTTCATTCAAAACGTTTACAAAAACGATTGCAGCGCGAAAAAATGCAAACTATCTCGTTTTAAAAAATTCCGTACGATGTCGCTAATAAAAAAAGTATTTCCTGATAGCTGGCAATAGTTTAATAAAGGCTGGCAGTAAATAGTAATAACATTCAGCATTTTTAATAACTATTTTTATATTCACGAAAATGTTATTAGGTAGCACTAACAATTTTGTATTACTCAGAAAGGGTCTCTTTTCGAGTTCCGTTCGGTACCTTAAAAGACCGTTTTTTCTCAATTATATGACAGAGTTCCGTTCAGGGTCTAAGAACAAAATAGAGGCAGCTGTCCCATGTACACGGAGAAATCACGGATGACCATATACTTATACAATATATACCAAGCTTTGTTTATTTGCTCAATGTGCGATGAGTGAAGCCAACAAAGAGAGCGAAAATATATCTGCGTCTCTTTTGACGAAATGATTCCGCGTTTATTCTGATGATGTCATTGGTTGATGTACGGGCGTTCTATCCATAGAAATATCAGAGGTAGAGGGAAGCCACCCAAAAAAGTGTAGATACAAAAGCTAGAGATGGAGAATAGAGCAGTTCTTCTATCTTCTTCTATCACAAATACATAACCATGGTTACAGATGTAAATTAACAATACCTACTATATATATATATATATATTATATATATATAGATATACTACTATTGAAAAACTCGAATAGCCTATAACCTTCCTTAATAAACGGGTTATCTAACAAAAAAATGTTTTTTTAAATCGGACTTGTGGTTCCTGAGACCAGTGCGTTCAAACAAAAAAAGAGTTTATTTTTTTTTGTTTGAACGCGCTAATCTCAGGAAATACCAATCCGATTTGAACAAAATTTTTTTGTTAGATAGCCCGTTTATTAAGGAAGGTTATAGGCTATTCGAGTTTTTCAATAGTTAAAAGCTTGAAAAAATGCTTTTTTTTCATTTTGATAAATTTTGGCTATTTTCTAAGCTCTGTAGAGCCGGTAAAAATGGGAACATAAACATATTTGACTAGTGCATTTTGAAGTAAATCTTGTGCCCTTTAATTTTCAGTAGAACCATTTTTTTGATAGGACAAGCCGTTTTTATGTTATAAGCCAAAAACCAAAAAAAGTGCAAGAAAATCATGGTTTATAGCCCACCAAAACTCCCCCGCCCTGTTTTAGAGGTCGCAAACTTGGATTTGACATCTCCTAAACATGCTTGAGGACAAAAAAAAATAAAATCATTTGCTGCACAAAACGCAAGGTGGACTTCCTCTCGTGACTGGACATAGTGATTAATATCTTTTTTTTAACCGACTTCATAGTTTATTAAATTGGTGCAGACCCATAGTGTTATTATTTTCCTCTTTTTAGTGGCTTTTTTGAAGGAGGTTTTTTTTTTTGTTATTCCGTATACATATGGGACAGTACCCTGAGTTCAAGAACAGTACAAGTTCAAAAGTAGCGTTTTGAGATAATCGAAAAAACTGAATACATAGTTCTAAAACTACTAAGTACAGAACTTTCGAATGCATTGAGAAGTTGTAGTATTTGTCGAGACAAACGTTTTCATGAGAACATAATATTAAAAAAAGTTTTTAGGAATTAAGATATTTGAAAAAAATTGCCGCGGACTTGTATTGTTCTCTGTTGTCGAGCGTCTATAATTCACAATTAATTTATTCACTTGTATTGTTCTGGAACTCATATTTTGAAAATTAAACTGGAAGTAATTTTACCATCGTCAGCTATTTTCAAAAAAACGTTTGCACTGTTTTTGGATGTAAGTCTAGTCTATCGTTGTATATTATTAGTCATTGCTTTATGCCAGCGATATTTAAAACCGTCTACTAAATATTTTACCCTTTTCACTGAGCATTGTTAGTGTATTTGCCATATGGCACATACACTATTGGCGTCGGTCGGATGGCGGGACCTAGGGGTCGGACCAAAATTTCTCGACGTTTCATAGCCTCCTGAACAATTTGGCACCATTTTTGGAAATGTTTATATATATATGTATATATATATTTATATATATATGTGTTCGCGGCATAACTCTCGAAAGACTTAATTGATTTGAACGAAATTTGGTACACACGTTGGAATCCATCACCGCACGGAACCTATTTAAAATGGGCCCAATCGGACTATTTTAAGGGTTGTTTTTAGGGGTTGAAAAAAGTTTTTGGGCCCGAAAATACCGAAAAAATTTTCAGAATTGTTTCAAAATTGAAATTTAACCTTTTAGTAAAGATCAAAATGTGCTTCTAAAATTTTAATAAAATCGGCCAGACAGGACCGGACTTACAAATTTTATGAAAACACTAGTTTGCGGATAGTGATTTACTTACTGAAGGGTTAATTTAATTTGGTACAGAGGTTGCATTGATAATAATATTGAAATTAAGAAAAAAAATATTATTTTAAGGGATGTATTAAGGGGTTAAATTTTTTATTTTGTCCAAAAACAAACCTAAGTTCACGTATTAAAGCCACAATGCCTGTATTAGCAAATACACTATATTGTCGGCAGGGTTTGGCACTGCGACCCGAGTTTTTCGTATTTGATCTCCGACATGATAATACATCAAAAATTGTTACAAATACTGACGATAATATAAGTTGAATTTTAAAAAGAAATCAAATATCAACTGCTTGACTATTCAGGACGACAGAACTCAATAGTCGTCACCAATTAAGTGAACTTGTAAGTTGTACCTAATAGTACCTATAGGAACCAGGGTTGTTACGGATGCAAAAATTTAGACATCCGCGGATTCAGATGCGGATGCGGATTATTAGAAGTTCACATCCGCGGATGCGGATTTGATGCGGATGCGGATTTTGGGATTTTAAAAGGATAATTATTTAAATTTTAAGTGCATAAATAACTGAAAATCAATTTAATTTTAACTTTTTATTTATTTAATCATATTTTTAGAACAAAATTACACAAGTTTTTAGTTTTACTTATGACACAACAGAACTTTCTTTACATGTAGTTACTTGTTGATGTGAATCTGCATCCGTAAAAACTCCGCATTGATTGATGCGGATGTGAATGCGGATGCAGATGTCTGAATTAATACGAATATTCCGCATTTACGGATGCGGATGCGAATATTCGTAACACCCCTGATAGGAACCACCTACGATTATTGTTATACAAATCTCATTGAGTGTAATTACTTGACTAGTGCATCCAAACGTGTAATATTTTAGTATATTTAATTAATAATCTCTCCGTTTCGTCCATATAATATATTATGAGATTTAATGGGTCTACACTCTACACTCTACAGCCGCAACAAGAGTTGATACACACACAGCCAGGCGCAAGGATTAGAGCGAGAGAGCAGATATATTTCGAGTATAAAAGAGCGAGAGAGATTATTATACGACGCCTCGCTTTAAGGATTAGGGATTAAGGATTACCAAGTTACATTATCAAAAGTGTTTTTCTAAGTGATTGAAGATAATGCAGGCATATATTCCTATATTCACGCGGCTTGGAAAATAACCGACAGCGAAATATACAGACTGTTTGTTATCTAAAATATAGCGTTTCCTAAACTGGGGTCCGTAAGTATATCCGAGGGGGTCAGCGGACTCATCTCTGGTGTAAGACTAAGTGGGCAAAGCGATACAGATCGGCCGGCGACGCGACGTTCCGGCATTTTTCAAAAGTCTCTCAAACAAAAAATATATAGCTTTTCTTATTTCTTATATCTATATTATTAAAATACAGCGGTCGGCCGCGGCGGTTGGATACGGCCGGCTGGGCCGGCCTTAAAGGAACCGGCCCACCGGGAAATCTCCCTGTGTAAAAGATATTAAGTTTCTTGTGGTCCCGAAGTGTGGCTTCATAGCAAAAGTGATTAGTATGGATCTAATTTAACAGGCACCCTGTAAACTTTATTCGTATCGTCGCGTGGTGTTGCGGATTGCGGCAGAAGATGCTACTATTTCTAGAGCCGACCGTCGAATTTCCTGTACACAGACAAATTTGTCTGTGTGAGTTAGCATTGGAGCTGCAGACAAATATAAGGAGCCTCACATATTATTATTTTTATTCTGTAAAATATTGAAAAATTAGGGCTGCCAAGGGGTTGCGGCGGGATGAATTTTGGCACTCCATGATGATGATAAGAAAGTATACCTACTCGTTGAGACCGACATTTTGACGTCAATTTTTGAAGTGTAAACTTCCTTAGGCGCGTTAAGCACTCTTTGCCTGGGTAGTGAAATAAAGTGAACCGTTCGCGTTCGCAACCCGACGGTAAGAATTCGCTGAATCGGAGTTACTCGGCTCAAACACGAACACGACGTATTCTAGCAGTATGCCCATGGACTCTACACAATCACAAGGAATATAAACTCCATGTAATCAGTTAAGCTTGTTGATTTACACTTTACAGCTGTCAGATGGAAATATTTATGATACTAAATTCACGTCAGTACGGGAAGGAATCCAGCGACGCTCTAGTGGTACAAAATGTAAACGTTAATTTGGACGATTTGTTGTCAAATTTTCCCATATGAGATTGTACTCCTTGTCTAGCCTCCATGAGTATGGCGCGTCTCAACTGATTGGTCGCTCTCTTATAACTGTGCCCGACTGACATACTTATATATCATAAAAACCGCAAGCTACACAGTTGTATCAATAGCTCTCAGTTAGCAGCGTCTTTGCGTTGTATGCATAGGGACCTCGGTTCGAAACCTGATGGCATCGTAGAATTTTTTACGTTTTTTTTTTCTAAATTCTACATGATATTTATTTATATATTTTTTAATTTTTGTTATACCTATTCTTTCTTTGACAATAATTATAATTTTTTTGAAACCAAGGTGGAATTAATGCAAAATACAATTTTAGTATTTTAGTAATAAATTATTTTTGGTTCATAAATGCGCTATAATAGATGACACCAAAAATTAAAAAATCGGAAGTTTTCACTTCTGTCGTGTGCTCATAAGCACACACCCATTTTTTTATGTAGTGAGTAGTCGATGACATAAGAAGATAATCCAAAAAGAAAAGTGACCGGAGTGACGTCAGTATCCCATGATCCGGTAGAATAAAAGTAATAACTGTCACTCCCTATTTGCCTGCCCTAATAATGCTAACTCACGTAGACAAATTTTTTATGCTAATGGCTTTGGTCGAAGCATTATCTATTAAATCAAAAAAAAATCTGGAAATCGGTTGACCCTGCAGGCCATCCCTGGAACTTACCGCTATTTTCAAGCGCTTTGAGTTCGAAGCACTTGATAATATACCCAAAAATCTGAAAATTGCTGATAACAACACTATT
This sequence comes from Mongoloraphidia duomilia, assembly GCA_039654895.1. Taxonomy (NCBI): domain Eukaryota; kingdom Metazoa; phylum Arthropoda; class Insecta; order Raphidioptera; family Raphidiidae; genus Mongoloraphidia; species Mongoloraphidia duomilia. Next base: position 23,230,746 of record CM077520.1, on the reverse strand, counting down.
TTAATTTTTGAAAAACTGTAACTTTTGAACGCGTTGTTCAATTTTGATCTTTAAAACGGCTTCGATGCAGCTTTTTAAGAAATCTCGAAGTTATTTTGAAAAAACACTTTTTTCGAAATCTGTTGACTACGATATCTCTCGAACGGATTAACCAATTTTGATCCGCTTAGCGGCATTCGACGCAGTTTTATGAGGAGAAGAGCTGATTAGATTATGAAATCAATCGGTACAATATTCTAGAAGTTATTTTGAAAAAACATCGTTTTAACAACTTTTTTTCGGTTTTTTTGGAATTTCTCAAAATCTATTGGGCCTAATCGGTTCAAATTTTCAGGAAATCTAAGTTCAGTGGAACCCTTTTGAATGCCGTAAATCGCTATTCGATCGGTCAAGCCGTTCAAAAGTTATGAGATGTTTACACACACACACACACACACACACAGAGACAGAGAGAGAGAGAGAGAGAGAGAGAGAGACATACTGACATCATCGTAAAAATAGTCAGAATAGCTTCCTAGGATCGAGATCTGATGAAAACTCGATTTTCGAAAATCGGGGTGAAATCAATAACTTCCCTATTTTTGAAAATTTTCAATTTTCTTAGCGGGAAGTTAAACGTTCTCTGTGTATTCGATACATATAGGAAATCTGACGGTAGACTCTCCGTTTATACCGCTATGAATTATCATATAGCGGTAGTTTATGTCGCGTTTATTCATTACTTTAATTCATTACTCATTATTAATGATAAGCTTAAAACTGAGCGCGGTTTTTATTTTGTTTGATGTCTCATCCGTACTCACTGCAGGGATATTATACTTTACTTAAAAAATACCCGAACAGAAATTCGTTAACGCAAGACTTAATGCTAATCACTTGTAGGGCCGGATCAGTTTCCATTACGGAACAGCGTTGCCAAACACTCAGACGTCTCGATTTTTCAGCTAAAATTGAATGTCTTGCGCAAGGCAGCTAATTTCACAACTTTTCAAATCCGAATTACGTGTTCAGTTCAATATGAAATACTCATGTGCTGATTTTTGTCAACACATTAAGGATTAGAAAGAAACGTACGCCAAGAGGTAAAATCTTCACCCAAGTACAAAAATGTAGACTATTGGGATCCGTCAGATGGATAGAGCTTAAAAAACATGGCGCAGAGGGGGGATTTCATATACGGGGTATACTTTTGCGTGTAATTTTGTGATTTTCAAAGTGATAAGAAAAGATAAAATATATAAGTGCAATTTTTGATTGGGCTGATACGAATCCTAAACAAGAGAATTTCTTTGAAGGAGAACGGATTCTCAAAGCCAGACATATATTATCAAATGTCAGAAATATAACGAGAGCTGTCAAAAATAGTAAACTTTACGACATATTGTTTAAAAACATCAAATTTAAAAGAAAATTTCCACGAAATTAATCATCCATTCAATGATCCTTTAAGGCTGGGATAGAATAATGTAAACACATAACTGCAACATAATATGTTATATATTGTAATAAGTAGGTAAGTTACTAACCTCAAAATATTTTTATACACACAATTTTGCCACTCATCAGTGTCATAACTATTGTAGTACAGTATAATAATTAATACATCTTATTATTAATATAAAATATTTTTTTAATTCATAAATTCAGTTTTTCTACATGTCATTAGAAAATAATTCGCTGTAAAGTAAGTTTCACAAGGCCATAACTGATAGTGTTTAATGCCATGATATTAGAAAACCTCGCGAATTCCATTTTCGAGAAACTTTTTGTTTATTTTATTTTTGTAATAAACAATTTCACGATAAATTTGCACTGTTAGCATGTAAAATTTTCCTTCGTTTTGAGTACAATTTTCTGCCACCAGATATCATATGCTCATTTGACGGATCCCAATAGTCAAGTTCCAAAATTTAAGATAGTATGTCATGCACGTACATAGGTATACTTCACGATTTATATAACGAACTATGCATGACTCACTATCTTAAATTTTGGAACTTGACTATAGTTATAGGTCCTTGATTAATATAGGTCCTTGATTAATATTATTATTTTCATATCTAAATAATTTCCTAATGAAAATTAAAATTTTGAAGTATTTGATATCTACCTAATTGTTTTTAGGGTTCCGTACGAGATAAGAAAAAAACGGAACCCTTATAGGATCACGATCGTTTGTCCGTCTGGGATTGTAAAACCTATAGGGTACTTCCCGTTGACCTAGAATCATGAAATTTGGCAAAAAGCAAGGTCTCGCAGCACAAGTAAAGGGAAAAATCCGAAAATCACAAAACATGAAAATTAAAGGGGGTCCCCACACAAAAAACGGAAAAACCTTTTAAAGTTTGTACCTATCTTTGGAACCGTAACAGGTAGCCGGTTGAAATTTTCACAGAATATGTGTTGTTATGGCGGATATCCTAAAAAATAATAAATTAAGGAGGGTCCCCGTACAAAAAAAAATTGAGTCGTCGTGGGACGCCTGGCAGATGTGAAAGATCAGCCGCGCAAGAAATTTAGTGTAACTGTACGGAACTCTCGTAGCGTGAGTTCCACTTCACGCACTTGACCGGTTTTTTCTAATTTGTACCGCTTTTTGCACCTAAATCCCGATTTTTTTTATTTCCATGCTAAAATTCCTGACTTGTTAAAATAATTCTCTGGCACTGAGGTAAAATCTATAGAGATCGCATGCCGTATACAACTGCTCATACAAAATTGAAGCCAGGTTTGACGTCACAGGGCCGATCAAACATGGCGGCAAAACACGAGATGGACTGGGAATATTATTCTCTTCTTCTTCTTCTCACATATAAAAAGAGGGCCGAATTACAATGGCGACTGACTTCACTTTTAAATGCTTATATAATACTTCCTCTATAGCTTTAGGCTCAGTGTTGTCTGGAAACGCTGCTACGGAATCTGATATTAAGACATGCGTATGTGGTTCTGGTCAGTTTTCAATACAGATTGACTTATGTTCCTAATCAGATTTTTTAGTTTTTCCAATTAAAAAAATACATCGAAAAAATGTAGATAACCTATAATATTTATATCTATAGAAACATTTTTCCACAGACGTAGTTTTTCCTTCTAAGTTTAAAGTCAAGCGATTATAAAAAGTAGATAAATATTACTGACTTTTAAAGTATTTAATATTATTTTCCAATATAAAGGCGAATTCAAACGTGTGCTCGAAATTGTCCCAGTTAAAAATATCAAACGTTAAACTTGGTCAGAACTGACCTGGTTAGATGTAACCTGATTCCTCCTAGTATCTTACCTTCACCTGAATGAGATAATATATTTTTAAATTCTAATACATTTTTATGAATCAATTTGCCGTTCAGGTTCGTCTTCTTATTGGTTATTGAGATCCACAAGCATGCGAAAATTATCGCCTGAATAGACGACGTATTAAATTAAAATATTTTTTTAATAATTCGGATATTTACGGCGATTTTTTGCGACAGTTTCAAATGAAAACCGCGAAAAAAGAACGAGTGGAATTACATTGAATCTACGTTAAAAATAAAAATCCATATAAATATTTTACAACTGTGAATAATTCAAATTTTGAAACTTTATTGCCAAGACAATTTAAAGGTTTTGTATAGATATTTTTACAAATTATTATTATCTTTTTCCTGTAGGTTATACTGCTAAAACTGCTTTAATATATTATTATCAGAGTGCGTTTTCCCGACAAACTCTGTGCGTGGGGGATATAATTTTCCGCATTGATTGCAATCAACAATAGGACAAGGTGTTGAGGTGATGGAGGACACTCCAGCTGACAACTCAATTAGTTCGACTGACGTTTTCGCTATATCAGTAAGGGTATCCACATATAATATGTACACCGTACACTGTACAGATGGATATACCATATCATACTTAAACACTATACCTATATAGTGCCAGATCTATGTTATATATGAACATTGAACATACTTATACCTCTTATACATAATATACAGTGCGCTATAAGGGTTACCATATTTTTATTCGTCAGATAGCACTAGTGGCCAAGTATGTAAGGTATGTGTCAAACGTGTACATTTTTACTTCCCACCTCTTCTATGGTAGGGAAGTAATGGATTTAGTCCGAAAAAAATATTTCTAGATTTTAACAGATTTTCACGTTTTGAGACCCTAGCAATCGTTTAAGATCATTTTCTGACTGATGTCTGTGTGTATGTGTGTATGTGGTCAATTTTTCGCCTTCGATATCGTAAAAACGGAACAACATACGGCCATGCCGATTGTTCTATTGTGTTTATCAGCCTTTAACTTAGATCTGATTAGATTTTGAGTCAAATCGGTTCAGTGGATCCTGAGATATTAAAAAAACGTTCTCAATGTCAGGTATTAACATAGGTAAAAAAAATATAAATGAATTCTAGATGTTATAATATGAAAAAATGTAAATATTTTTTTTCTCTAAAATGTATAGTTTTCGAGGAAAAAAATATTTTACTAAAAAAGGAAAATTGTACGTAAATCAAGGTAACCATGATTTTTGTTATATTACTAGCCATCAGTAGATCACCAAACAAAAAAGAGGGCCATGATTTTTTTCAAAGAATAAAAAAAGAGTGTTTATTTTTTGCAAATATTTACTAGGTGGGAAGTATAGGACTGGTCATCAGTCGAATTTTTTTTCGACAGATGTCGCTAGTGGCAAGTAAGATATGTCAAACGTTTAGAGATTAACGGTTTGTGTTTTAGTCATTATTTTATCAATTATTAATGAATGGATAATGAAATAAATACAAAACTACGATTTAGCCGTTAAAAGATTGAATGACAGATACTTTACTTGCTAGTAGCGCCATCAGATAGGGGAAAATAAAACAGTAGGTACTACTGACATTTGAATGACATCAAAGTGACATATACACTGTAACCTACCTAACTTGGTAAAAAATAAGTGTAGTAGCCCTCATTCCCTGTAATTACTGTAATTTTTTCCATCTTCAGAGCTCTTTTAAACATTTTTTTATCGGTAACGCAGTGCAACGTATTTTGCAAGAGCTAAATTGATTGGAAGTTAGTAAATTTTACTTTTTTTTGCAAATCTTAAAGGGATATCGGACCGCTTAGCTACTCCCACGTGTGCTCCCGTAGCCTCCCTTCTAACAGGTATATTTTACATTATGCAGGGTTTCGCACGAGATGAGATTTTCGAAATTATCATAGTATATGACGACTACATTCATTAAGACGCTGACAGTTGCATGAGTGACAACCAAAAATTACTTTGCTTTTGCACTCGAGCAGATTTTTGGTCACGTGACAAGCGAGCAATTCAAGCCATTTAAACAATTCCGAACGTAATCTAGTAGATTTTTCCAAACGTCAGAATAAAATGGCGCCATTAAATCAAATTCTTATTATACTAAAGCCGATATACATTCTTTATTGTTCTTCATTTTTGATTTAATTCAACATTGTTGTAATAATAAGCCATGATTAATATTTTTTTTCGTTTTATTCGTTTATTTTGTAATCAATCTTTGCAGTATAGACTTATTGCGGTTATTACTATATTCTTTTAATAAATATTATACTTATGTGTACTTTTACTTATTGAAAAATTACCTCGTAACTTGAACCTCGAAATTTATCCATTCTCACAATTCGTGTTTCCGCTCATTTTTAAAATTTAATGCTCTGAAGATTGTTAAATCTGCTTGCTCGCTCGCTTTCCTTGGAGCTCATAGAGAGCGCTCGAGATCTCCTCCAGATGTTAAAACCGAATGCAAGATAGAGATCTTTCAGAAATCAGAGCATAATATAAATGTTAAATTCGTACGTATTAGAGCGCACTCAGATCGATCTGAGCTCAAAACCGAACTTACCCCAAGTATCAAGTGCGTTCTTATGAACATGTTCTCACCTGCAACAGTTAAATCGGTTGATTAAATAGCTTGTGATTCATTTAGTTGGGTGACCAGGCCCCTCTTTCCCACTGGGCACTCTGGGCAAGTGCCCAGGGCCCCGCGATCGATAGGGGCCCCCTTGTTCCTGCCAGATCACCAAACGATAACCGATATTTATTACCGAAAAACATATTTACTTTGAAAAACGATAATGAATGACTACAATACCTACTTGCTTACTAGTTTTTGCATGCGCAGGCTACTCTACTTTCGCCCGAAAATCAGGCTTTCCGATTTCAGCCTGTTTAGATAAATTTAAATATATTTTGCCCATTTCAAATCTAGAAGGGTACCTCTTCAATCAACATAGATTTTTAAGCACTAACCTGTGAATGCTAAAAGAGTTACTTTTGTGGATTATAAGTATGATCAGTCTATTCATTTAATGTGACTGTAATGAAATAAAAATAAATCTAGAACCTTGCTTATCTATTTTCTTTGTCTATTCTAACAAAATAGCGCTCTGTCAAGGTCATAGGGGCCCCAATATCCTAATGTGCCCAGGTTTAAAGACGGCCCTGTGGGTGACTGAGTCTATGTGCGCTGAATATCGATCAACCGACCGAAAAATTGCATAATTATTAAAAACTGACTGCCAAATAATATCGTATACTATATACCTACAAGCAATTAATCTACGGTAAAAGTCGTCGTTTCAAATTTGTTTATAAACAAAATCGGACGCGATATTCAGCATACATTTTCTGGTACAGCTTGTATACAGAGTGTTGTTCTGTACTTCCCGTTTTCATCTTTTTATGCGTTCAGCCGCGTATCACATTACACACACATTCACACTATACAAGGGCGGTTAAAAGCTTCGTATAGCGTAACTTTTACATAGCCTCTTTCACCACGTGAAATTATTGCACATACTAATATAGGCGACCGTCTTTTACGCTCATGTACACTATCGTGCAAACAAACGAACATTTTTCCTAATAAAAAACTGCGGCTAAAATACAGAACCATTTATGTCGAATTTTTGGCTTGGTTTCGCTTGTTAAAATTAACTAATGCATGCGCTTGTCAGCTGACTCATTTTTTTTTTGACAGATCATATAATTACTTCAGGACAAAAGAATAGCCGATCCTTTTTTAGCTCGCAGTAACCCAGTATATTTTCCATAACGGAAATTGGCAAGTGATGTCACATCCTAAAAAATAAAATTGTAACTTTGTATAGCAGTTTTAAGGGCATCCATATAAAGAACATTTGTTAGCTGCCAGCGTGGCGGCTTACTGGTTGTTAGAAATGTCAAACCTGGGTTCAAGTCCCGATTAATGTACATGCTTTTTTTTAATAATGACAATATTTTGGATAAAAATTTATAATACTTATAAAAATAAAACTACAATAATTAATAATGCATAGGTATTATTTAAAAATGAAAACTAACGTCTTTTATACTCTCTTTGTGTATGCATTCGCGTATGCATAAGTATGCGCATCCATCGAAGTCCTTGATGCGCTACATACTCATACACTCCTACTCGCGCATATAGCCTTTGTAGCTGAGGGCCTGTTTTAAATAAAAAAAAACTAACGTATTTAATTTTTTGGTTAATATAAAAACAAAACATGATAGTATGTTTGACAATTTTCTACAAAAAAACACAAAAAACATGAGGTGTCGTGGGACACCCTTCTGTCGGGTGTCCCACGACACCTCATGTTTTTTGTGTTTTTTTGTAGAAATTGAAATATTTTTATATTCAAAATATTTACGAAACTGCAAAGTTCAGAAAAAACAGTTTTTACAAAAATTTCTTGCAAAAATAAATAGATTAATGAACAGTTTTGAAAAATGTATAGGTAGGTATAACCGTTGTGATAGAAAAACATCGTTCTAGCATATATTATATGTATATATCTTGTGCACATGCACCGATTTTCCTCAAAAATAATAGGGCTCTTTCTATTTACATGTCAAACATCCTACCAAAATTTGGTTTCGATCCACTCAGTCGTTTGAACTGTATCGTGCTCACAGACAATTAGACAGACGAACAGACTTGCCAAAAATAATGTTTCATGGACTCCGGGGACTTCAAAATGAAAAAAATATTGTAAAATTTTGAATAGTGAATTTTGACCTAAATTAGTAGATATCATTCCCCATTAATTGTGAAGTTGGAACGGTAAAATATATTTTCGTAGGGATGGATAAACGAGTGATCTCATGACATATGGGAGTTCCGTTTTTTCTTTTGAGGTACGGAACGGAATCCTAGAAAACTGGCCAAATACGAAACCAGTAACCACTTACTTTCTTCCAGTAATAAATAAAATACATAAATACACAAATAAAACACAACAGTGCGTATAAAAATATTTCATCTCTACATCTCTACTATAATACTTATTAGCTTTGTTCCAACCCAATCAAAGTGAATTGTCTCTTTGTTTGTTTGTCTTTCACGCTCAAATGGCTGAACGGATTTCAATGACATTTGGAATATACATAATATATATATTAAATGGATTTATACAAACCAAAGTGTGTGTCAGCTCCGACGCTCGACTGGAGTTTACTCCTCAAAGTATAGGCAAACATACATACTTACATGCGTATACGGCTGTTACAAGTATACACATACATTGAAAGATGCGAAAGGTAGGTTGCGCAGAAAAACGTTACGCTTTTTAGTTAACGCTTGTGTAAATTTTACTCCTCATAAAATTTCCATATCGGGCGCCTTATATGAAAATCGATTCTTAAGGAGTAAACTCCAATAAACTCCAATAACAGACTGCATCAGTTTATTATAGACGCATTATGCATTTTATGTTTTATGTATTATTGCCTTTATCGTAGCGTAAAATCAAAAGTTACGTTACGGCATTATTAATATTCTAGGAGGTACCTATACTTCAGATTTGGAGTGTGCTCGCGTCATTTGCAGTACAGCAGCAGTAAAAAGGCCATCGCATTATTTATAAGGTCGTAGTCACACTATATTTTTGTCTGTTATTGTGATTGAATGGGCAACACAAATAGGGTTCTGTTTTTAACCATTTAAAAAACATCATGGTTATTAGAGACATCTTATTACACTTTTGAGGAATTTGTCAATGAATCATAAACATTTTAATTTGTTATTTTATTAGATTTTTATGCCTGTACCTACATTATTTATTGTCCTTGTTATAAATAAATATATCTAAATCTACAATACCCTAAAGACATCTGAGACTGAAGTAAATCACTTTAAAGTTTAAATAGTAAATGATAGCTTTCCCCGGTGAACTGTTGGTAACTATATAATTCACCGTGTTACTGTTATATTATTTGGCAGCCTTGTTAATTATTTTAATTTAATATCTAATAGAAACACGCGTAAGCGACATACCAATACAAACCGGTCCAATAGACCAGTGGTTACTGATCACCAAATTGTCGATTGCGAGCTAATTGTGTATCAACTATCTAGGATGGAATACGATTTTGACTCGTCGACATTCGACTTCATTACGCATCTGTATAATAATATTATCTTATAATTTGTAAATGTTGTAGTAATCATTTATCCTGGTCAGTACATGAAATGATATAGGTACATATTATAACATCACCAGATAATTTAAATTTCAAAAGTAGCTCCCATGGTTTGAGTTTGACGATCATTCCAATATTTGCAAATTAAAATGTCAAGTAGTCGTGCATGTGCGCGTCTGCGTACCTAATTAGGACTGAACCGATGTGTATTGATATTGTTACAAAACTGTTTTCTGAGTTGGCGGAATAAATATTTATTTACACTTATTTATTTACAATAATTAAAAACACAACAATAATAAATACAACAACCAAAAGTCAGTTCTAACAATCAACACAAGTAATTAACACTTAACTATATACAATTGACTACACTAATATTTATTTTATCAGGAGAATTTATATCACGGAACTATTTATATCACTGTATTTATATCAGATTTATTTCTAACGTTTATTTATGTCGCTCATTTACTCAGTTACTTCAGTACTATTTATTTATATCCACTCCACTATTTATATCACTGTACTGACTGATTCGACCGTTGATTGACTAATATTTGTATCACTGATCCGCTTGGTTGCACGACTCACCATCGACTACTCGATTCCCATCGACTCGCTGCTTATATAGGGCGGGCGGTGTACGCTCAGTGCGTCCTCGTATTCTCTAGCGTTGTATAGAATCTTCGCGTAGGCACCAGTGTGTTCAGCAAGCAGACTCCCGTTTCTCAGAATTCTTGTCTGCCGCTTATATACAGGGTGATCTGTAACACTATGTTGGTATTAATTTTATTTTTAGTGTGAACACGATTATAGATAGTCGACACCGGTTTTATACTTGCATAGTCTATAAGCATACTGACTGAGGAGTGCAAGGGCTGAGGCAACAACCCCTTGACGCCCGCTCCATTATCTGAGGGCGGCCACCAGAAAACGACACACGAGGCGCGTTGATTATTATCGCATTGTTAGATATAATTGTGTTCACACTACACCACACAACACAGCACAACAGAATAGCACAACAATACAAAAGTCAAGTGGTGACGACGTGCGGGTGTTAGAATAGAGAGCTATATGCCCTGTACATTCTCACATAGCCACCAATATATCGGGTGTGTCAGAAAAGTAGAGCTATAGGGCTTCCGCACAAGAATTCGTTAGTCTCGTGAAGCTATAGGGTTATCATCCGTCCAGATTTTTCCGGACATATCCGAGATTTTAATACTTTGTTCGGAATGCGGGCGGAATTGGGACGAAAAAATAAAATATCAATCAATTTAGTCAAAATATTTAAGAAATATAACAATAAAATACTTAATCATTAAGCAATATATTTTTCAGCAGCTTGCGATTTCGCCCAAGATTTTTTTTGATTTAAAATCGTTTTATAAACATTTTCATAAAAAAAAATTAAATTTAAATTAATCAAAAAACCCGACTGCGTTAAAAGTGAACTAAAAAGATGAAAAGAAAATAAAATGATAACATGAAGTCGGAGGCATCAGCTATTTCTGTTGAACTTGTTACTGTATAATATTGTATGCCTCCGCTTGCATATTATCATTTGATCTTTGTTCCATCTTTTTAGTTCGCTTTTGACGCAGTCGGGTTTTTTGAATTTAATTTTTTACTTACGACTTACGTCTTTTTAGTTTTTTGAAATCTTTTCAACGAGACCTTCTTTTGATACCCGCATATCGATGTATTTAGAAGAAAAATTACTTTTACATTCTGACAAAATTGCGTCTAGCGTCCGCCATATAGAATTTTCAGTGATGTCATATATTCTATGTCACTCTCGGAATTAAGACGAATCTAATGACACCTCATTTGTTAAAATCCATCCTGTCGTTTGGATGCTAGGATGGAATAAAGACTCCCACATACATACTTACTTACATTGATACATAGATACATAGATAGCGCGAAAAAAATAATCCCTGCCTTTGCTTTCGCACAGTCGGGTAAAAAACGCGTGCTATACCAATTGTCCGATAGAGAAAAGAGAAAAAAGTCCTGGCATTTTCTGGGAAATCAGGAATTTTCTCCGGAAATTATTTTTTTTATTCTAGTAACCTCACGTTAAAAGGTTAAAATCACAATACATATGGTTAAAATATTTGCTTATACCAATTACCAGTTATCTTTGATCATTTTTATACCAAACATTATGAAAACTATAAAAAATGAGTCCAAAAATGTTATCTGTTAAGCTTGTGCTCTTTCCTTTTTAGTTTTCATCTAAAATTTTCCATCTCCTAAAACGTGCCACGCTCTAGCCTACTTAGCCTACTAGTAAATTCACCCCTGTCACCCTGTGTACTTATTTAGGCTTTATTTAACAACAGTAGGTACATTGAATGAAGGGGTGTGAAGAAGGCTTATTTAAATTTAAATTACTTTTTGCTAAATAATAGGAGTAATATAAACACCCACTACATATTCTATCAACGACGTAAAATATGCTGGTAGTATACCGTGTGATCAAAAAATAATGTCCCTTATTTGTGAAAATTAAAATTGTTATATAGTTTGTGTTCAGAAATAAACTTTCTCCTTCAGTAAATGTAGGTATAATACCTATACAAGGCGAGAAAAGTTTCTGGGATGGGTCTAGAGATGCTTAATTAATCGAGATAAAGGAAAATGTCATTACAAATGCTATTTGTGTTCAATGCTTTATCACCAAAAAATAATTTTTTGTTTAGAATGGCTTCGGTTAATGGGGTAAAAAAATAAAGTGCAGAAGCGCCAATCTGAAATTTGTGACAGTATATAACAGTTCTAGTATACAACCAAGGGTTACCCAGGACCGGCGCTAGGATTTTCGGGCCCCGGGTAACCGTTCTCAGGCCCCTGTGTCCTCAAAAAAAAATTTTTTTCCAATTTTTTTTTTGAAACAGAAAATTTTAACGCAAAAAGTCAAATAACGCCTTTTTTGTTGGGAAAATGTTTTAATGCTCGCAGTTTTAAACACGGTAGTCACATATAATAGGTAAGCCCCGAGCCGGCGGGCCCTCATCAGAGGCCCGGGCCCGGGGTACTTTTGCCCCGTTTAACCCCCCCTAACGCCGGCCCTGGGGTTACCTATGTTAAAATTAATGTGTGCATAATTTTAATATTTTACTTAAGTATTTGAAAATCACTGATTTCTAAAGATTTATATTGTTTGGTATATCCGTTAGACTTTTTTCAAACACATTGTTTAAAAATTATTTTCATAAATTGACATTATTTTGTATTTATGTTGGTACCTATTTGTATAGTTGAGTTGGCAGTTCGATTATATTTAATTTGCTACCTATAGAGCATTCTCGGTGCCTATTCCTGTATCTACCGGCTGTCCCTATTTTGTTAACGTTGTCGTTTTCCATGGGTTCACTCAATAATTTCAGATAAATATTGAGATGGTTCCTTATACAAGGCCATGGCCGATTACCTATCTGCTAAACTCCTATAATAATGTTCAGTTGTGTGCCTTATCCTATAACTTCTTATAATTTCTCTACTCGCATAAATTATTGCTATTAACTATAAGTTAAAGTTGAATAAAAACGTAGAAAATAACGGGAAAGTGGTAAATGGAAGATAGTAATAGTGCGAGTGAGAAATGGACTTTAAACGCTTTATTATTTTTACTATATTTTATTTTTTAATTTTAAATGAAGAACATTTTCAATCCTTCTTATAAGCACAGACTTTGTAAGCTAATCAGTTCACTTTGTCTTTTCGTCTTCCCAGGTGGGCATTATATAGTAAAGGTAACTCGTACACGAGTCGGGCTGTGTGTTTATGTGTAAGATAGAGATAGAAAAGATAGAGAGTGAGAGCGAGACAGAGAAACGTTCAAAATACTCTGACGACAAACCGTCTTAACACTGAATCTTCCAACCAAATCAGTTAAAAGCAGCTTAACATAGCGTAATATTGAATTTCACTAACACAACGCCGTTTCCAAGTATTGCCACGTCTACATACAGAGGTGTCTGTAAAAGGGGTGAAATTATAGTCCATGTTGAACTAGACCGATCGAACGCACTAATTGTTTCGTTGCGTGTGCAAATCAATTTTGACGACGTCATGGACAAGCCGTAAATAACATGTTCGTCGCAAATGGGACGGAAGAGACGTCACGGCGAGGATGTGCGAAGTGAAGGATAGAGGTCATGTATGGCTACGCCTCTTGACCAATGATACCGCGTCGTCGCTTTATTCTCAACGCCGGATTGGTGCTCGTCGACCGGTACTGTCAATACCTATAGACTTCAACTGTCTGACGCCGAGCGGATATCCGGTTCTGTTTGTTGTTACGGGATTTGTATAAAAAAGCGTATTCAAATAACGTCGTTTGTGTGTACAGCTAATGGACTTATGCCGTATAAAAGCTGATTGGGGATTTTTTATTCAATGCTTATTTTAGCGTGCTGTGTTTACTGTTTGTCTAGCGATGATGTAACGATGATAATAAAGACACGAAGTTGAGGTTCTGATAGCCGAGTCATCGTACTATGCGTCGACAAAGAGTTAAATTTTAACTAAACGGATTTGAAACATTTTTGAAGTGCAACTTTTTGATGCGAATTCGTCTCATTTAACGTTTGCGTTAAATATTTAACTCTAACGGTGTAACCATGACAACGAAAAACCAATCGTATATTATTCTGTAATTATCAATTTATAAAATTTAGATGTAGATTTAGACTTCTGTAGTGTGTAGTGTAAACAACACATTACCGGATGCCGTTCAAACGCGGCTTACGCATGTATATAGTTTTGGCAACTTATAAACTTGTGTTCTAGATCTCTGACTTATAGAATCATTGTTTGCCCACTTAAGGTATGTGCAGTACGCAGCTGGGATTCTAGATGGTAGCATGTATGGTATAGATGGTGGCTGAAATTATAAGCGCTTATAGGTTTGCACAACGAAGCTTTGATACTAGCATTGATACAAGCTTAAATCGCGTTTGAAATGCTACAAAGTGGTATATTTTAAATACAAATTTGGGTAGGAGCTATCATGTCTACCCTATTAATAGAAAACGATCTACCTAAACATGGCGAATTTCATCATTTATACCAAGAATTAAAATTTTACCCAAACCGGTTTTTTGAATATTTACGTATGGAACTCAACACTTTTAAATACGTCTTAGAAAGAACTCAAAACAAATTAAATAAAAACTGGCAAAATTTCCCTTATTAAACTAGTCACATCCATTCCGAAACTTGTAACGGCCATTTGACAGTTGTCACACGTTGATTGTAGTAGTCAGCGTGCTGAAAGAATGGTGAGATACATTCTTGAATCTAGCAGCTCTTGTAACAGCGCTTATACCTGCTACACTCACTGCTTCGTTGTGTACGCTCGGATATTATATAACAATGCATTAATTTAAGCAAGCCCTGCTATGATCTACGCTACCATCTAGAATCCCAGCTCCATACTGCACGTATACCTTTACCAACTGCAGGCGTTCCTGCAGATCTGAGATCTCTAACTATATAGGATCACCGTTTGCCGAACGTATATGTATAGATTTTGCGTATAATATGTAGGTAGGTATATAGATTGTAATTACTTCACGGTCTTATAAGTAAACTAAACACTGTGTAACCTTTTAGTAGTATTGAATAAGAAGTTTCACTTCCTTAGAGTGTCGCGACTCACACAATTTTTCACTCGTATATTTGTAAATTGATTTGTTTTTATTTTCCAAACGGTCAGACAAAATGCGACAAAAATAGGTAATTAGTATAAAGACGCTTTTTCTTATTTATCTGCCCGTTTTTTTAATAAGAAAATACGAAAGATGGTTTTAGGTTGACGATAAAATTTAAGAGTAATTCAGCTGATATTTTAAAATAATACAACAATTTATACCCTGCGCATGGAGGTAGGATATTGATTTCTACACCATCATTTCTTTGTAAATTGTAAGGTTGGTAATTAGGTGTACAGAAACAAAGATGTGCGACGCAGAAAATGAGGAAGAACTCTTTATAACTTTTGAAAGTAAGTGCAGCCGCTGAAAGTCAAAGTAGCAATTACTACAATAAAACCCTGACTATAGATTTTAAATTCGAAAAGAGTTTATTTTTTGATTTCAAATGATTCAAAATCCCTGTGTGTAGGAAGGTCATTATTTTTTTGTAAGTGATCTGCACTTGTTGAGCTTTTTCCTACCAAAAGCCAAAAGAAAATATTAATTAAAACTCTTCCACTATGTAACCAGTGGAGACTCCAGGGGAAGGGCCTAGGGGAACCTGCCCCCCTAAAGCAGTTAGAGATTTCAGTCCTTATCTTTTATTTTAGTTTGCTTCGAATCAATTCGAAGGTGTTGAAGGGGAAGAACGGTCCTTCTAGTAAGGCTCTCGGGCACATTGTTTTTGATATAAGTATGTAAGAAATATTCTTTGGAGCCGGAGAAAAAGTGTGTTGTTGCCCCCTCCCCCCAATGAAATCCTGGAGCCGCTAGTGTATGTGACCACAGCGAATCTACTTCGCGATACAAAGTACCAAATATCCAGAAAGCATGCATGACACATGGGAATATTAGCAACGCTTTTCCTTTACCTCCCATTAGTTGATAAAGAGCGTCGACTGTATTAATTGTCTTTTATTAGCTAGTCAGAGCAGAAAATAATTTCTTTTTTAAATTTGGTTTAATTGTTTTTGCCTTTTAGGATTGAATTAATGGATGCGCCACTGGTGTGGCGACTGTGTTAGTATCGCTTTGCATTGTATGCTTAATATGTAAATAATCCACTGTCAGTAACTGTAGCAGTTAGTACTATGCGTGTTTACTAAAATAATACGTGTGAACGGAAACGCATAGTGTGATCGACTTACAAAAACCAGTGACGTCCGTGCGTAATAGTATAGGATTTCCTATATTAGCTAATTTAATATTCGAATAAAATCTTTATAAGCTGAGTGAGTATTTATATACTAAATGACAGCTAATTTTTTGGGATTTATGATAGACTACAACTATTGTTGAGCTTCTAAAAATTACGTCGTCTTCATCAACTTCAATTAAACTGAATGCAAGACTGTGCTAATTTGGCGAAGTAAATTTCCGTAAATTCATACAATGCTGTCTTTTTAAGCTCCTCAATAATTTGTTGCAAAGACTCTTTCCTTCAAATACCCTCATAGGAAAAAATCGGGTAATTAGGTCGGGGACCCACGGTTATAATCTAAGTGCATGTGCCAAGCAATAAAACTACGTGATAAGTATCTGATTGGTCGCTTGAAACTCAACACAGCAGAACAACCAATCAGATTCAGATACTTTGTGCATCCTAGTCAAGCATGTGCTGTTCACATAACTGTTGGCGGGAAGTGCTGTATAATCTACAATCTATTGTTTGTACCAAATTCACTTAGAGGAGTAAAATTTCATAAAAAAAAAACAAATTTAATTGTAAGTATATGAATACTACACTTATTCGTTAAAAAAATGAATATTTTAATTGATAACATATAACTTTGTCTTTAGTAAAGAGTTATAGTTACGCCAATGGTATTTCCCTGTTCTGTGATCGATTTGAGAGACATCGTTATCCGTACCGCAGGCAGGGTGTAGATACATACTGTAGGGGATGATAGATCGGTCCAACCCTCGGGGGAGGAGTCTCGTCAGGTACACGCTCGCAGTGATTCAGCACGGTATCGGGGGTCGTAGAGTACACTTACAGTACGTCGCACACACATACGACAGCACGAGGGTTGATTTCTTGTTAGGTGACTGATTTATTGTTCGCGCGATCTACCTAAAATACACGAGACTTTCATAACAATTATTGCCGAACGTGAGGTGACAGCTTGTTAGTGCGGGACGTGTTGATTCGAACAAATAATAAACAATAAACACATCATAAACTGTGAATTTTAACCGTATAATGAAATTTTTATAAAAACAAACTGACATTAGTGATGGTGTAGGTAACGGGTCGTTGTGTATGATTTAGTATCGTAGATCGTTCAACCTGGCTGTAATCGCCGACCGAACAGATTGCGGCGCCGACGACGCTGCTACACTGGACGAAACCGGAAGTTACACGACCGGAAGTGACGAAGATTATTATACTAGAATGATTGAAACGCGCACACCGCCACCAGGTCATTACAATGGCCGTGGTAGTGGTCGTCACTATATGCAACAGCCGAGTCCGACGGATGGTGGAAGCTACGGAGGTAGACACGCCGCGGCTGGGGGTTACAGACGCGCGTCGATGTCGCCGACGGATGCGAATGTTGCACACGACGATAACGAGGACGTGGAATATCGTGGCGAGGCGGCATTTAAACCGCTGAAACAGAGAAGCAGGCTGTCTCCAATAGATTTGGTTGGCCGTGATGTCGACGAGTCGGTTAAACAAAGGTATGCGGCACATACGGGATTTAAACCGGTAACGCAACAACAACAACAGTCGAGTCTGTTTACGATAGACAGTATTCTGGGTTCTGCTGGAGGACCGCGAGAAACCGTACACCAGAGGTTACATCATCAACAACAACAGCAGCAGCAACAAACAATTGCGGCGACGGCCAGTTCGGTTGCGGCGGCCATGTTCAATCATCCGCTTCAACATTTGGGACATTTCGCTGCGGCGGCCGCATCGAGCTTCAGAGCTTCTAGTGCTGATTTGTTGGGTTCGTACAAAATGTTCACTTTACTGCAATTATTTTTTATCGTAGTAAATTCATGTCTAGTAATAAGTAAATTAAAGATGACAATAGGAATTTGTTGTATATTATACGTTACTCATTTCGACTTATTATTTCAATTCTTTTTATGAAACAAGCAGAATTGCTATACCTATATACCTGCGCCCTATACCTACCTTTATGAAAAAATAAGATAAAACGATATTTGAGGCGTCATTTTCAATAAAACGATATAGGAGATTAGTTTCGAAACGTCAAAATATATCTTTAAGGTTGAAAAATCAAACGCACGTAAACAAAAAAAAAAGTCGCAGTGCCAAACCCTGTAAACAAAATAGTGTAATATTTACTAATCCTTTGAAGCCCCCAACATTTTTTTCAAAGTTTAAATACAGAATTACAAAATCACGCATATTTTTTTCAATTTATTATAAGTAAACAAAAAAAAAATATTCATCTTTTATTTACTTTTTTATAAACAAAATAGTATATTGTGTGACTAGTGTGCTAAATACATCTTTATGCGCCTGACGCATAAATATTTAGCACACGTGTTGCACACTATACTTTATATAACACATGCATGGTTTTAGAACTTTATTGAAATGTCAAATGAGGTTAGATCACCGATTCTCTCTAATAGTCACTCATAATGGACAGGATGGGCTTTCTTAAGAAGCTTTTGTTTCACGTTCGTGATGGAAGTACACAGCCGCCACAAACTAGTGGTTGCCAAACCGTCGATCGCAAGCTAATATTGCGAAATGCGAATACTGATAGCTCAGTAAAAATTAAGAATCTGTAGTTATATTCTTAGTCAACACGTGAAATTATAAAAATAATGTTTTAAATCAAGTAGGTCTCATCAGATAATTCAAATGTCAACCCCCATATTTATTAAGTTTTATGACCACTGCAATAGACTTGAAAATTGAAATGAAACATCTGACAGAAGCTGTCAAAGGCAAGTGACTAACAATTTAGTGTTATCAATGGTGTTTAGATAAAAGTTCTTCACAATATTAATGTGTTTGCTAATTTTACTTAATTTCCGCACAAATGTCAAATAATCAAATTAAGGTTAAGTTTTAGATAGTTAGGTGAATCACTGCGGCATACACGTAGAACACTACTGGGCAGTACATCTCATTTTAAAAGCATTGGCCTTTATACAATGATATACAACAGTAACACCGAAACCACCGAAAAGAGGTACATAATGGTTCATTATGAAACGGGTTTTTCAATTGTTTTTCATTATAACATCGAAAAGCGTTTCATAATGGATCATGACGTCACTCGTCAATAAACGGCCAATTAAGGTCCACAAAACTGATACGAAAAAACACTAAAAGCGAGCATGTGTTATATAAATACATTTAGTATTATGCTTTAATAGAATAGTGAAATATCAATAAAATAATCGATAAAATTGTATAAATAATTTATTTTAAAAAATTCAGTAAATTATAGATGAGATAATCTGTTTAATTTTGTATCGCAACATACCTACCATTTAATGTAAGTAATTGATTTTTCCTACATCAAATAAAAAAATAGGTTAGTCATTCAAAATTTCCACACGACACATTTTCGGGGACGAAGTGAGATTAGTTAAACAAATGTGACATAAGTCTTAAATACAGGAACAAGGCGACGGGAAAACACGGGAGGGTGAAAACGCGTTGAGTGAAAACCTCAGCTCCCACGGGACATCCATCAGGGATTTCGTGAATAGGCCTTGGAACGAACAAAAGATACACTTACTTTTTTATAATATGTATAAAATACTTTTTTATATTTCAATGTTTTTCTTTTAATTCAGAGACAAAAGTACATAAACACATATAAAAGAAGGAAATAAACATTGGAAGTGGTGCATCAACTAAATGTTCATATTTAAATGTTATTTTTCTAAATAATATTTGAATGCAATTTGAACTACCTTTTTTAATTTTTAACCAAAAAATACAATACAAAATGTGTAGGTATTGTTAGACGCTATCCAATAAAAATTAATTTCAAAATTGGTTAATAATTAAAAAGAATATTTGTTTGTTTTTTTTTAATTTTATGTGCTTATTGTCTTCTGGAATCACATGAGACTCTACTATACCTGCCAATTTGAGAATAATTTTTCTATCTTGGATATGCCTGATTAGGGAGATTTCGTTTAAGACAAGTTTTATTATCAAATATAGTAGGCTTAGCTCAGCCCATAAAACCGTGGCAATGTTAAATAGAGACATTAATTAACATGTAAAGCCATTATGTTGGTTGAAATCATACGCTGCACTGTACATTTTACAGATACGGGATTTTCAAATAATTATTTTTGAAACATTTATTTAACCGTCGGATATGCTTTTGAAAACAAAAATTTCCAAAAAAATAATTGGGCCGTCTGACTAAATTAAAATTTACGTTTGTGTTATCACACAGTTATTCTTATTTAGCTAAGATACAGTTTAACATATTAATCTATACTAGGTACTAATATAATAAAGCTGAAGAGTTTGCTGGTGTGTATATGTTTGTTTGTTTGTTTGAACGCGCTAATCTCAGAAACTATCAGTTCGATTGAATTGTTTTTTTGTTAGATAGTCCGTTTATTGAGGAAAGTTATAGGTTATTCGAGTTTTTTTAAATTCAATCCCAAAGGGGGTAAAACGGGGATGTAGGATTTTTTAACTATCTATACGAATATTATACTTATTGTAGATTATAGACGCTCGACAACTCAGATCATTAACGTCTTAACGAATATTATAAATTGTAGGCAAGTACGTGAAGTAAGAACAACGAAAGACGACTTCGTTTCGCAGGGCCAGAATTCCTTGCGGGCTGGGGGATAATAAATCATAAATTTTTATCTCTGGAACTACTAAACCGATTCTGAAAATTCTTTCTCTAATAGAAATCTACACTATCCCTAAGTGAAATAGACTATATTTTATTTTGATAAATCTCTCGCGGGGAGATAATTCCAATGGGATAGTAACAAAACGTAATTCTGAAAAATGCTTTAGCATTTTAGCGTATAGGCGGAATCCTACTATGTATATAATATTATAAACACCACCAGGCCCGACTTTGCTTCGCAGGGGGAGAATTTCGCGCGAGAGAAGTAAAATAAATCATAAATTCTTAGGACCTGTGCGAAGCCGGACGAGACCGCTAGTATATCTATATGATAATTGATAAGGATTAATATTATAGGTTAGTAGAAGAAACTCATTTTTACGTGAGATTTAAATTACGTAATATGTTTATTTCAAACATTCAAACAGTAACTTTTGACATTTATTTATTATAGAATCATGAAATTTGACATGAGTGATATTTGACAAAATCGACGAATTTTCTATATTCGTGTCCTAAGGGATGAAAACGGGGGTGGAAGCCGGAAACTCTTAAGGGTATGCCTATCTCTGAAACTGTTTGAGCTAGAAACTCTTCTTCTCTACATTGAGTACCTATATAGTATAAATTGAAGTCGCTTTTTGTGTCTGTTTGTTTAACTGCTAACTCCTCCTAAACCACTCAACGGATTTTGATGCTGTTTTCACCATCAGTTAGATAATTTATCACGGATGTTTAATCCAGTTTTCACCAGCAGTTAGATAATTTTTCACGGATGGTTTATATATATAGCGAACGAGCGAAGCGAGTGAGTAGTGTGTTGCACCCGGGCTTTCTTACCACCCAGGCGAAGCCGGATGGGACCGCTAGTAATAAATAAAATCTACCTACTGCACACGTTCAACGGTTTTTCGGAAAAAACAATCTGTACAGGTGAACGGCGAAGGGTGGTTATTCGTGATACTATCACTATTTAGACACAGCGAAACACTGACACTCTAAACTTTACTCGGGTAAAGCCAGATAGAACAGCTAGTTTGAGAAAATAATATTTAACAATTATGTCTGAATGCTATATAGGTAATGTGTTTTGTGACATTTTTGCGATTCCTATATTCGAATAGGTATCTAATATACAGGGTGCTGAATTGCTTTGTGAGTAGTAGGGATTTAACCCGTAAAATCAAACTTTTGCGATTTCCTGCTTCCCTAATTATTTTAGGAAAAATATTTTCGAATAAAAGTTTTAGAACATAAAATTCTGCATCTAAATCATTAAACAAAATTAATTTTGCATGCTTTGTAACGGCAGAAATTTGATATGAAAATGTCAAAATACCTAAAAAACAGATAGCGATAGCCATGGAACGAACAAAATGATTAGAAATTATTTTGATAGCTAAAACGTCATCATTTTGTTCAAGTTCCATGGCTATCGCTATCTGTTTTTGAGGTAATTTTGACATTTTCATATCAAATTTCTGCCGTTACAAAGCATGCTAAATTAATTTTGTTTAATGATTTAATTCTAGAATTTTATGTTCTAAAACTTTTATTGGAAGATATTTTTCCTAAAATAATTAGGGAAGCAGGAAATCGTAAAAGTTTGATTTTACGGGTTAAATCCCTATTACCCGCAAAGCAATTCAGCACCCTGTATACTTACATACCTATCTCATTTTTCGCAATATCACCTGATGAATATTGATGTCCTTTAGAATGAAATTAGTACTAATAATTTTTTTTTATTTATTTCATATTGTGTGTTCATATTGAGTCTTTTTTTTAAATAATAAAATATTGATATTATTATATCGTTTGAAAAATAAACAGCTATATAGGTACTATCTTTATATATAAAACAGTTCAACGTCCAGGTCAAATCGCTAAAGATAAAAACTTGAAATTTGGACAGTAGGTTCCTTTTGTGACGTAGGCACCCTCTAAGAAAGGATTTTTCGAAATTCAACCCCTAAGGGGGTTAAAAAGGGGATGAAAGTTTGTATGGAAATTCGTCATTTTTGAAGTTAGAAGCATGAAATTTTGCTCAGGAGTTTCTTACATAACGTAGGTGAGCACTAAGCAATTTTTTTTTGAAAATTCATCCCCTAAGGTGGCTAAAAAGGGGATGAAATTTTGTATGGAAGTTCGTCATTTTTGAAGTTAGAAGCATGACATTTTGCACAGGAATTCCTTATATAACGTAGGTGAGCAATAAAGTATTAATAAAATTCGATCGATTGAGCGAAGCGAGCGAGAAATGTATTATTAATATTCGAGCAAACGAGCGAAGCGAGTGAGTAATGTATTAATAAAATTCGAGCGAACGAGCGAAGCGAGTGAGTATTGTATTATTAATATTCAAACGAACGAGCGAAGCGAGTGAGTAATGTATTAATAAAATTCGAGCGAACGAGTGAAGCGAGTGAGTAATATATTAATAATATTCAAGCGAACGAGCGAAGCGAGTGGGTAATGTATTAAAAAAATTCGAGAGAACGAGCGGAGCGAGTGAGTAATATATTAATAATATCCAAGCGAACGAGCGAAGCGAGTGAGTAATGTATTAATAAAATCCGAGCGAACGAGCGAAGCGAATGTGTTATGTATTATAAAATTCGACCGCATAACTACCACCAGCCCGCCTTCGCTTCGCATGAGGAGAATTTCTCGCGGGGGGATAATAAATCATAAATCGAAAAATACGTGGGCGAAGCCACGGGTAACGGCTAGTATAGTATATAGAGTTGCACGGGATAGTAAATACTAAATAATATGTCGGATATCGGATTATTTTCTTACGGGATACCGGGTAGGCGTAATCTGGGCTGGATATCCTTCAAAATATTCGGCAAATATACAAATGCTATGAATTCGTGGACATTTTTCACGAAATGTAATTTTTATACATAACTAGCTGCTACCCGTGACTCCGCTCACGTATAATAATAATATATTGTTAAATAATTATCCCCCCCGCGAGAAATTCTCCCCCTGCGAAGCAAAGTGTGGTTTATTATCCCCCTCGCGAAAATATCTCCCCCTGCGAAACGAAGTCGGGCTTAAAATCACTTGAAAATAGTTTGCATTAACGGTGTCACATAAATAAACAGTCAACCCAACCCTATGTTTTGACATTTGCATTAACGGTGTCACAACGCGCGCTAGACGAATTTTAAAAAATTGTATAAAAAAATGTATAGATAAAATAATGGAAACTTTCAAAATACATATCGGAATAAATTGTTATTATAAATGTTTTGTTTGAAATTTTGAAAAATATGTTTCGAAAAATAAAATAATATAAAAATTGAAATACAGTTCTTTTTCGACGTAAATTGGTGGCAACATTATCCACGTTGTTATCGCAACTATCCTCGTGATAATCACATCTATAAATGAAAAAAATATTTTTTTAAGTTATTCTGGTAGCCGGATACATCAGTATGGTTACCTGGCTATGCCGAATAATAGAATTCTGGATAATTCCGGGTATTTCATGCCTTCCAGATATCCGGCGTATTCTACTGTAGACCTTGGTATGTGATGTTTGCGGGATTCTATTTTAGTTTATATAATATGAATTTGTTGTAAGTATGTAGGTGTATAAGACTCGATTTATACTACATTATGTCGCAATATAGTAGGTGGAAGGGTGTTATTATCACCTTGACAACGTTTCATGGTTGAAGATTGCATTCTCAACGTTTTCAAAGATTCAAATTGCACTAAACTTTGTCGACTGCACTCACGTGATTCCGACAACCGACCGGCATTGCATTTATTTTTACTATACAAAGTGTTTCTAAAATGGGTACCCAAATTTCCAGAAATAAAATCCACTTCAGAGAGCGAAATGCAAATAAAAATTCTTTAATAATTATTGAAACAAATAAAGTAGATTATTCACTTCAAGTTGAGAAGGTAAATTTCGGAAGACTTTGGAGTACTGCAGTAATGCACAAATATTGCAGAAATGTATCATAATGTAGCAAACCCCAAGATGTTACGCCACTGCCTCCAATAGAATGGTATCGAAAATTCTAGACAACGAGTACCTGCCGGAATGTTCTAGAGAACGCGAGAACGTACTAGGCTGGGTTGCGCGACCTATATAAGCGAAGTACGAGTGCGTCAGGGAGTCAGTCACCGGAGAGCAGTCAACGGGAATCAGTCAGTGTAGATTATACTGTGACAGTGTTGAGCAGCGAAATAAATCCGAAATAAATTCACCTGATAAAATAAATATTAGTGTAGTTAATTGTATATAGTTATTTGTTAAGTGTTATCTAAGTGGCTCGTTTAGTTCAGTAATTACCGTTTAAGTTTTTTATTGTTAGAATTGACTTTTCGTTGTTGCATTTATTGTTATCGTATTTTTAATTATTGTAAATAAATATTTATTTCGCCAACTCAGAAAACAGTTTTGTAACAATAATATAACACAGCGTTTTAATTTATTTACGTTTAAGAACTTTACTTTATAAAGATTGTTTTGCACAACACAGTGGATTCGTCAGACAAAGATCTTAGACTCTATTTTTTTATAAGTTTAAGATCTTTGTCTGACTAAGCCACTGTGTTGTGCGAAGCAATTGTTATAAAATAAAGCTCTTAAGTGTAAATAACTGTAAATACGGTGTAATTTGTTTTATTTTATTTAAAATGAATAAAAAAATATCCTTGAAATTTGGATATCAATTAGTGGTATATATACCAAGCTTCATATAGAAACCGCGTTCTCCCGTTTAAAATTCAAACAAAACACCGAATACCCTGCAAACCGAGGTCCCGTTGAAATGTTTTATATTAGTACTAGCGGCCCCGTCCGGCTTCGCCTGGGTGCTAAGAAAGCCCGGGTGCAATACACTACTCACTCGCTTCGCTCGTTCGCTTGAATATTATACTTACATTACCACTCGCTTCGCTCGTTCGCTATATATATAAACCTTCCATGAAAAATTATCTAACTGATGGTGAAAACCGCATCAAAATACGTTACGTGGTTTAGGAGGAGTTAGCGGTTATACAGACAGACAGACAGACGCGGAAAGTGACTTCATTTTATACTATGTAGAGATAATGATAAATATTTTATGAAAGAGAAACCGGTTCTGGAATGTAAAGATTTAAATAAATAGTAAGTATTTTATGTCTGTGACAGGAAAGATATTTTCTCTAATGTAAGTATGTTCGTATCATTCTGCATACTTACATAATGTAGGTAATGATTCCTAGGTTATGTGTAGGAACTTTACATATAACTGGAGACTTAACAGCGGCTTCTTAACTTCTTCGTGTTCATCGACGCTTACATAAGCGTGTCGTAGCGTAGCTTAATGCCTGCTACGCTACGTCGCTTATGTTCCCACTTATGTTGGGTGGTATATGATAAACTGTGACACTGTCTCTCACAGCACTATCGTTTTTCAACCGTGCAAATTATAAAATCGAATCATCAATACCTACTATATTATAAAATAGGGTATATAAATATAACTAGCGGACTTACAGACATCTCTCGAGAATGACTGCACCGAATTACACTTTTTTTTAAGATCACCAACAGCTATTTGCGTCTATATAGTACCGGATTATTCTTTTTTAATAATAATAAATTGAAAACCCAATTGATATTTTTATCGGCTCTCGGATTAGAACCTAGGAACTGGAATGAATGAATTGTAAATTATAGACGCTCGACAACTGAGGTCATTAGCGTCTAAAACAATGAATGTAAATAAAAACGAAAGCAAAATCAAAAATTGACACACAACAAAGTAAAACAATTATAAGTACAAATAAAATGTGTCATAATATAATGTAGTGGGATATAAAGAAAAAACAATAAAGGCTGTAAAGGGGCCTAAATGTACACAAATAAATAAAATCAAATAAACCGGTCAAGACCGGTTTCTTTTAAAAATCGAAACAGCAGATCGACATTGTCAGGATCATTTCCTAAAACAACCGACAGATCACCTGACAATCCAATCTGCTGTCGTGTGTCCCTAAACTGGACACACTCAGTTAAAATATGTGAAACGGTAACACGAGTGTCACACGTCTCACAAAGGCGCGGTTCTTCACGAGCCATTAAAAAACCATGACTTAATCTACAGTGACCGATTCGGAGCCGTGTAAGAATCACTTCCTCCTAGGAACTGGAGACTTGTAATAGGAGAGCTATGGAAACGCCATTATATATAAACAACGACATCGCTCGACTATTCTCAAACCTCGACTGAAACTTGGTTCACTATTATAATTGGTATTATACTCGTAGTTATACCAATTCTTGTCAAAACTGACATTAATGCGAGTGAAGCCGCATGAAAAAGCTAGTATTTATACAATATATATACTTATACACAATTATAGTAGGTTGTATATCTAAATGTGTAATGGACAATATTACGACGAGTGATAATCAGTATGTAAAAACGAGCGATAGCGAGTTTTTACAGTCGCACGAGTCGTAATACCATGACGCACGAGATATATTTATGTATATTTTGCCATACCCACAGGGCCGGCGCGTCAAAATATGCCGCCTAAGGCGAATACAACTTTTGCCCCCCCCCCCACATATTAAAAAATTTAATAAACCGATGATATATTTTATTTACTTAATAAATAACATGCGACATCTTTTATCTAGTAGTAGAAGGTAGAACTAAGAATCGGTGAAAACTCGAACAATATAATCATTTTTAAAAAGTAGAATACCGCACGAAAAATTCGCTGCTACAAAAATATGCCGCCCTAAAAATATGGCGCCGTAAGGCGATCGCCTGTCCGACCAGGCGCACGTGCCGGCCCTGCATACCCACTATAAAATATATACTTTTCACTTCATTATCAAAAATTGTTGACAGTTCATTTGCGTCGCCATCTTTACTTCTAAAGTATGCCGTGAAGTTCGTGAGTAAGTAATGGCAGGCGTATAGAGCGAATAAACAGAAGTCGCTATGGCAACCGTTATTTTCTGCGCTAGTGAGGAAAATATAATATTTTCCGCACACCAGCCTGTTAAATGACATAAGGTGCATTTTCATGTGACGCTAGACGCTGGCGTCTAGCGTCAAATGTGGTCACGTGACATAAACGCCATCTTGAAAAACTGTAGCGTCAAGTTCCAGCGTCAAATTTTAGCGTCAACAGACAGCAAGGTTTTGACAGTTGTAAACTTGTAAAGAGAGCGTCAAATAAAGACATCCATAAATCAAAACCCTGGTGAATTTGTTATAATAATTAATAAATAAGCTCTTTGTAAATTTATTAACAGAAAAGACAATGTCTGAATACGATTATCAAAAATGAAATTCCCATATTTTTGACTTAAATAACCGGCGAAAGTACACGAATTATAAGGAATAAAAATTAAAAATATAACTATGCTTACTTTTTTATAGGTAATTATATGCACTACCAGAATATGAGAAAAAAATAAATTGTATCTTGAGAAATTTTAATGTTTTTAGTATTCAATAAAAAAAAATTGTTTTGTTCTAAGTGAGACGGGAATTTTAATTAACCATCGAAAAACCATCAGGTGATAGTATTTTCCTTAATAAATAGGTACTTTCGAAGTAATAAAATCAATGGGTTAAATTCGTAGAATCAACCCCCTAGTAGCAACATAAAGCAATTCTTTAGCAAGCCTGTGTGTTGATACTTGATGCACAACTCAGTACCTAGCTGTAGAAAACTCGTATCATTAATGACCAGAGACAACTAATGACGCCAGCGTAAAAACTAAACAATGTTTAGCTTTGACGCTACATTTTTTTCAATATGGCGTTTATGTCACGTGACCACATTTGACGCTAGAAGCCAGCGTCGAGCGTCACATGAAAATGCACCTTTATTAAAGGCTGCGCTATACATACATCGAAAGTAGCTATTTTGTAGTGGGTTTGGCAAAAATTTATAGACAAGATTGGTTTATATTGTAGCAATGGCTACCATTAATGCATTGTAGAAAATCGTTCATTTAAAAATGCTATACTTGCATACACCGAAATAACAAGTAAAATTTTAATGGAAAAAAATAGCAATTACAACAAATCTTCAAAAATATCACCATTAACCGCTACACAATTTATCGGTTAATAGTGATATTTTTGAAAATTTGTTGTAATTCCTATTTTTTTCAATTCATATAACAAAATAAATAATCAAAGCACATTGTTACTGTTTAGAATCTAGAATAATAATAATAATAAGAGATTTATTTCATAAAGTAAAAAAAATGTATCTATATCTGATTACAATTTGAACATAGTGTTCCTTTAATCTACTACATTGGTATAAAGTGTATTTAGTACCTCCTCAATGTCCTTAAATTTCTAGATTTTTGAATTGTGTCGTATTTCTGGGAAAAATCTGCCAAAAAAAAAATGTGAGCCGTCATGGGATGCCTGGCAGATGTGAAACATTTTCATAGCTTGAACCCCCCGCGACAAATTTATCAAAATAAAATATACCTACCTAGCCTATATCGCTAATAGGGATAGTGTAGCTTTCTATTAGTGAAAGAATTTTTAGAATCGGTTCAGTAGTTTCAGAGATAAGAATTTACGATTTATTACCCCCCCCCCCCGAGAAATTCTCTCGCTGCGAAGATAATTAGTATAAGAATTTTTAGAATCGGTCCAGCAGTTCCAGAGATAAGAATTTTTGATTTATGACCCTCCCCCCACGGGAAATTCTACCCCTGCGAAGATAATTAGTGAAAGAATTTTTAGAATCGGTTCAGCAGTTCTAGAGATAAGAATTTATGATTTATTACCCCCCCCCCCCGCGAGAAACAGCAATACACAGATATTCACACACACACACACCCTTAACATAGCGAGTTTGTACAGTATTAGTGCGGAAGACGCGACGTAACATTTGGCGACGTTCCATTCAAACGATTTTACACCCGTACCTAAAGATGTTTCACATCAAAAACCTAGACGTTACCAGAATCTAGATCACAATTCACAACTAGACCTTATAAAGGACTGACTAATTATTCTGCTTCAGCTCATGTATGACCTTTTTACTATATTCTAAGTACTGACAAATTATTATTTACAAGTTTAAAATTGCGCGAGATGTCTCTATATTGACAAAATAAAAATCTATCTATTAATTGTTGCAGCAGTGGCGTATCCTAATTTTTACCCTGGCTACATACATGCAGTGGCGGCGGCACATATGCAAGCCGTGCATCAGCACAGCAACGCGGCTGCAGTGGTGCCGCATCCTGGGGCTGTGTCTGTTGTCCATCAACACCATCACGGCGGTGCTGTTCAAGTGCCGCCGCCTAAACGAAAACGTCGACATCGAACGATATTCACCGAGGAGCAATTGGAGCAGCTCGAAGCAACTTTCGAAAAAACTCATTATCCCGATGTTGTGCTCAGGGAACAGCTCGCACTCAAGGTTGATCTCAAAGAAGAACGTGTCGAGGTCAGTAAAAGTAATTAGTAACCAGATAGTGGTGTGAGAATAGCCGAGCTCGTAGAGATGTAAGTATAGTTTATATGTCATTTCTATGGCTCGTTACAAATTCCCAGTTTCCAGATTCCAATTTGAGAAATGGTGAAAGTATCAATTGGAGTTTTAATTTTTATAAAAAAAATAGCAATAAACTAGTGGGTCTCGTGTAAGAATAATTATATAAAGGGAAAAATGCACAAAATATTAATATTATTGAAATTTGTGACAGGCTAAAACAAGAGCTGGAACTAGGTTCAAACATTTTTTTACTTAAATTTTATTTTGTTCTTTTGAATGTTTAAAAATTTTTCCGTATCAAATTTAATTAAATTAATTTTTAAACTAAAAAAAAAATATTAACAGAATATGTGATGACTAAAAAAACAAAAATACTGCGATCCGAAACCACGGATCGAACCAGGGACCTTTAGATATTCAGTCGACCAATAATGTTAGATGCTCTCTATTGGGATCCGTCAAATGATCATATGACATCTGGTGGCACAAAATTGTACTCAAAACGAGGGAAAATTTTACATGCTAACAGTGCAAATTTATCGTGAAGTTGTTTATTACAAATATAAAACAAGTAAAATAAGCAAAAAGTTTATCGAAAATGGAATTCGCGACGTTTTCTAATATCAAGGCATTAAACACTGTCAGTTACTGCCTTGTAAAACTTACTTTACAGCGAATTTTTTTCTAATGAAATGTGTAAAAACTGTATTTATGAATTAAAAAAATATTTTATATTAATAATAAGATGTACTTATTATCATACTGTACTACAATAGTAAAATCATTTGATGATTGACAAATTTATAGGACTAACTTTGTATACAAATATTTTGAGGTTAGTAACTTACCTACTTATTACAATATAACATATTATGTTGTAGTTATGTGTTTACATTATTCACCTAACCCTGCCTTAAAAAACCATTGAACGGATGATTAATTTCGTGGAGATTTTCTTTTAATTTTGATGTTTTTAAGCAATATGCCGTAAAGATTACTACTTTTGACAGCTCAGTTATCTTGTTTTTTTCACACATTTGATAATATGTCCGGCTTTGAGAATCCATTCTCCTTCAACGAAATTCCTTTGTTTAGGATTCGTACCGGCCCAATCGCAAATTGCATTTATATTTATTATTTCTTATCACTTTGAAAATCACAAAATTACACACAAAAGTATACGCCGTATATAAAATTTCCCCCCCTTTGCGCCATGTTTTTTAAGCTCCACCCATTTGACGGATCCCAATAGTCTATATATAGTACAGTATAGATGTACGACTGAAGTCAGTGTTGTAGTAAAAAAAAGATTGATTTATTAAAATTAATTGATTATTTAATATATAGAGCCTTGTGAGAGACGGACGGACGGGCTGACATCGTAGGGTCAGTAATAAAGTTTCGTTCAGAGGTACGGAACCCTAAAAAATATGAGTGAGATTAAAAAGTAAGTTACTTAAATGGTTATCTACATTATAATAAGTACGTGATTTGAAATACATAGTTTTTACACGTTTTTTCGAATAATCAAATCATGCTGTATAATATACAGAGGCAGTAGGTACATTCAGTGCATATATGTATGGTATATAAGCAGGGATTGCATTAGATAAAATAACAAACCTCCGGGTCACTCCGGGGTCGCCCGAGGGCAGAGGGTGCTTGTTATTGTTGTTAATGTATTCTAATATGTTTACCTAAGTGTATCAGCTATACTGCATCCGTCTCACTTTGTCCTATAATAAAACGTGCATTAATATTACATCGCGCTGTATATACAGACTGTTGCATTGACGTGATACTGCGTATTCTACTAATATTATAAATGCGAAAGTTTAGATGTTTGTTACTCAATCATGCTGTAACGGCTGAATGGATTGATCTGAATGAAATTTTGCATGCAGGTAATTTATGACCCGGATTAACGCACCAGCTACTTTTTGTACCGGTCGATTCAGTAGTT
Organism: Mongoloraphidia duomilia; assembly: GCA_039654895.1. Lineage (NCBI taxonomy): Eukaryota > Metazoa > Arthropoda > Insecta > Raphidioptera > Raphidiidae > Mongoloraphidia > Mongoloraphidia duomilia. The sequence continues at coordinate 23,198,283 of CM077520.1, read as the reverse complement.
CGCGACGAAATCCACCTACATTTTTCATTTTCGACTATATAATGAATAAAAAATCGCAATGAAAAGTTGGTTCTTCCTGAATCACGCCTTGCGGTATCCGCCTATAAAATTATTTTTAAGGCGCTTCTATGTCCAAGCAGCCAGAAATGCGGGCAAAAACTATATACCTATAAAAGGCAATGTAGGTATGTTTTTTGTTTGTCTGTCTAAACGCGATAAACTTGGTAACTATTCAAAAAGGGCGAGCGAAGCCGCGGGTACTGTTAGCTATTTTGTATGGTGAATTATTCTTTACCTGTGGCTTCGCTCGTCTATCGTATATAACCGGTTAAAACGTAAGTAGGTGTCCTATATTTAAAGTTTGGATATCAAAAGACACTGTTAATATTGTTATTAAAATTGATACAGACAGATAAAAATTCTAGAAATAAGTTTTTCCGTCTAAGTGTCATACAAAATATCCAAAACCTCAAAAAACCTGAAAAAACGAAAATACAAACTGAGATATTATTATACCTACTACTTTTATTACTTATTATACCCCCCTATATAGGGCGAAACCAATATAAGGAGTGTTTCACGTGTATGTATATATTTGCGGGTTACTTTCTAATGCCTAAGAGGTTGAACATATTTTGAGAAGTTCGCATCAATCGCGCGATTTCCACTGGGTATACGACAATTGAAAAAAAAATTTGGATGCATAGGACATACTATCTCTTACTGTTTTCGAGATATTTGACTCTTTTTAACAACCAACTTTACCGATATGTAGATATATATTATAATTAAGCAAGAATGAAATTAGTACGACTGTAGAATTGAATTGTAGATTATAGACGCTCGATAACAGAGGTCATTAGCATCTAGTACGACTGTATATTACAAATATGTGAAGTTATATTGTTTCAGCCAAATTACATAATTATCTCTGCACTATTGGGAAAAATTTATCTTATCAACCGTCGCCACAGTCGGGATTCAAACCCGAACTTCTCCACTATCGCGGCGGATTGAGCTATCTTTTTACTCAACCGTGACAAATGTTGATAAACTAATTTCCCATATATGCAGAGAACGTCCTATAATATAATATATAATATAATATAATATAATATAATATAATATAATATAATATAATATAATATAATATAATATAATATAATATAATATAATATAATATAATATAATATAATATAATATAATATAATATAATATAATATAATTAATATAATATAAATATAATATAATAATATAATTATAGAACGTTCTCTGCATATTTGGGAAATTAGTTTATCAACATTTGTCACGGTTGAGTAAAAATATAGCTCAATCCGCCGCGATAGTGGAGAAGTTCGGGTTTGAATCCCGACTGTGACAACGGTTGATAAGATAAATTTTTCCCACTAGTGCAGAGATAATTATGTAATTTGGCTGAAACAATATAACTTCACATATTATAATTAATAATAGACACTCGGCAACTGAGGTCATAATGCGTCTATTCAACCTTGGCCGAAGCGTATGCTATAAATCACATGGTATGTACTACCGTCTTAACCGAAAAAGCAGTATCACGAAAATTGCTAGTTTCGTGAAAAAGCGTATTTAATTTTGTATAGCTTATATAAATTGATGATGTGAGGTGCACATACTGCAAAATACATACAAAGCTTTTTGTTAATCTAGTGCCCTTACTGCTTTATAGCGTTGCAAGATAAGGGATATTCCCATAATAAATTTAAACAGTTAATTAACTACAAATTGGGGGATGGAGATACTGCTTTTTAGGTTAGGACAGTAATATAGTGTAGATACAGCTGTATGTTTATTGACGAAACATTAATTATATAAATGTGTTATTGATAGCCTTAAACCGCCAGCGCAACCCCTCAATTGATGAGTGTTTTGATTGCTGAGTGTATATCAGCTATATAGCTAACTGATTATACAGATCTATTTTAATGACGTCATTGCATACAGTGCAGTTGACTAGTCGTAGTGCATCTTTAAAGCAAAAGAGAAATAATAGACTAGCAGTCCGGTCCGGTTTCGCCCGAGTTTGTAGATTACCAGTTGTTAAAGATATATCTACATAATATACGGTTACGAACTTTTTTTGTAGAACATGTATTATTATAATGTGCCCAACAAATCTTCATTGCATTGAATTGCACTGATATTTATCTCTAACGACTTAGGCAGCCTATTGGCTTCTGCAGTCTGCTCGACCCGTTCTTTAATCTTTGTCAACTTGCTTCAGTAAAATTGTCATTGCTAATTCCCTATGTTACCTAGCGTATCAAATATAGATTACAACCTGGCCAGACAACGTATACCTACCTATATAAAATACCGGCCAAGCGCGAGTCAGACTCGCGCGTCGAGGGTTCTGAACTATAATGAAAATAAGGGGTTAAGTAGGGGTAAAAAAATAACATATTTATTTAATGAAACTTGTTTTGAAAAGTTATTTTTTAATTATATTTTATTTTGTTTTTTTTTAGGATTTCAAAATTTTTCCGTATTAAATTTAGGTAATTAAATTAATTTTTAAATTAAAAAATTCTCAAAATGTTTATAAATTATAAAAAAATAAAACAAAAATAATCACGTATAATTAGTCGGATTTGAACCTGGCTTTTCGGGGTGACCTGCGAACGCTTTACCGTTGCGCTACAACATACTGCAGTACACTCTACAACGAATAAACAGTACTTATTTTATAAAACATTTTCCGCACACCTGGCTGTTAAATGACTCATTAAAGGCCGTTATACTTACATATATCGAAAGTAGCTTTGTAGTCGGTATGGCAAAAAATTAATTAATTATTAATAATTACTTATGTATTATTTGCCAGGATTCATGCCACACAATCTGTGAAAATTCAACTAGCTACCTCTTAGGTACCGCTTGTGAGATAGAGGCTTGTGACAGACGAACGAATAGACGGACGGACGGATATTGTAGGCTCATAGTAGTAGGGTTTCGTTCTGAGGTGCGGAACCCTAATAAAAAAGCGTGTAAATTGGATCAGTGCTTCTCGACTTATAAGCGTACTAATGGATAGACACACAGGCATTGATATTTATAGATTCGATCGTTATTTGATGTAATTTAATTAAACACATTTTAAAATTAAATCAAACACAGCGTTTTCATTTACTTAATCACAAGTACTTTATTTTATTGATAATTGTTTCGTACAATACAGACAAAGATCTTAAACCGCCTGATAAATTTAACACTGTCTTCAAAGAACAATGGTTTAGTAAAGGCTATCGCCAAAAAAAATGTTTGCCAACACAAACCTTTTTTATATGTAATATGAATCACTTTATTAAGAAAACAATAAGAAATATATATTTCAAGCTTTCTCAATATCATTGTGTATACGAACGCGTGAGTAAAACACATAACCTAGCTTTTAACGATATGTTTTTAATATAATTTTTGATAAATATTTTTGATTCAAAGTGTACGTGCAATAGTAGTTTTTTAGAAGCTATAGAACGTATCTATCAGTGTAATACTTACGTACGAATGATCTTCAGAAAAAAATCGATGAGTTTGTCGGTATTTGAGAAACTAAGTACTATATTTAAAAGAGAAAAAAAATTTGCACGTACATATACATCTTTATTGTTTAATTTTAAATACTTTTGGAAATTTTGTCAATATAACCCTATTAAAATCTGGGCTCTAAAAATTAAAATGTACGACTGTCAAGATGTTTCATTGTTTATTGTTTGCATAGCCTATCCACGACATGCGTACATATTTGCTTTTCTCTCACACTCATGTATCGTGAACGCCGATGGATTTTCTCTGTTTACGTTTCTCTTCACCCCACTGCCCCTCTCGTCATTTTTACTATTATCGCTTGAAATCACCCCTTTTAAAGAAATTTCACCAAAAAAAAAAAATAGCGATAACATATCTGTGGACTAAAGGCCTCAGTTTAAAAAAAAATTATGTCAATCGGTTGAGCAGGGGTTGCTGGCGGATTGTCTAGAGAAATAGGGCTTGTGTTTTAAATATATAGATATTTTTTTAATATACAGGATATAATGGCTTCTACAGTGATATTATCATATTACCCATGACTTATCTAAATAAATTAAAGCCGTGTTTTGTTTGATTTCAAATGTATGACATTAATAATTTATATCAAGTAACGGTCGAATCTATTATACAAGGTGTCTCAGATCAACCACCCACGGACAGTTCGTTGAAATAGAGAAAACAGTTCTGAGCAGAAAAGTCCTTAGACATTATAGACCCGATGTAACGTCAATGAGATATTAATTAATTATAATGAGATATTAATTAGTTCATTATCACCAATAAGTGCGGGAGTACGCTTGATTTATTAATATTCTTATGTATTCCGCTCAGCTTATTGGTGATAAATGAATAAAATATGAGTAAGGACTTTTCTGCTCAGAATTGTTTACTCCTTATTTCACTGTATCTACTGTTCGTGAGTGGTCGATCTGAAACCTCCTGTATATCTTATATTATTATTAGAGTAACTTTATATAAATAAAATTAATTTAGATACGTCCAAAAGTTCGAATGCATATATGTGAAACATACTGACTGTACAGGCACATACATTTTGTGTGTATAGGCAGGCAGGCATGGCCAGGGTGTACGGCAACGCACAGAGACTGACCCCGAGGGCTTCGTCTGCGCAACGCGTCGCGGCGTGCAAGAGGGATTCGCACTACAACACCCCCTGCGACGTGCGATCCTCTGCCCTCTAGGGCACTACACACAAACATACATATGTGAAGCAACATAATAATATTGCGATAATATAATTATATCATCTCACGTCTAACAATATGTATTTTATTTGGATATAAATGTCAATACTAACCAAAAAATTCGACTGATGACCAGTCCTATACTTCCCACCTAGTAAATATTTGCAAAAAATAAACACTCTTTTTTTTATTCTTTGACTAGGCCCAAATAACCTTAGCTGTTGGTGGTCTTTAAAACACAATTTAATTTTTATTCTTTGAAAAAAGCATGGCCCTCTTTTTTGTTTGGTGATCTATTGATGGCTAGCTTAATATAGCAAAAATCATGGTTACCTTGATTTACGTACAATTTTTATTTTTTTTAGTAAAATATTTTTTTTCTCGAAAACTATACATTTTAGAGAAAAAAAATATTTACATTTTTTTCATATTATAACATCTAGAATTCATTTATATTTTTTTTTACCTATGTTAATACGTGACATTGAGGACGTTTTTTTGAATATCTCAGGATCCACTGAACCGATTTGACTCAAAATCTAATCAGATCTAAGTTAAAGGCTGATAAACACAATAGAACAATCGGCATGCCCGTATGTTGTTCCGTTCTTAAGATATCGAAGGCGAAAAATTGACCACATACACACACACACATACACACATACACACATACACACATACACACACACATACAGACATCAGTCAGAAAATGATCTTAAACGATTGCTAGGGTCTCAAAACGTGAAAATCTGTTAAAATCTCGAAATATTGTTTTCGGACTGAATCCATTACTTCCCTACCATAGTAGAGGTGGGAAGTAAAAATGGTATGTGTTTCATTCACATAAGCGGCTTCGTCAACCATGCGTGCGAATTTAAATAAATAAATTAATAATTAACAATTATTATATAATATTATACCGTGAATTTATTTTAAGACGCAACGTAGACAAGATTTGTTTATACGTGAACAATGGGAATCGTTAATGCATTTAGAAAATCGTTCATTTAAGAATGCTACATATACACCAAAATAAGTAAAATTTAAAAAAAATAATAAGAATTACAGCAAATTTTCAAAAATATCACCATTAGGTACAATTTAGCGGTTAGCGGTTATTGGTGATATTTTCGAAAATTTGTCGTATTTACAATTTTTGTTAAATAAAATTTTACTTGTTCTTTCGGTGTATGTAGCAATTTTTTATGAACGATTTTCGATTTTCTATAATGCATTAACGCATTAACGATTTACATTCTTCGCATTACGCGTATGTAGGTATAAACAAATCTTGTCTATTGTATAATATACCTAAATTATGTTTATACTTTGTAGTGCTATGTAGTGCCGATGCACATTTTGTTTTGTTAAATAAAAAAAAACTTGTCTATGTTGCGTTTTAAAATAAATTCAATGTATACATTTTTCATTTTATTTGATTTTTGTTATAAGTATTCGAACTGCTGCTCTGCTGAGTTATTTTTGACATAATATTATCATCAAATTACCTTTGAGAAATTGTTAATATTATCATGATAATTTTTAATATTTCTCGTTAATGACAGACCCCTGTTAGTAACGGCATTGCTGTAGTCGCCAGTAGGTATACGCTTCCTTAGCGTTTCAAGTTTGAATTCCATGTCGAGGTCATTCAGACTTACTTCCCCCGCTAAAGAAGTTTAACTTTAATAATAATAATACGTATATACATTATACATCCCCCTATATTATTAAACGAGTAAATCTTGTATATATGTTTCTATGTACCTATATAAATATTTTCTCGAAAACGGCTCTAACGATTTTGATCAAATTTACCGAAAAGGGGTTTCGGGGGGCAAAAAATCGATCTAGCTAGGTCTCATCTCTGGAAAAATTCGTTTTCTTATCGATTTTATCATTTTAAAAAACAGTTTTTTAACGTCATAAAACAGTGTCGTATTGTGAGTAGGCTTTGGAAAAACAAACTATTTTCATTATTTATGTCAAAATTACTCTGACAGTCAATCTTTAACTTATTAAAATAATCAGTAATTATTTAAAAAGTAAAAAAATAAAAACAATAAAATCTAAACATAATTATGTAAGTAGTTTTAGCTAATATTTAAATAAATAGGTATGTTATTTTTATATTACTTATATAAAATATGTATAGGTAAGTAGGTACGTTAAATGTAGTATGACGTATAATCTTACCTAGACCTTTTTTTCTCCAAAACGACTAACGATCTAGGTAGGAATTTTGGTTCCAGAGGGGAGCAATTAAAAAAAAGGTGTTTTTTATTTATTATAACTCGCTCAATTAAAGTCAGATTGATTCGAAGTCTATTTCTACATAGATTTTATATAATATATCACAAGTGCTAAAATTTTAAATGAACACTAATATAAGAAGTGTCTTGCACAATATGTAAATAATGTCAAAACGGCGGCCCGAAGGGCCGCACTTCTAGCGCCGCAGGCATGTGTATCAAAACACATCGATTTTTAAAAACTATGGTGAAGATACATGCAAAAAAAGTTTTGCGCAGGTTAGTCTGACGTTTGTTATTAAAAGAATCGATTTTTGTGAGTTTTTCAGTAGGTACCTATGCAAAAAAAAGTATTTGAAATTTACTGGAAGTTGTTAAGATGACATCACAGAGAAAAAGTACTTCGATAAAGTTGATATTTGGTATTAATGCTTAAAATTGGATTGTTAAAATGGTAACGGGCGAGCAAAATTTCATCTGATTCAAACATTTTTACAAGATATTCAATCTATGAAAATCGGTTTTTGCAAGTTCTTCAGTCAACAAAACAATAACGGCGGTAGATTTGAAAATGGCGACCTAAATAATATTTACAGGAAAAAATGCTTGATTCAAGTTGATACTTAGTTTTTACGCTTAAAAATACACATAGGTAGTTAAAATATCAGAAACAATTATTTTAAATTATGTTACAGAAATAAATTCGTTTCGGAATAATATTCTGAGAAAATAATATCTCACAGCATATTAAGTACTGTTTTTATTGAACTCATCCGAGCAAAGCTCGGCCACCCAGATATTATAATATAAACTAACTAATCGTATTTACCTGGTGTTTTTCGGAATTTTTTTTTATAATTGCAGAACCAAAATTTGGCTATAGAACACACAAGTGGCGGGCTGATGGCACGGAATTATAATTGTGCAAGTTGCACTTGACCGATATTATTTATAATATAATATTCGTGCGTGACATCAAAATCCCCACTAAGTGAAATAAATTCTTTGATTCTGTAACTATCACGTGATATTACCTATTTTGATTTTTGATGTAAACAACAGGTTTTGAGCTGCAACATGAAACTTGGTACCCTTGTTTCGTTAACATCAAAACATCGGATTTTCAGGGATTTTTATGATATGCTCCCATGGTATAAGAGCAAATGTATAAACGCATTCAGGTCAAAATTCTTTGATTTATTTCAAATAGAATAAAATAGAATTTTATTTCTTTCTAAATATGATACAGGCGGTATACATTATAATATAAAAAAAATTATATTATATTGGCTTCTCCTAAGGTTGAATTTGTAGTGAAGGTGAATAATAGGTACTACAAGAAAATAAAAATAAAATTAAAAAGTATCATTTTTGGGTAGCAGATTAATTAAAAAAGAAATACATAATATAGTCTACAAAATAAAAAAAAACTAAAGTACTTATATTGATCAATGCGTTAGATAAAAATAATATTTCCGTGTTTTCTTAATTCATTAGTCATTGTCTTAACATCGATAAGAATAAAACAATGCATATTCATTACATAATATTATAACATCGCTGATTGCGCCCTGCGTGGCTTGCGCCCCTGTTGCCGGGCGGCGTACGCTGCCGGGCCTTATCGTTACGGCGATCGCACTGTTTTCATTTTGTTTTAATGATTTCAAAAGCGGAATTCTGCAGGATATCAGTTAGATTATTAGTGCTTCAAGTGCTTGAAGTTTACAAAGAGCAAAGTTAAAATATTTTTGCATGTTCGCTGTTTGACAGACCAGATATGTTAACGCTTCGCTGATGGAAAATAAAGACGTGTATTTTCAAAGATAAACGATAGAGGCGAAAGAACAAGGACGCTGTTTTTAAAGACTCGCGCCTTGTGAAAATTGTTGGAAAATGAACAACGGAAAGGACATTCCTATAGCGTTGAGTCTTTTTGAGTCAGATTAAGATGGTGATTTTTAATAATATAATATCATTGATCTTTGTATAAAATTAAAAATAAATAAATAAAACATAATAAAATTTCATTTGTCAGTTTTTTCATACAAATTGAATTTAAAAAGTTATTCATGAAAAATCGTATTTTAGCACCTACATTGTTTAATAAAAAAAATTCCGCACAATTTCTCACGGTGGCATTTTGATATTTTGTTCTCCACACCTTTCTGAACACGTTTAAAAAAAAATAATCGATCGAGGAATTATTCCGAAGTGAAAATCTAATTTAACTTCCCTAATAGAAATAGGTTTTGAACGTATAAATATATAAATACAATGAGTCTATTTGTTTAGTAGAGATTTTTGTTTAGCACTCGAGTTGAATTTGAATACTAAACGACATTTAAAAGCACTTATTCTTCATTTATTGTAATTTTCAATTTCTTCATTTTGCAAACTTTATATTACAAATTTCTGATACATTTTTGATATAATAGTCACTTTATCCTGAAAATGTTTCTTATCAACTTGATTTGATATTTTAAATTGGTTGCTCGACCAGGGCCGTAGCTAGAGCTGAATTCAAGATAGGGCACTGAAAGTTTAAAGTAGGGCTGAAGCAAAAGACTACAATTTATTAATTGGATTGCCCACCTCATCTGGTGATATCAAATTACAAAAGCAAAAAAACGGTGAATGACAATTTAATCAAAAAAAAAAAAAAAATACAGAACTTGCCATGTTATCAAATTTCCGAAGAACTTCATTTAGATCCAACGAATTTAATCTTGTTTTTCCAAATGTCAGATAGATCAAGTCTGTCATTCTGTCGTGACAGTCTTTGCGGCTTATTTATAATTCCTTAAAGTAGGGCACTGGATGTTTTAAGGTAGGGCATTGCCCCTTAATGCCCCCCCCCCTAGCTACGGCCCTGTGTTCGACATATTTAGACAAAACAATATAAGATATCTACCTATATTATAAAGTTGATGTATATGCAGTATGTAGGTTCTGTATCTTATAGAAATATAATGTTAATAAAAAAAATACATGTTCGTGATATTTGTATTTGCAAATATATTGTACTCAAAGACATACTGGATAACCAAAAATAATAATAATTTCTGTTAGGTACTAGGTATTCAAAAATAGCGTCAAGACTAAATATTATAAATCGCTGAAATGAAGGTGACTGTTTTGACACAGACAAAATTCCAGTGATATATAATAATTTATTTAATATTAATTTTCTTAATACACCTTGTTTGAAGTTCATTTATTGTAGGCATAGGCGTAATTCGGGGTTTTCAAGGGGTGGAAGTTGCCTCCACAATATTTTGATGGAATATAAATTTTCGTAATATTACAAACTTAGAAATACAAATTTTAGAAGCACGTTTGTCGTTTACTGTTACGGATAAAAACAGGCCAAGTAACAAGTAAATTTGAATTAGGCCTACCTTTTAATTCTGTGCGAAGGTTCTTTAGTTTCAGAGGTTTGGTTATTAAATTAAGTGATTAACATAGAATATTAAAGACAAAATAGAAAATATTAGCAATAATTTTGTGGTCGAAAATTACTGTCAAAAGGCTTCAAAATCTAACATTTTAATTCTAATTTTTTAAACCTCAAACCCACCGGTAATCCCTGACCCCCCTCAAACAAAGTGGTAAAATTACGCTCATGACTTTAGGAGAACGGAATATAAGGCGAAAGAATAACAATATTTATTTGCTAAATTCTTTAATGGACAAGTTTCAACATTAATATAGTATTGTTTATATCTTCTTCAGAACCTAAAAAATTACTAGACAGCTATCTTGTTCTTTTATATCAATTGTTAGAATTACCAAATTGTTTAGACAGTGGATATAAAACAACTATTTGTTATTTTTTAGGGTTTTGAAGAAGTCGCAATTAGTGTTGAAACGTTGGCCATTAAAGAATTTATCAAATAAACATTGTTATTCTTTTGTCTTGTATCCCGTTCTCCTAAAGTAAATAATTGGCTAAATATTTAAATGTCATCAATATCCCTTTCTTCCTTTCGCTCGCCGGTAAAACTTGCTAGTGGATCAAGACCGCTTTTTATAGACCACGGTCTGCAGGTTAGTGATCTTCAAGTATGTCTGAAACTTTGGCTCGCGTAGCGAGCAATACCGTCAATAAAGTACGGAACGGTAAGCCGAGCCTACAGTTTTTGCCGTAAGTGTGAGAGAAAAGCTCTGTCTCTGAATAGGCCATTCTGCTTTCATCAGCCAGTAGTCGAGACTCGACAATTCGGCTCGCCAGAGGAGCACCAAATCGAACCGATCCGAGTAATACTGTCAGCGAGTAATGGACCAAGGGCTTAAGACTTTGCTATATACTCCTTCCCCTCACTATCTTTAAATTTTGTCAAAATGGTGGACGTGCCAGCGATTTTAAAAAATATTTAAGAATTGAGAAATTGATGTTTAAAATTATTTGTTACAAGGAATTATTGTTTTCGTGAACAGTCGATATATAAGTAATACGACATGTAATATGAAATCAAATAAGGATATACAGGCGTAAGGAGCTATCCTCCGGGACATATCTCCTGATACATCGTAACATACGAAAGTACTACCTAGGTACTCAGAATGGTGTTTGTTCATGTCGTACAAATAAAATAACTGAACACATGGCACACAAGTATAATATTATCCAGACATGGAGGGCCGAGTTCACAAAACACAGTTAAATATTATATTTTGAGCGAACGTCGATTTTTCCAGAAGAATTCGTTCGCTTTAATAACGGTTTTCACAGAACTATTGTCTTAACCCGAACGTATCCTGCAGGGAAAAACTATCTTGTAGGTACTTAAAGTTTGATATAGTCAATAGTGTAACAATTACCAATTTCTGTTAAATCGTTTCAACTGTTTTAAATTAATGCACAAACAGACAGATGCAATATTTAGGAAATGTTCCCAGGATTCTAATCTGAGAACTGGTAAAAGTATCAATTGGATTTTCATCTTATTTTTATGCACTGCAATAATAAATTGAAAATGTGGATTGAGGAAATAGGCCCAAATAATCCTGGCTGTCGTTGACTTTAAAAAATATACCGAAAATAACACTCGAGTTTTTTATACAGGTCACGAACAGCTATGGTTATTTGGGCCTAGTACCAATTAATGTTTTCAATTAATTATTTTTATGGTTCCGTACCTTATAAGGAAAAACGGAACGATTATAAGATCACTCTTGCGTCCGTCTGTCTGTCTGTCACAGACGTTTATCTCGAAAACTGCGTGACGTAGAAATTTGAAATTTAGCAAGACGCTAGGTCTTTGTAACGCGCACATAAATCGATAACCAAAGGTCATGAAACATTTTTGTAAATATTTTTATTGGGGGTAAGTTTGGCCTCCTAAAAGAAGTTGAATTTTTTGTATCGGGTGGGGTATCGTTGGAAAGAGCTACATTTGTGGATTCCAAACATATTTTTTTCAATTTTTTTGGTGAATTGGTTATAAAGCAAGACTTTAAAATGTGCGAAAAAACATCATTCCCCCTGATCTTCTAGGTTTCTATAGTTAAAAATTTGACATTATTAGGGTTAAATTTAATAGGGTTAAATTATAGATTATAGGAAAACTATCAGAGTTTTCGTCAGTCTAATAAAAAAAAGTTTTTTGTAAATTATTAGACCATACTTTCGGATAAGACGACGAAAGCAACGACAAATTTCGCCACTGAGAGTAAAGAGAGTTAAAGTAGTGGTATTTGTGGTGACTTCGCAACCGTAGATAGCCGGTTCGAATTCCGGGCGGCCCGAAGTTTTTTTTTTGTAATGTAAATATTTTGGAATTTTTTGAATAAGAAATTTAATTTAAAAACGATTTAAAAATAATTTCCAAAAAATAAATTAAATTTAATGAAGTGTATTTTAATTTATTACTTTCTTAGTTGTACGGAACCCTCTGCGCGCGAGCCAAACTCGCACTTTTTAATAATAATTTAAAAATTTAATTGATACCTTTACCAGCTCTCGGATTAGAGATGAGCTATGGAAATGCCATATAAACAACAGCATCGCTACTTTCTCTGCTATTCTCATGTCCTAACACTCGAGTCTTCAACTGAGTATGATGAGATCTACACAGAACGAAGTTGAAAATCGCTATTTTCATTTTAGATGAAGCTGCGATCTACGTGATTGCTTTTGAAACGGTTTCAAATATGAAATTCCTGAATGATAATATTATTTTCTTTTGGCAGTGTGGCAAAATGCAGTAACGTCATCTTCTTTTCATATATTATAAAACTAGATTTCTTACAATTTTATCAAATTGAGGCGTAAAGAGAAATCGTTTATAGTGACCTACTTATATTACAAAAATAAAAAGCAATGACGATTTTTTTCGAAAAAACATTAACCTGCGTTATATTTATGTTGATTTTTTAACATATATTAATTTGTACTAGTATCGCCTGTGCGGTCGAAATTAGACCAATTGTGTCTGTAAAGTAACGAAATTCTAATTGGAATTTATAACATTAACATAACTGTTCCGACTATGAAGAAATCCGACAAACGATACCCTCTACATATTGATAGCTCATAGAATCTCCGTGCTGTGTCACCAGAGGTCTCAAATTACACCAAACAGCGAGAGAAACAACGCTATGTATTTGTTTGCATGCAATATTCTCCTTAACGGCAACATACACTCATGATTTTTTTTGTGCACATCTATGGCACAGTACCTTTCGAATGATATAAGTTTTATAGCCCTCCTTTCATAATAAATAGTAAAAAAAGGTACCACAATTTTCGATGTTCACGTATTAATATATAGATATAATTTTTAGGCAAGGCATAATATAATCAATGTAGTGCGTGTTCTTGAGAATAGCCAAAGGCAAGGTTGTATATAGATAATATGGATTGTCGTTACAATCTCTCAATTTCCAGATTCTAATTTGGAGAAGTGGTAAACGTATACACTTATTATTTTACTGTTATTTTTGAAAATGATAAATTCAAAATATTATTTGGTACTATGCATAGAAAACCTTAGAAAATTGCTCTTACTCGGTTTCTGGTTACCTATAGTTATTGGAAGAGGGGTATTATCGATTGATTTTTACCAAAACTCAGTTGAAATCTATAGTCCAGCCTGAAATAGTGTAGAGTACCTAATAAATCAACTTGGTTAGAAGTCCAGGTCCTTTACAGATTCCAGCTTGGTACCATTGAGTAGGTACCTAACTGTTATTTGAATGATATCATTCGAGATTTAGTTTTTGAGTTTATTTTATTTAGAAATTCACTAATTTTAATTATTTACAGCTTCATTACCGACTGCGCCATTTGTTATAGGTATGTTTGAATGATATCATTCGAGATTTAGTTTTTGAATGAATATTTTTATTAACGATATAAATGAACAGAAATTATAAATTACATAACAGAACAAATGAAAGATTAGTTTCTAAAAATGTACATAATTTGAATGATAATACGTAACACTAACCTTATTTTAAATCATTCCCAAATTAAAGTAAGGATTTAATAACCAATAAACTTTAACTGTTCTGATTATATCAATACTACTTATATTGTTATAAATAGACAACGTTCAGAACAGTCTTAAAGTTTATTGGTTATTCAGTGTTTCCCTGAATTTAGTAATGATTTAAAAGAAGGCTAGGTATCTACTCTATGGTCAAAAACTTCAAACAAAAATGACTTATTACTCTACACTATTTCAGGATGGACTATAAACAGTTTTGAAATAAAAACTACGTTGTTTAATTTGAGTGTATCTTTCTTGGTTTTTGAATTAGCTTATAGGCGGCAAAAAGGCAATTCCTTCCCTGTTTCTCTTCTCTCTTTTCGGATCTTTGTAATATTTTCAATGTTTATTAATAATAATTGTTTCTTTATGTGCAATCCCAGCCCTAATATGTATAGTTGAATATAATAAGCATATAAGCGTGTTGTGATACAAGCGTAACACGGTGACTGTGATTTGTCGCAGCATATACCTACATTATACATACCTTCCTTTGTGTAATTATCGCATTCGAATGATTCGCTTTAAAATAATGGATGCTGACAGCATAAACCGGTATATATGTATTATGTAGTGACAGTGGCGTTTCACTAACGATCGGTAAAGAGGGGCGCACTTGTTATGAAGTATATGGATTAATAAAAACCACTCAATTGCCAGTATCTGTATAACTCGCGCGCCGAGGGATCCGTACAACTAACAAAATATTAAATTAAATTAAATTTCATTAAACCTAGTACCTATTCATAACACAAATACTGATGTTACCAAGCTTCTAATTAGGTTTATATTAGAAATCGTGTCCATCGTGATTATAATAAAATTAAGAAAAATCGCAGGATAGTGGACAAAATATTGGATTTATTTAATTAAATTAGGTTTGTTGGTTATTATTATACAAGGGTGTTAAAAAAAAGTGTTCGGAAATTTTAAGGGCGTATAGTATAGATCAAAATAAGTGAAAAAAATCTAATAAACATGGGTCCGCCAACTAACCGTTTCAAAGATATGAGCTTTTATAAAAAACAAGTTACTACACATGTTATGGTTAGGGAGTTGATTATATTGTTCGAGTTTTCACCGATTCTTAGTTCTACCTTCTACTACTAGATAAAAGATGTCGCATGTCGCCCAGCCACTCGACGCAAATACCATAAGTTGTAAAGGGGGTATTTACAAATTACAGGCAGTCAGGCACTGTGTACGTACCTATATATTTCACGTTGTGACGTTTATAAAAAGGAACGTAAGTATCTATGTCATTGTATTTTGTTAAAAGTCATATACCACAATAATATTAACTTTTAATATTGTCTAGCCTAAAAATAATTTATATTTACAGAATGATCGAATTAAGTAAATAAAATATATCATCAGTTTATTAATTTTTTTAATATGTGGGGGGGGGGGCGGCAAAAGTTGTGTTCGCCTTAGGCGGCATATTTTGACGCGCCGGTCCTGAAGATGGATAAGACGAGGAGGCACAGTGGCATATTTAAAGAGTTTAGTTTATTCTACTCCAATTGATAATGTAGCGCACTTACAAGAGCGAATAGAACATGCCTGTAAGATAATTCGAGTAAAACCGAGAATTTTTGAAAATGTGCGAAACTCGTTTATAAGAAGATGTGAATCATGTGTTGAGACATGTAGAACACCTATTGTAAAATGGCTAAATGCGTAAATTTGATACCACACACTGTCTTCTTATTTTCTTAGATAGTACATTTCTGAAAATAGCTCTTTGAAACGGTTAGTTTGCGAACCCATGTTTATTAGGCTTTTTTCACTTATTTTGGTCTTATATACTATACGCCCTTACAAATTCCGAACACTTTTTTTAACATCCTGTATAAGTATTATTATGTTTGTTAGGTTTTTTCCGAAAACTGTACACGTCAGGGATATCAAACTATTTTTGTTATTTTTACTAAACTCTCCATCACTGTGAATATTTTCAATGAAAATCCGACTCGCAACTAGACTATCGTACAGAAGCTGCCCGTAATTATCGCTGCGTCGATTCCTTCCCAGCGCCCTACTCAAGATCTACGGCGCAGAGAAGTGGGGGTGCAGCGTTTCATTACATATCGTTCCGTTACACGTTCAGCCGCATGATTCCAATCACTCTACCGATCGTGCGTAAAGAAGATTCACTTAAAAAAATTTACGTATACTAATTAAGTGCGTAATGAACAAGAGTTAAGCTTCCAAGTCTTCATGGTTTCCGGGCTTGTAGGCCGTGGTCCGGTGGTATTTCTACCTGACGTTTTGAGAATGTCTACCGCAGTTGTAGACGAAACGTCAGGTAGAAATACCACCGGACCACGGCCTACAAGCCCGGAAACCATGAAGACTTGGAACAATGCCGGCCGTGAAAGCTTGCACACTTGGATAAAGAGTTAAGCTTCTTGAACATTTCGAGAATAAAAATTAATCAGTCTATTATATTGACACGAAATCTGGCGTGCGCCACTGCGTTCGGACGCGTCTCTGAGCCCAGGTACGACGCGGATGTGGCGTCATGGCAACAGAGAAGCACTCCGGTGACAGAGAGATGGTGCTTGATGTTTGAGGATGCGTGTCACCTCAGAGTGCCGAGTGTGAACTAAGCAAGGGCTCACACAAATGATCCAACTGTACATATTTTAATCGTGACCTACGCCTAATACATGCCTATATAGGTACATAAAGTATATATGAAATAATATGAACATTTTATTGACATTTATTTTTGCCTATAAGAAATAAATTGCTTTTAATAATTTTGCAAATCAAATTATCGCCATTGGAAAGTTTTACGACAGTTTAATGGCTAAATAGCCCGTTAAAATGAAATTAGAATGATTGTGTGTCTTAAACAAATTATAAGATGATAATGCGTATAAAAAGATATTTTTAAAGATATTTTTATTCGTTGAAAATATATTTTTTTTTCCGTTTGGCGAGCTAAAGTGAAACGAGTGTGGAGTTGTTTATGATAAAATTTTACAAAAAAAAAAATTTTTTTTTAAAACCTCCGACAATAGTCAAAAAACAAAAAAATAATCTGTCTTTTACCAGTGAGTTCTTGGGTTCGTAGCTTCCTACTTAGCACAAAGAGTGTGACGCGAACCCACTGCTCGAACCCACTTTGTACCAGTGGGTTCGACAGATTTTTAGGCGCGATCTTAGCGAAGCTAGAAGCGCCTATATACACTCGCTTTGTCTGTACGTCTGTGAATCTGTGAATCTGTGAATCTGTCACGCTATTTTGTGTCACGCGTACAGCCCAAACGGATGAACCAATTTTCAAAAACTTTTTTTTGTTCGATTCCTCTCGGGGTCTATTTGATCCTAACGTCGCCCGATTTTCGAATTTTGGCCCCAGAGGGGAGCAAATTAGAAAAAACGGTGTTTTTTGCTTATAGTTTGCTCAATTTAAGTCAGATCGATTCGAAACCTGTCTTACACGAAAGAGCAGAAAATTTTAGATAGATTTCATGTATAATATTGTGTCAAAACAGTTTTTTTATACAGATTTATATGATTATTAAACTAAATAAATGCGACTTTATCTAATAAATCGCGAACTTGTTTCGGTTGTCCTTGTCTGTTGCACACTGTGATATGGATATTGGAAGATAGCGTATGCTCTGTCTTATATTGCATTATTAGTGTATTTGCCATATGGCACATACACTATTGGCGTCGGTCGGATGGCGGGACCTAGGGGTCGGACCAAAATTTCTCGACGTTTCATACCCTCCTGAACATTTTGGCACCATTTTTGGAAATGTCTATTTATATATGTATATATATATATATTTATATATATATTTATATATATATATATATGTGTGCGGGCAATAACTTTCGAAAGAGTTAATTCATTTTGACGAAATTTGGTAGGCACATTGAAATTCATCACCGCACGAAGCCTATTTAAAATGGGCTCAATCGGACCATTTTAAGGGTAGTTTTTAGGGGTTGAAAAATGTTTTTGGGCCCAAAAATGCCGAAAAAATTTTCAAAATCGTTTCAAAATTGAAATTTAACCTTTTAGTAACGATTAAAATGTGCTGCCAAAATTTTAATAAAATCGGCCCGACAGGACCGGACTTACAAATTTTATGAAAACACTAGTTTGCGGATAGTGCTTTACTTACTGAAGGGTGTATTTAATTTGGTACCGAGGTTGCATTGATAAAAATATTGAAATTAAGAAAAAAAATATTATTTTAAGGGATGTATTAAGGGGTTAAATTTTTTATTTTGTTCAAAAACAAACTTAAGTTTACATAATAAAGCCACAATGCCAGTATTAGCAAATACACTATATTGTCGGCAGGGTTTTGGCACTGCGACCCGAGTTTTTTTTAATATAGTTATTCAATTTTTTGACTGCTGATGTTTGAATTTAAGTTTAAAAACCCTAGCCTACTGAGTTAAAATGACGTGTAACTAATTATTGACGTCGATCGGATGGCGAGACCTAGGGATCGGACCAAAATTTCTCGACGTTCATACCTTCCCGAACAATTTGACTTTCTCTGTCTGTATGTCCCTTTGTATGCTTATAACTCGAGAACCACTGATCCGATTTACATGATTTTTTTTCAAGTAAATAACTTCTTATGCGACTGCGAGTTTTAAAATATTCTGGCATCACGCAAAAGCAACCGAACTGATTCTCAAATAAAAACGTATGTTCTGGCATCACGCAAAAGTAAGTAGGTAGTAGATGCTTTGTTTTTAAACGGTGGTTTTATTTAGCTTGATCCCGTATATTTGTTACAAATCTTGCGACCGACTGAGTTGAAATTTTGCACAAATGTGTAGCTCCGGTGACAAAACAATATTATGGTAACTAACTGACCGGCCCGGTTCGTCCGGGCGTAAATCGTACTTTTGAACTTTCACCCACTTCCTATGATCCGATTGAGTTGAAATTTTGCACACATGTGTAGCTCCGGTGACAATACAATATTATGGTAACTAGCTGACCGGTCCGGCTTTTGTCCGGGTGTAAATCGTACTTTTGAATTTTCACCCACTTCCCGTGATCCGATTGAGTTGAAATTTTGCACACATGTGTAGCTCCGGTGACAATACAATATTATGGTAACTAACTGACCGGCCCGGTTCGTCCGGGCGTAAATCGTACTTTTGAACTTTCACCCACTTCCTATGATCCGATTGAGTTGAAATTTTGCACACATGTGTAGCTCCGGTGACAATACAATATTATGGTAACTAGCTGACCGGTCCGGCTTTTGTCCGGGTGTAAATCGTACTTTTGAATTTTCACCCACTTCCCGTGATCCGATTGAGTTGAAATTTTGCACACATGTGTAGCTCCGGTGACAATACAATATTATGATAACTAGCTGACCGGCCCGGCTTTCGTCCGGGTGCAAATCGTACTTTTGAATTTTCACCCACTTTCTATGATCCGATTGAGTTGAAATTTTGCATACATGTGTAGCTCCGGTGACAATACAATTTATGGTAACTAGCTGACCGGCCCGGCTTTCGTCCGGGTGTAAATCGTACTTTTGAATTTTCACCCACTTCCCGTGATCCGATTGAGTTGAAATTTTGCACACATGTGTAGCTCCGGTGACAATACAATATTATGATAACTAGCTGACCGGCCCGGCTTTCGTCCGGGTAAAAATCGTACTTTTGAATTTTCACAGGCAAAAGGTCTTTCTCCGGTAACGTTTCAGTGGATCGGATAAATAATATCAGACTAAGGAAATAAAGCACACTAAAAAATTAAAAATAAAAATAGATAAAAAACTTTTAAGTTAAACGGTTTTATAAATGTACTAAAAAGAAAAAAATAAAATTTAATTTAGGTTCATAAGTATAAAAGCGTGGGTCGTGACTGTAATAAATTATCATAGAGTTTTCGACCCACGCTTTTATACTTATGAACCTAAATTAAATATTATTTTTTTCTTTTTAAAACATTTATAAAACCGTTTAACTTAAAAGTTTTTTTACCTATTTTTATTTGAAGCTATGCTTCTTAACGCACGTTTCAGATGGGGACCTAAATAATAAAAAGTGAAACGTCACGTCACGAAGTAGTGTAACGTCACTTTTGTAAAAATTATCCGATCCTTTTGAAAATTAATATTTGAGAGTTTTATAGGACCCAAAAAAATAAAATGGCGTCAGATTTTTCAAAATGGCGGCCATATGAACTGTTTTGTAAAAATTATCCGATCCTTTTGAAAATTGATATTTGAGAGTTTCATTGGACACCAAAAAATAAAATGACGTCAGATTTTTCAAAATGGCGGCCACATGTACTCTGTTGTGAAAATCATCCGATCCTTTTGAAAATTGATATTTGAGAGTTTCATAGGACACAAAAAAATAAAATGATGTCAGATTTTTCAAAATGGCGGCCATATGTACTTTTTTGTAAAAATTATCCGATCCTTTTGAAAATTGATATTTGAGAGTTTCATAGGACACAAAAAAATTAAATGGTGCCAGATTTCAAAATGGCGGCCATATGTACTTTTTTGTAAGAATTATCAGATCCTTTTGAAAATTGATATTTGAGAGTTTCATAGGACACAAAAAAATAAAATGACGTCAGATTTCAAAATGGCGGCCATTATATATACTTTTTTGTAAAAATTATCCGATCCTTTTGAAAATTGATATTTGCGAGTTTTATAGAACACAAAAAAATAAAATAACGTCAGATTACAAAATGGCGGAAATATGTAGTACTCCTTTCTAAAAATTATACGACCCTTTTGAAAATTGATATTTTAGAGTTTCATAAGACACAAAAAAATAAAATGACGTCAGATTAAAAATGGCGGCCGTATGTACATTTTTGTAAAAATTATCCGATCCTTTAGAAAATTGATATTTGAGGGTTTCATAGAACACAAAAAAATGAAATGACGTCAGATTTAAAAATGGCGGCCAAATGTACTTTTTTGTAAAAATTATCCGATTCTTTTGAAAATCGGTATTTGAGAGTTTCGTAGGACACAAAAAAATAAAATGACATCAGATTTAAAAATGGCGGCCGTATGTACTTTTTTGTAAAAATTATCCGATTCTTTTGAAAATCGGTATTTGAGAGTTTCATAAGACACAAAAAAATAAAATGACGTCAGATTTCAAAATGGCGGCAATATGTACTTTTTGAGTAAAAATTATCCGATCTTTTTGAAAATAGATATTGACGAGTTTTATAGAACGCAAAAAAATAAAATGACGTCATATTTTAAAATGGCGGCCATAGGTATATACTTCTTTGTAAAAATTATCCGATCCTTTTGAAAATTCATATTTGAGAGTTTAATAAGACACAAAAAAATAAAATGGCGTCAGATTTCAAAATGGCAGTCAAATAATAACTTTCTAATTGTATTGTTTATATCTTTGATAAATTCGGTTTTATATACAATGCGTAAGAAACATAGCTTCTGTCGGGTATCTTACGACACCTCATGACTTTTTTTATTTAGCAGGTTTCGCTTAATATTCAACCGTTGCTATGGAAAATTGTTTAAAAAATTCACTGCACTATTTTTTCTATGTAATCCAATACATATTTACATTAGGTCTTATGGCCATAGCCTACTACAAAATTGATCTTCTTAGTGTTATTTTCATTATGTTCGGTAAAACCGTTTACACACAATACCTACATGAATATCGCGCCTTGTAATTCTTGAATTACTTGTATGCTCCAAAATTTTTTTTACAACACCGGTTTCTATTTTTCACATTATATAATGTGATGTGTTTAATATGTAACAATAACGAGAAAATGGAAGTACCTCGCGATGTGTGCAAAAAGCACAACAAATATAATAAGACAGCTGAACTCATTATTGGCCTCCTTTGTTGCCGACCGAGCGCGAAACATACGACAAACGCGTGCGTTGAATTCTCTGTACGACTGGTACCGACTAGGCACCTTCCTTACCCACCTATGCAATATTAAATTATATAATGTAAGGTATCATCTAGCAGTGTTGTCAGATGCTTGAAAAAAATCCCTTCCAGATTTGCTCAGAAATTTGATAAAATTTGCAATTAGAGAAAAATCCACATAAATAATTTATTATCGGTTTAGGTATAATCAAAAAAATATATTAAATTATTTTGTAAATAGTAAATTAGTTGTACCCGCGGCTCCGGTCACGTGCATACTGTGCTGTTGCTCAGTTATTTTTGAAGTATCTAACCGTTTTTGCCGGTAAAGTTTTAGAAAAACCGACAAGAAAATGAAATTAGACACAGAGGTCCTGTTACAATTTTATTTGTAAGTATAGTGATTTTTTTGTTAGTTATGAAACCATCTAACTTTTTTAAGGTTTTAAAAATTAGAAAAAAAGGAAAATATGATGGAAAATTAATTAGAAATACATTAATTAAGTTAAAATGTTTTATTTTCTGTTTCAGGGTTCAAATAATAAAACAGACACTTTATATTACATAAGACGAACTTAATAAACTATCTATTACGAATAATTTTCATATTCAGTCAACGAATATTTAATAACTAATCTCTTTGTAAGAGAATTATTTAATAATTTTAATGTAGCTGTTGTCAGTGCCTCTCGTGATACGCAGGCTACTTGTGGCACATCGTGGTCCTAGAAATGGTACATAATATCACTTTCAATTAAAAACCAAGAGATATTATATTTTTTATAAAAAATATAGTTTTTATATACAAATTATATAGCTGTGCAGTGACTCTATATGTCATTAAAAATTGACTTGGAATTTCCACCAGCATCATTCAACGGTTTTTTCAGTTTTACGTTGGGTAAATTCCACATGGTAAGCTTTAAGGTCGAGCACCACTAAGTGATACGTTGTGACGAACGCCACTGCATTTGTAGGTTAGGTAACGTATAGTTCAGTTGAATTGTCAAAGGAGAACGCTTTAGCCAAATTTGTTCATATTAAAGAGATACGCTGCTTTTTGTTCTCCGTGTTCGTTGACTGGATAATAAGCTGATATTGTATACCAGCCAATATAATGTTACATACATTTGTACATGGGGAAGGAGGCTATGGTGGGTAGAACAGAGCACAGCACTCCCCTTTCACCTTTGACATAATAATGTGTATTCTGCCGTGACGCTAACTTGTTGGAACTGGAAGCGCACCTAAGGGCTTAGTTCTTCAGGGAGTGGATATAGGTATCTATATAACATTAATTATAAAGTTGAAAATTTGTATGTTTGTCCCGAAAAGAAAACTTCCTTCTAGATGAACTGTAGCGTTGGCATACTTATAGTCTGATATAGTGAGGTAGCTTAGAATTGTATTTCAAGATTACCAATACCTGGCGGATAAAAGCACCAAGTTTGTTATGATGGTACCTTAGGGTATACTAATAAATGTTAGCCTAGGAGCCCTCTGGGATTTCTAAAAAACAACTTTTGGTGGCCGAAAAACCACGAAATGTTACCACATTTTTTGCTTTTTTCGAAATATCTCATAAACGATCGACTTAAGCAATTCTTCCATTATGTAAGGTTTTAAAGAGGATTACATTTTCTACAATTTTCATTCCTACAACTTTTCTGTGGTACTAATGGTAAGCGCGCTACAGCTTCTTGAAAAGCATGCGCTTTTTGTAACCTTGGTAACCAATGGTTAAAATGTAATGTCCTTTTCAATGGCTTTATTTGTTGTGTTCTTCATTGAACTTTAAACTTAAAATACACATGTTCATAAAGCAAGAAAACGCGCTAAACCGTCCTTTCTGTCCCATATTGATATCTTTTAAAATTGAGAAGTTAAAGGCAGTCAAAGTTGAAATCATCACAGAGTTTTTTAAATACGCGTTTCGAGTACCTTCCATACCGAATAAAAAAAATCCGTCTAGGAATCTATAGGAAATTTAATGTCCTAAACGATGTTTTTTCTCCATAACTTCTTAATCCAGAGAGTGTAGAGGACTCATTCAAATGACGGGTGTTTTGGTATTTACTCAGAAACCGCCTGAGTTAGAAATATAAAATTTGACATGAGTGGTTCTGTGTTAAAATCGAAGATGCACGTGTTCGACGATTATTCGATTTCGCGTCCCAAAAGGTGAAAACGGAGGTGGAAATTTTCTTGAAGGGTACGCGTATCTTTTAAACTGCTCGAGCTAAAAATGTGAAACTCGGGGAAAATAGATTTCTCAAAAAATAAATAAAAATGTGTTCGACGGTTTTGCGGAAAAACTACTCGAACGGAAGGGTGAGTGTTTCGAGATACTATTATCTATATTATTATTAATTATATCATCAACTTTACACATCCTTTGCATTTTATTGTAAATAGGTATTATATTTCGCTATTATTTTCTTTTAGCTTGTGCGTTGGATTGAAACACTTTATTAAGCAACCCATGCAGTCAAGCATGCTTGATAATCATTGTGATTATGCAAGAATTTTGATAGTTTATGTGTTTAATTGAAGAATATCAAATATGGTTTGATATTTTCCATGCTTGACGACAAAATTGTCGTCTGGAAGTTCTCGTCAAGGATGGTACTTGTGCGAGGTGCACAACAAAAATTTTGTTGATTTGTTATTTACATATATTTCTTAATTTTGTTGTAATTCCATAAAATTAACTAACTGACGCAAAAAAATCAATCAAAGCACTCTTGAGAGCTGATTGTATCTCGTTTAAGGCGAAAAATGCAATTTCCGAAACTTTTAAATAAATATATTGAGAAATCATATTTTTAAAATTTACGACTTTTATCTTAAATCTAAACTAAATTTAACTCCGCATTTAGTTGAAAATAAATGACACTTTTAAATACCAGGAACCCAACATTAGGTAATTGCCTGAATCAAAAAATTATAATATTTTGAAGAACTCCTCAGAGCCGGTGTAAATTAAATTGTCTTAGCTATTTTTAGAAAATATTTCTGAATTTAAAGCGTAAACAAAATCGAAACATAACTTAGAACATTTTAAAACTTTTTAAAAGCTGGTTCATTTAGGTAAACTATTTGTGACATTTAAAAGTATTTGGGGTGATATTAAGCTTTTAATGAAGCTGGAAAGTACCCTAACGTATTTCTGCAATATTCAAGAAAAAAATATCTAAGACCCCTCACGTCCACCACATTTTATTTGAATCGACCCGTTGTGTCCACCATATTTAGTTTTTTTTAAGCCACCAACAGCTAGGGTTATTTAGGACTGGTACGAATTCATATTTTCAATTTATTAGTTTTTACTCGTTTTTTAATAATATATAATTGAAAATCCAAATGATGCTATTACCAGTTCTAGGATTAGAACCTAAGAAGTAGGGGCAGAGGAGCTATGGAAACGCCATATGAATAGCGGCGTCATCGCTACACTCTCCATATAAAATTCAATTAATTACTGTGGTGTATAAATGTATACCATAGTGGGTTGTTATAATACTAGGTATTTTATTTTAACACTAGCGGTCCGTTCCGGCTTCACCTGGGTGGTATGAAATTATGATTTAATAGCGGTCACGTATATTTAGTATATTGTTAATTTGTTATCCTCCCGCGAGAATCTCCCCCCCTGCGTAGCTTTCTATTAGTGAAAGAATTTTTAATAGTTCCAGAGATAAGAATTTATGATTTATTACCTCCCCCCGCGAGAACCTCCCCCCTGTGTAGCTTTCTATCAGTGAAAGAATTTTTAGAATCGGTTTAGTAGTTCCAGAGATAAGAATTTATGATTTATTACCCCCTCCCCCGCGAGTGCCCCCTCGCGATAATCTCTCTCCCTGCGTAACTTTCTATTTGTGAAAGACTTTTTAGAATCGGCTTAGTAGGTCCAGAGATAAGAATTTATGATTTATTACCCCCCTCCAATTTTTTTGAAAAGAAAATACAGCCCATGTTACTCGCTGATAATGTAGCTTTCTATAGGTGAAAGAATTTTTATAATCAGTTAAGTAGTTTTTGAGTTTATCCATTACAAACATACAAGTATATAAGTATAGATAGTATAGAATGATATAGATAATTACCCCCCCACTAATTTTTTTGAAAATAAAATACAGCCCATGTTCCTCGCTGATAATGTAGCTTTCTATAGGTGAAAGAATTTTTAAAATTAGTTAAGTAGTTTTTGAGTTTATCCATTACAAACAAATAAACAAACAAACAAACAAATTTTACCTCTTTATAATATTAGTATAGATAAAAATGATTCTACAAAATGTTCACGTTAATTACATAATGTGATTATTATAAATTAAATAATAAGCAATTCTTATTTCCTAAGGCTAGGTTCATACGGGAATACACCGCACGTTTTTTGCAGGATAAATCTTACCAAATAAATAGTGACGCATAGTATAGAACCGTTTACACGTCGTTTGTACTGCAAATAAACGCACACGGTTGAGACGTCCACCGAATGCTAAGCGGACTTGTCAAGCAAAACGAATGAATTGAAACGTATTCGGTTTGCAGTAGCGCATAGTAGGTACACCATCTCTTTCACACGGCGCGATGCGATGCGTTTTTTTATCGAATGCTTCACCTTAACTTCTGAAACAGAGAGCCAATTTCATTTTAGTAATGATGCACTATCGCATATTCGTATTCTTTTTTGGTAAACTTGCATTATCCAGATGTTTTAATAACGTGTCAATTAACTTTCTATGGGCATCCTAAAGTAATTTAAGAACTATTTTTCATCGTTTCTCAGCGTTTCGTAAAATTTTTCAAATGTGTTAGTACGCATGCTTCTTGATTTATAGAATGAACCTAAAATCTTCTATTATACCGGCAGCGATGCCGATGACGTCTACACCAGTATAAAAGACCAACAACGAGTGACTCCATAGTACACACACCTACTTAAGGTAACCGCTGCGTGAAAACGGCAGCTAATCGTTTTTACAAGAATGAAAATGGAGTTGTGTGAACAACCGCTGTTTATTCGGTAAAAAACAGAATACCGTCAAAAACGTGCGGTGTATTACAGTGTTAACCTAGGCCCTAGGGTAATACTATAAGCCTGTTATACACCAGGCAATCACCACAATTACCCATTATGTGACGGATATATGAATTTGTCTATTTATTTCAAACACATAGCTACATTTTTTTTGTTTTTTCACGATGCAGATTACGCGCCCAATGATGTTCCAGGCTTTCGAAATTTTACCGCGCCATTCTGTGAAAACCTTGATAGATATGTTTTTACATAAATGAAAAAAAAAACTGCACACATCTGTCAGTTCTCCAGTTAAAATAAACATTCCGCATTATGCAGCCCATCTTGATTATACGATATTATCTCTAAACTCCATAAACCGCACGTCACGTTCCGCGAATATGTGTGTATGAGAGAGACAATCGGTACTGAAAATAGAGATAGCAATGGGCGCGCGGAACGGAACTTATCAAAACATAATGCATGTAAGCACTTGAGAGAAATTATACAGTTGGCAGCCGTGCGTCTTGTGTCGTGTTATGCGGATTGACTACTCTATATTATATAATAGTCTGAGCTAAGGCGGCCGTAACGACGGCGACGCGAGCTTCGCAGTGTTTTGTTTGCGTTATAATATCTCTGTATAGATTACCATTACAGCCTGACCTGTCATTAATTGAACGATCAAATCAAATCACCGTTTTATCGAAGAGTATGTACGTTCTGTAAGAGACATCGTGTCGAACACATAATATTTGATTTACAATATTATGAATATATTAAACATAGATAGATAGATAGATAGATATATTATACAGTATTTAAAATATATATAGTAACTTGTATAATAGAAAATTAGGTTAAAATAAAAAAACACGTTTTAGTAATATCTAACATTAAAAAAAATCAGTTTGTCACTAAAAAAATCCCATTATACATAATTTCCTCCCAAATTTAGTTGGCAACCCTTTCGAGTGGTGTAAGCATCAGAAAAATCCAAAGACCAGTTTTTCGAAACCGAAGGTGCTGTATAATGCTAAAAAAACGAGGGAAATTACTTTTTATTGTAAACTGAACGCAATTGCGTTAAAGTTGAAAAGTAGTTTTTTCATTTCTTGTTTTTAAATAGGTACTCTTTGAATTTTGCAGAGTTGTGTATCTCTACATAGTATAAATTGAAGTCGCTTTTCGCGTCTGTCTGTTTAACCACGCAACGGATTTTGATGCGGTTTTCACCATCAATTAGATAATTTTTCACGGAAGATTTATATATTGTATAGCATAATTAATAAATAATAATAATTAATAATTAATTATTTAAATTCGTAACCCGACCGTAAGAATTTGCAACATACTTATATCATAAAAACGACCGTACATTACTGTTCCACTCGTAGCGTAGAGGTTACGTCGCAGCACTCTATGCACAGGGACCCGGGTTCGGAAACTGATGGTATCGTAGGATTTTTGGCCTTTTTTTCTAAATTCTACATGATATTTATTTATATATTTTTTATTTTTGTTATATTCTTTCTTTGACAATAATTATAATTTTTTTGCGAGTGAGTAATGTAATTATAAGCGAAGCGAGTGAGTAGGTAGTGTATTTATAATATTCAATCGAACGAGCTAAGCGAGTGAGTAGTGTATTTATAATATTCAAGCGAACGAGCGAAGCGAGTGAGTAGTGTATCTATAATATTCAAGCGAACGAGCGAAGCGAGTGAGTAGTTTATTTATAATATTCAAGCGAACGAGCGAAGCGTGTAAATAGTGTATTTATAATATTCAAATGAACGAACGAAGCGAGTGA
The DNA here is from genome assembly GCA_039654895.1 of Mongoloraphidia duomilia. Classification (NCBI taxonomy): domain Eukaryota; kingdom Metazoa; phylum Arthropoda; class Insecta; order Raphidioptera; family Raphidiidae; genus Mongoloraphidia; species Mongoloraphidia duomilia. The sequence goes on along the minus strand of CM077520.1, from coordinate 23,169,028 downwards.
GTAGTGTATTGCACCCGGGCTTTCTTAGCACCTGGGCGAAGCCGGACGGAGCCGCTAGTATGATTTAAATAAAATAATATTCACTCGATTATTCAGTAAATTCAATATGCGACTTAGGCAAAGTCTTCTTTTCGGTCTGATTTTAGCCGAAGTCAAATGTTTTTTCGAAAGTTCAATTATTTGGTCGAATGTGCCCGACGTTGAAGCTGACATTAGCCAGTCGTTTCGAACGTGGTTTCAAAAACAGATTGTATAAGCGATTTCCAGACTGTATTATTATGTCTTGAGCGCTATCAAAACACTCGGTCCATTTGCTTTCAATGACGGTAAGATAGAGAAAGACAGAGAGACATGTCAGTTCCTGGATTAGAAAAAGACACACTATTCTGTTTGCATTGTTGTGGGGTATATGGTAATCATGTTATGCCAGAATGGTAAATAAAAATTTAAAAAATATTATTACCAATTTGATAGCGATTAATATATTATCTGAGTTTTCCAGCTTCGCCTTATAAATAATTTTGAAAGTTCAAAAGATTGGTCAGTGGTCACATATTAAAAATTTTCTAATAATTAATAACTTGTACGTGTACCCTAAGTTAACAAGTTAACTAGAGTTTAATAAGATATCTGAAAATCTGAATTTTGTCACTTTCCAAATACATTAGTCAAATTGAGATAATAAAGTAAATTTAAAAAGATTTTTGTGTAACTGAAAAAGTTAATTCAAAAATTCGGTATTTGTTTTATTGTTTTGCTATGAGAAAATTTTGGCAGTTGGTGGTATAAAAAATAAAGAATCAATAAAAAAAACTATCTATAAATTCAATATTTAGGCCAGTGGTTAGGTGTTTGAATTCAAAATTAATTAGGGGAAAGCTGGAAATGATTTTAATCCCTTCAGTTTAGGTCTGGAATGAACATAATATACTAAGTTTTCTCCCTACCAGTGGCGGCCGGTGGTCAAAAAGTGTGGTAGCGCGCAAAAATGTATAATATTGTATTGAATATAACATTTTTATATATTACTTATTATACATTATATAGGTATATGTAATAAAGAGAAAAAACAAACCTTATTTATAAAGATCTATTCTGCGTTGCTTTTGATAAGAGAACCTCTATCACTTGCTGATTAAAATCCGGCATTGAAGAATTAAACACTTTTCAATGGATAGCACAAACAACGCATTCAATCTTTCCTGATATATAGTTTTTCTAAAAAAAGTTTTAATTCTTTGCAGCGTAGAAAAACACCTCTCACTTTCTACAGCAGTCATTGGAATTGTGATAATAATTTTTTATCATTTTGTACACTCCGAAAATGATTCCACTAAATTATTATTGCAAGGGAATTGCAAAATAGCTACAGCTCCCTCTGCATTTGCAAAATCGTCACGATTATAAAGTGTATACGATTCATTTTTTAGTTTAAATTTATTTAAAAAAATCATACGTTTTCACTGTAACAGCAAATTCACATTCAGGAAAACTGTACCAATCTCTAAATGATGTTTCAGTACATTATCAAGTTCGGCGGCAAAGTTGATTAAACCGCGGAAAACTGGATTTTGAGACTCATCTGACTCGTCGTGACTACATAAAGTCAGTTTAAAGAAACCGCAAAATGTAACACAGTCGATTATTTTTGATAAAATATATCTATTTTTATCAACAAAGCTGGTTATGTTGCTTTATTTCAGAACGATAGACAGAATCTAATTGTTGTCTTGTATCAATTAAATCGACAACAGCTAACTGCATAACATTATGCAAAAGAATTTGAGAAGAACCGTGCTTTTTTATTTTTTCGGATAAATGAATCAAATCGTTAACGCCTTTTTGAGTCCACGTTGCTTTACCGTCAAAAATTAAGCACGGAAAACACAAAAAAACATTAAATTTATCACATCCACACAACCACGATGCTTTATCATACGATTCTTTTTTAAATGAACGCATAAATTCCTTTTTTTTGTTTTACATGTCTAATTGTCATAATTGGTCGAGGTGGGCCTAATTGTTTTAACCGTATTTTGTGTTCATAGGTCGATCGATTATTTTTTATATATTCTACACTTCCAATGCTACTCATTTTTGTTTACGAAAATATACGTAATTATTTTTATAAAATTTTTAGGTTAGTTTATTGTCGAAGAAAATCAAATCACAATATTATTGATATCTATAATACAGCTTGATTATATTAACTATTTATCACCATTCACCACAAAAAATTTTTACAAATCACAAAATTTAATAAAATTACTGAATTTAATTAAAAAAAAAAACCGGGAATTTGCGTTGAAAACTGAAATGTACTGTACCACAGACCACTACTACTTTAATATTATAAAAAAAGAAAACTTCAGACTGTACCGAACATAGGCGAAGTTGTTTCGGTGTATTTCGTCTATTTTGGCTCGGCGCGCGAAGTGTGCTTATACCAAAGTACGTAAATATATCTGTCTCACGGTTTTACTATCCTTGTCTAATTTTACATTTGAACAATGCTACTTGTTTTGTGCGCTAATAAAAGTGTACTCTTGGATGGGAGTGAAATACAACAGATCAGCAGATATTTCGTTCAGTATTTCAATATTGAGTATTGATCTCACAAAACATGAATAATCGATTATAATATTTGATTCTGTGTAAGTGTATGCTGTGTCACCGTTTTTCATAAGTAAATCATTCATAAATTTATTTTTTTTAATTTCGCGTTGCGTTTGCATTTCAACTGGCAGTGCGGCGCACGAACGCACTTAAAGAGGAGCCGCCACTGCTCCCTACTGCTAGTTGCTAGTTACTGCTGCGTGCAGATTTATAGTAAGAAACACGTGTTTTAATTGACATCGAAAATTAACATTATGCAATTAAATAATGTTTCAAACAAAAAAATTTTTCCATAAAATTTTCCATATTTTTTGTCCCAAACATTTTTTCATAAAACTTGTCGTTAATCCAGAAATTAAATGTTTTATTGTTGAAAATATCCACTGTTGAAATTACGTAACACTTTTGAAATTTTGTATATGAACGCGAAGTACCTACTCTAGTAAAAAGAGTATTTAAAAAATATTTAATTCGCATACAAGGATTTTAGACCTATTCATGGGCTATCGAACTGTGCATCGAAAAATTTTGTTGCGGCCATCCTACAGACACAATTTTTCCAAGGTATAGTATTTTTTAAAATGGAATAATTGGATCACTTGGCGCGACGTGCTCTAGTTAAAAAGTGTGTTCAGGAAATATTACATTCCCGTATGAAGGTTATAGATCCTATCAATGGGCTGTCTAACTGTGTCGAAAAAATTGGAAAATTTAAAAGCAGCCACCCTACAGAAGCAACTTTTAGTGAGATAGAATTTTTAAGGTAAAAAAGAAAGATATTGCAAAAATTGCTTCTGTAGAGTGGCCGCTTGCAAATATTCAAAATTTTTCGACACAGTCAGATAGTCCATGAATAGGTCTATATAACGCCCATATGCGAATTAAATATTTTTTGAACACACTTTTTCCAGCGTTCAGCTAATTAATTTCGAATTGGGAGTTTTTTTTAATTTCATAACAATATTATGTTTTTTAGACGTGATAATTTCATATTGCGATTATTTAAGAAAAAATCCAGTGGGTCAGCTCTGATTGTACCGCAATGTTTTCCGTAGGACAACGTCTTTTGAAAAAAGATTTTAGTGTATACAGTTTTTTTAAATTGTATAGTACTAATTAAACTAGCAAATGCAGATTAAAAATTGAGCGGGACTTTTTTGGCTTTCAACTAGTGATGAGCAAAGCAAGACCAAGACCAAGACTTAGACAGTTTTGGTCTTGCTGATTCAGTCTTGGTCTTGGTCTTGCTCAAATATGTCTGGTCTTGGTCTTGGTCTTGCTTACTTAGTCTTGGTCTTGGGTATCAAGTCTTGGTCTTGCTCATTTTATCTGTCTTTTTTTTACTTTTTTACTTCTGAAGATCATCATAGTTATAAATTAGAAATAATTCACAATCTATTATTAACTAACAAAATACTTTATTTTATTAAAATGTTAAAAAATATCAAAATTACATCATTTTTAACACGCTTGTTCATTCGGTCTTGGTCTTGCTAGTCTAATGATAGTCTTGGTCTTGGTCTTGCTTTTTAGCAAGACCAAGACCAATTTTGCTCATCACTACTTTCAACGTTATATAACGATTCTGCTTGTTTCACAAAACGTGTTACATGAGTAAGTCGAAGTGAGTGACGTATACCCGCGGACATATAGACGTAGTTCTACGTCAAAATTGTCGATAAATGTAGATAAAATCGTCCATACTTTTATCGACCTAAAAAACCGTAATATCGCCGTGGTGTTTAATGATTTTATAATGTTTATTTTCGTTTGTTATTTTGACAATCCACAATAACAATAATATAATTAGCGACGATATAGCTAAGTGAGTATAGCAAAAGAAGTCACCCTAATGTGCTAATTTGCAACGTTATATAATCACTTTTCAACTCTCCCGCTTTCGTTCCGTCCAACGTTGCATTTCACTTGTTATTGTATTCAATACTCAGTACTACAGGTGTTGATTTTCCCCCAGATGTTTGATAACATGTCGGGCTTCCTTTGAGAGCGAATCATCGTAAAGCAAATGACTTTTTTATTCATTGAAATACAACAAACCAAACGAACTGGTGCGAGTGAGATGAAACACTGTAGAAAGACAGTGGGAGTGAGCGTCAGAATCATTTAACTCTTAATTAATTTCGCAATAAAATATTCAAAGAAAAGTAATGAAATTAAAGTTGCCGTGGATTTCTTATACCGATATTTCGAGTGAACCATTTAAAAAATCAGTTTATGAAAGACCCTATAAACTGTTATTTGTAGTTTTCTTTATAATTTTTACTTTTGTTAAGAAAACAGTCAAAACTCTCCATAACGAAACTCAGGGGACTAAGCAATTTATTTCGTTATATTATTGACGATGAGTAATAATATCCCAACAAAAACATCTCGCTAATAAATTATAATTTAAAAAAACTAAAAAACATGCTTTAATGGTAAACTGAACTAAAAAGTAAAAAATAATTTTTATTGTAAAACAGCGTGGGGTGCTCGATATCACTTGTTATAAAGTATGAAAATATGGTACAAAGCACCCCACGCTTTTTTACAATAAAAATTATTTTTTACTTTTTAGTTCAGTTTACCATTAAAGCTTGTTTTTTAGTTTTTTTAAATTATAATTGATTTTTGTTTTTTAGTCCTGGAGATCCTGCTCAGGATAATGGGACAAACTTATTGAATTATTGTATTGTCATTGGTCCTTGATAAGTGTGCAAAGTTTCAGTTCAATCTGAAGTTTTTGCTTGTTTTTTAGTCCTGGAGATCCAGGATCTCCAGGACTAAAAAACTTATTGAATTATTGTATTGTCATCGGTCCTTGATAAGTGTGCAAAGTTTCAGTTCAATCTCAAGTTTTGAAGTGGGTGAAAATCGCGTTCAAAGAATCCGTTACTTACATACATACATACAGGTGGAACTAATATAAGCGTGTTAAAAAAGAGACCAAGTTCAGACAGTTCATAACAAAATGTATCGGCCACGACAAGTAGTGAAATCTAAAACTTGGCCAAGTTCAAAGCTCGTTAAAAGAATAAACGATGAATGGCTATTAGAAGCCCTCAGTTTCCAGGTTTAGACTGGTAAATGTTTCAATTGGATTTTCTATGTATTATTAAAAAATAACAAATTTGAAAATATGAATTGGTACAAGACTACAAGGTCTACGTAACCCTAAATGTCGATGACCTTCAAAAATTCAATTTGTTAGTTTTCAATTAAAGCAGTTTAAATATTTTTTAAGAGCTGGTAGACTAAAAAACGTTATTTCAAAAATGTTTTGCAAATATTCTGAAGCGATTCAGCTTCGGAACTACTGATTAAGGCTATAGGTGCGCATGAATGATATGATAAATCAACCGGCCGATCGAACTATCAGATAGTAATGACTAATGAGTAACGACAACGGTGCTACATGGCGTTGCTATGGTTCCTCTATTACAAGTCGCCAGTTCCGGGGTTCTAGCCCGAGAGCTGGTAAAAGTGTCAATTGGATTTTCAATTTATTATTAAAAAAAATAATGAATTGAAAATATGAATTGGGCTAGGCTCAAATAACCTTAGCTGTTGGTGGTCTTTAAAACACAATTTTAATTTCAATTTGACAACGGTGCTATTGAAGCGATGCGCATGAATCGACACAAACACTGCCGATTTCATGCGCGCTTTTTTATTACAACAAAGTTATATCTGGCGGTTCGATTGGCCAATTGATTTATCATTATTGCGCGCCTAGCCTAATATTGAAGTAATGTAAAAAAACTCACCTGTGTATTTATATTTTGAATGGGTTACACAATAATTGTATCGACAGTGAATAATATAAAATGTAAAATTGTAATTAATTAACAAATTAGAAATAACACAAAAGTTACCTACGTAGCATGTAATACATGTGTATATATATATTATGACGGACTGTATAAAGTTATTATAACAAGCGAGATGAGAAATATAAAGTGAAACGGAATCATTTCATGTGTCTTTGTCTTTCGCCGTTATACATAAATCGACGTTCACACTTTTCTATCATTCTGCACGCCGCGCCGCGCCGCTGTAAGCATTATTAGCAGTTCAATATAGACCTCGCACCCTACTTACTTTTAAGTAACGAAATTTTACCGTAAAAAATTTCGTAAGCCCATTAACAGCATGTCACACAAACTGACTTCCCATTTTTTGTTGCTATAATATTATTAAATATTTTCTTTTATAATAAGTAAATAATTTTTCGGATTAAAACAGCAGTCAATTATTTATTGATTCTTAAAGTTTTTTTCCTTTTCTTATATATTTGTCTTATATAAAATATTTTTTATATAGAATAAATATTAGTAAAAAAAACATTTTAATGACAAGCTTTTATTTAAATGCACTAAAAAGGAAAAAATAATTTTTAATAATTTAGGTTCATAATTATAAAAGCGTGGGTCGTGAACTCTATGATAGTTTTTTAGTCACGACCCACGCTTTTATAATTATGAATCTAAATTATTAAACATTATTTTTTCCTTTTTAGTGAATTTAAAAGCTTGTCTCTAAAATGTTTTTTTTACTAATATTTATTTTGTTCATTTTAGTTTTTCAAAATTTTACCCCCTTTGACACCCGTAGGGGTTGAATTTCGAGAAATCCTTTCTTAGTGGATGCTTACGTCAGAAAAGAAACCAACTGTCCAAATTTCAAGTTTCTAGCTTCAGCGATTTGGCCTGGGCGTTGATTAGTCAAAAAAACCCTACATCCCCGTTTGAACCCCTTAAGGGTTGAATTTATTTCTTCATGTATTGTCATTGGGAATACACATGTGTACAAAATTTCAAATCGATCGGATACGTGGAAGTCGTTCAAAATTGACTTGCAAGTTTTCACCTAAACAAACACACAAACCCACAAACAAACACACAAACTAACATACATTGCAAGTTAAATAAAAACTTGTAAAAATATTATAATTTTTGAATCTTGTTATATAAACATTACATTAAAAATATACGTTCGCCATTTCTTAGACATCTTTAGTATATAATATGTATAATTCATTTGAATTTAGAATCTGTAATTATAGTTTATTTGTTTAATATTAATGTGTAATTACAATTAAAATAAATGAATAAATTTTTTTATACATTTTCTGTTACATTTGAAATTTTTAGGAGATGAATTAGTTAAATTGGATAAATTGTTAAATATGTACGAAACCACATTTTGATTTATATTTTCTTGAGGATAAGTAATTTTTAAACATTTTTTTAAATTTAATTGTGGATGACAATTTTATTTTTGTTGTGAAAATGTCGTTTTCATCGAATACAATTTCACATACATTTCACGGTGGTATTTTGATCGCTAAATCATTTATATATTAAGTCATTTAATCCAAACAAATAGAACAAAATGTCAAATATCATTCGCTTTGCTAGCTCGGTCAATTATGGAAGGAATGTGTATTAAGTTTAATAAAAATCGGTCCAGTGAGCCTCGAATATGATGCCGGTATAAACAGACGACAAAAATTATAAATTAAAGAAAACTAAAATCCGACTACTTAAAAAAGAAAACATGCAAATAAAAACACGAGATGGCATTTTTGGTTTTCACTAGTTGGAGACCTGTTCGGAAGCTGAAGAAAAAAAATACTAGCTCGATCGTGTTTTGATTTGCTTGTTTTATTCTTTCACGTAGTCGGGTTTTAGTTTTTTTAACTTTTATTTTTGTTTCAGTATATATTTTTGGAATCGCCACAATTTTTTTTTTTTGATACCCCACACGATCGATTTAGCCGAAAAAAATGAAGACCAAGATTTTTTCCACCTCACGTCTACCATTTTTAATTCACAAAAATATTTTATAATCTAGAAGCTAGAACCGTCGAGTGATTAATACAAATCGAATAATTCCTCAAATATGAAAATTGACTCGGCCTTTAAAAGCTACATATTTCTTTATATTCTTGTTTGTAATTAAGGGGAAGGATGTAAGAACGAAAAAGTTGGCTTACATTATCTGTTTATGTATGAGGAATAACTTGCACTGTTCAAAATTATACGTGGGCGACTCCTTTACAGACAGGGTCCCGTAACTTGTTTATCAAATTATTTCGGAATTTTGCAAAATATAATATAGCTTTTCTGCAAAAACGAAAATTTGTGCACTACACCTGCGTCATGCACATTTCAAATACATGGTAATTAATTAATGAACTCTAGTTAATGAAATTTAGTGTATTCGTGCAAACGCGTCTTCAATTTCTTATGTGAAACCGATGACTAATGAGGCACGCTTTTCACACACAGTTAACCTGTTAAGATAGAAAGAGGGCGAACTGATTGTATTTTCTTCTCTGTCTTCTTGTGGTTACAGAATGTTCATAAAAAGTCAATCATCGACGATAACTTTAATATTAGGCCAAGAGCTGGTGACAGTAAACCCCAAGTAATTTTAAAAGCCAAAATGTTATTGGGCATTCCTGTGTCTACGAACCTTCTTTACAAAGTCATGGGCCTGCCTCTCATGCATTTAAGGGCTGTGGACTATCCGAGGGTGATGAAAAAGTAAAATATTCACATAACGTAGTATATTGGGTCTTTTTGAGACATCGGTCTCCCAGGGGAACATTGGAATGTAGTTGTTCTCGCAATTGCATTCCAATGTTCTTTGGGAATTGGCGTTCCCAGGAGCTCGAGCTCGTACCAGTTGGTTTGTGTATGCCGGCTGGCAGATTCTAATACACAAATGGATTATTAATTGTTGTGTTGAAGACGCTAATGACCTGAGTTGTCGACGCGTCTATAATCTACAATAATAATATTGAGACATCAATACCCTACATTTTCGACCACAACATAATTTTTCGGCAGTTTCTATGAGCTACGCTTATAAAAAAAAACAAGTTGTATCAATTAAATCAAATTTTATAGTGTTTTATTAATTTACTTGAGTTTTACCAGAGGATTTGGTTCAATGTTGCCCACAAGTGAATTCTATTTCAATGTTTTTTGATGCATAAAAATAATGGTACTTGAAAAATCCGTCTTGGGGTTTGATATTCATATTTCAACGGTAGTAATATAAATATAATTATACATATAATAAACCATAATAAGCTGAACTAAAATTAATTAATAGTTTTATTTACTTATATTGACATCAATATTGATGAAGCGATATTTCTGTTCCTCTAGAGTCTAGTATAAATAATGGTTGTTATTTATTTGACAAAATCTTTCGATCCCCACTCATATTTACTTTGGGAAACATTTAGACCAAAATCAGACATTCTTTGGAACTTAAAAACTATTCTAATTAATAAAAATTCGACTGATGACCAGTCCTATACTTCCCACCTAGTAAATATTTGCAAAAAATAAACACTCTTTTTTTATTCTTTGACTAGGCCCAAATAACCTTAGCTGTTGGTGGTCTTTAAAACACAATTTAATTTTTATTCTTTGAAAAAAGCATGGCCCTCTTTTTTGTTTGGTGATCTACTGATGGCTAGGTTAATATAGCAAAAATCATGGTTACCTTGATTTACGTGCAATTTTTATTTTTTTTTAGTAAAATATTTTTACTTCCCACCTCTACTATGGTAGGGAAGTAATGGATTTAGTCCGAAAAAAATATTTCGAGATTTTAACAGATCTTCACGTTATGAGACCCTAGCAATCGTTTAAGATCATTTTCTGACTGATGTCTGTATGTGTGTGTGTGTGTGTGTGTGGTCAATTTTTCGCCTTCGATATCTTAAGAACGGAACAACATACGGGCATGCCGATTGTTCTATTGTGTTTATCAGCCTTTAACTTAGATCTGATTAGATTTTGAGTCAAATCGGTTCAGTGGATCCTGAGATATTCAAAAAAACGTTCTCAATGTCACGTATTAACATAGGTAAAAAAAATATAAATGAATTCTAGATGTTATAATATGAAAAAAATGTAAATATTTTTTTTCTCTAAAATGTACAGTTTTCGAGAAAAAAAATATTTTACTAAAAAAAATAAAAATTGTATGTAAATCAAGATACCTAACCATGATTTTTGCTATATTAAGCTAGCCATCAGTAGATCACCAAACAAAAAAGACGGCCATGCTTTTTTCAAAGAATAAAAATTAAATTGGGTTTTAAAGACCACCAACAGCTAAGGTTATTTGGGCCTAGTCAAAGAATAAAAAAAAAGAGTGTTTATTTTTTGCAAATATTTACTAGGTGGGAAGTATAGGACTGGTCATCAGTCGAATTTTTTTTCTCGAAAACTATACATTTTAGAGAAAAAAAATATTTACATTTTTTCATATTATAACATCTAGAATTCATTTATAGCTTCACCTGTATGTTTGCGGGCTTGCTTGGGTGCTTGCTTGCTTGTGTGCTTGCTTGCTTGTGTGCTTGCTTGTTTGTCAGTTTGTAACCGACTTCTTTGAACTTGATTTTGATCAACTTTGAACGGTCAGATTTAGTTTAAACTTTGCACACTTATCAAGGACCGACGACAATACAATAATTCCATAAGTTTGTCCCATTATCCTGACCAGGATCTCCAGGACTAAAAAAAAAAAGCAAAAAACTTCAGATTGAACTGAAACTTTGCACACTTATCAAGGACCGATTACAATACAATAATTCCATAAGTTTGTCCCATTATCCTGACCAGGATCTCCAGGACTAAAAAGCAAAAATAAATTATAATTTAAAAAAACTAAAAAACACGCTTTAATGAACTAAAAAGTAAAAAATAATTAATTTTATTATAAAAAAGCGTGGGGTGCTTTGTATCATATTTTCATACTACCCCACGCTTTTTTACAATAAAATTAATTATTTTTTACCTATGTTAATACGTGACATTGAGAACGTTTTTTTGAATATCTCAGGATCCACTGCACCGATTTGACTCAAAATCTAATCAGATCTAAGTTAAAGGCTGATAAACACAATAGAACAATCGGCATGCCCGTATGTTGTTCCGTTCTTAAGATATCGAAGGCGAAAAATTGACCACACACACACACACACACATACACGCACATACAGACATCAGTCAGAAAATGATCTTAAACGATTGCTAGGGTCTCAAAACGTGAAATCTGTTAAAATCTCGAAATATTTTTTTCGGACTAAATCCATTACTTCCCTACCATAGTAGAGGTGGGAAGTAAAAAACTAAAGCGACATGTGTTTCCCCAACGTGATGGCTATGAATCTATAAAACTATTACCAGTGTCAAAAATGCACTACACTTAATTAACATGGCTGCGAGTTTCAAGGTAACACAATATTGCCTGACAGCGAGTTCTTTAGGCTGTACTGCTACTACACAGAACTGGACTTTTCTGTATTAACAAGTCCTTCCCTGGATTCGAAACGTTCCTAGTCTACTGTTCTGGACTACAAATCGTAAAACGACTTAATTAATATTCTACGGCTTCTGAAAACAGCTGCATTTCATCCCCCCGCGCTCTTTCCTCACAAAAAGGGTTCCCGTTTGCTCTGTGCATTCTACATTACACACTCACTTAACGCTACTTTGCAACTGTTTGATAAACTTTATTATACATAATACCTACTTGTAATGTTGCACGTACAGCAGTTATTACTTTGCAACTTCCGTGCAATTAATAGATCGTTTCTTTAAGGCGGAATTATAGTTAAAATATCCTGTCTTATTTTAATTTTCACTATTTACTATAATAATTAATAGTAATGGTGCGAATGGCGTCTGTTATGACATAATGTCGAGAAACGGACGTTAAACGCATTATTATTATTATTTTAGTTTTCACTTAAAATTTGACTTTATATTTACTGTGGGACACAGAAAAAGGTTTGATTTATTTATTGTGGACCGACAACTTAGGTCTTAATTACATCAAATAGGTAAACGCATTAATTAAAACTAAACGACACTACAAAACACCCATAAGCGAGGTGGAATTCGAACTCACGATAGCTTGATTTAAAGGCCAGCACGCTGACCAATACACCAAGCCCTCCTCGAAAAAGGTTTGAAGAATAAGGAAAGGTAGATACCTCAGAATCAATAATATTAATACATCTAGATCTGAGCAATGTGCATGTTTGAATGTTGTTAATTTAAAACTACTGGACCGATTTTGATCAAACCCCTACCATGTTCCTCAAAATCTCAGGAGTGCTATAGGGTAAATATTATCACGCTGTGACTTGTGAGAGAGCTGAACAATAAAACAAAGCCACGAAAATGAGTGTAATAATCATCATCAATATCAATTAATCAATCATCATCATTACATCCTTATCCTTACTAATATAAATGCGAAAGTAACTCTGTCTGTTTGTCTATTACCTTTTCACGCCTAAACCGCTGAACGGATTTCGATAAAATTTGGATAAATTGAATCCTGAGGAAGGGCATAGGCTACCTTTTGTCTCAAAAAAATGAAGGGGTTGAAATAGGGGATGAAAGTTTGTATGGGGAATCCATAGATCATTTCTCAAGTTAGGGATATGAAAATACACTATAAGTACTTTAAATATTATAAACTGTAGGCAATTATGCGAAGCGAGGACAACGACAGGCAACTTCGCTTCGCAGGGGCAGAATTTCTCGCGGGGATGGCAAAAAAAAATAAATTCTTAACTCTGGAACTACTGAACCGATTCTAGAAATTCTTTCACTAATAGAAAGCTACTCAGAGGGAGAGATTCTCGCGGGGGACAGGTGGAGAAATTCTTGCGGGCGCTAATAAATCATAAATTCTTGTCTATCGAACTACTAAACCGATTATAAAAATTCTTTCACTAATAGAAAGCTACGCAGAGGGAAAGATTCTAGCGGGGAGCAGGGTGGGAAATTCCTGCGGGGGCTAATAAATCATAAATTTTTATCTCTGGAACTACTAAACCGATTCTAAAAATTCTTTCAGTAATAGAAAGCTACGCAGGGCGAGAGATTCTCGCGCGGGGGATAACAAATTAACAATATACTAAATATACGTGAATGGAACCATGGGTGACCGCTATTAAATCATAATTTCATACCACCCGGGCGAAGCCGGGACGGGCCACTAGTAATTATATAAAACAAAGTCCTCCGTCGCGTCTCTCTGTGCCCGATTTTCTTCGTAACTACTGAACGGATTTTGTTACGGTTTTCACGATTACATAGATTGGTTCATGAGGAAGGGTTAGATGTATAATTGAAACTGGCCGGCCCGGCTTCCCCCGGGTGAAAATCGGGGGTTATCTTAGAAGACCGATTTCAAATTTTTTTTCACTGTTCGATAGGCGAAACTTTGCTTTAAGACATAGGCTAAATACTTAACCAATTTCATTTTTTTTTCACTGTTCAATAGGTGATACTTTGTCTTAAGGTTATAATAATTGGAGCGAGCGAGCGAGCGACGCGAGTGTGGAATCTATAAATACATCATAAATTCATAGCACCCGGGAACGAAGGAACGAAGTGAGTGAGTAATGCATTAATAAATCATAAATGTATAGCACCCGGGCGAAGACTGACTGGGCTGCTAGTAATATTATAAAGAAGAAAAGTGTGTCGCAAATAATTTCCAGAACTGCTGAATCGCTTTGAAAAATTCTTTCACCATTTAAAAGTCTACTTCTTCCCGAGTAACATAGGCTATAATAATATATTATTACGTTAAGACAAAGTGGGGATGAGCAGTGAGCGAAAAATTTAAAGCAAGTCGGGAATCCCGTACGCGATTTCTGAGCTAAATTGGTGTACGCTGACAAAACTATAAGAGATAGGTACAGTGAAGTGATATACAAGAAATATTATGTGTTCCTCTTGATTATTTCGTTGCCAATAAAATCTGCCCGTGCGAAGCCGGACCGGAAAGCTGGTTTCTTATTATAAAAGCTGCGAAATTGAAAAAAAAAATTATTTCTAAAATCACGTTAAAATTAAGTATCCAAATTTTGTGAATTTTTTTTACTTTTCTTAGTAATTAGGTAATTAGTCTGAAAAAATAAAAAAAACGTCGCTTTTTTTGAAGGCGCATATTTTTTCAAACTGTTTGTTGCGAAACGATAAACTTGAATGTATTACAAACTTTACCTTATTACTGAAATGGTTGGAATCTATTATTATTTTTTTCTTTTCAAAAACATGATTCCACGCTTTTGAATGCAATTTCATTTTTAATATACCTACACAGTTATGTATTCAAATGGCGCTTTATGAGATAATATTATAACAGACCGCAGTCTAAACTGTTTGTCATTTGAATCTTCGTTTTTACACAACTTAGACTGTGACCGCTTTATACACAGTATTCTGCGGTGTCTGCAGTGTTGCCAGACTGACGGTAAAATTCCTAGGTCTTTAAAGATTTAAAAAATGCCTAGTATATATTTTATAAAAAAATCAGCAATATTAATTACTTAAATATAAAATAGTGACACAAAACACAGCATGTTAAATTTTCTTTTTCCAATTTTTTGAATTCTGTATGATATCAAGACGGAAAAACATGTATCCAGAATTGTTTGTTTGTCTGTCTGTTTTCGTGTTGGATGGACATATTTCAATGAAACTTGATATACTTTTAACTGATTACATAATGTAGGACTGGGCTATCTGGCTACGATCGATTTAAAATAATTTTCCAGCCAAAACTAATTTTATCCGCAAGTGAATCTGCAAACAAAATTGACGTTGACGCGAGAATAAAAGGAAGTAAAAAATAAATAAAATTAAATCGTTTCGTTAATCTATATATATTATATAGCGTGCTATTTATGGTTATAAGATAAAGTATTTATCTATTTTTTACCATACCCACTACAAAATGGCTACTTTCCATGCTTGTATACCAGCCTGTATTGATTTAACAGGCAGGCGTGCCGAAAGTATTTTCATAACATAACTAGTGCGGTAAGTAAACGGTTGCCATAGTTACTTATGTTTATTCGCTCTATCCGCCTGCTATTATATACTCACGGCCTGCTGTAAATGTAAAGATGACGACGCAAATGAACTGTCAAAATTTTTTGAAAATAGGTACCTACTGAAAATGAAGTGAAAAGTATAGGTATAAATTGTGGTGGGTATGGCAAAAAATACCAAATATGCGTATGTACATCTCGTGCGTAATGATATTATGAGTCGTTTTTACATACTGTCACTACTCGTCATATGTCGTGAGTAATATACCCCATTACGCATATAGATATACAATATACTAGACCTGCGATTGGTTGTTCTGCTGTGTTGAGTCTCAAGTGGCCAATCAGACAATAACAATCATGCAGTTTTAGTTTTATTGCTAAGTATATCGGTTTATATAGATAATTTCCATATATCAACTAAAAGCAAAAAAAAATGCGTTGATTTTTTTGTGCAAAATTTTTTTAATTTTTTTGTAAAATGGGTAGGGCCATTTTCTAAAGCAATTTGACAATACCGAGCACCGACTGAGGCGTCATCTCGCAATATGTTGACGCGCCTCAGACTGTGAATGTTTTCAACAAGCGGGAGGCCGTACTTGAACATAACAATAGACACAATCATATTTTCTATTTAGAAAGTTAAACGGTTTTCATGCAAATTATTAAGACAAGCAGGGAGGAGAAAACTGTGGTTATAATATGTTCTGTCGGATATCTCACTCGCTCTGTCACGTGTCAAGCCGTACAACGAATCTATTTATATTTTATAAATAAAATATTCCCTCTACTATTCTTCAAAAATAAGTGTCGGCCAGTTTTACAATAGGAGATGGGACAGCAACAATATTTATTTTCTGTATTTATTAAGGAACATATTCATTATTTCCAAATTTCGATATCAGGATAAAGGCTAACAAGGTGAGACAGAGCTGATCGCGGTTGTCAATTTCGACCAATTTTTTTTGTTAAATTGCAAATTATATTTTATTATTCCTCAAGTAATGAGAAATGCATGCCTGACTACTTTTGTATCAACTATAGAAATACTTAACGGATGGAAATATTAAGTATAAAAATAGACAACTTTCTTCTTTTATTATTCTGTGAGAAAAAATCAATGTTGGATTAAAGGTATCATGGCGGCTTTACTGTGGGTTAAAAGGCTTTATTTTTTAAACACACAAAACCGTTTGTTATTTTTTTCAGTCGGTTTCTCTTTAACAAATTGTAGAGAAAATTTCACAGTAGATTAAGTTTTAATATATTTATTTTTTTAGACAATTTTAACAGTGTTAGAAGATTTTGGCAAATACCCTAAAAAGATTTAAAATATTAGAAAAAATGTACCTATTGTAAGTTAAAATTTTATAATTTATAAAAGAAAAAGCCAGCATAAGTTAATTTTAAATGATTTCTTTTTAAATATGTATGTTTTCTAGCTAAAATTATCATTTAGAAAAAATTATAAAAAAGAAATCGCATTTTTCTGTAAAAATTAGTGGAATAATAAATCGTGATGAAATGTAGATAACTACCTATACCTACTTACCACTGTGATAAAAAAAACAAAGTTATAGCACATAGGTACCTATCTTTTTTTCAGCGCATGCACCGATTTTCCCCAAAAAACAATACAGCTCTTCTTACCAAAATTTAGTTTCGATCCGTTCACCCGTTTGACCGGCATCGTGTTGACACTTAACACACATACCTATATTTTGCGAAAACATTTTTTACATTTCGGGGACCTTACGTAGACAAATTATAGTGCAAAATGAATTTTGATTTTTTTTTGAGTAATGCATTTTGAAAGGAAAGAATGTTTATAATACTGTATAAACAATATACGTACTGTATAAAATAATGCATTGTCTAAATTAGTTAGTAGTTCATGGTAAATATTTTTGAATCACTTCATAATACCGGCTTTTTAAAAGTTAATTCGGCCGTCGACGATTTTAGACGCATAAAAAATTAACGAGCCAATCGGAGATTAATCGAATTTGTGAGTAGAACAAAACCCCAGGGGTTGGGGTGGAAAATGTAACCGCCCTAAACTTACGGATTATTCTCTTGCCTTTCACCCTTTAGCGACCAAACTTATTGTGCGTATTTCTTATAAAATTGAAAAATGCATTGCTTTCCTATAAGCACAAGTAAACTGGTGCAGTGGTACCTAGGTATCTCTTTTAGTTTAGAAGCTATATGTAAGGTATTTTTTTATGTACCTACTTTAAACATCCATATATTCTAAAGCAAAGACGATACAGGAGTGTGTGTCCGCTAGAATCAGTGTATCTGTTTCTACATGCATAAAAGAAAATTTAAATTTGGTAAAACACGTCCTTTTTTTCAAAGGAGTAGGTAGGCACTTAAAAAATTGCAAAAAATGAAATTTTTAAAAACGTTTTTAAATTTACCTTATACCTATATATAAAGCAAAAGAAGGGATAAATGCTAATGCAACCAACGTGTCCTTTTCTACAAGCATGAGTTTAAAAATAGTTCTATAAGAAATTTGTATTTTTATCAAAAATCGATTTTTTCTTTTAAAGTAATTTAATAGAAATCTCCCAGGTCTTAATCCGAGAACTGGTAAAAGTATCAATAATTAGAATTTCTATTTATTATTAAAAAATTCACAGATTTCGCAATCCTTGCAACCATCGAGGACATTGGAAATGATTACAGCATATATGAAACATAATTAACTGTTTATTATACACACAATATTTATCAATGCACTGTTTAGTTTTGTTAGGAATAACCCTATTATTCTTCTGTTATATACGCGTTCACTTTTGCTTGATTACTTAACTTTTAAATGGATTTTTCTACAGTATTTATTAACATTTGCTCAAAAATAACACCGCAGATCGTCGCAAATACCTCTCAATTAACTAGACATGATATAAAACACATTTCGAAAAAATTGCACTTGTTCAATTTTGCATGATTGCTCCTCACTTGATCGCGACACCGTTGTCTTTTGGCCTTGAACGAAAACTCGTAACTCTGCCCCCATATACGAACAAAAACATTTCCAATGTTAAAACAATAAATGGAAACAATGGATTTGCACTGGTCCCAAATAACCCTAACAGTTGGACGTTGGTATAGCCTTAGAAAAAGACATCTAAATACGCCCAACGAGATATAATCGACTTATTAGTGTATTTGCCATATGGCACATACACTATTGGCGTCGGTCGGATGGCGGGACCTAGGGGTCGGACCAAAATTTCTCGACGTTTCATAACCTCCTGAACACTTTGGCACCATTTTTAGAAAAGCCTGTTTATATATATGTGTGTGTGTGTGTGTGTGTGTGCGGGCAATAACTTTCGAAAGAGTTGATTGATTTTGACGAAATTTGGTAGGCACGTTGCAATCCATCACCGCACGAAGCCTATTTAAAATGGACCCGATCGAACTATTTTAAGGGTGGTTTTTAGGGGTTGAAAAATGTTTTTGGGCCCAAAAATACCGAAAAAATTATCCGAATCGTTTCAAAATTGAAATTTAACCCTTCAGTAAAGTTTAAAACGTGGTGCTAAAGTTTAAATAAAATCGGCCCGATAGGACCGGACTTACGATTTTTATAAAAATATTAGTTTGTGGATACGGATTTCCTTACCAAAGGGTGTATTTAATTTGGTGCTGATGCTGTTATGATAACAATATTGCAATTAAGAAAAAATTATTCTTGTAAGGGATGTATTAAGGGGTTAAATTTTTTATTTTGTCCAAAAACAAACTTAAGTTTACGTATTAAAGCCACAAGGCCTGTATTAGCAAATACACTATATTGTCGGCAGGGTTTGGCACTGCGACCCGAGTTTTTTTCTTTTAAATATCATAAAAATTAAAAATATGGTTGTATAAATAATTAATATTTTGTACCACTATAATGCTCCGTTTCTTATAGGTACAACTTTCAAGTTTCAGGCTTTAAGCTTATAAGAATGTCATTTGTTTTCAACTAAATGAAGATCTCCATTTAGTTAAGAACAAAATATGACATTCTTAAATCTACATTTAAAGCTTAAAGTTGTATCAGAAACCGAGCATAAATCCTACAATTTTCGAGTTCAATATACTAATATTATACATTTTTAGAGTGTTGGGTCTCCAAGTCACTATATGAATATTATGAAGTATTTGAAATACCTTGTATTATATCCGTCTTGTGACTTCTTGTAATTTAACGCGTTTCGGCACAAACTAATACTAAAATCGAACATAATATACGACACAATAATTAACAACACACAAACACCCAATACTCGTAATTTAAATCAGTACTTCACAATCCTCGACATAATACACAGTGCTTAGCATCATAATATTATATAGTGTTACGAACACTCAATGTGTGTTTTAAAAAATAATTAACCACACCAGAAGATGGCAACTCGTTGCCGAAACGCGTCGTGTTAAATCACAAGAAGTCACAAGACGGAGATAATACAAGGTATTTCCAATACTTCATAATATACTAATATTGTTACATGCTCGTTTAGTTCAAACCTAAGTTCATGATTTTCAGTCCTTATTTACGTTTGGTAACCAACTGGCAAGTTTCGAGGGAGTTAGCTCATAGCCTCATAGATTATTCGTAGCCGCTTTAAGCTAAGTCAACTAACTCGGAAGTAAAACACGACATAAACTCTCAGCTCACCTTATGTCGCTGACTTCACCTCAATTCCCAGAAGACGTCGGCCGTCGTAGTCTTAAAATGCTTCCACTTCTTGCCATGTCTTTCAGTTTCTTATGTTCGCTGCAAACAAAAACCGACATTAAAATATTATATTGCACCAATGCTTCATGAAAAATAAAAGCTGTTTCATTATGCTGCGAGATGTAAATTACGAAATAAGGTCATCCAATAATCGATACATTAACGAGTTAATTAATTAACATTACAGCAAATTTTCTTTTCCTTATTCCACGAAAATAATAATCGAATACATTTTAAATTTAATAAAATTCAGGATTTTCGAGACGGTTTTTTTGCACGCATCAGTTCCAATAACAATTGAAGATATATAAAATCTGCAAGAAATAAATACAGAAAAAGGTTCCATTACTACTTATTTTATAAATCAGTAGGTATATTTTAAATTAAATAAAACACAGCGTTTTAATTTATTTAAGTTTAAGAACTTCCTTTTATAACAATATTGTTTCGCACAGCATTGCAGTGTTCTTCCAGACAAAGATCTTAAATGTAAATAAATTAAAACGTGTTTTATTTAATTTAAAATGTATAACAATAATATTTACATCAAATAACGGCCGAATCTATTATATATTTAAAATTAATGTTGATTTTAGAAAGAAGTAATCTGTTTTAAAAGGTGCGCCGTTCAACTGTTTGTTATAACGGTGTGCATGAAGGTGATGGATACGTCACGGTGACAGATGTCATAAGCCATTAGTATAATTGCATATCAGAACCAAGTGATCACTGATCAAAATGCGATGAGTTGCACTCAGTCTCAGGGAATTAGCGCGCGTGTTGAACGGCCACGTGTGGGTCGATAACGTCACTAATCCAGCTCTGTTGATCAGTGATTACTGATTAATAAACATGAGTATAGGCACCGTCATGTGATCTACTGCATAAGGCTGTGCAAATCAATTTTTTAAAACACAATCAGTTTTCTTTCAACAGTCTGCTATTCAACCGATTTACATGATTGTGTTTTTTTTTTAATCTTTGTGCGTGCAGATGTGTCGTTACTATTTTTGTTTATCTCTATCTCTGCATAGTATGATAGTATAAACTGAAGTCGCTTTTCGCGTCTGTCTGTCTGTTTAACCGCTAACTCCTCCTAAACCACCCAACGGATTTTGATGCAGTTTTCACCATCAGTTAGATAATTTTTCACGGAAGGTTTATATATAGCATAATTAATAACTAATAATAATTAATTAATTAAATTCGTAACCCGACCGTAAGAATTCGCAACATACTTATATATCATAAAAACGACCGTACTGAACTGTTCCACTCGTAGCGCAGAGGTTACATCGCAGCGCTCTATGCACTGCAGGGACACCTGGTGTTGTGTCTGTTTGAGTCAACATTAATACTCTACATTGTCGACACAACATTGTTTTGTTTTGGCAGTTTCTATTAGCTACGCTTTTGAAACAAACAAGAAAATCAAAATTATAATTTCGTTGTGATCAGACCTATTTTAGATTCGTCTTGATTAAATCAAATTTTATTGTGTTTTATTTATTTATTATTAATTTTATATAAAGATTACGATATTATAAAATATCACGTCAAAAAGATCTTTATACCGGGTTCGGAAACTGATGGCATCGTAGAATATTTGGTTTTTTTGTTCTAAATACTACATGATATTTATTTATATATTTTTATTTTTGTTATATTCTTTCTTTGACAATAATTATAATTTTTTTAGTTTAGTTTGCGCTCATAGTTTTACAGAATTTCGTCCGATGTCACTATCCCTGTAGTAATCCATCTATCTTCTTTATCTTCTTTACATAGTATAACGAGCGTAACGAGTGAGTAGTGTATTGCACTCGGGCTTTCTTAACACCCGGGCGAAGCCGGACGGGGCCGCTAGTATTATTATAAATGCTTATATCTATGGATCGGGTGTCATCGGAACTATATACTTGGCACTGCTCGTGGAAGTCCAAAGCGAGCAACCGAACCATGGAACATACATTTTATGATATTGGATGAATCGGGATTCAATTAACCGCTCGCGGCTTTTATTTCTAAGATGTTTTTGCAAATATCGTCACTCCAACGAATTTAGACGGAATCAGTCAAGTTATTATTTATATTACAAAACATAATCAGTAATAAGCATATGATGTCGGAATTATACTGCTAGTAAGAGGGCTTAAGATGACGCCTCGAGCCGAAAAGGAAGCAGCGAATCAGCTTGTGAAAAAAATTATTCAGGCGAAATTTTCTTATTTCAATACGCCTCGGGTGACACAACAAACAATATATAAAGGCTGCTACAAAATATTACATAATATACAAAAGTGCTTTATCGGGTTTTTGTAAAATCGATTTTGGCGCATATCTTCTTCATTGCATTGAATTTTTAAACACTTAAATTATCTTACAGTCACTTGCATTAATTAACAGCACAGCTAATTTTAATAGGATAACTGGAATGTCAACATTGTGATTTCTCAAAAAATATTCGGTTAAAGTGAAATTTATCAAATTGGAGGTCATAGTTGAAAAATGTATCTATACTATCACAAAAAATATTAAATTAATGAAACGATTAACCTATATCCTCCTTGGTCAGCAGCCTATTAATAGAGAACCTTTCTTCCATACTTTCTCTAGACAGTGTTGTCGCATATTATTTGTGCTGTGAAAAAATATATTTTTTGAGGTTATAATATTATGTAGTTGTCATTCTGAATGCTTACATATCTGCGGTCCGGGCTGTTTTTTTAAAATTTCTTATACTAGTTTCCCGACCCGGTTTTCCCGGGTGCAAATTTAGTAAGTATTTATTTATTTATTTCAACAACAGGGTAGACACCCCAATTACAGAACAGTATATAGATATATATAGCTTTTGCCTGCGACTTACGGTTATAATATTAGGTATATATCGCTTTTGGCATAGACTTGAATTCAATTCAATTTGGAATCAATTCGATTTGCACCGGACGAAGCCGGGCCAGGCAGTAATATGGACCTAAAACTTCCTCAGGAAATAAACTATCTAATGGTAAAAACCGCATTAAAATCCGTTCAGTAGTTCTCGAGATTAGCTGTTACATACATTGTAGACAAACGCATAGCGAGGATTTTATACTGTAAAAGGATTTCGGTTTGAGTCTGGGTCGAGGGTTAAATGCATCATTCTGTATCTAAGTTTTCGTGGGCGGGCGGCAGCGGGCGGTCCACACTCCACACAACACTATTTTACCTACACTACAGGTGTATAGAACATTACCTACCTACTTATGATAATACGGCAACGGATCTCTCTACCGCACTGAGCTGTTCTGTTGTTTATGCATGAAGTGCAATTTTCAATTGCCGTACATAATATTATATAGTCAATAATATGTATTGAGGAGCACAGCTGTGCAATATGTAAAAACACTATTGGTTACTATCCGTATTACGGAAATAGATTCAATGAAATTAATTCTAAGTTATGAAGTACCATTTAAATTATCTTTCCCGCACAATTTCTTCTTCTTCTTCATTTTCTTCTTCTTTTTTTTAAGTTATACTTTTTTACGGACGTTTTGCGTTTAGTCGCAGGGGACTAAACTGAGAAAAAACGTGACCGTCGCCAGTCGTCACGCATAAAGCTCGATTTATATTATCTGGTCAGATACGGCGCGGGAACGTAACGTTTCCGGCAGGACAAACAATTTTAGATGCATTTCAAATATGAGTATTGATACGTGTCTGAACGGATGGGATCTGCTAAGTATAAATATTCGTATTTGAAATGCATGTAAAAATGTTTGTCTTGTCTGAAACGCTACGTTCCCGCGTCGTGTCTGACCGGATAATATAAATCGACCTTTATGCTTCATGCGCCACCAACTCGCTTTACCATAAATATAGCAGCTTACTGTAAGGTCTTCGTGGCATAGTGGTTAGAACGGTTGAACGGAAATATTTAATGATATTCTCAACTTTTCTTCTATCATGGACTTCTTTTCTTATATATTTTGTATTTTTATATAATTCAAGTAAAGTTGGCAATATATGTGTTGTGTTATAATATATTATGTAGGTATCTAAGCACCTGAATCAATAGAGTAGAGGGAACATAATAAGTTAAACGTATGCAGCTGTGCGGTTTCATCTTTATATATATACTTAAACACACTGATATTCCTGCAAATATACAGACTGTTTTGAAATTCAGTTTAGGTTAAGCATAACCGGCCGACTATCATTATATCCAAAAAATGAAGTTGAAAAAATAAACATTATTTTTTCATTAAATGCAATGTTGTGCTTATTGCTGTTAATTTGTTCCGTCATTGGGCGCTAAACGAGTAATTATTAGTGTATTTGCCATATGGCACATACACTATTGGCGTCGGTCGGATGGCGGGACCTAGGGGTCGGACCAAAATTTCTCGACGTTTCATAGCCTCCTGAACATTTTGGCACCATTTTTGGAAATGTCTATTTATATATGTATATATATATAGATATATATATATATTTATATATTTATATATATATGTGTACGGGCTATAACTTTCGAAAGAGTTAATTGATTTTCACGAAATTTGGTAGGCACGTTGGAATCCATCACCGCACGAAGCCTATTTAAAATGAGCCCGATCGGACCATTTTAAGGGTGGTTTTTAGGGGTTGAAAAATGTTTTTGGGCCCGAAAATACCGAAAAAAATCTCAGAATTGTTTAAAAATTGGAATTTAACCCTTTAGTAGAGATTAAAATGTGTTGCTAAAATTTCAACAAAATCGGCACGACAGGACCGGACTTACAAATTTTATGAAAACACTAGTTTACGGATAGTGATTTATTTGCTGACGGGTGTATTTAATTTGGTACGGAGGTTGCATTATTGAAATTAGGAAAAAAAATATTATTTTAAGAGATGTATTAAGGGGTTAAATTTTTCATTTCGTCCAAAAACAAACTTAAGTTCACATAATAAAGCCACAAGGCCTGTATTAGCGAATACACTATATTGTCGGCAGGGTTTTGGCACTGCGACCCGAGTTTTTATTTTTACACTTGACGGCTGACAGGTCTACGGGCAGAAACATACCGGAGACTTACACTAAGATACAAAATGTTGACAGAAAATTGTAGCATAAAAGATTGTAGTACTACAAAAAAACTCCCAATTTCTCGTTGGAACGTTGGTCCAATCCGAAACTGGGAATTTCGGGTTCGAGTTCAGGCAATAGCATTTACATTTTTTTTATATAATAGCCTTCTAAAAAACTATCATGGCGACAGTGTGGTCTGATATTATTATATTAATTCAATAATGTAGTGAATTTAGTTTCTGTAAAGGAATCTAATCTATTGATGATTTTTTAATTTTCATTGTTATTATAATAATATCGCAATTCTCACAAATAATCTGTATTTTTTTATCTTATAGTAGCTTAATTCAACATTTTAATTAATTAAATGTGGCAATATGTAAAACAGGAGGGCTCAGAAGTAAAGAAAAGTTACACTTTATTGTGCACCTGGTATAAACAACACAACATCACGTTAGTCCGCTCGATTTCATTTGTATATCTGTGTGAGTTCCGCCATCTATTGTTACACAGACAGAGTGCAATCAAACGTTAAGTGATTTTATTCTTAACATCTCAAAATACCTCTTAACACATTTTACATTCATATTTTATTTTTCGGAATAGTCGACCAAAGACGGCCGGTCCGATTGTCCGCGATCACTTCTCACAAAGTGAACTTAAACCTGATGAGTATTCCATTCAAAGATAAAGCATTTACGTCATTTTTTTTATATAAATATTTTTATCCCTGACTCAGTGATCGAGACTCATTTAGAAATCATAACAAGCCGTGAGGGGGGTCGTTTATTAGGAGTAAAGGTTCTTTTAACTGGGACTCACAAGTGCGACCCTTGAGGTCCACACGACGAACTTCCCAGTTTGATGAATATTTAATATCAATAATTAAATTAGAAATTACACAGAAAAGTAATCATTTTAATCATTAAAACATAATTATTATTTATTTTTAACAGTAAAAAACAAAAACGGCTGGACTGATTTTTATAAAATTTATTTCGGATCATAGTGAAGTTAATATGCTTTGATAGACACCTCAACAAAGAACATTTTTTTGAACGAGATTTCATATAAAATCTACTTTTTTGCAGTCGTTTTATTGAAACAAAAAAAACGGCTTGATCGAGATGTTCTCCGGATCGGAAAATTGCTCTTTGCACCCCGCGTCTTCGCGGTTCGGATCCCGGCGTCTCAACCGGTGGGCGATGCTTCTCGATCTGTGCAGGCCCGTGACACCACGAAGTCGATATAATTTTTTATTCGCGAGATATTGTGTAAAATCTACTTTTTTGGAGTCTATAATTGGTTAAGAAAAAAGAACGGCTGAACCGATTTTGAAAAAATTTCTTTCAGATCATATTTACATTATTACGCGTCGATTGGCACCCTAACGTAGTCTATATAATTTTTCATTCTCGAGATTTCGTCTTAGAAAGAAATGACCACATAGGTACGTACGTACGTACACACGCACACACATACACATAGACATATTTTTAAAAATAGTGTAAAAATAGTGTAGTGACCTTGAAACATAAAAATTTGTTATGCATTTTGATTTCGATTTTCGAACCCATTACAATAATTTCCAGTGGGAAGCTATCAGGTTCCGACAAACCAACGCGGGACTGTGGGAGCGTTGCGGGATCAAATTATATGGCGGGATATCGCTTAAGTGTATTAATGCTGGAATATCCTGCTATATAATTTGATCCCGTAAATTTGATCTCTTTTTCGGTCCCTTGGAGATGGAATTGTCTTATTTTTAAGAATCAGTCCAGAGGTCCTTCTATAATATCTCCATATTTCGTCTCTCTAACAAGTCGATAACTATTTAAAATCGACCGGAGAGGGACGGCTGTAATAATTAGTTTGATATGTGGTGGAAGTAAAGGTGTTACGATCGATATAATTTTGTGTAAATAGTTTTCTTAATTAATGTCTAAAATTAAAAGTGCACTACGTTCTTGAATTTCTGATATTGTTTATATGAAGAATTTTGAATAATTATTACAATTCAAAACTGTCGAATTTTTATAGTCAAAGTGAAAATAATTAAAAAATAGCAAATGTGATACTTGTACTTCCACCACATATCATGAATTGTTTAATCTAAAAATCAATCAGTGATTACGTAAGTTCTTGTAAATGTTATAACTGTGATTTTTGGCACTTTCGAGAATGATATCGTGTTGAAAAATCCTTTTTTACCAATGATTGATGATCTCTCTAGAGTTATATAAAGTACAAGTTTTTAAGTTTAATATTCGAAGTGTTATTATCTACTAGTCGATATTGTTGACTTTTGTTTGTTTGTTCCCAAACTGTTTCTCAAAGTTTCATTTAATGTTTTCAGCTCAATAAAGACATTTTTATTATAAAAAAATTCGACTGATGACCAGTCCTATACTTCCCACCTAGTAAATATTTGCAAAAAATAAACACTTTTTTTTTATTCTTTGACTAGGCCCAAATAACCTTAGCTGTTGGTGGTCTTTAAAGCACAATTTAATTTTTATTCTTTGAAAAAAGCATGGCCCTCTTTTTACTTCCCACCTCTACTATGGTAGGGAAGTAATGGATTTAGTCCGAAAAAAATATTTCGAGATTTTAACAGATTTTCACGTTTTGAGACCCTAGCAATCATTTAAGATTATTTTCTGACTGATGTATGTGTGTGTGTGTGTGTGTGTGTGTGTGTGTGTGTGTGTATGTGTGTGTGTGTGTGTGTGTGGTCAATGTTTCGCCTTCGATATCTTAAGAACGGAACAACATACGGACATGCCGATTGTTCTATTGTGTTTATCAGCCTTTAACTTAGATCTGATTAGATTTTGAATCAAATCGGTTCAGTGGATCCTGAGATATTCAAAAAAACGTCCTCAATGTCACGTATTAACATAGGTAAAAAAAAATATAAATGAATTCTAGATGTTATAATATGAAAAAAATGTAAATATTTTTTTCTCTAAAATGTATAGTTTTCGAGAAAAAAAATATTTTACTAAAAAAAATAAAAATTGTACGTAAATCAAGGTAACCATGATTTTTGCTATATTAAGTTAGCCATCAGTAGGTCACCAAACAAAAAAGAGGACCATGCTTTTTTCAAAGAATAAAAATTAAATTGTGTTTTAAAGACCACCAACAGCTAAGGTTATTTGGACCTAGTCAAAGAATAAAAAAAGAAAAAAAAGTGTTTATTTTTTGCAAATATTTACTAGGTGGGAAGTATAGGACTGGTCATCAGTCGAATTTTTTGTTTGGTGATCTACTGATGGCTAACTTAATATAGCAAAAATCATGGTTACCTTGATTTACGTACAATTTTTATTTTTTTTTTGTAAAATATTTTTTTTCTCGAAAACTATACGTTTTAGAGAAAAAAAATATTTACATTTTTTTCATATTATAACATGTAAAATTCATTTATATTTTTTTTTACCTATGTTAATACGTGACATTGAAGACGTTTTTTTGAATATCTCAGGATCCACTGAACCGATTTGACTCAAAATCTAATCAGATCTAAGTTAAAGGCTGATAAACATAATAGAACAATCGGTATGCCCGTATGTTGTTCCGTTCTTAAGATATCGAAGGCGAAAAATTGACCACACACACACACACACATACAGACATCAGCCAGAAAATGATCTTAAACGATTGTTAGGGTCTCAAAACGTGAAAATCTGTTAAAATCTCGAAATATTTTTTTCGGACTAAATCCATTACTTCCCTACCATAGTAGAGGTGGGAAGTAAAAAGACATGTTTCTTCTACATGTAATATTTTTATAGACCTTTCTCGATATTGGAACTAGTTCCGGAATTGAGAATAATCCGATATTGGATGTCCTATATTATGCACCTATGTTGTATTTGGAACGAGACTGGAACCTAGAGAGGGACCAACGTTTTTATTCCGCACGGCACCGTGCACTTAACGCCAGTCTACTGTACGCATCTGATTCTGCATTGCACTAGATATGAATGGTACAAATAATAATAAGCTCAAATAATATCGAGCTCTATTTGTGAATAACAAACGCGAAGCTTATTCTAAGAAGCCACGCCAGTGCTCTTGTTCGACATTAAACACACAGTTATATAATAATATCTGCGGTAATCATTCAAAACAGCTTAAGTCGAATTTTCGATATAAATTCGGTATAAATTTTAAATAAAACACGTTAATAGAATTTGTTCGTACTAAAGAACTTTATTTTATATAATAAGTGTTTCGCACAACATGTTGATTTCTTCAGACAAAGATCTTAGACAGTTTAAGATTTCAGTTTAACATATTTTCATTTAAAGACCTTTGACTGACGAAGTCGCCGTGTTGTGTGCGAAACAGTTTTATTAAAATAAAGTTCTTAAGTGTAAAGAAATTTAAACGTGTTTTAATCGTTAAAATTTAAACAAAAAAAGGCATGTGTCGCGGCACACACGACCGAAGTAAAACTTATAATATACTTTTTCTTTAAAATCTTGTTATGGAAACATTAAAAACAAACCACAAAAATATTTAAAAATATTACGAGAAAATCGTACTATCTCTCTCTCTGACATTTGGCATTGCCGGCCTCGTATACTACAATAATTTGTATATTTATAGCGTTGCTATTGGTTACGCGCGTAGACACTTCCGTTTCATTTGGCATTTTAGCCTTAAATCGGCGAACCAACGCCGTCTAAGAAGTTTTACTTCAAAAATTCGAAATAAGGGATTTTACTTTGTGGCTATAGATATACGTATAATATATAAATGTAAGCATGATGTCTGCTTGGTGTATTATACAATAGCAGAGCTCTGAGCTGGGCATATACTCGAGTAAATTATACTCATAAATGTAGTAAGTACCTCAAGTACTCATGTGTACATTAAATTA
The DNA here is from genome assembly GCA_039654895.1 of Mongoloraphidia duomilia. NCBI lineage: Eukaryota > Metazoa > Arthropoda > Insecta > Raphidioptera > Raphidiidae > Mongoloraphidia > Mongoloraphidia duomilia. Next base: position 23,138,823 of record CM077520.1, on the reverse strand, counting down.
TTATTACTGTAAAATACTCATACTCATGCATGCGCACCGCAAGTACTCAGTACTCGAGCACTTTTATAAAAATAGTATGAGTACTTTTACGAGTATGAGTACTTTCACTGACCGTGTCTGACATGTGGTGCGTGTTAGCAGGTACATCTTATCTATGGAGTATGGGGCCAGCTGTCCTGTGTGCAGTGGAATGAGAATTCGGATAATCACTGCGTAAATTATAGATGATGAAAAAAATTAGTGATTTTTCTGTAATCTGTGATACTGTGTTAGTAGGTGTTGTAAACTTGTACTGTGCTCAAGCCTCAAAGCAAACAAATACCCTGGAGTTTTTTATCTATTTATTTATTTATTTATTTATTTATTTATGTATTTATTTATTTATTTATTGTAGATTATAGACGCTCGACAACTTAGATCATCAAACAACATTACCAAATAAAACTAAACGACATCATAAAACATCAATTAAAATAATAAACAAAACAGAGCATTTTAAAAATAAATTGGAAACACATTTCTGTAATACTGTGCCTTATGACTTGAAGGATCTTTTTAATATGTATTTATTTTTGACGTTTGTATACACATTAATGGCAATGCAATAAAATATTATTATTATTATTATCCATGCGCGAGGTGGGATTCGAACCCACGACAGTTTGATCCAAAGGTCAGCACGCTGACCATTACACCAAGCTGTCTTCAATACCCCGAAGCGTTTGCGTGTGTGAAATTGCTGGAGTTTTACTTAGTTTATATGATACAAATTATGCGTTTTATTGTATAATAATAATATGTTAAGATTAAAATAAAAAAATAGTTCTCTTACTCGTTACTCATTTTTAACATGAGTACCGCAGGCTAAATGTATTCATGTACTCATATTTTAAAGTTCATTTTAGTTGTGTGCTCGCACTCATGTAGTTTTGAGTACCTTTTCAAGTACTCGTTTCGAAGTACTCATGAGTCCTTTTATCCGGTACTTTGCCCAGCTCTGTACAATATGAATAGTATAGCTATAGTGTGGATGTATGGTGTGGTCACGTGGTGGTAAGCATTAATAACAACGTAATATTACATAAAACGAAAAACCGATTTGCGTATATATTATTACTGGTATGTACACACAATATACATACAGCATTACAGCATACATAATATGTACATACTGTCGGTACGTACATACATACATGCCATATAATAAAGTAAAGGTATAATAATATTATGTTTATCTAACGTATATAGATTGATCAGAAGTCCAATAATTCGAAACAAATAATGTACATAGTTGCGGACCATGGTTGCGGACTCAATATAGTTTACACTTTAATATATTCATCTAGTTACCGGTTTTTAAAATTTTTGCATATTGTAATTTGGCTTTTGATGGTTAAGAAATTCAATAAAAATTATTGTCAAAACACCTCAATCGTTTATTTACTCAATTCAAATCACTCAATATTATTCAATTATAAAACAATAAAAGATTTGATTAACAAATCCCTTCCTCCAATCTTGCAATAGTTCTTCTTTTTTGTGCATCGTTTAAATGATTTCGAGGCATTTAAATGACAATTATTAATTTTAATTTTGAACATTGACATTTTACCTGTCAAAATGTTGCTCTGCAACTACTGACTTTTTTCTAACTTACACTGAAAAAACTCAAGTGTAAACTATATTGAATCCGCGACTGTATATCCTAGCACATTTTTATGCTTGATCCCACTATAGCACATTGACAATTAGTTTGAACTCTCCGATAAAAAGGAACGTTGCAATTGGTGTCCATATACTTAAATTATAGGGTTTCTGGGTACATGTTTCTTGTCTGATTACTCTTGAGTTGACGCGAACGGAGACACTGGTAAAAGCTGGTGTACTATAAAATGTTGAAAAGTTTAGAATAAGTTTGCAGTTCTTAGATATTTTTTCTTGAACTGAAAGTTATGTGCTCGGTTGATTAAAACCATGCAATGCAATGTTCATTTAAGGCTTTAATATAGTTCTTGATATTAGCTTACATTGTCTATGATATAGGTATACTTAATTGATATTCAGACGCTTATGACATCTGAAGTCGAGCGTCTATAAATTACAATACCTATCTAACTAAATTGATATGTATCTCATTAGGATGCAGTAAGGACATTGTCTGATTTTTGTCTGACTAACTAAACATGAGTGGGAACTGGGATTCGAAAGACCTTGTCATAAATAGCAACTTTTTCTATTGCATCAAAATTATTTATCCTAGAGGAACATAAATATCGCTTCATCAATATTGATGTTAATATATAAGTATTAAACTATGAAATTCATTATAGCTCAGCTTATGGTTTATTAATACTAGCGTTGAAAATCAAACCTCGGGACAGATTTTTAAAGTATCTTCATTTTTTATGTACCTATCACTAGAAACACTTTGAAATAGAATTCACTAGTGGGCAACATTTGGAGTAAAATTGGCAATCCCCTTTATGTCGCTTATATTAGAATCTGACATATGGGAGGAGTTTGCCTATAACGACGTAATCAATATGGCGACATTAAAAGGGAAATTCGGAATCAGTGTAAAAAGTATATTCGATTTTTTCCATTGTTGTGCTGTTAAAAATAGGAAATATTTGTTAAGTGATCAAATATATGCAACCTTCTTAGGGATATTTATAAAAAGGAGAAAGAATTGTGACAGCTAGACATACTTTTTATGCGGAAAAGTTATAAAAATACTCAAAATTACACAAAAAATTACAATGTTTCTGCTGACTCTACCTTATTCTAAACCTTATATCTTCTAAACACAAGTCTAGTGTTTTCACCACTACGTCGCGTCTTCGGTTATTATTAGATTATCAGATCATAAGATTATTTTTTGTTCATTTAGATTCCGTAAAATAGTTTCTATACTCATAATTTAACTATGAAATATTTTTGAGCATCCAACCCGATATTATGGCTCTATTATATTATACAATAGGTAGGTATACGAATATATTATAATATACATAATTATCACAAAAACGAAGATATAGTTATTTGTTCAAAATTTATATTGTGATCTCCTGTATATATCCGAAGAACTCCAATACAATTCGAATCGGACAGATTGGCTCACACGTCACGATTTAACTGATTTATTTCGTATTTTTATGGAACAAATTTGATAATGAACTTTTATGTTTTTCTTTTGGATATCATATTGGATTTTACTATCAAGCATTTCAGTCAATCTTCCTTAATTTGTTTTATTTGTGTCATAGATATAATTTCGTTAAAAAAATATTCTTTTGGGTTTGAGAATAGCCGAGCATGTAGCTCCTCTATAGTATTATAAACTCCCAGTTCTCAGGTTCTAATCCGAGAACTGGTAAAATTATGAATTGGATTTTCAATTTACTATTAAAAAATAATAAATTGATAATATGAATTGGTATTAGGCCCAAATAACCATTGATTTTGTTTTATCTCTGTTTTAAAATAGCAGCCAAGATACAAACTATCTCAGTCTCAAAAATCTTAATTAATAAGTATAAAAGTATTCAATTTCACCTTAATATAACTCAATATATCACTTAAAATAGGATATCGAAATTTTAATTATGTTCACGGAAAAAAATCGTTTTTAAATTAATAATTAGGGTTCATTGTGAAAGTATTTGAAGTTATACTCCTTTTGGCGCGTTATGAAAAAATAATGAGAGTGAATTTTTACGATGCGCGCGCATCGCGTCACGAAAATTTAACACCATGAAGTTAGTCGGAAGTTCATGATTATAATACCCTATTATATAGCACTCCTATGTAGGATGTACGTAGCGTAACGGATAGCGCCGCCGCGTCATACGCAATAGGTCTCGGGTTCGAATCTCAACACAAACATATTTTTTTTTAAATAATTAGATATAAATATAATATATAAATACATTTAATAAATTAATAATTTATTAAATTAAATTAATTTATTATTTTAATATCTTTATTTTATTATTTTATCATCTTTTTTACAAAAGTTTGGTACTGGCACGCGGGATAAAATTTTTGGAGTTATTTTTGTTTTTATACGCCAAACTTCTGACGTGCGTACATAAGTACACACACACTCCTTTTTTTTAGGAAATACATTGTGTTTAAGAAAACTTCATTTAACTAAAAGTCAATTTCGATGCAATTGTACGATATTCGATGCAATTTTTTTTTTCGGAAACAAAACAAGATCAATGGAATTAATGAATCAAATATAAATGAATACACTATTTGTTCGTAAGAAAACTGTTGGTTTCCAGTGAAAACTTTTTTTGTTTATACTTTTCTAAAAGCAACGGAAAAACTCTCGTTATCGTTTCGGTGTCGATTCGATATTTTTAGATCGGTAGTATCGTCTCAGGTCTCGAAACGTGACCGAGAAAGTTTCAAGTAGGTACCTATATATATCTATTCTGTCTCGTAGAGACGAGATTGAAAAAGTCTACACCTTTTGCGAAGCTCCAAAGTAACTAGAAAATGAATCGGAGAAAGCTCACATTTTATCGCTAAATTTTTTAAAATGATCTCTAGATCGGTCATCATAAAGTTATTTTGGGTGATACAGCTTTATTAGTCTTATGCTGGATTTCTGGTATGACTTTTAACTTAAATTTAAGACAAAAATCCTACCAGAAACCCAGCATTAGATACAAGAAAGTCTCAGATCTTGTGCGAAGTTGTGGTTATATTGTGAACAAAATCAACGACGTTATCGACAATCCTTCTAATTCTGCTCGATCAATTGCGTCGGACGTCTGTCTCTTTTTCTCCCTCGCAGAACATACGTCTGTTTCTTATCCTCTCTCCCAGAGTATGCGTGTGCATGCGAGAGAGAGAGAGAAAGTATGTATGTATGTGTGTTGTAGCAACGCGCGTTTAATTCAAACCAGAGATTATTCTATTACCTCGTATCAACATAAGCGGGGGTTAATTTTGTTTGGTATGAAAACATTTCATTGTTTCAAGTGGATCAAAAATTCAACAGAAGGTTAATTAGAGTTGCATTGATCGTGGCCCCGGGGACGAGGCTGTGGCTCAGGCTGGAATTCCCAGTCCCTTCCTCTACGTGAACATATATGTACGTTCCATGTACCGACCGTTCTGTACTCAGTGATGTCGGCGCCGACTATAATATTATATTGTACGTTGCAAGTGGGGCTTCCAAACCGGAGATTTCGCAATTCAGGAATTCCGGACAAAATTTTTAAACACATCAATCCCTGAACTAAAGAAATGAATATCGAAATTCCGGAATTATTGAAAAGTTTAATAAAAATCAACAAATATTTGCTTAATTTTCCGACCAGAAAGTTGGCCTTAAAACATAAGTTTTTTAAGTTTAATATTCGAAGTGTTCCTAATACTTGCCAGTCGATAATGTTGATTTTTGTTTGTTTGTTTGCAAATTTCTATAACTCGAAAATTCATTCAACGTTTTCTGTATCAAATTTATTAATATGTATAAACATATTTCAATTTTAAAAAACACATTTTTCTTCTACATGCAGTATTTTTGTAGTTTTTTTTCGATTTTGGAACTTGTTCCGGAATATTCTGAAACTGAGAACCAAATATCGAAACCAGATCCGGAATTGAAAATGATCCGATATTGGAGGCCCTATATAAATGCAAGGAAGAGTTTTAATAATGATGAAATAGACTGAACTGTTATTGGTTAGAAGCTGCAGATGTGTGGCAAACAAAATAACTAGAATCCGATCGAAACTTCCGTCGCCTTCGGCCAGAAATTAACCTTCGGCAAAATATTCGACTTCGAAGGCCGAAAGTTTTGCTGAAGTCGAATATTGAATTTACTGAGAAAAACTGTGCTTGTATTATTTTATTTAAATCACACACAAATTTAGTGGATATATTCTTTTCCATGACAACAAATACAATTCTTTGTGACAAGAATATACGTATTTACGTAATCTGTCCGTATCCACGATACAAACACACCCGTTTCTTTGTTTTTTTTTTTTTGTATTGACCACTTCTGGTAATAAACTTCAGTAGGGATTTATGTCCATAATGTTTCATTGATAAAATAAGTAATAAGAACTAGAAAAAACAGTGTTTCTGAATGCAACGCGTAGTACGCATAGTTTACTCTTGCGGATTGCGGAGCGGCTGTGAAGCGACGCACCGCGACCGTCTTTTGTTTGCTCTCGCAACTCTTTTGTTTTCGTTGTGCGAATCATATTATTATACCCCAGCAGACGTATGTACAACTATACTGGGTGGTGCCCAAAATTACATTTTTTTAAAAATAAAAACCACTTATCGCTTTGGTACAATTAATGTGAGGATTAATTTAGTTTAGTTCGAATTTTTTCTCTCACTTTCTATTCTGATAATGTTTTTTATGTCGATAATACCGTAAATAACGTATATTTTTTCGATTTTATTTATTTATTAGGAAATTGGATTTTTTTGTTCTTTTTAGGATTTAGTACCTCAAAACGCGTGTCCGTTTGTGACAGTCAATTTTTTCAAAAACCATGGCGACGTAGAAACTTGAAATTTAGCATAGTAATACTAATACATTTTATTAACACACATATTTAGCACTATAGTTAGTTAACACTTCAAAATGTTCATATATATAAGAATTAAAGAGGGTGCGAAATAAGTACCTACCTACTCGATTTTTTTATAAATTTATATATCAAGTGAAGTATCATTTAAAAGCGCTATGAGGAATACAAAAATATTTTTTTCATAATTTTAAATAGCATACCTATTTAAAAAAATATGCAAAAATAGAGCATTCTATTTTTGAATATTTTTCAGAATATCTTTTTAAATATGCTTTTTTCCGACACTACTGGACCTAAAATTTAAAAAATAATCTGGGAATATAACACCTAACCTAAAATTTATAGGAAAACTATAATAAAAATCGTAGGTCTTATAAATTTCTATAATTTAATTTTACAAACATATCATTTTATTTGCGATCGATTGCGATACTATTAAATTGTTATAATGGTACGAAACCCTCAAGGCGCAAGTTCCAATCGCACTTTACCGTCTCTTTTAAGGCCACCAACAGCCAGGGTTATTTGGGCCTAGTACTAATTCATATTTTCAATTTGCTATTTTTTAATAATAAATAAGTATAGAAAATCCAGTCGGTACTTTAACCAGTTCCAGAATTTCAATCTGGGAGCTGAGAACTTGTAATAGAAGAGCTATGTAAACGCCATATAATCAACGACATCGATATGCACGCTCAGCTATTCTCAATCCCTAAGAAATTTAAGAATTATCAATTCCTATTTTTTTTAAATTAATTTTTTATTTATATATTTTTCTACAACATACAATTATATTCTAGATATTATCTTATGTACTAACACAATAGATTTCACTCAGTTCAATTTGTATAGGGTAAGAAATTAGTAGAAATATAAATATACAAAAAAAAAAACGTTGTTTCTGGCTTTTCAATTATTGTTCATTCGTTAAAAAGTTATTTTAAAAATAGTATATTGTGTAACTAGTGTGCTTTATACGTCAGACGCGATATTTTCAACACAAGTAGTAGGCGAGCACACACGAGCCTTGGCGAGTGTGCATCGCGAGCCGCATACGAGTGCTGAAAACATCGCGCCTGACGCATGAAGATTTAGTACACGCGTTGCACACTATACTTTATACAGCGTGTCCACGAAAGTTCATTACAAATGGAATTTTTTTTATTAATTATTGGAGCAAAAATTTTTTTCTGTGGAAAAGTTCTGCTTCGTCCAAAACCTCTAAAACACCAAAGAAAATTTTTTTCGGTCTAAAGTTATACGGGGGAAATCAAAAAGTTTTATTTTACTAAAAATAAAAATAATAATTACTTAGAAGTTAGTTATGTTATAATTTTGAATTAAATTTGATTATGTAACTAATTTTGCGAAAATCTTGAATATCACAGATAATTTTTATTTTTAGTAAAATAAAACTTTTTGATTTCCCTCGTATAACTTTAGGCCGAAAAAAAATTCCTTTGGTGTTTTAGAGGTTTTGGACGAAGCAGAACTTTTCCACAGAAAAAAATTTTTACTCCAATAATTAATAAAAAAAAATTCCATTTGTAAAGAACTTTCGTGGACACGCTGTATGGTTTTAGAATTTAATTGAATTAAAAAAACAGTTACATAATGGTTCATTATGTAACTAGTTACATAATGATTCATTATGCAACTGTATTTCATTATAGCACTGAAAAGCGTTGCATAATGGATCATTATGTAACTAGTTACATAATGAACCATTAGAGCACTGAAAAACGTTACATAATGGTCACTATATAGTCAATAAACGACTATTTAAGGTTCGCAAAACAGATACGAAAAAACACTAAAAGTGTGCATGTGTTATATAAATATATTTTTGAACCGCCCAGTATATGGTGTAGATACAAACGTACATCATTATAAAATACAAATATGCAAACTAGACTGAGGGTTAATATTTCGTTTATATTTTTTTAACTTGTCAGTTTAACTGAAACGATATAATTTTGAGAGTTAATAGATTTACATAATATATCAAAACTTAGTTTGAATAGGTCATAGGACATAGAGAAACAGACCGATTGTAGATTATAGACGCTCATCAGCTGAGGTCATCAGCCATAGCCATAGCCATCAGCCATAGGTGAATCGAGAAAAATGCACGCTAAATTTAATGAGCTTCAAAACATGCTTGACGAGTATTTTTCTGAATTTTTGGAAAATATCTAAGATATTTTTCAAATTCAGTATTATATTAATTTATAGGTATACTTATAGCACGCTGAATTTAATGAGCAGAAAAATATGCAGCTAAGTCTCAAATAATTTTTTTCACTTTTTTGGAAAATTTAAATTCAGTAATGCTTATAGAAAAATTCGACTGATAACCAGTCCTGTTCTTCCCACCTAGTAAATATTTGCAAAAAATAAACACTCTTTTTTTATTCTTTGAAAAAAAAGCATGGCCCTCTTTTTTGTTCAGTGATCTATACTGATGGCTAGCTTAATATAGCAAAAATCATGGTTACCTTGATTTACGTACAATTTTTATTTTTTTCAGTAAAATATTTTTTTTCTCGAAAACTGTACATTTTAGAAAAAAATATTTACATTTTTTTCATATTATAACATCTAGAATTCATTTATATTTTTTTTACCTATGTTAATACGTGACATTGAGAACGTTTTTTTGAATATCTCAGGATCTACTGAACCTATTTGACTCAAAATCTAATCAGATCTAAGTTAAAGGCTGATAAACACAATAGAACAATCGGCATGGCCGTATGTTGTTCCGTTTTTACGATATCGAAGGCGAAAAATTGACCACATACACACACATACACACACACACACACACACAGACACACACATACAGACATCAGTCAGAAAATGATCTTAAACGTTTGCTAGGGTCTCAAAACGTGAAGATCTGTTAAAATCTCGAAATATTTTTTTCGGACTGGGAAGTAAAAAGTATGGTGAATTCATCAAATGGAAAAATACCTAGGCCTAGTTTTATTCACTTTTACAATTTTTTGGAAAATATCACATATTATCTTTCTACATTTCAAATTCTTACAGAAAACGACACGCACAAATCCAGAAAATGATTTAAACAAGATGTTTGTGTCAAAATTATTAATAATATTATATTGAATATATAACAAGTTTCAGCTGAACTACATTTCTGCACGGTGATTTGAGTTTATATAAAGTGTAACGTTCTTGTTCTTTTGGGGCACTCGACCGTGTGTTTGGAGTGGCCCGAACGACGTACACTTCCTTGACAAATTCGTCGGCACTTTAAAAAGTCTCTGTTTAATGATTATTTCAATGGTGGCCAACAAAATTGTAAGGGTCAAATCTTTTGTTACTTATTTTTCTTTCATCAAAAACAATATATTTTAAACAGCAAATAAATAATTAGTTTTATTTAAATTAAATAATTGATAATTTATACATACAAAATATTTACATTAAATATTTTTAAGTTAATTTCATAATGTTGATATTTTTATTTCCATACACAAAAAAAATGTTTCAAGTTACCAAAAAAAATATTTTACATTTCTTTAATTTTAATCCATCAAATAAAGTATTTCTTTTATTTTCTCATAATCAGCATATTATAATAATAATTTCTTTATATTTCTTTTTATATAATTACAATTGTTCAAGCCTAGCCTCGATTTAAATTTACAATTAATTATTTCATTAGAGATATTTTTTTTTAATACTTCTTAATTTTTCATATTCATATATTTAACACATTTTAAATTCTTTTTGTAGGTAAAATTTTAATATTCTTGTCATGTCCTTTTTCAATTTTCAAATACTTAATTTCGCGTTTTTTTAATATCAATTAATTCTTTAATTATTCAAATAAATACATTTTTTATAATTTCATCAATTTCATAATTTCATAATTTTTCTTTACCATAGTGCCGTCAATATCGGTCACCTTATTTCATACCTTTAATTCTTTACCATAGTGCCGTCAATATCGGTCACCTTATTTCAACACAATAATTTTTTAATCAATTATATCTTAATCACGCTCTATTCAATACTTTCAACATTTAATTTTCATGCTTTCAAGAATATTAAAACCTTAGCTTATTTCTCAAATTCTTTACGTATTAATATTTGTGAATCATAGTTAATTTCATTTCTGCACATTTTTATCTTATATATTTTTTTTACAATGATTGCTATAAAAATTAGACTATTTATGACTCTGTTTCTAGGCTATATAATCTCATTATAACTCAAAAGAAAACAAATAACTTTTATTATTTCAATTATTAAACTTTAAAAAGATTCAACTGTAGGGAAAATAACCACGCTACAGAAATCTGGCGAGGATAATCATCTTTAGCATACTTTTGACAAAATATCCTCTTTTAAACATCGAATTTGCACGATGCAAAACCCAGTCGTACATACTCGATGGAATTATTTAAATATGATCTTTGGACAAAAAAAATTAACTATCATACATGACTTTACCATTCTTTGATTCCTTTCATTTCCATTTTTGTGAGTTAAGGTCTTTCTATTAATAATCAGTTTAATTTTTAAGAAAAACAAATATTACCTCATGCTGTGACTTCTTTGTCAGTAATTTTAAATTGAAAAAAATAGAAAATTAATTAACTATTGGTTTTCTGATTGTTTCTCTACGAAGGTTTAAAATAGAACTGCTTGAATCGTACTTTTCAAAATTAATATTTAGACAAAATGAGATATCCTTCAGATGACATTAACCAATCAAATTACGTATAATTGACTTGTTCATAACTTGCTTTCGCTCGGTCATTTATTAACGCATTTTTGGATATACAGAGTAATACTTAATATCATAATTTCGATTTTATGTTTAAATTTTTACAAGGTGGTACAAAAGGATAATAAACAAAATGTTTTTTACAACGTTAAATTATAATTTGGTACCTGTAACGTTGTAGCGTTACAAAAGTAATTAGTACTTATTTATAATAAAATAGGTATAGAAATTTTATTTAAAAACAAGTTTTTATTTAAAAGTACTAAAAAAAAAAAAAAATTTAATTATAAAAGCCTGAGTTATAAACTCTATGATAGTTTACGAGTCACGACCCACACTTTCATGACTATGACCCTAAATTAAATATTATTTTTTTCTTTTTAGTTCATTTTAATAAAAGCTTGTTTAAAATAAACTTTTACATATTTTTTTTTAAATTTTTTATCATTAGTAACTAGTATGTACAATTTCTGATCCAGGCACATCTGAGACAACGACTGGAGACACGTTCTCCCACCACAAACACCGGGACTTCCACCACGTGTTATTTTTTCCATATTTCGTTAACATGTTATTTAAATATTATTATAGAAGATTTTACCCTTACAGACATACAGAAATTTGAAACTAAATAAAATCTTATAAAAAAGAGATTCAATTTTTCAGATATTAGAAAATTTATAGATTTGCTTTCAATTCCTACTTTTCTATAGTACAGACAAATAGCTACCGAGATTTGAACAGGAAATTGTGCTCACTTTGTTGTATATATTATGGGAAGGGCGCCCTTTTTGCACGATACTAATTTTTACCCGCGATTTCGCTCAAGTTAATGACACTTTTTACATAAATCTTATCGTAGTCGGATAAAAAGTACCCTCTACTTTTAAGTTTGGATACTAGTAGACAGTGTATCAAATTTAATAAAAATTGGTTTTGACGTTCTCGATGATGCTAATACAAACGAATAGACAATTTTTTAAGTGAAAACTTCTTTAGGCGCATTTTGCGTTCTTTCTGAATAGTGAACGAAAGTGAACCGTCACGCTCGGGTCGGTGACGCTGAATCGGGTTTACTCGGCTCCACTCGACATCAAGCGCGCTCGGATCGGTGACCACGTTTACTGTCTAACAAGGAGTACATCGTTTCAAGAATTATATTTTTATTATTACGTATTATAATAATAAAATAATATTATGTATGTTTTGCATATAATCAAGTTTTCACCTCTGTCGTATGGTCATATGCACACACCCACTTTTTTTTGTTTAAGACCACCAACAGCTAGTGTTATTTGGGCCTGGCACCAATTCATTTTTTTTCAATTTACTATTTATTAATAGTAAATTGAAAATCCTATTTTACCAATTGTCGGATTTAGAATCTGAGAACTGGGATTAGATTAGATTGTAGACTACAGGCGTTCGACAACTGAGGTCATTAACGTATGGCTTGTATAGTAGAGGTATTACTACACGCTCGACTATTCTCAAACCCTACATTTATAGTTTCGGAGCAAATTGATAGAACTTATACCAAGTTTAATAAAAATCGGCCTAATCGTTTCTAAATTATGTCGGCACAAACAGACACATACAAATCTGAGAAAACGTCCTTTCATCTAAGTGCCATATAAAATACTCGAAACTAAATCACAGGCAAAGCTCTTGTTATAATTTTATTTATATGTATTGATTTTCCTGTGATTTAAACTAAATTTTATCCACTTTGGAACGTAAAAGAGAGTTGTGTGTAAGTGGCGACTTTCCCTTAAACATGGCATCGACTACGGAGGAAAATGAAGAATGCTGAATGCGCGCGTATTGTTTTTGTTTCAGGAACAATTGCCGTTCGTCGCGCCACGGTACTCTATTCTGTTCTGATGATATTATATGTATAGTACTTTATTATACGTTATACATTATAATGGCGATTTTTTCAAACTTTTTTCTATTATTCCGTTTTAAATCGAATAGAAATACCTTTGTGTGTTTCTCAAATTTAAATAAAATGTTTGATTTTATTTAACTTTTTTAAAACAAAATTTCTCGTTCGCTTTGCGTGCCCATAGCTACGCTTTTTTTATTTCAAAATAATCAAAGGGAAATCAACGTTGTATATTTATTTTGTTTTTTTTTTGTTACAGGTTTGGTTCAAAAATCGGCGTGCTAAATGGCGAAAACAAAAGCGTGAGGAACAAGAAAGAGTGCGCAAAATGGCAGACGAACAACAACAGGCGCAGGCGCACAGTGTCATTCGGAAAGCGGAAGTAGCGTGTAGTCCTTCATCTGGCCTTGAAATTCCAGATATGGCGATTTACAAACGATATAGCGACGCGGAAGATTCTTCCGATTTGGAAGTAGCGTAAAACGACGATAAAGTTTTCGGAAATACACAACGACTAATAAATATGAGTGACCAACAGAGCTATTATAGAGGATACTTATTCTAAAACGTCAACATAATTATTTCGTGTAAAAAAAATAAATACGTTTTTATTATTCAGTAATGTTGTCTGATTTTGGTCTAAATGTTGCCCAGAGTAAACATAAGTGAGAATCTTAAGATCTTGTCATAAATAACAACTTTTTAAAGTGCACCAAAATTATTTATCCTAGAGAAACAGAAAGATTGCTTCATCAATATTGACGTTTTATAGCTCAGCTTATGGTTTGTTACTATACTAATAAACCACAAACTGAGCTATATAATAGGTATCTAATTGATTTAATAATATTATTTTTGCAACACTTGCATCAAAAGTACAATTTTAGATGACTGTGTACCGTTTGAAAAGTGATTTTTATAGAAACTTCTAATGCGTTCGAACGCACTCCATTCTATAAAGTAATACTGTTTTGTTTTACTTTATAACACACGTGCGTAATAAAGTACTTGATAGATTACTTTGCTATAATTTCACTAATAAAATATTTATCCAAATTGTGTTTTATTTGTTTAAAATTAAACTTTTGAAGCAGTTGTTGCAAATAATATTGTATGGAACGCGTGTCTAAAGTGACGAATCTGGCAGTCGCGATTTTACAATATATTCTCTTAAGGTTAGATAGATATATAGATAGATATTTATTTGTTTGAGCACCACAGCTACGTGGCATAACATCGTCAAATAATAACAAGTTTAAGACATTACATAAACGAAAAATCTTCCACTTTATAAAGACCAGCCTCAGTCAACCGTCTTCTCACAAGATTCCTGAACTGACTTAGAGGAAGGTTTTGAACAGCTGTGGGAAGTTTATTAAATAAAGTAATGGACATGCAGACAAAACTGCTGTGTGTTTTTTGTAATCTATGAGGTGGTAATCTAAGATTATCTTTGTATCTTACATTATAAAAGTGGACGTTAGAGCTACAGCTAAAGTTCAACATATTCTGTGTGACATATAATAATGCGTGAAAAATAAACAATGATGGCAGAGTTAGTATTTTGTAATTAATAAAAATTGGTTTACAATGCTCTTTAACTGAGACTCTAGCCATAGCCCTAACGGCTCTCTTTTGAAGTACAAAGACTCTGTTCGAATTAGTGGAGTTTCCCCATAGCAATACACCATAGCTAATTAAACACTCAAATAACCCGAAATATACTGTTCGTGCAGCATCAATGGATACAACACACACTCGTTCTGGTATAAATGCAACACAACCTTAGGCTCGTATCGCAAAATCGCGACTGTCATATAATCCGTCACTTAAACCACTAGTTGCATAAATTACTATAATTACATATTAGTATCAGTGTTGATGAAGCGATATTTCTGTTTCTCGATAAATAATTTTGGTGCAATATTCATAACAAGATCTGTCAATTCCCACTGGTGCCATTTGAACCAAATCCCCAAGTAAAATAGGCAATGTCCTTCAGGAGTCACAAACCTTCGTTCTGTGCTCAGTCGTGGTAAGGGAGAAGAGGATACAGACTGAACTGGTGCGAATATAAATTTCCAGTAACATTCATAATTCGTAGATAATAAATAATATGTAAATAATAAAACAATGTGATCGCAGTGTGAACAGATATATCATACTGTATTGTAATTTTGTAAATAGAACTTGTTTATGAATGTATGTATGTATTTATACACCGTGTCTAGCACTTTGGAAGGTATCTAGTTAATTCTTTCCTAGGCTCAGTAAAAGTGGAATTAATTAATTATTCTATCTTATTCTATCGGTGTCTTTATAATGGACAAAATTATACAGTGCCGTTGGCTGTGGAACGCTCCAAAAAAAAAATTTCCCCGATTATCTATGACCATGGCACAGTATAATACAGTAGATTCACTGTACTGTCGGCACTTTGATGTTTGTACCACAATTTCTTTGACCTTGAGATAGCCAATCACAGCCGTGTTTGGAGCAAGCGACGTCCGTTTCTTCCTTTCAATACATGTAGTGTAACAGGACCGTATTAGAAAAATGTTTTTAAATGCTGCCATTGTGTTTCCGTTGGGTAATAGAACAAAAATGATTACATTTTGTTACTTTTATTAAAAATAACACATACAAAGAACGAAAGATCTTTCAAAAATGATTGTTGTTAAACAATTACAACAAACAAATCAATTGTTGTTTCTAAACTTACATATGATTATAATATGGGATGTTAAACAATTTGACCAGATGTGACAAAATTATTGTTTATGCGATAAACTGACGTGGCGCTAAACTGCTGGCGATAAATTGCCGGCGACAAACTTTCCACCTACGTAAAACATATTGTATATTTTGACAGCGTTGTAAAAAAGAATGTTTAGAGTTTCTGATACACTTTAAAGCTGCACAACGATTTACTATACTCATTTTGAGTATCACACAGATTTTGTCTTGGGGTTGTTTATAAAATGGACACAAAGTACGCACAAATAAACATTAAATAATATAAACACAATGAGTATTATGAAGCAAAAAAAATATAATACAGCACTGTGCGGATTTGCTCGTCGTCCTACGGTCACATTGACTAGTATGTGGAAGCGCCAATAAGAAAATACTGTGGGCGTGCCTGAACGCTCTGCAAGCTAACACAATCTGCGCAGCTCGTCTGACTGATTTAGGCACTAACGGTAGAGTAACTTACTGGCTTATTCTCTAAACTGTGACCATGGATTCTCGAAAACGTCAGCCTTATTTCTTGATCGCGCATCTTTTCTGATATTTGTAAATTTTTTCTACCCCCACGCCTTTCCGCAATTTTTTTAATAATTAGTAAGGTTCTCTCTACACAATTAAGTAAGATAACATAATCGCATGTAGGTGTAATGTAGAATTTAACGGAGAATCAGAATCTGTCAGAAAAAGTAGGGGTTGTCATGTTGATGTCATCAAAGTGAAAAGAGGTGGAGGTAGAAAAAAGATGCGCAATTAAGAAGGTTGACATGTTCTAGGATCTTGGTTATTTGAAACTTTCCACAGCCAACGTTCGCACTGTGTAAAAAATAAATAAAAACTTATAAGAGAATTTTTAAATTTTTTTAATTTTATGAACTTTTATGAGTTTCTTTGTCTTTGAACTTACAAACACATTAAAGATAGTAAAAAATGGACTAGACTTCAAGGCTCTCAGTCCTTCATCTCCTTAAGAGAAAATGGCAAATTTGTTCAATATAAATCTGATATTTTTTCAATATTGGCTTATTACATTACTTTAAAATTTACAAGATTCGGTTTCATTTATTTATATACCAGTAAGTCCAAGAGGTCGCGACCAAAATTTGTAAGAATTTTCTAAAGGTTAATATTTTGAGATTAGCTAGTATTTAAAGTGTAATTAAGAAATATACTAGTCAGAAACTTAGTGGTCGAGACACCTGGCGTCGGGGCGCTTTTAAAGATATAAAAAAAATTAGTGTTTTGTAAAAAAAGCTGAAAATTGGAATAGTGAATATAATTTAACACTCTACCAGATTACAGTTTTTATAAAACACTAGTTTTACATCTTTTAAACGCCCCGACGCCAGGTGTCCGACAGATTTTATTTAAACTCTAAATACTATAGCTTATCTCAAAATATTAGCCTTTAGAAAATTCTTACAATTTTTGGTTGCTACCTCTTGGACTATAAATAAATATTTTCAAAATTAATTGTCATTTATGGAAAATCTGTACTGTTTTACTTTTCTGTACAGATTTTTTAAAAAGTGCAATTAACTTTGAAAGTAGCTATCTTTGTTGGAAAACCATTATTTTTCTAAACTTAAGAATTATAATCAGTGGCGGCGCTAGGATTTTTTGTTAGGGTGGGTCAGAGTTGGACATGGTGTTCTGAAGGTGGGCCAGTAACATTTGTTCCCAAAATTTCAGTGCTCGTCAAAATTTTAACCCAGATTACTTGTTATAGAATTTACAAGAAAAATTGTTGAAATTTCGAGGGTTAAAACATATTTAAAAGATAAACTAGAGATTGGGGATTATTCCAGGGTAGGCCAAGATATAGTCAGGGGTACAGCGCCAATATTTTAAAGTGATTACTAACAGGCTGAATTTTCGTGAGTAGCTTAGTTTTGACGAGTCCCCCAAATCTCTCTCTGCGACAATTCTCGGTAGAGGTATGCAAAGTTCTGCGCAGCCGCTAAACATGTTGATTTGGCGAGTTTTTAAATTTTATACATAACACTTTGTTTTTCAGTTAAATTGCCAGATAATTTATAAAAAAACAGGAAGCTGCGCTTGTCCTACAAAAGCGATGGGTGGACTGGCGAGTCCTCCGTCCCCAATATGTAAAAATAACGAGGTCTGAAATTTTATTACTAACGGGCTGATTTTTAGTTTATTGTTTAATTAATATTTTTGAAATCGAAGGGTCAAATTGTCCTACAAATTGTCCGGTAGGGTTTTCCGGTCCTACGCCCTGAAAATGTCAGTTCCACGAATATTCTAAACTGATTACTAACTGTAGGACAAAAGTAACACTGGATAGGTCTGTGTATTCTCTGATCAAATAATGCAGTGTCCTACAAAAATATTGGTAGGTATCGCTAGTCCTACAAAAAAGGCTTCAATACTATAACGTATTATTTTAATTGGATATCCGGTAAATTGATATTTTTTGTAATTTACGTATTTATATAGGATCACTATGGTTACTTTAGTGATTATTGAAAATAATTGAAACTAAAATAAAAACACCAAAATAACGATAGCAACTTTATATAAATACGTACATAATGAGTCATGGCTCATTCTGAATTCTGATATTAGTCCATTAAAATGTTACATTTTTTTAGGCTAGCCTTGCATTTTGGATAGGACAAGATTTTTTTTTACCGTTGCGTAGGGGGAAGCTGGTGTAAGTTTAAAATTGAGTTTTCGGGATTGGCGGCCCCCTCATTTGGCCGCAATCTTGAAAAAGGGGTGCTAACAGGTTTTGCACTATATCTCCGTAACGGTATTTCTTACAGAAAATTAGTACATACGTTTTTTGTTTATAATCGAATTCTCTGCAACTTTACCAGAAACACTTTTTGTCATAAATTGAATAATTAAAAAATATTTTATCTTCTATAAAGCATATCTTTTTAATTATTCAATTTACGACAAAAAGTTTCTCTAGTAAAGTTGTAGAGAATTCGATTCTAAACAAAAACCTATCTACAGATTTTCTGTAAGATCTACCGTTACGGAGATACGGTACAAAACCTGTTAGCACCCCTTTTTCAAAATGGTGGCCAAATGGGGTGGCCGCCGACTCTGAAAGCTCAATTTTAAACTTACACCGGGCCCCCCTACGCAACGATAAAAAAAATCTCGTCCTACCCAAAATGCAAGCCTAATGTAACATTTCAATGGACTATAGTTTTTTGGCTTTTTTATCAATATCTCCCAATTTTATTGTAGGACACCAATTATATTGTATTCTACACTCCATTTCCACAAGAAAAAAACAAAAATTAAGTTGTTAGTAATCAGTTTAGAATATTCGTGGAACTGACACTTTCAGGGCGTAGGACCGGAAAACCTTACCGGACAATTTGTAGGACAATTTGACCCTTCGATTTCAAAAATATTAATTAAACAATAAACTAAAAATCAGCCCGTTAGTAATAAAATTTCAGACCTCGTTATTTTTACATATTGGGGACGGAGGACTTGCCAGTCCACCCATCGCTTTTGTAGGACAAGCGCAGCTTCCTGTTTTTTTATAAATTATCTGGCGATTTAACTGAAAAACAAAGTGTTATGTATAAAATTTAAAAACTCGCCAAATCAACATGTTTAGCGACTGTGCAGAACTTTGCATACCTCTACCGAGAATTGAGCAGAGAGAGATTTGGGGGACTTGTCAAAGCTAAGCTACTCACGAAAATTCATCCTGTTAGTAATCACTTTAAAATATTGGCGCTGTACCCCTGACTAATAGTTTAAGATGGGCCAAGGCCCACCCGGCCTACCCTCTAACGCCGCCACTGATTATAATATCATTTAATAAGGTAATGTCAGATTTAAATGAAACTGTCAATCGAGGGTATCATTGCTATTTCTTGAGGGAACGTACAGCCTGAGACCCTTGAAGTCTAGCTTTAAATAACATTAAAACCTTTCTGGACATTTTTTATGTATATATTGCGTGTATAGATGTCAATACCTATATAAAATTAATAGTTATTTTTAGACGGCTGTTCGGTTTGTTATTATTTTGTCAATAAATAATACGCTTTTGTTCTTACAAAAGTTTGTTACCTACAATTAAATGTTGCAGAATAAAATGTAAAATTTAAACAGAAAAAATATTTTTTGTGTTAGCTATTGATTACAGTTTTCAGAAAAACTTGAGTTTTTAATATACTCGACTATAGTACTTTTACTGCTTTTACCCACCCATAACATTTTTGGACACAGAACTGAGTTTTTTCATTGCAGGAAAAAACAAAAAAAAAACATGACAATAGGATATATTGTGGATAAATAGTAATAAAAATAAAATAATAATAAAAAGGCACGCTAGAATAACTTTTTCCTGTTTCAAATTTCGTTTGTTTTGAATTATTAGTATTTAATATTTTAGTTTTTGAGATATCAGGCATCAGCTAAGAGCTAATGGACCGATATTGAGTTTTTCGCGCCACCCGAACCTCTTAAAAATAATTTATATTTGAATTCGCATTTAAAGGTAAAATCAAATACATTATAATAATTCATACATTAAATATTTTACCTTAGATACACAAGACCCATGCTTATTGTATAGGTTTTAATCGCAGTTGGTCGCAGTTCAACTGTTAAACAGTTGCTTCATTCATCGCTCTCGGACTAACAAATGAAACCCTCTAAAAGTTGCCAAGTAATTAATCTACTTACTGCAGTACTTGACAGTGGCGGATTACCAAAAACGCAATTAAACTTTAGATTTCATTAAAGAAGCACACTGTATTGAGTCGTTTGTTTATTTTCTTGCTTCTTGCTGTCTCAGAATAAAATGTGTCGATCAGTGTTTATGCCTTGTTTTAATAAAATTCTTATATTATATCTATCTATACTGTATAATAATTAAATAATTAATTAAAATACAATCCTGTGAACCTAGCTTTCTCATAGAAGCAATGTAAAATGAGTAATTCCAACATCTTTCAGCTTTTTTGCCACCCTGGGCCTAACGTTCAAAAAAAGCGGAAAATTCAAATGACTTATACTTGTAGATACACGAATTTTATATTTTAACGTAAAACGAAGTATCTTGATGTTTTACATTTTTTTATAAAATAATTACCTAACCATTTTAGATCAATTCGAAAACGAACGCAATTCGTATTGATACGAGATTGATACTCAAAAACAAGTAATTGAAAAATTAATAAAAAATAATCTGTCAAAACAAGTGAAAAAGGTGTAATTACCAACCGTTGTTTACATGGCGTTTCCATTGCAAAACACTATTATATTTAAAAGTTTTAGTTAGCTTGACCGCCATTCCAGCACCGTGTCACTATAGGTCTTGGCAACAAGAGTGAAGTTAGCCTTGTTAGTCCACATGTTATTTTGTCTGAGGTTTGAACGTGACTTAAAAACTACTGGACCGATTGCACCAACATGTTCAATGAAATCTCAGGTCTGTACAATCACGCTGCGACTAGACAGAGCTGAGCAATAAAACAAAGTCACGAAAATGTCTCTAATTAGTGTATTTGCCATTGGCGTCGGTTGGATGGCGGGACCTAGGGGTCGGACTAAAATTCTTCGACTTTTCAAACCCTCCTGAACAATTTGCCACCATTTTTGAAAATGTTTATGTATATAATACGTATATAAATACTTATATATAACTCTCGACAGACTTAATCGATTTAAACGAAATTTGGTATACACATTGGAATCCATCACCGCACGAAGCCTATTTAAAATGCGCCTGATCAAACCATTTTAAGGGTAATTTTTAGGGGTTCAGAAAAGTTTTTGGGCCTAAAAATACCGAAAAAAATCTCAGAATTGTTTCAAAATTGAAATTTAACTTTTCAGTAAAGATTAAAATTTTAATGAAATCGGCCCAACAGGACCGGACTTACAAATTTTATGTTAACACTAGTTTGCGGATAGTGATTTACTTACTGAAGAGTGTATTTTATTTGGTACAGAGGTTGCATTGATATTTGATAATAATATTGAAATTGAAAAAAAAAATATTATTTTAAGGCTCGTTTTAAGGGATGTATTAAGGGGTTAAATATATTATTTTGTCCAAAAAGAAACTTAAGTTCATAAAATAAAGCCACAAGGCCTGTTATTAGCAAATACACTATATTGTCGGCAAGATTTGGCACTGCGACCCGAGTTTTTATATTTTAAAGAAGAAAAGTTTATGTTTGTTATTGTCGCAAGTATTCTTAGGGACTGCTAAACCGATTTGAAAAATTCTTTCCCTGTTTAAAACCTATAACTTTTGCACGAACAGCATAGACTATATATAATATTACGCTAAGAGTAAAGAGGGATGAGTAGTGAGCGAAAATGTAAATGGAGTCGGGGATCCTACATGCGTTTTTTGAGCTAAATTGGCGTATGCTGGCTAAACTATAAGAAACAATGAAGTGGTATTATTACTTGATGCTCTTGATTATTTCGTTGGCCGTTGCCAAACTAAAATCTACCCGTGCGGAGCCGGGCCGGACAGCTAGAGTTATTAAAAAAAACTCGGGTCGCAGTGCTAAACCCTGCCGACAATATAGTGTATTTGCTAGTACAGGCATTGTGGCTTTATTATGTGAACTTAGGTTTGTTTTTATACAAAATAAAAAATTTAACCCCTTAATACATCCCTTACAATAATAATTTATTTTCTTAATTGCAATATTGTTATCAATACAGCATCTGCACCAAATTAAATACACCCTTCAGTAAGGAAATCCGTATCCGCAAACTAATGTTTTCATAAAAATCGTAAGTCCGGTCCTATCGGGCCGATTTTTTTTTAATTTTAGCAGCACATTTTAATCTTTACTAAAGGGTTAAATTTCAATTTTGAAACGATTTGGACAATTTTTTCGGTATTTTTGGGTCCAAAAACATTTTTAACCCTTAATTAAACCACCCTTAAAATGATCCGATCGGGCCCATTTTAAATAGGCTTCGTGCGGTGATAGATTCCAACGTGCCTACCAAATTTCGTCAAAATCAATTAACTCTTTTGAAAGTTATAGCCCGTACACACACACACTATATATATATAAATAAATATATAAATAAATATATAAATAAATATATAAATAAATATATAAATATATATATATACATATATAAACAGACATTTCCAAAAATGGTGCCAAATTGTTCAGGAGGCTATGAAACGTCGAGAAATTTTGGTCCAACACCTAGGTCCGGCCATCCGACCGACGCCAATAGCTTGTATGTGCCATATGGCAAATACACTAATAATTTGTGCAACGAGTCGACCGTGGTTTATCCGATAGAATAGCGTGTGTGTAATACCTAGTAATAATAATAATTACCGAACAAGTAATTTTCTGTGTAGGCTTTCAAACAACACATCACACAAATCAAAGTTCGGTGTGTGCTTGATACACGCATGTAGGGCTTCGCCACCCGACCCGTGGACCGTTTGTTTGTTCTGTTGATTATAATATGAGCGTGCATGTATACAGCAATGCCCCGTTTAGTGCTTATTAAAAATTGAAACAAAATGTAAAACAACGCTATAAGCGAATAATGCATTAATACAGCTTTCTCACGACAAGATGACGGGATCTATCACAAAATAAACAGTAAGGATTTGGAAATTTACAGTGTAATCGAATTTGCTCTTTTCAATGAAAATATTCAGCTTTGTTTACTATAGAACTCACAGATAAAGCCCTGGCGTATTAAATAATCAGGCAACTATAGACATGCGCATGATAAATTTATGAAAAACTAAAAACATATAATATATTAGTTGAATTTTGTATTAACGAGGGTTTACTGTAAGTTTTATACAGAGTGACACATCTTAAACAATGCAGTGAAATATCTCGTAAACGGTACAAACCATAAAAAAATGTTTTATACAAAAGTTATAGAGTGTCAAGGGGGGCAGGAGACTGTGATATCAGATTTAACATAGGTGGTGCTGTGAAGGTCAGATAAAGGTCAGCTTCGATTTTTTAATTGTAACAGTGCCTTTTTATTCCAAAATACGATACAGTATTAATTAATAGTGAACAGTAAATTATTAAGGTACATAATATGAGCTAAAGTTAATAAATATTGAGATAAGTATTTCCAAATTAAATAGCAAATTTAATTTGTCAATTCGGTTCTTTTATGACTTGAATCAAGCCAAGAAGGCCGATGCGTCATATCATGGCTATCTGCTATGCCATAATTTATCTAATTATCGTTCATTGTGGCTGTTATTTAATTTCTAAATATCTCAATATTTATTAACTTTAGCTGATATGTACCTTAACAATTTACTGTTCACTATTAAATACTGTATCGTACTCAGGAATAAAAATGCACTGTTACATTTAAAAAATCGAAGCTGACCTTCACAGCACCACCTATGTTAAATCTGATATCGCAGTCTTCTGTCCCCCTTGACACTCTGTAACTTTTGTATAAAACATTTTTTATGGTTAGTACCGTTTACGAGATATTTCACTGCATTTTTTAAGATGTGCCACCCTGTAGAAGTATTAAATTTTTCTCATATTATTTTTTCCCATGAAAAACTATAAAATCATGTAATATGTCTCAGAGAAAAAATCTACGAGATATTTTTTATAACTTGATAACATGGTGGAGAATTGGGGATATCATTTTGTACGGAATTGTAGAATGGCACAAAGAAAACAGAATTAAGAAACTTTTAATAAAAAAAATATAAAAATATACAAGCAGGGATTTTTGGTTATCTAAGTTTTACATCCGCATTGACATATTAAATAGATTTATACGGCTCTTTTGCAATTGAAATTTTTTATTGAAAGAGCAGCCACTTAGATAATTGACTCCTGCAAATATCGGAAAAAATCATGTTAACAACCATAGTCACAGTCAGGACTCTAACCTGAACCTTTCCACTATCTCGGCGGAATGAGCGGCAGAATGAGCCTACATGAATAGCTCTCGCTATTACGATGATTCACATCTACAACCTATAGCTATAATTAATAACACTCGCATGTAGTGGAAATTTATTGATTCCTTTGAATATATGGAGAATGTTAGATTGGTAACAATGTCACGGTTGAGTAGTGTAAGCTCATTCCGCCGCGATAGTGGAAAGGTTCAGGTTAGAGTCCTAACTGTAACTATGGTTGTTAAAAAGATTTTTTCCGATATTTGCAGGAGTCAATTATATAATTGTCTGCTCTTCCAATAAAAATTTTCATCCGCTCTTCTCAGTCTTTTTTCTTCTGAGGCACATTTATTACTTAATTCTAAAAGTGCCGATTGTTCCACTTTCATGCTGTACGGGGTCGATTCAATACCCGTCCTAGCTAGTTCCTACATAAACAATTAAATAAATTTGTCTTGTTAATAGGTGTCAAATGTTTGTAAGTCAAGGAAATACTCGATTTGTTAATAAATATGTATTATGATTAGAACATAGGTATAGATACGAATGTATAAATAATGTGTGTATCGTTAATTAATAAATTAATAATCTTTGTAATTACCACTGTACATAAGCAAATATACGTGAAAATTATTTAAAAATTGTATTCGTTTTATTGTAAGTACGATACCTTCCATGGCTCCTCTAATACGCAAGCCCCAATGTCCAGGTTCGAAACTGAGAAGTGTCATTTGGATATTCAATTCATTATTAAAAAATAATAATCTGAAATTATAAGGTGGCGCTAGGCTCAAAAAATCCTAGCTGTTGGTGGGCAAAAAAAATCGAGACTATATCGACACTACATTTTTGTCATTACGATATTTTTTACATACACACAAAAAATTGAAATAGAAATTTAGTTATAAAAGTAAAGTTTTTTATGAGCAGTGGTATTATTCGTTTGAGCTGCATATAATATGAATAAATTATAAGTTTTTGTACCAAAAATGTCGGCTTTATTTGCTCAATTGCCGAACGTCAAGTGCATAACCAAGAAACCTAAGTTTAACATCGCGGCTAAGTGACGTAACATTCCGTGCGAACTTCAATTTTAGTCGGCTTTAATTTAATAATTTAATTGTACTTCATCGAATCGTTCAATGTGTATCAGATTTTTTAGTTTTTTTTTTTAAATAATTGAGGTATATTTTTGTTCTGCAAAATAAAAAAAAATTCATGCAGATATTTACTGCAATAGTCAATGCATTTGAAGCTACATTTTTTCCTATTTGTATTATAAATTATGATTATCACATTTTTTTCCCTTGTAAATTTTAAACAGGTATAAAAACTAGGATTCGAGACTCAAAATCAGGATTCGGAATCGACAAAAATTGGAATAAACCGCCACTAATTATGTTTATTGACAATAAAATGAAACAAGCCATGAAGTGGGTCGTTTATTAGGACTAAAGTGCGACCCTTGAGGTCCACACGACGAACTTCCCAGTTTGATAAATATTTAATAATAATAATTAAATTAGATATTAAGGAGAAAAGTTATCATTTTCATCATTAAAACATAAGTAATTATTATTTATTTTCAACAATAATTAAAAAAAACGGCTGAACCGATTTTTATTATAAAATTTATGTCGGATCAAAATGACGTTAATACGCCTCGATTGACGAAGTCGATATAATTTTTTATTCGTGAGGTATTGTGTAAAATCTACTTTTTTGGAGTCTATTTGGTTAAGAAAAAAGAACGGTTGAACCGATTTTGAAAAAATTTCTTTCAAATCATATTTACGTTAATACGGGTCGATTGGAACCCTATTAACGTAGTCGATATCATTTTTCATTCTCGAGATTTCGTCTTAGAAAGAAATTGTCACATACGTACGTACGTACGTACATACGTACACACACACATACACACACACAGATATCTTTCTAAAAATAGTGTAAAAATAGTGTAGTGACCTTGAAACATAAAAATTTTGATTTCGATTTTCGAACCCATTACAATAACTTCCAATGGGAAGTTAAAAATGGATCTTGACAGACGGGCACCAAGCCAGTCAGACGGAAAAATGAGTGATCCTATAAGGGCTCCGTTTTTTTCTTATTGAGGTACGGAACCCTAAAAATGAC
The DNA here is from genome assembly GCA_039654895.1 of Mongoloraphidia duomilia. Taxonomy (NCBI): domain Eukaryota; kingdom Metazoa; phylum Arthropoda; class Insecta; order Raphidioptera; family Raphidiidae; genus Mongoloraphidia; species Mongoloraphidia duomilia. The sequence goes on along the minus strand of CM077520.1, from coordinate 23,111,821 downwards.
ACTAATACTTTTGCTAGATCTAGGAATAGATCTTGAGAATAGCCGAGGGTAGAGCGATGCCGTTGCTTATATGCGACGTTTTCTTCTATTACACGTCTTCAGTTCAATTGATATACTAACGGCCGTATTTATAGTTAACCCTTAAGTAGTAAGGGACACTTACTCATACCCTCAAATCGAATATGCGTTTCATAGTCAAAATTGACGTCTGTAAGGGTCCTTACATCACCCTCGCCTTAAGGGTGGATAGTATGTTCCTTAAGTGTCGAAAATGTAAAAACAGTAAAACACATGAAAAACAGCATTTATATCAAAAATGACTACTAAACACAATCGGTCTGCAGTATGACCAACTGTTCTAAAGGAAAAAATCAAGGAGGCTTACTATAATTCTTCCCTCCCTCAAGGAAATTACTATGAAACGCTCCTTTTAATAAGGTGCCCTCAGCACTTAAGTGACCCTCAGCGAAGGGACCCTTATCACTTACCTTAAGGGTTAACTATGAAATAACTGACCACGATAACGCCATATTGTCAACGGCATCGCAACTATCTTGGTTAATCTCAATTCCCTTTTTATTGCTAACATTCACCTATATACGGATGCGATAAAAGTTCGGCGAATTTTTTTAACTATTTCTATTGGGATCAGTCAGATGGGCGGAGCTTTAAAAACATGGTGGCGTTAGTGGCAAATTTAAAATACGGGGTACACTTTTGAGTGTAATCTTGTGATTTTCAAAGTGTTAAGAAATGATAAATATAAGATCAATTTGTGATTGAGCCGGTAAGAATCCTAAACAAAGGAATTTCGTTGAAGGAGAACGGATTCTCAAAGCCAGACATATTATCAAATGTATGAAAAAAATGAGCTGTCAAAAATAGTGATCTTTACGGTATATTGCTTAAAAACATCAAAATTAAAAGAAAAACTCCACCAAATTTATCATCCGTTCAATATGCTACTTTAATAAGGCTGGGTTAGGTGAATAATGTAAACATATAACTGCAACATAATAATAATATGTTATACCTAAGTACTGTAATAAGGTTACTAACCTCAAAATATTTGTATGATTATTGTTAGTGCTAAATTTGTCAATCATCAGTGATTTAACTTTTGTAATAGTACAGTATGATAATGATAATATAAATTATTTTTTTAATTCATAGATACAGTTTCTTCACATTTCATTCGAAAATAATTTGCTGTAAAGTAAGTTTTACGGGGCAATAACTGATAGTGTTTAATGCCATGATATTAGAAAACGTCGCTGATTCCATTTTCTATAAACTTTTTGTTTATTTTACGTGTTTTATTTTTTTAATAAACAATTTCACGATATATTTACACTGTTAGCATGTAAATTTTTCCCTTACCCGTGCAAAATGTTCTACCACCAGATATCATATGCCCATTTAACAGATCCTGATAGTACCTATAAAAATAAAAATACAGAATAAACAAATAAATCCACACAACTTAACGAATAATAACTTTTATTAGATCAATATTATTAACATTAAACAGAAAAATTTACAACAGATGTTCAAAATTGCCTCCTTTGGCGTCAACACATTTACGCAGTCACTTTTTAAAATTGCCGACGATGGTCGCGCACTCTTCCACCGTAATCTCATCCCAGGCGCGCGTCAACGCCGCTTTCAGTTGCTCCACGGTGACGTATCGTGTCCCCGGGATTTTTTGTTCCATGATGAACCACACTGAATAATCCATGAGGTTGAGATTCGATGAGTTCGGCGGCCAAACGTTCTTATACCAAAATCCCCAAAACAGTTCTTGGCAGACGGCGAGTGTTGAGTTGGCCGAATGCGCCGGTGCCCAGCTCTGCTGTAGCGTAAATTCTTCTGCGCCGAAGTGCCGCGTCGCCCACAACTTAAGGACGCCCCGAAGAACTTGTTCTTGGTACTCGGCCGCGTTTCTTGATATGAATTCCAGCGGCGTCTTTCCGGTTACACAGATGCCAGCCCAGACCATCACCGAGGCCGGGAAATGGCTGCGGTCGATGATTTTGATTTTTGCAATGGCGGTCTTCAAACGCACTTTCTAAGTCCATAAATTATAGGCAACTAAAAACAGTAAAACAATTAAAACGCACTTTCAAGACAAAAAAATGTTTGGAGAATTCACCCAAACTGTCATAAATAACAAATGATCACAAAAAATACATAAAAAAGTAATCTGATCAAAATTCTCCGAACTTTTATCGCAGCCTGTATTATTTTTTTTTTTAATATAAAAATTTTTGGCCTTTGTTTTCACAGTCAACCAGCGCTAGTGTAATGAATATAAAATTTATAACTTAAATATTTACGAGTATATATAGGTACCCCAAAAGAAAGAGTCGTAAACAAAAAGAGATAAAGTGAAAAAAAAATTTTTTTTTAAATTTTTAAAATAAATAAATAACATAGTTACATTCCAAATATTAATTAGTTTTATAATATGATTTTTTTTTTTTTTTTTTGAAAAATGAATTATCATCGACCTAATTTGTTACGCCATAATTATATATGAGTAGGCGGTAAAATAATACTTATAATATTATTATTATGTCTACGAATCAATAATATGATTGATAATATTATGCTATATCGATAGTTGAGGTTAACAGTAACGATTTTAATTGCTAACGAATTAAGCAGAGCGTAATGTCGTTATAGAACAATACCGCTGGTGTTTTAATTAAGTCCAGTGCAGCCTCCAGAACCGTATTTATGTTGAGTTTCTGTAAAAAACGTCACCTGCAGTTTGTTAAAATAACCACAGCATTGGAAAGTGGGGGAGTTATAATATATAAACATTTATTGATAAGTTATTTTTTATTTTATTAATGGCTACTGGACCTTTAGAGTATAAAAATTTGGTTTACTCAAACAAACTTTCAAATAGCTCTCGCACTAAGTGGAAAAATGTTTAGAAGTGCTTTATATAATATAGAAAGGAAATGGATGTCCATTTAGGGCACTGTGGAGTTGATAATTTCAGTTAGCGGAAAACTGACAGTTTGAAAGATTGTAGATTATAGACGCTGGACAACTGAGAGATTGAGTCCCGACAGTAACATTTTTTCTTATATAGCTTAACGTCAATTCAAATTTAAATTATTTATTCCTCAAAAAAATAGGTACCTATTATAAATTTATATAATAATTATGCAAGTTAAGAGGATTTCCTGCCCAACTTGGGAGACCAGTGCTAGAGCAGAAGTCCAAAAATGGCAACATATTTGTCTGAAAAATGTATTGTGGAAGGGATTATATATTATGTGAACATTAATTATTATTATAAAGTAATCAGTTAGTTATATGTGACATAAAGAATTTTTACTGTCTGTTTGCGGAAACGACTTTTTAAGGCTACCACAGACCAACGCGGGACAGTGGGAACGGAAGCGAATGCGGCGCGGGACCAAATTATATGGCGGGATAATATTATATGTAACCAAGATATCGCTTTAGTGTATATATGATATTCCGTCATATAATTTGATTCCGCGCCGTGTTTGCTACCGTTTTCGCTGTCTCGCGTTGATCTCTGCAGCTTTAAATGTTACAATTTAGTAATAGAATTTAATATAACAGTTAAAAAACAATTGTATGAAATCCGTCCCTGTGTGCTGTGGATGGAACGCGAACACAAACTAAATCCATTCATGTGAGAATGCAATTTTAAAATTTGGTTACCGCGCTAATTATTTACTATTTTATGTTCACTGCATTTGTGCATACTAGGTTGAGTAAAATTGCCACGTTTTGTGGAATGACATAGTTCGTTTAAATACCTAATATTAAACACAAGATTTCCGGACCGGTTTCAACCAGGTAGATTTTGGTTTGACAACGGGATAATCAAGAGCGACAAATTTCTCATATAGGTATAACTTTTATTATACCTAGTTAAGACAGCGCGCGTCGGTACACCAATTTAGTTTAGAGATCGCTTGCGAAATCACTGAGTTGCTTTGGATTATTTTTTGCTCACTAGTTAATATCGAATTAGACAGAAACATTAGCTTAATCCGAGAGTGGTCGAGTAAAAAGTTCTCTATACTTCAAGTTTATGTACCGCAGTAGACAATTTGTTCTAAGTTTCACCAAAATCGATTCAGCTATTTTCGAGGGATACTGGACGCCGGTATAAATAGACAAAAGTTCTGGAAATCTGTTTTCCAATCATCGCATATAGAAAACCCAAGAACCCGCAAGAAAACGAAATTACAGACACTGGTCCCGTTTTTTAACAGTGCGAATCGCCTTCGATGGCCATTATCGAATTAACAAGGACACAAATTACATAATATAATCATGTACAATAATAATTTTTATGTAAAGTAGGTAAGTATATATAATATTATTGATAAGTAATAAGCATTGCAATTATTAATGTTTGTGCCATTATAGGTATACGAGTATATCTTTAATTTTATGCCCCGTTTTTATTTTTATCTAAAGAATCAATAATTGACTTAAATAAGCACTCAATTAGCTCGGTTGCGCTCTGTATAATCAGGAAACTATTGATATTTATTGAGCTAATGATTTTTTTGTCTAGAACCTAGGTTGATATATTGATATGTTTTGTGTCTTTAATTTCATTTCACTAAAGTTTTAAAATACCAAAAATGATTATATATAATGTGACTGACACAGTTATTCTTAAATTTCGACCATCTATTTTTCCCTGCTTTCCCCTATGCACATTTTATGCGCCGTGTTTCTAACCACTGATGCGTTTCAATTTATATTGGCGTTAAATTTTCATTGAAAAATACACAAGCGCTGGCCTCAATGTGCCTACATAAAATGATAGCTCTTTATGTAGTGCCAGAGGACCTCAGACTTTTCCAAAGATCATAAATTTAAAATAAAAAACGAACATATTAATAAATAATATAAACATAAAAATTTCCTACAAAACTTGCTTATTTTTTAAAGATTTTTTCAACAATACCACTTTCGACCTATCGTTACATTTATAATTCCGGAGTTCTGGACGTTCTGGAGCAAACTAATAGGGAAGCCGACCTTCCCGGAAAAAAAATTATCACCATTCAATTCTTTATTAGGGCTTTTATAATACAAATTTTTGACACAACTCTCTACGACTAACCGTTTTCGAAAAAAACGACTGATACGGGTGAGTTCGACCACCCGTATCAGTCGTTTTTTTCTAAATGATACGGGTGATACGGGTGGTCGAACTCACCCTGTATTATATATATATATATATTTGATTATTGTTAAAAATAAATAATAATTATGTTTTAATGATTAAAATGATTACTTTTCTGTGTAATATCTAATTTAATTATTATTATTAAATATTTATCAAACTGGGAAGTTCGTCGTGTGGACCTCAAGGGTCGCACTTTAGTCCTAATAAACGACCCACTTCACGGCTTGTTGTGTAAGGATTTTAATGCTCTTTCATCTGATAATATGACACTCACTTATTAGTTTATACCGGGGAGTTTCACACGGTTGGCTCTCCTACTATTAGGAAATGCTTTTGGATTTTTTCATTTATTGTGGCTACTAGTGTAACTCCGAAATTTGAGCCAAGTCTGAGACTTCAATGTTCCATTTTGTCTGAGTTGGATCCTCACATGTTTCAAATACCTACCGAAAAAATGCCTACGCTAGTCATCTCAGGATTGATCGTGGCGCGTTAAAGTAGGGACTTATGACACTCAAAAATGTGAAAGGTATGAAGGAAAGAGTTAACTTATCGAGCAAAGAATTAACGATATTGAATTAAATAAGTACTTACTGCTTAATGAGAGTAAGTTTTAGAATGTTCACGACATAGGCATTGTTGAAATATTTTAAAAACAGATGTAATGGAGGGTAGATAGACATTTAAATATGTTAGAATGGGGTGCTTAGCCCTATGGTATGACCCTTGATTACAAAATAAACAAATCATGTATAATTATCTACTATATGCAGTCGGTAACTGGATTTTATTCTGTTGTGATTTCATCTTTCAATATTAATACTTTATTGGACCCTCATAACAATCAAATTGTTTTAACAGCATCCTTAGCTATACTTCGAATAAGTTGAGTTGGTAAATGAAAAAAAACGGCAAGAGCGAGTGTAACTCGCGCGCCGAAGGTTCTATATACAAACTAACAAACGAATAAATGTACTTAATATATTAAATTAAATTTCATTAAGTCTTATATTATACAAATTTGTAGTGATTTCGCCAACCGTATACTATATACCGGGTGTCCGGTCTCAAAGTCGAACATAGGGAATTAACGTTGTGTGCCATTAAACTTAATAGAAAACAAATCTCTAACTCTCCGCAAGCTAACAACGCTGTAAAACGTTTCTATCATAAAAACTCTTTCTTCATGGTGTAATTATACATTTTTACTTTAATTATTGTAAAAATGCTTACGTGCAACTTACGAGTACAAAAGTTTTTTGACAATTTTATTACAGCACACTAATTCTTTCAGTGTTTTGTTTTTCGCCTACTTAATTTGACATCATTACAGCAAAATCGGTAAATTTCAAATTGGTATTTTAAAATAAAAATTTCATTTTTGGTCTTGTTTTTAGAATCATTTGATGCGCAATAATTTTATCTATCGATAGGTACCATTACCTCCCTTGTACGTTGAATTGGCGAACACGAATCAGCAAAAATGAACAATACCATGTTAAAATGTTCACTTTTGAGACCGGACACGGGGTTGTAATTAACTTTTCATTTGGAAGCTTGTTTTGCACTTTTGAATAAGCCGTTGTCGGGTTTTTTATTTTTAAACGGTTTTATTTAGCTTGACCCCGTATATTTTTACTTCCCATCTCTACTATGGGTAGGGAAGTAATGGATTTAGTCCGAAAAAAATATTTCGAGATTTTAACAGATTTTCATGTTTTGAGACCCTAGCAATCGTTTAAGATCATTTTCTGACTGATGTCTGTATGTGTGTGTGTGTGTGTCGTGTGTGTGTATGTGTGCGTGTGTATGTGGTCAATTTTTCGCCTTCAATATCGTAAAAACGGCCATGCCGATTATTCTATTGTGTTTAACAGCCTTTAACTTAGATCTGATTAGATTTTGAGTCAAATCGGTTCAGTGGATCCTGAGATATTAACAAAAAACGTTCTCAATGTCACGTATTAACATAGGTAAAAAAAATACAAATCGAATTCTGGATGTTATAATATGAAAAAAATGTAAATATTTTTTTTCTCTAAAACGTACAGTTTTCGAGAAAAAAAATATTTTACTAAAAAAAATAAAAATTGTAGGTACGTAAATCAAGGTAACCATGATTTTTGCTATATTAAGCTAGCCCATCAGTATAGATCACCAAACAAAAAAGAGGGCCATGCTTTTTTCAAAGAATAAAAGATTAAATTGTGTTTGTAAAGACCACCAATAGCTAAGGTTATTTGGGCCTAGTCAAAGAATAAAAAAAAGAGTGTTTATCTTTTGAAGATATTTACTAGGTGGGAAGTATAGGACTGGTCACTCAGTCGAATTTTTTTTTTAGTTGTTTCAAATCTTGCGACTGATTTTTCACCCAGTTCCCGTTAATATCCGATTGAGTTGAAATTTTGCACACATGTGTAGCTCCGGTGACAATACAATATTATGGTAACTAGCTGACCGGTCCGGCTTTCGTCCGGGTGTAAATCGTTCTTTTGAATTTTCATCCACTTCCCGTGATCCGATTGAGTTGAAATTTTGCCCACATGTGTAGCTCCGGTGACAATACAATATTATGGTAACTAGCTGACCGGTCCGGTTTTCGTCTGGGTGTAAATCGTACCTTTGAATTTTCACCCACTTCCCGTGATCCGATTGAGTTGAAATTTTGCACACATGTGTAGCTTGGGTGACAATACAATATTATGGTAACTAGCTGACCGGCCCGACTTTCGTCCGGGTGTAAATTGTACTTTTGAATTTTCACCCACTTTCCGTGATCCGATTAAGTTGAAATTTTGCACACATGTGTAGCTCCGGTGACAATACAATATAATGATAACTAGCTGACCGACCCGGCACCCGTCCGGGTGCAAATCGCATTTCTGAATTTTCACAGGCAAAAGGTCTTGCTCCGGTAACGTTTCAGTGGATCGGATAAATGTAAGAAAATCAGACTAAGCAAATAAAGCACACTAAAAATTTAAAAATAAAAATAGGTAAAAAACTTTTAAGTTAAACGGTTTTATAAATGTACTGAAAAGAAAAAATAATATTTAATTTAGGTTCATAAATATAAAAGCGTGGGTCATGACTGCAGTAATAAATTATCATAGAGTTTACGACCCACGCTTTTATACTTGTGAACCTAAATTAAATATTATTTTTTTCTTTTTAGTACAGTCGCGGAATTAATAAAGTTTACACTTGAGTTTTTCCGTGTAAGTTCACAAAAATTCAGTAGCTTAGCAACAAATTTAGTTTTTAATAGGTAAATGTAAATGTCAAAAATTAAAAGAAATATTTGTCGTTTAAATGTTTCGAAATTATTAAAACGATCAACAAAAAAGAGGAATTATTGCAAAATTGGAGGAAGGAATTTGCTAGTATCAAATATTATCAAATCTTTTTATGTTTTAATTAAATAATATTGAGTAATTTGGATTGTATAATAAACAACTGAGGTGTTTTTATAAGAATTTTTTATTGAATTTTTAGGATGTAACCTTAGTAATTGATACATTACTATCAATAGCCAAATTACAATATGCAAGAATTAAAAAAACCAGTAGCTAGATGATACAGGTGTAAACTTTTTTAAGTCCGCGACTGTACATTTATAAAACCGTTTAGCTTAAAAGTTTTTTTACCTATTTTTATTCAAATTCATTTCTTTGAAATCTGAAGCATGTATGCCGAAATATTACACCTTTACTATTTATTAGACATACTCATAGTATTTAGTTATATTAATTCTTCAATTATTATAGTTTTGAATAATTATTTATTTTATTGTTCAAATACTTTAATATGATGACTCAGCTGGTATTTAAAGTTTGAACAGAACCCGTTACAGCAATTAATGCTCTATTAATCTAAATTGTCAAAGTTAATGCGTTTACAAATAAGAAATTTTTAAAACAATAGTGACCGCTGTTATAATGACAAATACTGGACACGAGCCGGGAGATCAACCCTTCTGTCGAATTAAGTGGTCAGAAACAGTCTTTAAATATTATACAAATTCACGTAATGGACGGATGTAATACGACACCATGAATTTTTGATAATTGAAAATGTACATTAACTGATGTGAAATTATTTTTTTTTAAAGATGACCATAACTGCCAAAGCTACCCTAGTTCATTATTTATCAAATCGTACTTTAAATTTACTGTTAACTTTAATAATACACTGAAAATCTAATTGATACTTTTACGTGGTTTACAAATTATACACAATTTTTTGTTATTAATGTATTTGCCATAATATGGCACATACACTATTGGATGGCGGGACCTAGGGGTCGGACCAAAATTTCTTGACGTTTCATACCCTCCTGAACAGTTTGCCACCATTTTTGAAAATGTTTATATATATATATATATATATATATATATATATATATATATATATATATAGTATGTATGTATATATATGTGTGTGTGTGTGTGTGTGTGTGTGTGTGTACACGATAACTATCGACAGACTTAATCGATTTAAACGACATTTGGTACACACATTGGAACCCATTACTGCACGAAGCCTATTTAAAATGGGCCCGATCGGACCATTTTAAGGGTAGTTTTTAGGGGTTGAAAAAAGTTTTTGGGCCCAAAAATACCGAAAAAATTCTCAGAATCGTTTCAAAATTGAAATTTAACCCTTTAGTGAAGATTAAAATGTGCTGCTAAAATTTTAATAAAATCGGCCCAACAGGACCGGACTTACAAATTTTATGAAAACACTGGTTTGCGGATAGTGATTTTCTTATTGAAGGGTGTATTTAATTTGATACTGAGGTTGCATTGATAATATTATTGAAATTAAGAAAAAAAATATTATTTTAAGGGATGTATTAAGGGGTTAAATTTTTTATTTTGTCCAAAAACAAACTTAAGTTTACATAATAAAGCCACAAGGCCTGCATTAGCATACACTATATTGTCGGCAGGGTTTGGCACTGCGACCCGAGTTTTTTTTGTATATAGAGTTCAATTATTACTAACTAATTAATTAATTTCGAGTAAATGGAAAAAGTTTCGTATTTGTTACATTATTTATGTATAAAAAATCATTCAAAAATTATAAATGGACGACTCCATCACATTGATTTTCGTTCATCAGTACCTACCTACTACTCTTTCTGGATTTTTCCAAGACAAATGAATAGTGACATATGATTGTAGGGTCACTAAAGGCATAATCGAATTTTGAAATACAAACAAAATCGTTGTAGTCGGTTTCGATAAAATTTCGACTTTCAGTTTTCGTTCATCAGTAAACTAACCTAACGAAACCTCTAAAAACCTAAGTTTAAAATTTGATTTGTATCCGTTGAACGTTAGATCTGTACACATTCGGACGAGTGAAAGACGAACGGATTTCTAAACTTCGCGTAGAAACGTCTAAGTCCGTCAAAATATCGAATTCGATTATAAAAGACTTTCTTCATTCATATTATGGTCACTCGAAAGTAAAAAAGCAGGCGATATAATATATCGCCTGCTTTTTTACTAGGTTTATACCTAGTTACCACAAAAATTGTTGCATGCCGGTGTAGGTACCATTTATTTGGGTGCATTTTGAAACCATTCACCGACCAATAAATGGCCAACAACAAATCGTTTTTTAATTCGTTTCTTTATTGCAAAAAATAGATATTAAACTTTACAATGGTCGTATTTTGCAACAACAAAAAGGTACAATTATTTAGTTGTACCTTCTGTACCCACTACTGTATTTAGTATATCATGTATTACACGGTCTTTATTCAATAATAAAGTGTAAAGGTATCTTAAACTTACCCATATGTAGGTTTGTCATTCAAGCCTTTTGTCCCGGCCTCTGACAGCCACTGTATGGGGATTATCGAACTGTAGTAAACATGTGAATGTGGGTGGCATTGATCAGGGCGTAAGCCCCAGTTCTTGGTTTAAACAACTGATAATCGCGATCCATATGTATCTGTTAAAAGATACTGTGTGACTGTGATCTTTTAAGAGAGGCCAGACAAATTTAGAAAATTATAACAAGTCCGAACAACATAATATAACTACATATTTGTAAATATATTAAAGAAGGTTTTATATAAAAATAAGTAAAGTATAGTGTTTTATTTTCAAAGAGTACTTATATAATATTATGGATTTAGACATCGTAAATCAGTAATACTTAGTGATGAGCAAAATTGGTCTTGGTCTTGCAGTCTTGGTCTTGGTCTTGCGAAAAAGCAAGACCAAGACCAAGACTATCATTAGACTAGCAAGACCAAGACCAAGACCGAATGAACAAGAACAATGCCAATACCAAGACCAATACCAAGACCGAATATGCAAGACCAAGACCAAATACACAAGACTAAACTAAAAATTCTTACTTCAGAGCCAGTTCGATGGTTACTATGCATTAATTCGTGGGCATCAATGAAAAAATAAATTATAAATACATTATTAAAAGTTATACATAAGAAAGACCGTTTCGGCCCCCATTTCCCTACTATAGTAGAACATAATAATTAAACAAGCCGTGAGGTGGGTCGTTTATTAGGACTAAAGTGCGACCCTTGAGGTCCACACGACGAACTTCCCAGTTTGATAAATATTTAATAATAATAATTAAATTAGGTATTACACAGAAAAGTAATCATTTTAATCATTAAAACATAATTATTATTTATTTTTAACAATAATTAAAAAAAAAAAAAAAAAACGGCTGAACCGATTTTTATAAAATTTATGTCGGATTAAAATGACGTTAACACGCCTCGATTGACACCCTTACGAAGTCGATATAATTTTTTATTCGCGAGATATTGTATAAAATCTACTTTTTTGGAGGTTATTTGGTTAAGAAAAAAGAACGGCTGAACCAATTTTGAAAAAATTTCTTTCAGATCATATCTACGTTAATACGCGTCGATTGGCACCCCAACGTAGTCGATATCATTTTTCATTCTCGAGATTTCGTCTTAGAAAGAAATGGACACATACATACGTACGTACGTACGTACGTACACACACACAGACATCTTTCTAAAAGTAGTGTAAAAATAGTGTAGTGACCTTGAAACATAAAATTTTTTTTTCCTTTTTGATTTCGATTTTCGGACCCATTACAATAACTTCCAATGGAAGTTAAAAATGATGTAATTTTGATATTTTTTAACATTTTAATAAAATAAAGTATTTTGTTAGTTAATAATAGATTGTGAATTATTTCTAATTTATAACTATGATGATCTTCAGAAGTAAAAAACTAAAAAAAAGACAGATAAAATGAGCAAGACCAAGACTTGATACCCAAGACCAAGACTAAATAAGCAAGACCAAGACCAAGACTGAATCAGCAAGACCAAGACCAAGACTGTCCAAGTTTTGGTCTTGGTCTTGCTTTGCTCATCACTAGTAATACTGTTTTGGCCGTGTGACGATTTCTTATAAACAGTGGCTCAGCGACTAAATAATATTATAATATAATCTAAAAATGCGCAGAATATCTAGAGGAGTGAAAACTATCTAGGTTTATTATATTTAAATCACAATCCGTCTTCTTTCGATAGTCCGTCAGCGGTCCCTACTCAACCGATTTACATTTTTTTTGTTAAAGCTTTTTGTCCAAATAAATATATTACGTCACTACTATTTTTCTTTTTAGTGTTTGTGTATTATAAAGAAACGATTCTGAACGCTCCTTTTTAACATGCTTGTGTATGAATTGGGTTCCATCGGAACTGTTTGACACTGCTCGGAGAAATTCAAAGCAAACGACCGAACATACATAATATACGAATCGGATTTCATCTAGCCGCTCGACGAAGCTGAAAGAAAGCATATTAAAGAGGAGTGTTCAGAATTGTTTCTTTATAGTAATATATGAACGGTTACAATATTATTTCTTTTGTTTTTCAAGTCAACAATTTTCACAAACATTTTCACTCCGTCGAATTGCGACGGGGTCTGCAGTCTAGTAAATAATTATATCGTTTATCAGTCAATAAGGCTCATGGTAGATAGATAGACTGTAGATTATATAGACGCTCAACATCTGAGGTCATCAGCGTCTATAATAAGGCTTATGATTGCTTGTGTAAATAACTTTGTCCTATGTAGCATTTGAAGCGTTAAATTGATATAAGAAGACAGCACAGTCGTATGTATTTATGCATGCAAAAATACAAATAATGGGTTTTAGAATGTTTGCTCTTCCCGAATGAGACACACACTCGGATCGGTCTAGTTAACTGCAACCAACGTTCTCTATCCAAGTAAGGGAAAGATGCACGGTTTTCTCCAAAATTTATAAACAAACTTTTCTCGCGCACTGAATTTTTTTTTATAAACATTGATTGATTTAAAGTACATTGTATTCATGAACAGTTTATTAAGTGAATGAACAATGAAACCTCTCCAAATTAATAATGAAATTTGAAAAACATCAAATCGGTGGCAGACTAATTCATTTTTTTTATCATGTTTTGTTGCCAGTATCTATAAGAACACGGCTTAACAGTCAACACTACTTGATGAGATTTATTTAGATTATAGAGAAGTAATTATTTTCAATCATCATCATCATCTGCCTTGCAAAATATGTTTTTGCATAACTGGCACCGACCTCATATTGAACATTTATCCATTTGGAGAGAGGTCTGACAGGTATGCAAAAAATATTTATAAGGCAGATTATAAATAATTAATCTAGACATACGGCAGTTTGTCAACCAAGTTTGGCAACACTGACTGTGTGTATAATATTTACACGAACCATTTCGAGCTACTTTCGACCCCCCCCCCCCATTAACTCAAAAAATATTAGACCTACACACTTACAATTTTGCATGTCTAATAAGGTCCTCTTGAACACCTAGAATCCCAAATTTCATTAATAAATCTATTATAGTTCTTGAGTTATTAAGGTCTGAAAAGTGTCATTTTTATCATTCATTGACTCACTCATCAAAAACCTAGACCACTTCTAGGTGACTTAGAAACTTGAAATTTGGCATCAAGGTAGATCATTGGGCGTATACAAAGGAAAAAATCTGAAAATTACAAATTATCAAATTTAAGCACTAATTATATTAAGTAATATGTAAATTAGGTGGTGGAGGTGAAGTGATTAATAGCTGCGCTTCCACCACATTTATCTGTATTTGTATATTGAAAGCTATACTATCTGTGAGTGCTATAGACTATATTTTTTTAATTCATTCGTCGCAGGGGAAAAAATTCTCACGGGGAGATAATAAATACTAAATTCTTATCTCTGAGCTACTGAACCGATTCTAAAAGTTCCTTCACTAATAGAAATTGCTACACTATCCCTGAGTGATATAGGCTATATTTTATTTTGATAAATTTCTCGCGGGGGAGGGGGCGCTAATTTCTGTGGGATAGTAACAAAACGTGACTCTGAAATTCTTTTTGCAATTTAGCGTATTGGCGGAATCCTACTTATATTATAAACACCACCAGCTCGACTTCGCCTCGCAGGGGAAGAATTTCTCACGGTGGGGATAATAAATCATTAATTCTTAGCATCCGGGCGAAGCCGGACGGGACCGCTAGTGATACATATATGAAGTATGATGAATAACTATAATATGTGTCTAGATAATATTTAAGTAGGTACCTAGAGGCTAAGAATGTAACTTTACAAAAAGTATTGATATCCCACCAAAAACGCATAAATGTGAAAAAAGGGACCAAGCTCGGTACAAAGAACAGCTTCGCCGAAAAAAGAATTGAGATTTAAGTGGGTGCCAAGTTTTCACACACGAATCATTTATTTATAATATAAAACATAAAAACTTGCCAAATGGAAACTTAGCACCCATTTAGATCTCAATTCTTTTTTCGGCGAAGCT
This sequence comes from Mongoloraphidia duomilia, assembly GCA_039654895.1. Taxonomy (NCBI): domain Eukaryota; kingdom Metazoa; phylum Arthropoda; class Insecta; order Raphidioptera; family Raphidiidae; genus Mongoloraphidia; species Mongoloraphidia duomilia. The sequence goes on along the minus strand of CM077520.1, from coordinate 23,096,756 downwards.
GTTCTTTGTACCGAACTTGGCCCCTTTTTCCACATTTATGTTTTTGGTGGGATATAATGCTTTATAATCTCTATAAACATCAAATAGTATTGAGCCGTATTTGAGATACTGGCAACAAGAATGATAAAAAAAAAATAGTTTGCCACCGATTTGATGTTTTTCATAAAATTATCTCTTAAATTCAATAACAAAATTTCAATAGTGTTGTCCAGTTGACTTTTGTACGGTCAGAGCTTGGACTAAAACAAGTATCTATGGCAACACACTTGTTCTACGACGGTTAGGCCAACATTACCCTACGCTCTATATAACTGCATATTATTGTACAATGTAATATACCTATATGTACCCATGTATAAGCACACAATCTACTGATTCATTGTACCGCGTAGTTTAGGAAAATACGTATGGATGTTTTGTAGACCGGATTTAAAATCAGATCGTATGGATTAACCGGCGATTAACATAACACTGGACCCGTGGATCAGGGAACGATGTACAGGCATGTATAACATTCATTAATCCTGATTCCTGGATTTATTGACTGAGCAAGTAAAGAGCTATCGTACTCGATAAGCAAAATGGAATGTCTGTTTGCGTGATATATTGACAAATAGATATTAGATTTGGAACTACGCCCAGGTAACCCTCACAATTGAAATCGTTAAATAAAAATTAAAAATAGTTTTTATAAATTGCGTTTCTGTAAAGATACAAAACTCGGGTCACAATGCCAAACCTTACCGACAATATAGTGTACCTATACTTGCTAATAAAGGCATTACGTGGCTTTATAATGTGAACTAAAATTTGTTTTTGACGAAAATAAAAAATAACTTCTTAATACATCTCTTAAAATAATATTTCTTTCTTAATTTATTGCAATATTATTATCAATCCAACATCTGCATCAAATTAAATACAGTAATAATATTAGTACAGTAATTAGTAGGTAGTAAATCCGATTTTATTAAAATGTTAGCACGTTAGCAGCACATTTTGATCTTTACAAGAGGGTTAGATTTCAATTTTGAAACAATTCTGAGAGTTGTTTCGGTATTTTTGGAACCAAAAACATTTTTCAGTCCCTAAAAACCACCCTTAAATTGTCTGATTTGGCCCATTTTAAATAGGCTTCGTGCAGTGATTGATTCCAACATGTGGACCAAATTTCGTTAAAGTCAGTTAATTGACTTAACTCTTTCGAACATTATTTCCAAAAATGGTGCCAAATTGTTTACGAGACCATTAAACGTCGAGAAATTTTGGTCCGACTCCTAGGCTTCGCTATACGACCGACGTCAATAGTGAATTATGTGCCATATTATAGCAAATATACTAAAAATGTACTTTGATGAATAAAATGTTGTTCGTTAAATTAGTATAGAAATAAATCCAAGTTCCAACTATCTATTTCCATTGATAATGTAACGAATCTAAGCAGGCTGGTTGCAGCCATGATTCGTTGGCTTAACATGGATCACGCAGCCTTGAGCGCGAAGAAATATTCTGGTTGACAACAATAAGAAAACCCGCCACCATGGATATAAAATGACCAGGAAAGTTCATATAGGCAAGAGCAAGTATGAAACACCAGAGTCACGTATACATTCTCAACGAGAGCAGACGTGAAAAGTGCGACAAGAAATAAATAGACCACCAGCGAGTTAAAAGTTCTTCGAGTGACCTAGTGCAAATAATCTTCCAGTACCAAGTGACAAACAGTGTGGAAGATATTTGAAAGTGACAGACGAGATCTTCGAGTGATTAAGTGCAGATAATCTTCTGGTGCAAAGTGACAGACAGTGTGGAAGATATCTGCAGGTGGCAAATAAATACTACCACCACAGACATATAGTGGACCCAGTGAACAATATACGTGCCACAGACATATGGTGGACACATAGTGGTCAAGCAGTGGTCAAGTAATAACGAAGTGTTGGTCAACAAAAATTGACCAACGGTCAAGCAAAACTGACCAACGGAAAAATAGACAAAAAGCGAACAGTGAATAAAGTGAGGAACAATAATTGTCCAAAGCATGTAAACGGTTGTCACTGTTGTGAAAGAATAGATAAATAAAAATATTTACCAAAGTTACCAACGAGTTTTGTTACACTGGTGTCAGGTGTGGGGTGTAACGATGACGACAAAACTGTTGAAGGATTTGGTAAAGGCGGACCTCAAACGCGAGCTTGAGAAAAGAAGCATGGAAACATCAGGAACGAACGATGTATTGCGAAAGCGGCTCAGAGAGGCGCTAGTGGCGGAGGACGAAGACCCAGAAAGCTTTCTGGTCGCTGTGTCGGACAGCGGAGTCGATGATAATGCACTCACGCTGATGATGACAATGATGCAGAGGATGGAAGAAAAGCAAGAAGAAAACGCCAAAAAGCAAGAAGAAAACGCCAAAAAGCAAGAAGAAAATACCAGAAGGATGGAAGAAAAGCAAGAAGAAAACGCCAAAAAGCAAGAAGAAAATACCAGAAAGATGGAAGAGACAATACTAGAAACGGTGTGCGGAAATTCTAGTATAATAGAAGAAAAGATGGGGGTGCTCGATGGACGACTCGACACCCTAGAAGAACGAATGGAAATGCTAGAAGGAAGACGTTCTGTTCCGGTTGTTGAAGTCAGAAGTGCAACCGAGATAGAGAGAGAGACAACCACCTCCAGCATGAGAGTCAAACCTCCGACGTTTGACGGAAACGTGGCCTGGTCGACCTACTACAAACAATTTGAGGCGGCTGCAAGAGCCAACGGATGGTCTGAGAGCGACAAAGTCATCTCTCTGGTGGTAGCCTTGCGCGGGGATGCCTTAAACATTCTGCAGGCAATCCCAGCAAGTCAACAAAACGACTACCACCTGTTGGTCTCCCGATTGGAGTTGCGGTACGGTGATGCTCACCTCCAGCAAGTATACCACGCACAGCTGAGGAACCGTAACCAGAAGAACGGAGAAACGCTTCAACAGTTCCAAGCCGATGTTGCGCGCTTGATACGATTGGCGTATCCGACAGCACCTGAGTCGTTCCTAGAGCAATTGGCGGTACAAACGTTCATTGATGGTTTACGAGACGGCGAAACTCAGCAGGGCTTGAGGCTGGCGCGATCGAAGACCATAGATGACGCGCTTGCCCATGCCATGGAATTTGAAGCCGCCAAGCAAGCATCACGAGGTCACGAACGTGTCCGGACTGTGGCGGAAGAAACCGAGAGCTCCGAAGATCGCATGACAGAGTTGGTGCGGAGAATTCTCCGAGAGATCGGCCACCAAAAGAATCCCCAAGAACCGTGGCGACCCCGTTGTTGGAACTGCGGTGAACGAGGCCACATACGGCGCCAATGCCCGAAAACCGGTGGAAAAACAGAAGCCGGAAAAATAAAGAGGGTTGACGAGAAGGAGCGAACGTCGCCCTGGAGAAAGTATGCTCCAGAGATGACTATCCACGCCGTGTCACCTCAAGACCGCGCGGCCAGCATATTTGTTGATGGGAACGTCGCTGGCCAGACCATCCACCGGAATGCCGATGCCCTCTCAAGAAGACCGTGTCCAGAAAATTGTCAACATTGTTCTCGCCAAGAAGTGAAGACTTGCTGCATTTCAAGAACCACCCTGGTAAACGACGAGTGGTTGCCCAATGAAGTTAGGCGGGAACAAGAAGCGGATCCGGAACTGAAGATAGTGCTAGAGTGGAAACGGAACGTGAGAAGACCAGCCTGGGAGGCCGTCAGTTCGTCCAATAGAGTGCTGAAGGCATATTGGGCCCAATTGAACTCTCTGGAGGTGGAGGACGGTCTCTTGAAGAGAAGACTGGAAAGCGAAGGCGGCACGAGTGTAAGGTCTCAATTGGTGATACCGAGAAGCCGAGTGCCGGATGTGCTGCGACAACTTCACGATGGGGCCTCGGGAGGCCATTTCGGCGTGAAGAAGATCCTGGAAAAAGTCCGAGAGAGGTTCTATTGGGTCAACTGCAAAGAGGACGTCAAAGAATGGTGCCGCAAATGCCGATTGTGTGCCGCTGGAAATGGACCCTTGGGAAAGAGGAGAGCACCCATGAGGCAATACAACATGGGGAGTCCAATGGAGAGAGTGTCAATAGACGTGGCCGGACCATTCCCCGAGAGTCGGTACGACGTGCGAGCGCAAGATGGTGGATTTAAATCAGAAGATTTGGTCTGGTTGTATGATCCACGGAGACGACGTGGCCTGTCGCCAAAGCGACAACAAGATTGGAAAGGCCCATATCAAGTAATGAAGCGAATAAACGATGTCGTCTATCGTGTGCGGAAGTTGCCACAAGGGAAACCAAGAGTAGTGCATTCCAATCGACTAGCGCCTTACGAAGGATACTATGCCATGACGGCTGAGCCAGACCACCAGGCCAGAAGAATCGTCGGGCAAACAACGATCAAGGACGACCGACAGAAGTTTGAAAATTTCATGGCCGACTTCTCTGGGACCAGAAAGGCCCGTTTTGGTGTAACCAAGGAAGAACGACAGGACCTTTTTGGTGTCCCCGACAGCTACTCACTCGCTCACTGTGTCTCTGCGGACCTGCGCATGTCCAGAGGGATTGCGGGTGAGTTCCGACGACGATTTGGTTGCCAAGAGGAACTATGGAGACAAGTCCCTGCGGTCGGTAGGGTACTACGGCTGCTAGAACAGTGCCGCCCTATCTACTATTTGGTGACGAAACGATTGGTCTACCAGAAACCTACATACGTGGATCTGTGGAACACCCTAATGGAGTTAAAGGCCAACCTACTTCATGACGGTGTCAAGAAATTAGCGGTCCCTAAGCTGGGCTGTGGGCTCGATCGTTTGGATTGGAGAGTCGTACGAAACATGCTAGAAGTAATCTTTCAAGATACTGAAGTGAACATCCTGGTATGCAGTTTCGGGCTGAAAACGCACATGAGCCAACAGAAGAGTGTAGACTGCTATTTCTACCCAAGAGGAACATGCAGCCGAGGCGAGAGATGCCACTATCGACATGACCCCTTCTTTCGTGCTTGTAATCTGTCCTGGGACAGGACAGGTCTAAGAGGGAGGCAATGTAACGAATCTAAGCAGGCTGGTTGCAGCCATGATTCGTTGGCTTAACATGGATCACGCAGCCTTGAGCGCGAAGAAATATTCTGGTTGACAACAATAAGAAAACCCGCCACCATGGATATAAAATGACCAGGAAAGTTCATATAGGCAAGAGCAAGTATGAAACACCAGAGTCACGTATACATTCTCAACGAGAGCAGACGTGAAAAGTGCGACAAGAAATAAATAGACCACCAGCGAGTTAAAAGTTCTTCGAGTGACCTAGTGCAAATAATCTTCCAGTACCAAGTGACAAACAGTGTGGAAGATATTTGAAAGTGACAGACGAGATCTTCGAGTGATTAAGTGCAGATAATCTTCTGGTGCAAAGTGACAGACAGTGTGGAAGATATCTGCAGGTGGCAAATAAATACTACCACCACAGACATATAGTGGACCCAGTGAACAATATACGTGCCACAGACATATGGTGGACACATAGTGGTCAAGCAGTGGTCAAGTAATAACGAAGTGTTGGTCAACAAAAATTGACCAACGGTCAAGCAAAACTGACCAACGGAAAAATAGACAAAAAGCGAACAGTGAATAAAGTGAGGAACAATAATTGTCCAAAGCATGTAAACGGTTGTCACTGTTGTGAAAGAATAGATAAATAAAAATATTTACCAAAGTTACCAACGAGTTTTGTTACAATAAGAAAACATCTACCGCAAGATCTGCAGGTTTATTAGAGAATCAAAATATCAGTTATTTTTTTACACCTTTGATATATTATATTATATATAGATTACGTTACTGTCAGAACATTTGGCGGCGAGGCAAAAATAATTGTCTGCCAACAGCGTAACATTTTACCATGAGTTACTTGGGCACACGACAATGGCAGATTAAGCATTCGGATGTTTCTAAACGCAACCTGATTTTGAGGATCCCACCTAAAAATTTTTATTTTATTTGAATATATCAAGCAAAGCATTTTTGAGGGCGCGATATCAAAATCTTGCCCTGGGCGCCGATCACCCTTATAGCTACGGCACTACGACGTTATCATGAAAATAAAAGTTTGCAATCCGATGTCCAAAAATTCGTTAAGTTTGTTGGTCCTGGTACCCGACGTAACGGCAACATGTAATTTTATAATATGTATAGGTTCAGTTCGGTTTATTTGTAAGAGCGACGAGGACAGAATCATTTGGGTGGTGAAGAGGAAGAGAGAGAAATTACACATTAACTAACACTACATGGATTATCCGTTCATATGCCTGCTTTACAGCTTACATATCTGCCTATAATATGGCTGCCATTCGGATCAAAAGATATTATTATTATTATTGTGTTCACAATATGAACGTATGTGAGTCGGTTACACTACATTATGTATATTGTATAGGTACCAACATTGTAAGCATTATTTTATACTAGCTTCGCTATAATATATCATTAGCGAAGATAGTATAGCGTCATTTCTGCGCACACACGAGTATCGGGTCCGACGAGTCTATGTTTTCTAGCAAGACGTGGTCAATGGTGCGTCTCGACTGGCGACGAACAAACTAAATGACCATATTCACAGAAACCATCACTTGTTAAACAAAAATTTGGAACATACAAGTAATTCAAGAATTACAATTGGTGCGAAATTCATGTATAATATTGTACAATTTGATATTGAATAATACCGAAATACATTTGGCCCACATTTAAGTACCTGTCTTTTTTATCGCAAAACCGGTTAAAAAAACGGATATTTTATTAACTAAAAATATTTTAAAATGTAAAATTTTGTCCACCCTAACATGAAAAAAATTGTTTTGAAACAAACCGAAACGATTTTGAAAGATAATTAAAAATATTTTAAAATGTAAAACTTTGCCCATCCCTAACACGAAAAAATTTGTTTTGAAACAAACCGGAACGATTTTAAAAAATAACTAAAAATATTGAATTGAGCGAACTATAAGAAAAAACATCGTTTTTTTTCTAATTTTCTCCCCTCTGGGACAAAAATTCAAAAAAATCGGGCGGCGTTAGAATCAAATAGACCCCGAGAGGAATCGAACAAAAAAAAGTTTTTTAACATCGGTTCATCCGTTTGGGCTCGACTGATACAAAAAAACGTGACAGACACAGATTTTTCTTAGATTTGCTTAGGTCGCGCCTTAAAACATAGACTCGTCAGACCCGAAACTCGTTTGTGCGCACAAATGACGCTACAACATTCTCTAAACGATACTACTCTACAAAGTTCTGTATATGGCGCATTCTGCTCCGAAAGTGTGTAGTCGACATATTGAAAAAGAAAACCATAAGTTCCATTCGTAGAAAACTATAGTCAAACTTTATAACAAAACTCAAGGGACTGACACTGAGCAATAAAAATCATAATCATATTTTTATTGGTTCAATAATACATCAAAGTGTGAAAAAGTCAACATAAAATTAACATTAAACATAGTATGGACACTTTTCCAGAAAATAGTTTTTCAGCACAATGTTGAAATTTTTATTGAAAAACATTTTTAACATTTTTATTGAAACATGTTTCAACGAGGATGCTAACCTCAAATGTAAATATAGTAATTTTATTTGACTTTTTATGTTATAATTTATAATATTTATCGTTTTATGTAATGCAACTGTCATTTAATTAATTGTATTTCTGTAGATTGCCTGAAGAAGTTGGAAAATAAACCAACGAAACGTTGCAAATTTTGAAAATTTAGCATCAACTTATTTTTATCCAAGTTCCCGAGAATTTATTATTATTAATAATAAATCAACATGGATGCGACTCAACACATAAAAAAATAAAGTTACATAAGATGTCCAAAGTGTCCTCCTTCCATTTCCAAGCAGGCACGACATCTTTCTCTGAAAGATATTAGAACTTTTTATATTAGAAATCGTGTCCATCGTGATTATAATAAAATTAAGAAAAATCGCAGGATAGTGGACAAAATATTGGATTTATTTAATTAAATGTACGACGTTTCGTCTATATATTTAGACTTTTTCAAGTACATAAAAATAACAATATTTGTGAAAATTAATATTAATTACTAACCATAGGAATATTAATATTAATTTTCATAAATATTGTTATTTTTATGTACTTGAAAAAGTCTAAATATATAGACGAAACGTCGTACATTTAATTAAATAAATCCAATATTTTGTCCACTATCCTGCGATTTTTCTTAATTTTATGATATTAGAACTCTTTCTAAAACCCCCTCATTGGCTCGGATTTGTTGGCATTTTTGATTAATTCGTAGCTGCAGTTCCTCGAGGCTATTTACAGGAGTACCATAGACTAATGTTTTCAAATGTCCCCAAAAAAAGAAATCTAGAGGGTTTAAATCAGGCGATCTTGCAGGCCATAATACTGCAGGTCCGCCCCCTTCCATATCTCCGAAACCGTTACTTTGCGGACGCATGTTTACTAAGACTTTTTTGTTTATTTTGGTCCGTACTATTACACTCTTTTTTAACACCCTGTATTTTAGTTTACAGAATAAACATATAAATACAGGACACACGTACAATGCGAGCTGAAATAATTATCGATCCAACTTTCCTCCAGCGATCGTGTCCATGACATACTGTGATCCCAGATTTGCCTAATCCTAATCTATATTATAATAGCTCTAGCTGTAGACTACATGTACTTAGTATTTACCTGTATTACAAACTATATCACATATTATGTAGAGATTGCAGTCTGCAGGACAAGCTGTACGTTCATCGACGTTCATATGGTTGACCCTATAAAACAGGAATTATTTACCCTTCTTGTCGAAAGGTATCACGAGTCCCGACCAAGTTTTGACCATAAAATATGAACTACCTATATACCTACTCGTATATAGGTATCACTACCATGTTTCAAAATAATTTTTAAATTTCAGTGGAATTTGCCAGAAAGCCCTTATGTACAACAAAAAATATGCATAAAATTGAGTATATTTCCAAAACCAGGGAAGGACTGGGGCAAAAATGCGGCGGGGGCGGAAGGCTCAGCAACGGCGCACATAGCTTTTCTTAAATTCTTTGAGGGAGGGCTGGGTAATATAGTGGCTATCCAAGAGACTAGGTAAATATATAGCATTATCCCACTCACTGGTGGTTACAGAGTGCGGAACACCCCTAAGCAGGAGGGGGGTTCGGGGGTCTCCCCCAAAAAATAGGACCCAAAAACGCAAATTTGAAGCAAATCTCTCGAAGCAAAAAAATAAATATTACCACAGTAATTCAACTATAACCGTCGTTTCGATCTGGAATTCAATTTTTCTAGAAATTAGAATTTATAATTCTAGAAAAATTGAATTCCAGATCGAAACGACGGTTTTCTTAATTTATTCGAGAAAGAAAAATTCGAAATGATTGTTTTGCTTTTTTACTTCCCACCTCTACTATGGTAGGGAAGTAATGGATTCAGTCCGAAAACAATATTTCGAGATTTTAACAGATTTTCACGTTTTGAGACCCTAGCAATCGTTTAAGATCATTTTCTGACTGATGTCTGTATGTGTGTGTGTATGTGTGTATGTGTGTATGTGTGTATGTGTGTGTGTATGTGGTCAATTTTTCGCCTTCGATATCTTAAGAACGGAACAACATACGGGCATGCCGATTGTTCTATTGTGTTTATCAGCCTTTAACTTAGATCTGATTAGATTTTGAGTCAAATCGGTTCAGTGGATCCTGAGATATTCAAAAAAACGTCCTCAATGTCACGTATTAACATAGGTAAAAAAAAATATAAATGAATTCTAGATGTTATAATATGAAAAAAATGTAAATATTTTTTTTCTCTAAAATGTATAGTTTTCGAGAAAAAAAATATTTTACTAAAAAAAATAAAAATTGTACGTAAATCAAGGTAACCATGATTTTTGCTATATTAAGCTAGCCATCAGTAGATCACCAAACAAAAAAGAGGGCCATGCTTTTTTCAAAGAATAAAAATTAAATTGTGTTTTAAAGACCACCAACAGCTAAGGTTATTTGGGCCTAGTCAAAGAATAAAAAAAAGAGTGTTTATTTTTTGCAAATATTTACTAGGTGGGAAGTATAGGACTGGTCATCAGTCGAATTTTTTTCGCAGAATCGCAGAGTATAGTGGTCTGGTCGGGAATATTCCCGCGACACTCATTCCAATCGTCTCGAATTTTTCTGTATATGTTCTAACTGTTTAACTGTTTCATTCAACGCAGATGCGGTGAACTTTTTGGATTTACAAGAAAACAAGCATAAAAAACAATCATAATGTTTCGAGGTTTATGTTTATACATTATCCAAACGACACGCAACGTACCGACCGGCTACTGGCGCACCGGCGGTGATATAAGAGGAGGCGAGGCGAGACGAGATGGCGAAAAATATTCCTAAAGGCTAGAACTGAAACATAATCAAATAATAACAACTAAGGCAGAAGGCAGGCACAAGGGCGTCGCCAAGGGGGGGCAGTTCCCCCCCCCCCCTAGAGATCAAATGTAGCTAGCCGCAAAGCGACCAAAGTGCGAGCAATTGACTAAGAAGCACCATGGCAGAAGATCGCCTTAATGGTCTGGCCATGATGAGTGTACACAGAGCTATAATAAATAAAAACCTAAATAATTTTAATGATAAAGTGGTTGAAAGTTTTGCAAAAAATCCCCGCAGGTTATGTTTTAATTAAATATTATTTTTGTTAAAATAAATAATTATTACTGTGTTTAAAAGTTTGATTTAGTTATTGTGCTGTCGAGGGCTTGTGAAGTTTTACACATTGATATTAGAACCGTTCTTATTACAATCGTCATCGAGGCAAAGACTTCCAAAGTGTAACGCTTCATGCTCTCGGCGTTCAAATTTTTTATCCTCCATAATATTGCCCCATTGCCCCCCCCCCTTAGTCATAAGCTGGCGACGCCCTTGGGCAGGCACTTGACCGGGCGCAGCGCATAAATTAGGCACAAGCTGAACTAATTTTCAGAATCATGGAAAAAATCAAAAATTTGAGCAAAAAAAATTGCTTGCTGTGATTTTTCATCCTGACCGGTGGCAAGCGGTATCAGACTCGCCCGACACATGGGGCGACGCCCTTTCTCCCCTGAGCCCAGTCCGTCGTTGTACAAAACGGATCATTCGTGCAGTATTTTGGCAGAAGTTATTGTAAACGAAAGAAAATTCCAGCAACAGGCACACATACAAACGCACAGCCGCCATGCGTAAAATCACATTTCTTTACATTTGAGGGTATACGACAATCAGGATCTGACTTTATCTAGGACACATTGGCCATCACCATACTTCCATTTTCTCACGGACCATGGAAGTAAAATCGTGTAGATTTAATTTAAACTCGGGCTGCTTTTTGCGACATATTTGTCAATATAATCTAGGTACATACAGGGTGGCCCAAAATTGCTGGGACACAGAGCTACCACGTGTAGTAGAGGTCAAAATAAGTCGATTGGACCCAATTTATTTATATATCAAAATGTACCGTTTGCCCGTGAGAAGAGTTCAAAGTTTACATAAAATTTTGTATATAAAATTTTGTATTACAATTTTATTAAACTTGTACTAGGAATATCTGTTAGCATTATTTAAGAAAACATTTTTTTCCTTCGGAACTATGCGGAATACGAAATTTTTACAAGAGTAACAAAATGAAGATAATTAATCAGTCTTCTCGCTAAAATAATTTGAGAAATGTATTAGCACCCCTAAGAAAGTTCTGAAAAACATGTCAGGGGGTGAGAGTGGTTTTAACCCTTCTACAATTTATTTTGGGTTTCTTTGATTACCGGAAGGAGAGTAATCCTGTAAAATGCACTTTTGTCAAATTTCATTCAATTTGTTTCACTCATTTCTGAACAGCGTACAAAAATGTGTTTTTTTATGTAAACTTTGAACTCTTCTCACGGGCAAACAGTACATTTTGGTATATAAATAAATTGGGTCCAATCGACTTATTTTGACCTCTACTACATGTGGTAGCTCTGTGTCCCAGCAATTTTGGGACACTCTGTATATCCTATCAAGAAAGTTCATCGCTATCGACGCGCCTATAAAATAACGGGAAATTTTTAGTTTTAAAATATGCTTGAAATTAGCTGAAATTGTTCTGATATTGTCATTATTCATTAATATGACGTTTCTAATCACGGTTCGCCTACTTCAAACTCCTCGTTTTCAGGTCTAAATTTGAGAACTGGTAAAAATGTCAGTTGGATTTTCAGATTATAAAGGTACCTAATGAAAATAATAAAATAATAAAAATATGGACTGGTATTCTATAGGCTCAAATAATCTTGTCAACTGTAGCAGTCATTCGTGTAATCATCGGTAAAAGCCTGTTAATCGAATGACGAGAATTCCATCTGGCGGTGAACGCGACTCCCATCGATATTTTTTTATCTTTTCGAGCGAAATTTTATTTTTTTTTATTAAAATAACGTGCTCAGCGACAAAGGCTATTTACACGATTATAAATAAATCGAACAAAATTCCTTTTCCGTTTTGGCCTCAAGGAATGATTGTCAGTCTACCTTGAATATGTTTCTTTTCAAAATTTAGTTAAATAAATAGTGCAATAAAATAATAATTTGCTTAATTTAAGTAAGTAAATACACGTTCCGTCTGTTTACAATAAAAATGTGCACCTTTATTTTTCAATAGGTCTGCATTAAGTGTAGCACTGTAGGGCTACTGTATTTACTTCTTGTCAACAATCGATTTTAGGCACTATAATGTAGACTAGAGAAATACCAAATGTGTCTTGTAGTTGTATCGGCCATCAACGCCACGTCGCACAGTGGGCAACGTGACCAAAATTGGCAATTTTTTCATGTTCTAAAAATGCGCCGAATATTACGCGTATTAAAGTGAAATGTTTGAGGTAATGTCACAATTAAATTAACCTTAAACGCTCAGATTTTAGGTATACCTGTCTGATATACGTCTCTAGCATGGACAAACATAGTTGAAGCAAAGTGGTATATGAGAGATTTGTTGCTCTTGATTGTTTCGTTGCCAAATCAAAACTTACTCGCGAAACCTGACTTAATAGTGGAAAAAAAATTGACACTCGCATGTAGTGAAAATCTATTGATTCTGAAGCATATAAGGAGAATATTAATTTAGCAATCATGTCACGGTTGAGTATTGTAAACTCATTCCGCCGCGAAAGTGGAAAGGTTCAGGTTAGAATCCTGACTGTGACCACTAGTTGGTAAAATGATTGTTTCCAATATGTTTCGAAACAAGTATATAATTGGCTGCTCTCCAACGAAAAAAATTTTTCAATTGCATTTCAGCCGTATAAAACTATTATTTATCTTAATAATGGATGTTAGCTACAAAGTACATACTTGCGGCATCAGACTGAATTTATAAGCTCTTAACTACTCAAAATTCAACCGCGGATAGTGCTTTATCTCGGATAGGGAATGCAATCTCGATCTGGCGAGATCTCGATTTAGCGAGATCTCGAACCATTAATCTCGTGGGTAGGCACTCTCGTCTTTGAAATCTCGTTCGAGATCTCGACCCGATATGGTCGAGATCTCGAACGAGATTTCAAGAATGAGCGCGGCGCTGACTGCAGTGGCATTTAATTGTTTTCTTGAGTGAAATTGACAGTTATTTAACTTATAACAAGCATTAGATGGCTAACAAATTACAAAGTTAAGTGAATACTGAATATGTCTAAGAACAATTCAAACCAAATGTTCGTGAACGTTATACTAATAGTAACTTACCCTATTCTTCCTAAGAAGTTGACATATAATAGTGTGCTGTGTGACTGTGTGATTTGTTGCGTAGCACTGTGCAGATGATTATTATTCATTACTTTTCTTAAATAAACGTTGATTTTTTTGTTTCAAGATTCAATTAATGTTTTGTTTTATTTTCAAAATATAACAGCAACATCCCAAGTATAAGTAGTTTTCATTAAGTTTAAGCATTTTAGATAAAAAATAATACATACCTTCTTTTAAAAGTAGGCGAAATCTCGATATTGTCGAGATTTATCGAGATCTCGCCAGATTAGATTTATCGAGATCTCGCCAGACAATCTGGCGAGATCTCGAATGACCAATGTCGAACCCAGACTATACTCGCGAGATCTCGAGTTGCCAATCTCGGCTCGCGATTGCATTCCCTAATCTCGGATAAAACAGCACTAAAAAAATTCACTCTCATCATTTTTTCATAACGCGCCTAAAGGAGTATAACTCTCAGGACCTTTCAGCACCTAACATTTTTAGAAGAACAAAGTTTCAGTAAAACAGCAAGTGACTGTATCTATACTAAACATGCACATACACACTTTTTCCAACAAATACTGTTATTTTCGTCAATTTGAAGTTTTTTTTATTAAGATAATTTTGACCAACTTTTCGGCTCACATTGTCCACTGTGCGCTGTAACAAGAACTGCCGCTGCAACGTGCATACTGTCTGTTTGCACTGCTGTTGTAATTCAACTCATTCGGTTTATTTTGTGTTCTTCTCAACTCTGTTTGACTTACTTAAACACTGTGACTGACCACCAACAGACTAGATCCTGGAGTGTCCTCTCTTACGTCATCAAAATAATAACAAGAACATACGCACATGGTATCCCACTGTACTCATTATACACTGAAGTTTCGAAAATATTTTTAATGGGGGTTATCCCACATTTTGACGTAGAACTATGTTCTCTAGTAATGAGTATACGCGCCACTCACTTCGATAATTCGTATAACATTTTTTAAGAAAGAGTGAATCGCTATAACCAGGGCCGGATTAACCATGTCGGGGCCCCTATAGGCAATGCAATTCTCGGGGCCCCTTTTCAGCCGTTTAAAGATGATCAGCTCTTTTCAAGTTAATGAAGGGATGTGAGTAACTTCCAGAGGTCTGATCGACTCTAAATTTGGTGTCCTGTTCTGTTAGTAACAGAAAAGGACAGGATACCAAATTATATACTTTATAAAAATATCTAGCACTCTTATATCCAAATTCATAAGTTTTGAAATACAGAGCAAAGTAAAACTTTTTAAATTAAATTCATTCACGGTCGCAAAACTCACAAATCGCAATTACAGGTCAAGCATTTCAAAACTTTTGTTTATCATACTGTATTTCGACGCATGCTGTCAATTGATGAAATACTTCATAATATTTACAGAACAGAACCATCTAGTATCGAGTAGTAGAACTAATAATATGGATGCGTCACGTAGCGTATTGTATATGATTCATACAATACACTACGTAACGCATCGTCACGTAGCGTATTGTATATGATTCATACAATACACTACGTAACGCATCCATATTATTAGTTCTACATTCGATACTAGATGGTTCTGTTCTGTAAATATTATGAAGTATTTCATCAACTGACAGCATGCGTCGAAAAAAAGCAATAATTCCTATTGTCATTGAGGATACAAATTTTCCAATTAAATTTTCACTCTATGAAACATTTCCAATTTCTTTTGTGCGCGCGCGGGGCCCCTAGCCGATGCGGGGCCCCTAGGCAATTGCCTACTCTGTCTAATGGTTAATCCGGCCCTGTCTATAACTTTGTAAAAATAAAGATATATAAGTAACAATATTTGAGGTGTCATTTGAAAGTCAAAGAAGTTCCGTTCAAATATTAATTAAAATTTTTAATGTGAGTTTCTTAGTTTATTAAGTAAAAATACAATTTAAAAAAACATAAAAAAGACAGCACAGATTACTACTCAACTTCGTACGTACATCTTGACATTACCTTGAAATAGATTATGCATACTTCTTGGTGACATTGAATAGATATCGATGAATTAATAGGTACCTATACACAATATTATATTAAAGTTTATTAAACTTTTTTCAAAAGACATAGTTTTACGGAAAACACTGCAGTACAACGAGAGTTGAATCCACCCGATTTTTATGTTATTATATGGATAAAATTTAACGAAATGTTATTTAATTTAACACATTGGGTACATTTATTCGTTTGTTAATAATCGTTCGGAACCCTCGGCGCGCGAGTTGCACTGGCACTTTATTGTTTTTTTTTAAAGAAATTGTTACTTAAAAATAATTGTGCCTTACATATTGCGCTACGAGATTACACATCCGGCTCCCATTTTTTGCAAAATGATAAAGTATAAAACCGACAAATCAGTCAGTGTTTTGTTAAAGAATTCATTCTTGTTGTAGGATCTTATGTCGGCATGCAACTGAGTAGCAACTGTACCACCCAGGTAGTCGATATAATACTATTAAGAAAAATAATATTTTGTACCTAAGTAAATCTTTAGCTACTGTAATATGTATTTATGGTATTTATTTTTCTATTTCTTCTTTTTACCAAAATAAACGATTTTTAAAATCTCACATAATGTTTGTTTTAATGAATCTCGACAATTCAATATTTAGGTATGTATTATGGTGTTATTTCAATAATTGCTGCTTTACTAAATAAACTTCTTGAGTAGCACGTATCTGGATTATATTCTGCAATGTTTCTTGTTAAAATTTTGCTCATTTATTCTGTTTTTAAAGTGTAATTTCTTACGTGAGTTCGGACCGTTAAACGTTTGCGCTAAATATTTAACGCTAAGCTAACGGTGTAACCATGGTAACGAAAAACAAATCATATTATATTATTATTCTGTACATTTCAATCTATAACATTTGATGCAGATTTTGCTTTCAGTTCTGCAGTGTAGTGTGAACTACACGGTTTTATAGTTTATACATACACTAAATTTTACTGTGTAACTTTGAGTAATGCATAAAGGAGTCACACTACCTCCGAGTATCGCGACGCACATAATTTTTTTGTTCATTTTATAGAAGACCAGCGGTCCCGCGCGGCTTCGACCGGGTGCTAAGAATTTATGAACCTACAGAAACCTTCGCGAGCGTGCGCACAATAAAATAACGCACTAACGTTTCATAGTAATCGGATGTTAATGGTACAGGAACGAAATCGCATACGGGACACACAGGCAGACAGACAAACCAACAAACAAACATTCGTTTTTATATATACCTATAGATAACTAGCGGCCCGTCCCGGATACGCCTGGGTGGTATGAAATTATGATTTAATAGCGGTCACCCATTACTCCGCTCACGTATATTTAGTATATTGTTATAATTTGTTATCCCCCCGCGAGAATCTCTCCCACTGCGTAGCTTTCTATTAGTGAAAGAATTTTTAGAACCGGTTTAGTAGTTCCAATGATAAGAATTCGTGATTTATTAGTCCCCCGCAAGAATTTCTCCCCCTGCCCCCCGCGAAAACCTCTCCTCCTGCGTAGCTTTCAATTAGTGAAAGAATTTTTAGAAACGGTTTAGTAATTCCAATGATAAGAATTCGTGATTTACTAGCCCCTCCCCCACAAGAATTTCTCCCCCTGCCCCCCCCCGCAAGAATTTCTCCCCCTGCCCCCGCGAGAGCCTCTCCCCCTGCGTAGCTTTCTATTAGTGAAAGAATTTTTAGAATCGGCTTAGTAGTTCCAGAGATAAGAATTTATTATTTATTACCCCCCCCCCCGCGAGATTCAAAATAAAATATTGCCCATATTATCACTAAGGGATAGTGTAGCTTTCTATTAGTGAAAGAATTTTTAGAATCGGTTTAGTGGTTCCAATGATAAGAATTCGTGATTTATTAGCCCCCTCCCGCAAGAATTTCTCCCCCTGCCCTCGCGAGAATGTCTCCCCCTGCGTAGCTTTCTCTTAGTAAAATAATTTTTAGAAACGGCTTAGTAGTTCCAGAGATAAGAATTTATGATTTATTATTCCCTCCCCCCGCGAGATTCAAAATAAAATATTGCCCATAATATCACTATGGGATAGTGTAGCTTTCTATTAGTGAAAGAATTTTTAGAGTCGGTTCAGTAGTTCAAGAGATTTCTTTTCACTCAGGCGAAGCCGGTTTTTTGCTGTATTAAGCTATATTTTTTGCTATATTAAGCTATATTAAGCTAGCCATCAGTAGATCACTAAACAAATCATTCGACTGATGACCAGTCCTATACTTCCCACCTAGTAAATATTTGCAAAAAATAAACACTCTTTTTTTATTCTTTGAAAAAGAGCGTGGCCCTCTTTTTTGTTTAGTGATCTACTGATGGCTAGCTTAATATAGCAAAAATCATGGTTACCTTGATTTACGTACAATTTTTATTTTTTTCAGTAAAATATTTTTTTTCTCGAAAACTGTACATTTTAGAGAGAAAAAACATTTACATTTTTTTCATATTATAACATCTAGAACTAATTTATATTTTTTTTACCTATGTTAATACGTGACAATGAGAACGTTTTTTTTAATATCTCAGGATCCACTGAACCGATTTGACTCAAAATCTAATCAGATCTAAGTTAAAGGCTGATAAACACAATAGCGGCATGACCGTATGTTGTTCCGTTTTTACGATATCGAAGGCGAAAAATTGACAACATACATACACACACGCACACATATACACACACATACAGACACCAGTCAAAAAATGATCTTAAACGATTGCAAGGGTTTCAAAACGTAACGATCTGTTAAAATCTCAAAATATTTTTTTCGGACTAAATCCATTACTTCTCTACCATAGTAGAGGTGGGAAGTAAAAAGAGGGCCATGCTTTTTTTCAAAGAAAAAAAAAGAGTGTTTATTTTTTGCAAATATTTACTAGGTGGGAAGTATAGGACTGGTCATCAGTCGATTTTTTTTAGACAAAAAGTAGCCTATGTCCTTCCTCAGGATGCAATCTATCTCCTTGTCAAATTTTATTGAAATCTGTTCAGCGGTTTAGGCGTGAAAAGGTAACAGACAGAGTGACAGACAGAGTTATCTACTTTCGCATTTATAATATTAGTACGGATTAGCAAAGATCTGTATTCCATTTTGTTTTAAAATGGATTACATTAACAAATATTGATCAAAAACTGACTCAAATACACATAATATTATGATAAAAAAACTTTTAACAAAAAAAAAACCTCCTTCAAAAAGCCACAAAAAAAGAGGAAAATTAATAATAAAACTTTGAGATCTGCGCCATTTTAATAAAAATATATGAAGTCGGTTAAAAAGTAGATATTAATTAAATTGGCACTTTTTAACCGACTTCATATTTTATAAAAATGGCGCAGACCTCAAAGTTATATTATTTTCCTCTTTTTTGTGGCTTTTTGAAGGAGGTTTTTTTTGGTCAAAAGTTTTTTTTTTACTTTTTAGTTAAAGAAATCACACGCCGTTACCCACTTTTTATTTTATATTAAACCGATTCCTTACGCTATGTGATGTGTCAAAAAGTTACATTTACCTTAAAGGAATCACACACCGCTACCCACTTTTATTAAAATTAGCCGAACTACTGAACCGATTTAAGTAAAATTTATATGGGACCAGCTTCGAGGTATTCCCTATCCAATAAAAAAAGAATTTTCCAAATCGGTTAATAAATGACGGAGTTCTGAGGTAACAAACATAAAAAAAATAAAATACAACCGAATTGAGAACCACCTCCTTTTTTGAAGTCGGTTAAAAATTATTTATATCACTCAGCGGTGTAAATATAAATTTGGGGCCCCTGGTACATTTTTATGGTGGACCCTCTAGCATATTGAAAATTAATTTGAACTCGTCGACAAAAAGAAACATCGTAAATAAATTTTTTATTACTCGTAGTATAACATATGGCGCTAATTGTGTTAAATTACCCAGAACAGGGACTGTGCGCCTAAACAAACATGAATTATTTGTCTATTTAAACAAATGATTGTCAAATGTCAAATCACAATCAGCCAAGATTAAATATCGACACAGAGGTGATCTGTATTTGTTTTAAAATTGTTTTTTGAACAGCAGCTGATGCGCATGAACTTTGCTGTAGCGCCTGTAACCG
Source organism: Mongoloraphidia duomilia (assembly GCA_039654895.1). Taxonomy (NCBI): domain Eukaryota; kingdom Metazoa; phylum Arthropoda; class Insecta; order Raphidioptera; family Raphidiidae; genus Mongoloraphidia; species Mongoloraphidia duomilia. The sequence continues at coordinate 23,076,801 of CM077520.1, read as the reverse complement.
TCGTTTATGAATTACACAAACGAATGACTAGTGGCATGACCGTCAGGCGTATTAACACTAAAAATCAAACAAAATTGTAATGGCATATCGAGGGTCAAAACGCAGTACCTCGTAAGTAACAAAATACCATTTTTGCAGGAGAGGGATAAAACCGCACGAAAAATCTTTTTACTTTTTAATGATGATCTTTCTAAAAAATATATTATGCATATTATATCTCGACATAAAAAATTATATATAAATATTCTGAAACAAAAATAATGTAATATTCAAGGTACTGCTTCTAAAATTTGAACGCTAAAACTTACGAGGCTGTGTTTTTATAGTTTTCTGCAAAAATGATTCAATGGATTGTTATTTCACTCGGCCAATAGATGGAAACAGGTGTACCGAGATATTTTCAAATAAAAACGCAATTTCACCAAAAATATTACTTATGAGGTACTGCGTTTTGACCCTCGATATTCTTTTAGCATTTTCGTTTTGACGGAGATCTACGTCTTTTCCGGCGGTTTATTGGAGGTTAAAATGATGCGTCATAAAAAATGTGTGACGCGAACTACTGTAGTTACGTCATAGTTTGTGTTTTGTATCATATAATATGTCATGTTAATATTTTTTTTACAGCTGATGCTGATGTGATTGCGGCACAATCGTTATTACTGTGACCGTTGTTATTTTTAGGATTCCGTAGCCAAATGGCAAAAACGAAACCCTTATAATTTCGACCTGTCCGTCGGTACGTATGTCACAGCCATTTTACTCGGAGACTATATAGATGAAATTTGGAAGGTAGCTGTCTTGTATGAACCACTAATGGTGTAGTAAAATTAAAATTATCTACAAGAAAAAAAACTCGGGTCGCAGTGCCAAAACCCTGCCGACAATATAGTGTATTTGCTAATACAGGCATTGTGCTGTTATTATGTGAACATAAGTTGGTTTTTGGACAAACTAAAAAATTTAACCCCTTAATACATCCCTTAAAATAATATTTTTTTTCTTAATTTCAGTATTATTATCAATGCAACCTCTGTACCAAATTAAATACACCCTTCAGTAAGTAAATCACTATCCGCAAACTAGTGTTTTCATAAAATTTGTAAGTCCGGACCTGTCGGCGCGATTTTATTAAAATTTTAGCAGCACATTTTAATCTTTACTAAAGAGTTAAATTTCAATTTTGAAACGATTCTGACAATTTTTTCGGTATTTTTGGGCCCAAAAACATTTTTCAACCCCTAAAAACCACCCTTAAAATGGTCCGATTGGGCCCATTTTAAATAGGCTTCGTGCGGTTATGGATTGCAACGTGCCTACCCAATTTCGTCAAAATCAATTAACTCTTTCGAAAGTTATAGCCCGTACACATATATATATATAAATATATATATATATATATATATACATATATAAATAGACATTTCCAAAAATGGTGCCAAAATGTTCAGGAGGCTATGAAACATCGAGAAATTTTGGTCCGACCCCTAGGTCCCGCCATCCGACCGACGCCAATAGTGTATGTGCCATATGGCAAATACACTAAAAATAGGGATGGCACTCCATACATGTACCTAAAGTGTGTGTGTGTCAGTTCCGACGCACGACTGGAGTTTACTCCTTAAAGTAGGCAAACATACATAGAATAGAATAGAATACTTTATTAGTTAAAAACCACAATGTGGATAACCTCGTCATAATTACATAAAATACAGCATTTAGCCTATCTTGACATCTGCAGTCAAAAATTCCTCAACAGAGTAAAAGGCCTCATTTGTGAGATATTTCTTTCTCACGCTTTTGAATTTTTTTGCATTTAGGTTGCGAACATGCGTTAGCTGTCGCGCACCATACTCTGTACACGTCGGCTGTATACAAGTATACACAACATACATTGAAAGGTGCGCAATGTACGATGCGCAGAAAACGTAACGCTTTTAGTTAACGCTTGTGTAAATTTTACTCTTCATAAAATTTCCATATCGGGCGCCTTTATGAAAATCGATTCTTAAGGAGTAAACTCCAAAAATTCCAATGCACATAAGCGTGTGGGATATTGTTAGATAGGTCTTGAAAAATGATATAGAAGTTTCAAAATGACTTTTTTATTTAAGTCAATAGTTGGTGAGATATGCGCTTCTAAAGTCGTAAAATGTGTGTCCCCCGCCCCCCCTCTAACTTTTCAACTATGGGGTGGAAATTCTGAAAAAATTTAAGGTGGCAGAACTTAAAAAACACTTCCAATGAAAATTGGTTTGAATAAGATATATTGTGTAGTTTTTGAGATATGGGATACACGCTATTTTTTTGAGTTTAGCGACTGCAGAAATAACTTTGTTTTTCACAGTGTCTTTGAGAAATACTATAATATACAAACTTATTTTTGGAAAACTATGTTCAACTTGAACAATGGGAATTGAACAATGGAAATTAAATTATAATTGGTAGTCTAATTATTATTTAATTCCCATATTGGAAGTTGTTGTAATGGGTCCGATTTTGCGAATGAAAAATTTTGACAGATCTGCACGTTTTGAGGCCCCTAGTGTCCGAAGTGGTCCGAATCTACTGTTTTTATAGAGATATATGTGTGTCGTGCGTACGTTGGTGAACTTTTTTCCGCTCGCATATCTCAAGAACAAAATTGATAATATCGACTCTGGACCAATTTCATTCCACACATATGACATAATTACATAATGAACACCTGATTATAGGTTTGCAGGAAATTTAAAACAGCGGTTTTTTGTTTAAAACAAAAAAACTTAAAAATTCATAATATGAATATATGTGAATTCCTTTCGTCTAGCATATTTCAAAGACTATTGACGATATCGACTCCGGACCAATTTCATTCGACGCATAATTGCATGATGAACACCTGATAAGGTTTGCAAAAAATTTGAATTGGCGGTTTTTTTATAACAAAAAACTACTGTAAAATGTTAACCTGTATTGCAAATAGTTTCTCTACGGTCTCTAATTAATCTCTAAGGGCACCCAACGGGAAGTTAGCAGTGTGGTTTTACCCACACACTCAGCCTCTTTTTAAATTTATTATTAACGTTGAATTTTAACCGTGAACGTACTTCCCGACTACGTAATCCTTCACTGTGCGTAGTCCGACACGCACTCCACCGTTTTTTCTTGTTTTTAGATGTGAACGCCCTTCTAGAATTTTTGTTTATTTGCACCGACATCACTAGAAAATGGTTGAACCCATTTTGATTAAACTTCTTAATTGGTTCTATCAGCTCTACAGCCTTTGTTTGCATTTGGACTGTTCGAACTGCGTGTTTGTTGGTCAAATTCCCGGTTCTAGTTCTAGCACTTCCAGATCTAGTTAGTACTCTTAAATCTCAGGAGTCAGGACTAATTATCCCCTTCACAAGTAAATATTGTGATTTTAAATGTAATGTTTAAACAGCACAGAGTGTACACTCGGGACTGATTTGTTGGAAAACAGATTTCTAACCACAACCACAAAACACCACCACTAACAGTTCTGATTTAATTCTAATATAGCCCACTTCGAACTGTCTGAAAAGTTCTAGAACTGTTCTAGGACTTGATCAAAAAACATCTTTTATTAGGAATGAAGTAAATAATAAAAAAATGAGCATTGAGTTTATTAATATATTTTATTTGTTATCATTGTATTTTTCTTTTGCTGATTAATGGCCATTCAGGCAAACCATTTGAACAAGGTTTTTTTTATACATGGCTGACAAACGGGGGACAAACTGGCTGATTAAAGCTATACGAACAGTGTTGTTTATGAAATTTTAAAAAAACAAATATAGTTACAAAAAAAACATGCCAGGAAATGTAAAACACTTATAATTAAAACAGTACATTTTTGAAGATTTATTTTATGCTTATTTCTTGGCTCACCGCACATGTAGTGGGAGAACTGCAAATTTGGGATCTCCGACACATTTTTATGGTGGGCCCTCTAGCATATTGAAAATTAATTTGAGCTCGCCGACAAAAAAGGAAAGTTCTCATGATCGTCCTGATTTATGTTTCCAGATTTTTTTTGTCGTATATACAGGTGGGGCTGAATGGAAGGGCGTTTTTGAAATGAGAATAACTCAATTGTTTTTGAACTAAAGAAATTTTAATTACGAAAAATGAAAGCTTAGATGTTACTATTTAACAATGGAAAAGTGAAATTCTGCACCCATCTGTTGTTCGTGTTACGTTTCGGAACTGAATCGTTATGACCAATATTGAAGCGTTGGCGAAAGCGCCGCTGCACGACAATAACAGACTCATCTGATTTTAGATACTCCTCAACTGCGAACGCACGATAAATAATTGGGGGTCCCCCGTTGCCCCAGGGCCTCCACACCTTAAAGTAAAAAAGGTTACATCTTCCGGCACGTTGTTTTTTTTAAAGTAATACTCTAATGCCGGGTTTATCGTACATTTAACAAGCTGTTTTGTTAATTACTGTCAAATTTTTACACTGAATAACACATAAAACATACACAAGAGGTAGCGAAATAACAAAGCAGCGTATTAAATAATGTACAATAAACCTGACATAAGTGCCATTTCACATGAGGCGCAGGATACGCTCTACGATCTACGCCGCGCATTTTATTGTCTTTTTTTGCTTTTACATGCTCTGTATCAAAATGAATACACTTGAAACGTCAGGCGTTGTTGCCATTGCTGCATATTGATAAAAAAAAGAAGGAAAAGAAGCATGACAAGTTATACTATCTATGCTTATTTAATTCAATGTCAATCGATTTTCAAACGTAGGACGTATCCTACACCTCATGTGAAACGGCGCTCATGAAACTTTATTGAATATTCAATGTTGAGTTAAGAAATACGGATTTTCAGCATTGATACTGAAGCGCCTATTAGCTAGCCGCTACAAAATGCTCGAGCAGTTATAACATCATTTCTGTTTAGCACTTCGTTCAGTACAATAACATAGAAAACGAGCTGCGCATTCTCGATTTGATTCATTTGGGCCTAGCATCAATTCATATTTTCTATTTATTATTGAAGTGAAAACTTCTTCAGGCGCACTTTGCGTTCTTTCTGAATAGTGAACGAAAGTGAACCATCACGCTCGGGTCTGTGACGCTGAATCGGGTTTACTCGGCTCCACTCGACATCAAGCGCGCTCGGGTAGGTGACCACGTTTACTGTCTAACAAGGAGTGCATATGTTTTTATTATTAAGTATTATAATAATAAAATAATATTATGTATGTTTTGCATATAATCAAGTTTTCACTTCTGTCATGTGGTCATAAGTACACACCCACTTTTTTTTTAATAATGAAGTGAAAATACAATATTGACACTTTCTCGGATTAGAACCAGGAACTGGGGGTTTTCGACAGAGGAAATAATCACAGAAATGTCATATAAACGGCATCACTACACGTTCGGTTATTCTCAACAGGGCTGGATTAACCACGTCGGAGCCTCTAGGCAATGCAATTCTCGGGACCCCTTTTCAGCCATTTGAAGATGATCAAGCATTTCAAAACTTTTGTTTATCATACTGTATTTCGACGCATGCTGTCAGTTGATGAAATACTTCATACTTACAGAACAATACGCTACGTAACGCATCCATATTATTAGTTCTACTACTCGATATTAGATGTTTCTGTTCTGTAAGCATGAAGTATTTCATCAACTGACAGCATACGTCGAAAAAAAGCAATAATACCTATTGTCATTGAGGATACAAATTTTCCAAATAAATTTTCACTCTATGAAACATTTTCTATTTCTTTTGTGCCCGCGCGGGGCCCCTACGCAGTTGCCTACTCTGCCTAATGGTTAATCTGGCCCTGATTTTCAAGCCCTGTGTTGAAAATATACAATATTGTGTGAGCGAGATAAAATAAAGTGTCTACAAATCTCCGTGAATGTCATTGATTCAAGTCTGAATTTCTATTAATGCTATTGGTCCGAGTTTGATTAGAAATTGCCACAAAACGAGCAGCCATCTTTGCCTATCTCCTTTTATTAAGCGACTCGTTTTTTAGCCTACTGCGCAGTCCATTCTTTATGTCAATGATTCTAGTTCAAATTTTCTGTTAAAAGAGTAGCTTTGATGATGTCTTAAAATTTTGGTCATACTTAATTATCAGTACATAGGTACGTGTTTGTTTATTATAATAGGAGTTAATTTATTAAAAAAAGTTTTTAAAAACTCCAATTCAACACTGATCTCTCGTGACTGAGCAAAATGAAGCGTTTCTTTCGTTTATTTTTACTTCTGTTGTATTGTACAAATATCAAATTTTAATAATATAAATGCAATTTTAAAAGAAACTTTCAATTAACAATCCACTTCAAACTAAAATAGTTTTACATATACTGTGTCCCCGAATCGGGTTGGCAATAGGAAAAACTTTTTTTTATTATGCGTTTTACGAAAAAAATTCATTCTTCGTAAAAACTCTTGCTTGTTTAAAAAATGAGATTCCCATAAAAAAATTTTGAATCAAATGTACAGGGTATATAAAATTTTTCTATAAAATAATAAATAAAGGTACTTCTCTCTTCAAGCATTTTCATATTTTCCTAATTTCTAAGCACCCTGTACATTTGATTCAAATTTTTTTTATGGGAATCTCATTTTTTAAACAAGCAAGAGTTTTTATGAAGAATTATTTTTTTTTCGTAAAACGCATAATAAAAAAGTTTTTCCTATTGGCAACCCGATCCGGGGACACAGTGTATATAGATACTTCCAAAATCGAATTATTTTTTAAAAATTCTGTCTAATTTAAAATGATTAAAAATCATTACGTTTGACATGTCGATATACAATCAGAAACTTAACACTATGACTAGATACCTTCGTTTGTTTTTTTTTTTTAATTATAAACATGCCGTTTCAAGAAATGAATAATACAATTAACATAATATCGGATACTGACTGAACTTGCAAATTTATTTTGTTTTGCAGAATAGAGCAATGAGTGAATTTTTTTGAGGCCACCAACCACCAGGGTTATTTGAGCCTAGTACCAATTCATTGAAAATCCAACTGATAATTTTACCAGTTCTTATTAGAACATGGAAACCAGGGGGCTTGTAATAAAGGAGCCATTAAAACGTCATATAAACAACGACATCACTGCTACACGCTCGGCTATTTTCAAGCCAATAAATTTATGTTTTGTGATGAAAACAATTTTACCCATTGTTTTCAATATCATCACTGAACACAAATTTACAGGTTGTCTCATTTAAATACCTGGTAAAATGTTCGGATTATTACACGAATAAAAAAAACATGCAATGCGCCATTTTATAAAATATACTTCTCAGGGCATTTCTCAAAAAACAGATATCCGAATGTTTAGCAACACAAAAAACGTTTGATTAAAAATAAAGAACGTATTTTAGGTCCGTTCAGTTCCTGGAAAAAATGACAAATTTCAAGTGTGTGTACTACAAAATGAAAAATGTATTCATTTCTTGAAGCAAACCGGAATAACTAACTACAATTAATATATTTATTTATATTTTATCAACCATTAATCACTATAAATTGCAATAAATAATAAAGCGATGAATTAAAATGAATATTTTCAAAATTTAAAAATAGTAATTATAAAATATGTTTTCGGGTCATCACAAAATAATATATTCATCAGTTAAGATAATTATAAATTAAATCAATTTAATTGATTCGATACAATAAAAAAAGCTGTTTTTAATAACCTTATTAATTAATATAGTTATTTTGATTTTAATTCCAACAAATATTTTTTGCTTATCAAGAAAATAAATTATTAGTTTCATTTACTCAAACACATTGAAATTCCTGATTTACACATACACTTTTATCTTTACACATCGACACCAATTCACTAGTCGTCACTTCAATGATTTCTTAAAATGCTTTGATATCTAATTTGTTTTAATGTATAATCACATTGAAAATTTGAGAAACTAATAAGGGAACGTTCAAAACATTCCGTAACATTTCTCACAGTGGGAGGGGAAGGGGTAGTTAACTTCAGCGTTGCAATTATGTTATCAAGTGGTATTGATATGTTACGATATGTTATGATAAGGAAGGGGGGTTCAAAAATGGCAAAAAAAACGAACAAAAACATTACGTATTATTTGAACGTTCTCTAATGACAGAATTCAAATGTAACTAGCTATAAAAAATATGCAACTATACTACCGTCTACCATCAAGAATGAATCAATGGCAAACTTATATCAGTGCGTTCGGAAAGTTCCCCGTGGGAACATCATCCCAAAGCTTATCGAATCATTCTAGAGAAAATCGGGGGGAAAATAATCGACGACGTGTAGAAGCAATAGAACTCTTATTTCCCGGGGGAGCTTTTTGAACGCACTTCAGTGACACTGCAAAAAGGCAGAACGTCAGTCCGCAACAGTGCTGTAGAACTCAGAAGATACTTTAGTACCTAAGGGCTAAGATATTTTCCACCGACAGCTTAACGTAAGTACATTTAAATATCTTTAAAGTATCTTAGTTAATTTAAATATTATGTTATTTGTTAGTATCTTAGATACGAAATACTTTTGAGCAGTATCTTCATTTTCTGATACAGATACAATAAAAAGTATCTAAGATACAAGATATTTTCCAGCTCTGCTATGCAATACCGCGTAACGATGTGTTGCAACCTATGGTTGCAACATTAAGTGTTGGAAACAAAATTTTATGAATGAATGAATTGTACATTATAGACGCTCGACAACAGACGTCATTAGCGTCTGTACAAAATTTTACACAGCGCAAACTTCATGCGCGGTCGGCATTGTAATGCAGTTTTAAAGCCTCCCTAATTGGCTAAATTAAATAATAGTCCAAGCGGCAGGTAATAAATGAAAGGGGTTACCTGGAAAGTATTCCGAAGTTGTTGATATTTTGGTGTGTTGTTTGCGGGTACTTTGTGGAGTAAAATCTGAGTTTTCGACGTCGAGGACCCTGTGCTAACGTGGGGGAAGCCGAAAAACCACGAAATTTTACCAAGGTTACAAAAAGCCGAGCGGGTGATTTTCAAGAAGCTGCAGCGCGCTTACCATTAGTACCACAGAAAAGTTGTGGGAATGAAAATAGTAGGAAATGCAATCCTCTTTAAAACATTACATAATGAAAGAATTGCTTAAGTCGACTGTTTCTGAGAGATTTCGAAAAAAGCAAAAAAGGTGGTAAAATTTCGTGGTTTTTCGGCTCCCCCCACGTTAGCACAGGGCCCTCGAGGTCGAAAACTCAGATTTTACTCCACACAGTACCCACAAACAACATACCAAAATATCACTAACTTCGGAATACTTTCCAGGTAAAAAGTACCTGACTGCTGGACTAAGTACAGATTCATTATGCGCATTATGATTATATGCCAATGAGGTCGTAGAACACGCCTGTACGAAATCTCAATTTTGCTACTTCAAGCAGTTACGCGGAATTGCAGAGTGACGTTCAGGAGTTTTGCAGTATTACTGATGATATTATCACATTCAGCATAATATGTACATGAAATTTTAGAATCTGTAAGAACCTCAAATTCTTTACCGTGTATAAATAGGATATAATTTTATTGTCTATCAATTTTAATAAGATACAAATTATACAGTACAACTTCGATAAGTCAAAAAGTTCTACAATTCGAAGAAAATGCTTGTTTCCTTCCCTTCGACTCTCAAAACCTCTATAGCTTGAACTAATTATGGCTTCTAGGTAGCCTTTTCGGTAGAATTACGGATTTATATTAAATACAGTCAATTCTAACCTATATAAATGTGAAAATCTGTTTGAATGTTTGTTATTCAATCACGCCTCGACAGCGTAACAAATCTGAATGAAATTTTACATCTAGGTAATTTACGACATTCCAGTCGATTCAGTAGCTCCCAAGGGATAAGACTAAACTTTATTTTCTGTTTGTTACTTCATTACGCCTTAAGAGGGCAATCGATTTGAATGAAATGTTACATGCAATGCGTCTACGATTAGGAGTAATAGATATGCTCAATTTTACCCCCACCGCCTATTAAATGAATTCTTTTAAGGCGCTTCAATGTTTATGTGGGTGTAGCCGGAGGCAAATTCTAGTAAGTATAAAATAATATTGTATCTTAAAACATGACCAACTTAATATAAAATTAATGTTAGACAGATTGTAAATTATAGACGCTCGACAACTGAGTTCATTAGCGTCCCAATGAAAATGTGTATAACTTATTCCAGGCTTGCGCGTGGGTGTCTGGCAATTGACGCAGGGAGCGAAGATACATCTGTAAGGATGCTGGCAATAAATAAAATAAAGTTTCTGACAACGTATGCGATGCCGTGGGTAACGGCTAGTTACCACATAATAAAACACAAAAAGGGCGAAAAACAAAATACAGTTTGCAAATTCTGTAAAAAAAAGTTAGCTAAGACTTTTGGACTAAACAGTAAACGTTCAATCAATGTTCGATTACTTCTCGAAAATTTGAATGAATTTCTATCTCATATGAGATACAGTTCAGGAACATTATATAATTAAGGCCAAATATTATGATATAAGGCTAATAAAAGGTCCACGCACCAAAGTAATATAATGAAAATTATAGCTCGATCAAATTGTGGTTACGCTATAAAAATAAATATTTTAATTTTTAATGTGAAGCTTGTGAATGTTAAACACTTTTGCTCTGCTATATTAGTTATATAAATTGAAACAATTTACTGAAATAAATACTCTAATTGTCAATCACGCAATTATGTTACTTAATTAACGTCGGTAACAATTGACGACTCATAAATTATTATTTATTTTGAAAAAGTGTAGCCGTATAGCTATTTTTTGTACATACTATTATGCAAAAACACAATTTTAGCATTATAAAAAATAACATTGGTCATTAACACATAACTATTCATAATTTTTCGTTTTGTTGCAACAATAGTCATAAGCTCTGGCAATCTGTACACGCCTTTTATAAAGCTAATTCTTGTGCGCAGGTCCACTATTCATTCACAAGCTGTGACCAAACCGTCAGCAAATCTTTCAATAATTTTATTCTTAATTACTCATCTTATTATAATTTAAAAAAATAGTAAATATTCATGTTGTGAATATTAAACTTTTTTTAATTTTTATTTATTAGATGAACAGCTTCAACTATTTAGATTTTAGAAGATAAGTTTATTACAGGGCCGTAGCTAGGCGGGATATTACTGTAAGTTAATTCCCTACCTAAAAAATAGCCAACATACAGTAATATTCCGCCTTTTGTAATTTTGCGCCCTACTTCAAACTTCTGATGTCTTACCTAAAATTTGGTTCTTAGCTACGGCGTTGATTCATTACTTATAAGAGTATTTCTACAAAAACGTAAAATATGTACTATTAATTTCAACAACATTCATTACAATCTTCTACAAATGTAATTATTTGTATTTTTAATGACAGTAAACAGTAAAGAACGAATTAATGACTGAAATAATCAACCGCTGCGAACATGGAAAAAGAAATGATTTTTTTAAATAACAGTACGATCATGGACTATCAAACAGCTAAAAATTTCTGTCAAACTAAATAATACCACCTACATCGAAGTGTCACGTCTAGTGAAAGGTCTCGAATGAGTGTATAAAACATTATAATTTTAAAGTAACAACATTAATTTATGATATTGAAAAAACGTCAATATTCTTACCTCTTTTCATGCTTAATGATTTAAAATTAAAAAGTACAACAAAGACTGAACATTTTTTAAAAGCTTAAAAATATTTCGTTTTAAAATAAAAAAATAAATCAGTTTTCAGCAATAACCATTGTGCTATCCAAGACTGTTATTTACAACACGAGTTTGCTCATTGACTTAGAGCAAAAAAAATATATATTATATACAATTTATTATTTATTATGCTAGTGATAAATTATTACACAATAGTACTCCTTCCTAATAATCTGTTTTAAACGTGTTAGTAGCTTTTGTCCTAAAATAATATATAATTCTACACCTCTCTTATAGAAAATATCTTTTATTTTTCAATAACAAGTTACAAGACCAAAAATAAACGATCTAACAAAAAAATTGGAATTAATGGTACAAACATTGGTAATAATCCTCGATAATTTTAACAGAATATATTTTGTTTAAAAAAAACAAAAAACAACAGAAACAAAAACAAAACAGTAAATGGGCAGTTAATGTAGTAAATACACAAATAAATACATAAATAAATAAATGATTGTTAGAAGACACACACATGTATAATAAATTCATTAAATTTATCAACTCTCCCCATCTCTCTCTCTTCCTGATACCAAAATCCCTAAGTCGCAAGTACCATCTTTAACGACATTTGGCCCGATACTCAAAATTCTAAATCTCTCCCATTTGCTTTTGGGAATTTTTAAAATGCAAAAAGCCTTATTAAATTGCGGCATTTCTCCAATATCGCCTACCACAGCGATACAAAAAACAATCTGTTACCACTAATTGGCAACAGTGGATTGAATTGCAACATTGCAACTCATACAAATTAACGACTCATTCTTTTGTTAAAGATACCTGTATTCGTCTATCAGCGTTGTATATAAGGGGCATATGGAACTGCTTTCGACCAAACATGAGGAATGGTCATTGTGTCAATTTGATCGATTTGCGTTGCGCGTGGTGTACCGATTTCTGATACTTGATCCGCCAATTGGCCGGCTTCGATACGATCAATTCGAGGTAGTAAACATCGTAATACGGCTTCGTCGGCGGCAGCAGTACTCATCGGAGATTCGACATCTATTCCGGCTTGACTTTCGGTTATTTGTTGCTGAACTGTTGTAGGAACTATGCGGAAATACTGACTGACGTTCAGTTCGCTGACTGCTTTGGACAAGAACTCGTTTGAGAGGGACTGAGAGGAAACCTTGAACACAGAATTAGACAATAAAAACATAAATTTTAAATTAATGTCACGATTAAATGATTAAGTTAACAGAAAAGAACCATATGTTATATGAACAAATTTAATTAAAAAAGTATCTATTATAATTATTAAAAATAATAACAAATTGAAAATATCAGGTACTAGGTTCAGATAACTGGCAGTTGACGGCCTTAAAAAAATCTTAAACTTAGTAAAAAATAAATTAAAAAACTACCTTGAGATCAGATTTATCATCTAGAATCACTGTATTGAATTGTTCATATTGAGGCAACTCGGGTTCATCAGGATCATTGTTATCCGACAATATATCGGGTGGCAACTGTTCAACAATTTTTCTATCCTCGAGAATGATGCCGTTGGCCTTCACTTTCTCTTCCTTCGCTTTTTGCTCAGCTGCCTTCTGCTGCTGAACCAACTCTTCATGCTTTTTTCTTTGATGCTGCAGCAACTTTGCCTTGCTCGCGTATTGTTTGTGGCACCACTGACAATTGTGAGGATTAGTCGTAACGCTTCCCACAGTTTGCGAAAACGTTTGATTCAGCACTCCATTATTTAGGTCCGATTCCTTAACTCGGTTACTTGACGGTAACTGTAGTCCAGGATGATTTTTCAAAATATGAGCTTTGCGTTTCGAACTACTTTTATAAACTTTATCACAATACTGACAATAGTAATCTCTAGTTGTTCGTAAAATCGGTAAGTTCAATTCCGGTACCGAATCTGGACGTATATCCGGATGCCGTTTTGCCAAATGGTTGACGAGCATTCCGCGTCGTTTAAATCCGAGCAAACAAGTGTGACATTTATAAATAAACCGATGATAATCTGTCGGCGACACTTTCGGTGTGAATTTCTTTTGTTTCTGCAACATTGATTTATTATCTTGCTTTGATTGTCGTTTCACAATTCCGTCTATAATCCCATTTTGTAACGGATCGTGCATTCGTCTGGTGTGTTCTTTCAACTTGTCTTTTCGCTTGAACTGTTTCCCACAATGAGCGCATAAGAATTCACGATGGTCAGAATGCTTCAACAGATGCATTCGTAATTTATCTAGAGTGGGGCATGGCTTATCGCAGTGCTGACAGCAGTATTTACGGTCACAATGAAATGCACGGATATGTTTACGGATCATGCTGTATTCTTTGAACAACTGAAACAGGGTGTAAGAAGAAAATGAGTGCGTGTAACCTATACGCACAGTTGACGTGAAACTTCCATAGCACATAACCCAGTTATACAGATTGTATCAAATTAAACCTGTGCATAGGGCATTCTGTGTGTAAGACAGAGATTGATTCATAAAGCAATAAGTAACAATGAGATAAATGATCGCTAATAGGATGTTACGTGGTTACTGTAAATAAATAATATTTATACAACCTAATAGCGTCATCTTTATTTTTTCGCTCCTTCTATGCTATTTTCAAAGGCAGCTACAAATAATTTTATTATGGCGGCGGTTGAATTACCACCATAAAACCATTTAATTATTTGAATTTTTTCCCGAACAGTGCCATTTTATCAATAATTTCAGTAGTGACTATTTTTACTGTAGAAAACAACGATGACAGTTGTTCGGTATTACATATTTATTTACAGTAACCACGTAACATCCTATTAGCGATCATTTATCTCATTCTTACTTATTGCTTTATGTATCAATCTCTGTCTTACACACAGAATGCCCTATGCACAGGTTTAATTTGATACAATCTGTATGTTACCCGTAACATAACCAAGCTCTATTTATTATTAAAAACAAATCCACGCACATTAGAAATGAAGAACTCAAGTGAATAATAATATTTAATTCATAAACGCAAGTTCTTTCATTGAGAATAGTAAAACAAATCGCAACTGCAGAAACAGTTGAAATGTACTCTCAAACATGATTTCAATACATTCAAGTTTCCTAATTATGAGCTATTATTTGTCATTCATAGAAGCACCTTTACATATTTTGTATTTGTATTCCCCGTCTTCAATTAGCGTCTCATTTTTTTAAGCAAACTCGCATAAGAAGTTTCACTTCAAAAAAGTCTGAAGCGGCACGCGATAGTAACTTACCTTGCTGCAGTACGGACAAGTGTAAACGCCGTTTTCTGAATGAGTTCTAACGTGTTCCTTGTGCATCAAAACTTGTTCGAACGTCATGTTACAAATGGGGCAATGAAATTCACGATTGTCGTTATGCGTTTTCAAATGGCAGGTCAGTGCCGAATTATTCAAAAATCGTTTCTTGCACACCGTGCACTGCATGGGTTTAGATTCTTCAGAGCCGTGAACGAGCATGTGGCGCTGAAATTATAAAAAAAACAAAACATTTTTTTTTAAATTTACTTTTACAAGTACAGTCGCGGACTTAAAAAAGTTTACACCTGTAATCATCTAGTAACCGGTTTTTTTAATTTTTGAAAATTGTAATTTGGCTTTTGATAGTCATGTATCAATTACTAAGGTTACATCCTAAAAATTCAATAAAAAAATATTTTCAAAACACCTCGTTTGTTTATTATACAATCCAAATTACTCAATATTATTCAATTAAAACATAAAAAGATTTGATAATATTTGATACTAGCAAATTCCTTCCTCCAATCTTGCAACGATTCTTCTTTTTTGTTCATCGTTTTAAAAATTTCGA
The DNA here is from genome assembly GCA_039654895.1 of Mongoloraphidia duomilia. Classification (NCBI taxonomy): domain Eukaryota; kingdom Metazoa; phylum Arthropoda; class Insecta; order Raphidioptera; family Raphidiidae; genus Mongoloraphidia; species Mongoloraphidia duomilia. Next base: position 23,061,237 of record CM077520.1, on the reverse strand, counting down.
AGCATTTAAACGACAATTATTTCTTTTAATTTTTAACATTTAAATTTACTTATTAAAAACTAAATTTGTTGTTAAGCTACTGACTTTTTGTGAACTCACACTGAAAAACTCAAGTGTAAACTTTATTAAGTCCGCGACTGTACATACCCCGTGTCTGGTCTCAAAGGTGAACATAGAGATTTAACATGGTATTGTTCATTTTTTGTGAATCGTGTTCGCCAATTCAACGTACAAGAAATGTAATGGTACCTATCGACAGATAAAATTATTGCGCATCAAATGATTCTAAAAATAAGACCAAAAATGAAATTTTTACTTTAAAATACCAATTTGAAATTTACCGATTTTGCAGTAATGATTTCAAATTAAGTAGGCGAAAAACAAAACGTTAGAAACTCTTTTTATAACAGACTGGGATATTGTTTAGTTGAAAATAGGGGGGTATTTGAATATTTATTATAATTTTATTTTTTTTATTAAGTATTACTTTTCGTTGTTTAAAAATAAAAAACCAATTAAATTCTTCATTACTTAGATAGGTACCTGTTCGTTTTCTTATTATAGTCTATACGAATAGAAGTAAAAGCCAAAATACTTAAAATTTGCACACAACATTAATTCTCTATATTCGACTTTGAGACCGGACACCCGGTATATCTTTTTAAAATAAAATGATTAAACTCTATTCGTTGTTTTTCTTTATAGCTTGCGATTGTCACTTTGAAAGCAACTGTTGTCAGGATTCCGTTTTTTTCTTTTGAGGTACGGAACCCTAAAAACAAAAACATACCTGCAACCGTTCAGCAGAAGCGAATGATTTATAGCACATGTTACATTTGTGAGCTTTACGGTTGTTACTATCCCTTTTCTCTTCAATCTCGATCTGCGCATTGCTGACGGCGTGCTGCGATACGTGTTCGACAAGAGCCAAATGGGTGGTAAACCTTTCGTCGCACTGTGGACACGAAACCAGTAGTTCGCTGGCCGCCGCAGCCGGCGGTGTCAACTCATCAAGCAAGTCCAGTTGGTGAGAAAGAACGTGCAGCTCAAATGTGGCCAGTAGACTGAATTTCAGATTGCAGTCTGAGCATAGCCACAACTCTGCTCGTTTCCTATATAATATTTTATTTAATGTCAGTAAGAATAAAAAAACATGAGAATGGAGATGGGCACATGAGAAACGTAATGTAGAGGGCAGCAGGATTATAGCAACTTAAGTTATCATTGGTTGGTTTTCATAGAAAAACGCGCAAGAAATTAAGTTTTTTCCCTTCTGATAGCTAGCAATCACTTCTTTTCAGTTCCCGATCCTTTGGAAATACAAAACCTCTATGATTTTAACATTGGTAAACACAACATATCGACATTACCAACTTAATTTATTATTTTAAAACTTTGTTCCAACCTCTCTGAAAACCGCAATATTACCGTCACGCCCATGCGCAGTAGACAGAACGTGTCCCAACCAAGATATGGACGGTTGTCGAACAATTCTTTAAACGTTCCAACCGAATTTGTGATCGTTTGTGAACGATCATTTCGGTACATGGCCTAGCCAAAATGAAACTGTGAAACTGACATGCGCATTAAGCACTTTGTTATGTTTGTCTCTGTTCAATACCAACTAGAGACAGTTCTTTATTCATTTGTAATTTGTTTTGTTTTGCCTCTGTTCAATACCTCTTCATTCTTCATTTGTGATTTATTTTGCCAAATTATTAACTTAAATATTTATTTTGATACCTAGTTAAAAAAATTTAATTACAGTCGAACTTCGATAATTCGAACCATGACTTGCCACACAAAAAAATCGAGTTACCAAATAATATTAATTTTTACTCTTGACGATACTGCACCGGATAGTGGATTTTATAATAGCCGGGTACCGGGTTTCACCTAAAATTCACACAGCGGGTACTGGGTACGGCTTGGCCAAGTAAAAAATACGGGGCATTCACAGAGTACCGGGTATTTACCGGGTAGACACAGCTGAAAATGAATTGGGAACGGATGCACATAACCTAACTTTATTAGATCTACTTTAGTAGTGCACTGCATGTTTTTAATTAATATTTACTGCAATAATCAACAGAAGCAAAGAATTTATTTTAATTTTTAATGTTATATTACATGTTAATTTTCAATTTTTTATAATCAATGTTAATTTTTTAAATTTGCTTATTTTAGGGCTAATGTTGTGTTTGAATTTAAATTTATAAATAAATATAAAACTACAAAAATACTATTATATTTATAATTATTTATTTTATGTCAGTGTACCCGGATACTGATTGGTACCCGGCAAAACCGGGTTTACCCAGTTTCTTCGTTATGTGACTGGATACCCGGTGCGTTTTAATAAATATTTTCAAAATTACTGACTCATGATTAATAGTAATAAACTACGTAAACTTACATGATTTCACTGATAGTCCACAGTCCCTGTTTTAGGTCATGTCCATTTTCAGTGTTGTTTGTCTGGTTGTTGTTGTATACTTCGGGTTTCATTGTTTCATCTGAATCCTTTTCATTCTCCTCTATGTTTAGCGGATCTGCTTTTATATCACATGTGTTGTGTTTTACTAGACGCTTAATTATTGCAGGTCTGCGTTTCACTCGTCTTTTTGGTTTGGCTTTCTTAATTTCATCCTAGTACATTTAATAAATATTTAAACACACTACATATAACTACAGTATTCTCTCTTTGATTCACCGCTCGATTATACGACAAGCATTGCAATCTGCTGTTAATTGCTGATGCATAACTCTTTAATCCGCCGGTTCTATGTATGTCATGTTTTGTAGTTCACTGCTTACGTCAAAAGTATACAAAGATACAAAGATAATCTTAGATTACCACCTCATAGATTACAAAAAACACACAGCAGTTTTGTCTGCATGTCAATTACTTTATTTAATAAATTGCCCACAGCTGTTCAAAACCTTCCTCTAAGTCAGTTCAGAAATCTTGTGAGAAGACGGTTGACTGAGGCTGGTCTTTATAAAGTGGAAGATTTTTCGTTTATGTAATGTCTTAAACTTGTTTTTATTTGACAATGTTATGCCACGTGGCTGTGGTGCTCAAACAAATAAATATCTATCTATCTATCTATCTACATGTATTTTTCAATAAAGTTATTGTTACAAAATATATGACTTTTTCCTTTATCATTTACCATGATTTCCTCTAATCCAACACTAGCTTGGTTTTTGTGGGAGTGGATTAACGAGACAGTACTGTATTTTAAATTGTGAATACGGAGTATATAGGAAAAATCCTGTGATCATGCAAAAATTCGATTTCGAGTTTTTGGTGAATATAAATAAATAACTTCAAAACTATCAAAATCAGCGTTCCTTAGAATACTTTTTTTACCTTTTCTTTATCGTGAACATTCAGATGTTTTTGCAATTCTTCTGATGAATTGAACGTCATGCTACATTCAAAGCAAGGCCAGCTATCACTAATCTGTTGAAAATCGTCTATCGGAGGCAATGGTTTTAATCCTCGCTTTGAAGCGTAACTTGGACCATAACCTACAAGCAGTTCCTGACGGGGAAGTACATTACAAATTGTCGTGTAGTATAAAGATGGACCCATTTGATTCAGCACCAGATTCTGTTGGTGTTGAGAAGTTGCAGCTCGCACAAAACGCATCCAGTTCGATGTGTCTGCAACACACAGTACGCTTTATTTATGCCCACTAATCGAGTCATTAAAAAAATTAATTTTTCCCCTTATTTCAATATTAATAAATAAAAAGGCGTGAGTGACGCCGTAATCTTGAGAGTTGATGTGTAAACATGTGAACTCATCGGTTTCATTCGCAAAAATTATGAATGTGCCCTGGCTTTAATAATTTCAAATTTTAATTGGCTGAATAGTAATATTAGATTATAGACGCTCGACAACAGAGGTCATTAGCGTAACTGGCTGAATCCAGAAATCATTTAGACATTCTAACCTAAAGTTTATTTGCAAAAGATCATTTTTGTACGACCATTTTTAAACTGCTAATATACTAATATTTGGTGTAATATAAAAAGAAATATGTTGTTATGTATTGCATACATAAGGCAATAGGTGTATCGTGGTTGCGTGTCGCATACGTAAACACACACACTAACGCAATCAAGTTACGTTTGATGGTCGAACTGCCATTCAGCTTGTACCGTGGGGCGAGCTCTAAGTAGGGAATGCAATCTCGATCTCGCGAGATCTCGAGCCATTTTTCGAGGTTTAATCTCGTGGGCAGGCAATCTCGAACGAGATTTCAAGAACGAACGCGCTTGAAAAAAACTTAACTTATACGTCATAGTTTTTGACAGTTGCGCTAATTGATTCTGTTTGTTTCTCCGCATATATTGTTTTAATTATTGTTTTCTTGAGTGAAAGTGACAGATATTTAACTTATAACAAGCATTAGATGGCTAACAAATTACAAAGTTAAGTGAATACTGAATATGTCTAAGAACAATTCAAACCAAATGTTCGTGAACGTTACTAATAGTAACTTACTGTATGCTTCCTAACTCCTAAGAAGTTATTTCCAAAATAATTAAATGACATATAGTGTACTGTGTGAGTTGGGTATTGCTGTTATATTTTGAAAATAAAACAAAACATTAATTGAATCTTGAAACAAAAAAATCAACGTTTATTTAAGGAAAGTAATGAATAATAATCATCTGCACAGTGCACTACCTAATAAATCACACACGTACACAGTCACACTGTCCCAAGTAAGTAGTTTTCATTTTTAAGTATTTTAGATACAAAATAATACGTTTTATTTAAAAGTAGGCGAAATCTCGATATTGTCGAGATTTATCGAGATCTCGCCAGACAATCTCGCGAGATCTCGAATTGCCAATCTCGAACCCAAACTAATCTTGCAAGATCTCGAATTGCCAATCTCGGCTCGAGATTGCATTCCCTAGCTCTAAGATGTTTAATAAAAATCGGGGCTGTATACAGTATGCTCAATAGTTATAAATAATTGGATCAACAAAATAAATATATTAATCAGTTAAGTGTTCTTGCTTACTTTCATTGCTCACATCTAATTGTTTCATTTGGCCAGTATCACTTTCCAATATTAATTCGACATAATGTTTTCTTGTTACATCGTCACTGTCTTCTACTAGCACTCCTTCAACAGGTCCAAACTGTGTACGTTTTGGTATAAATCTTTTCGCAAACACTCCAAAAACAGAGAGACCAGAATCTGGATCGGTTATTCCCATAACTTTACCGATTGAAAGATAAGCTGCAGGTAAAGTTGCGTATGCCCTTGTTGGCACTGGTTTATCACTAATTGTCTTAAGAATTGAATTTTGCTGATGCCGATGACAGAATGCAACATCGTCTGAAAGACCGTTGACAATTGCCTCACTTCTAGCCATACAATCCGGACAATCTATCACTAGAAAATAAAATACATATTAATAGTGTTGACAGATTTTTAACTGCCCCTTCCACCGATGTTTTGTATGCATTTGTGCGCTAGTGGCTTAGTGCACAAAAACAATGGCATGTATTGTTAAAAATTTTAATTTATTGGGGACTTTTTAAATTTTATATTACTCGGCCAAACTGAATAGATGGTAAAATGGCCTAGTACCCGGTAATAACTAAGTCCTTGGTGCACCCCCAGCTATGCTTTGTACTTTTTTCTTTTTATTTATTTTAAATTAATAGAAACACTTTTCTAGTCACAAAACTAAAATACCTACATATTATGTAAGTTCATAAAAAAAATAAAAATAAAATATTATGTACTAAAATAACAGTAGTTTTGTTTTCGTTTAAATTGGTATATGATAAAATCAATCGATTTAAAACCCTCTATATCCACACCATATTATTCACATAACAATTAGAGGTGAAAATAATCTCAGACAGCTAGGCTGCCATGATTTTTGGGCTATATCTAAGAAAAAATCAAATGACCACTGTCGGGACTTGAACCCGAAACTCCCAGTTTCCGGCTAGGTGAGTTACCGATTTCTCCACAGTGCCCGAGAGTGGAAACTGATCTTTTCTTATATATAGCAATTTCAAGTTGAAAACACACTACATGCGAGAGTCGACTATTCAAATAAACTGCAAAGCATAGTACAGCTAAACAGTCAAATCATTATACATGCGAGAGTTAACATTTTATAAGTTTTATCAACTTAATAAACTCGTTAGGCTGGGATGCCTAGGTTTTAGATAAACAACGTTTTGAGTTCCTGTGGACAGTAATTAATTGGTATAATAAAATCAATCGATTTAGAACCCCCTATATCCATACCATATTATTCACATAACAATTAGAGGTGAAAATAATAAATATCTCAATCTATATACCAATTGTTTTCGTTTATTACCCATTTTACAAAATAAAAGTACGTATTCACGACAGTTACTGATTCACACTTGTCTGTGTCCGTAATAACTACACAAACTGCGATCTTGATAGACGTGCAGTTATTGCACCGCGCAATAACACGCAAGATGCTTCACGAACTGAACTGTTTTGTAAATGAAAACAGGTTGTTAATTTTTATGGGAGTGTCCGAGTTTAAGAGTCAAGTGTTCGGAAGCATTACCCATTCGGGTTTTTGGAGTGTGCGTGTTAAGAGTGTTTCCGGGTTGCGACGCGTTCAGGTTGCGAAGTCGTACTGTACTATGTTAGTGGGTGACAGACGCGTTTTAAATTACCACAAAAACGATATATATTTATTATTTAATTAAAAATTACGACACTTTTACTACTACTTACATATTAAAACGGATTTTTATGGTAATACGTTTGGTAAAAATAAAACTTCATGCAAGGTCCCTCTATTAAAACCTTTACATAATAGATGATTCAACTTACTTAAATCTATGTCGTCGTCATCTAAGTCTCTGTCAAAACACCGTCTAACCGACCTTCGAACACCAATATGCATATCTGTATTATTTTCTATCATCGGCTGGTCTGAATTAAGAATCGTATCGCTCAAAATCGTTTCTTCATTGCCGTTTGCTCTGTAATCCTCAGTAATAGTATTAGCAAGTTCTATGTCAATATCGTTAACCACCTGCCCCATTTCATCGGCTCCAAGTTCAGTTTTTAATACCAACGTTCCGTTATCCATCAAGACGTGGTCGTCAAGCGAAATTAGTTGATTGGAATCCAAAACTACGTTTTGTTGCTCCATAAGTTTTTCTCGAACATTCTGTTCGAGTGAACCTAAAATTCCATTAAATTCGTTGGCTTCTCCCGACAAATGATCCGATGAGAGTGCATAAGATATGCCTGTGTTTTGGTTAGTTATCAATAATTCAACGGGTATATTTTCGTTTTTTAAATCCGCTTCCACAATGCTCGGGTCTAGTTGTCGGCATAAACGGCTGGAAACGACTTGACGCAGAAGATCTATGTTTCCTATTTATATTTTCATCAACGATTAAAATACATATTATACTCAGTAATATTTGGTATGGCAGTTAATATGTTTATGACGTCATAAAGACGTAATCAGTATTCTGAATGTCTGAACATTTATATTGTTTTATAACGTTTTTCATTCACTGAACCCTTATGCACTGAATGTATTTCCATATTTAGTGCATAAAAGTGCAATGAGGGGAAAAACGATATTAGAAAACTACTCTGTTAAACAAAGGCAAATTTGTATGTTTTCGAAGCTTGGCGTCAAAATTTCACAAATAATATGTTAAACAGAACTTCATTGAAAATAAGTTTTACTTTATATCCGCCGAAAACCTCTACTTTACCGAATAAATAAATTAAAAAAGTTAAATAAAAAACATTACCTTCAACAGAATTTAATGGAAGCCCATTTGTTCCGTTTATGTTCGACGGCGTAATGCCATTCGGTACAATCAAAATAGAGTTTTGAAGTTCCGTTTGTTGATGAACATCACTTTCTTCTGACGGAAGGTTGGTTTCGCCATCGGCCATATTATAAGCGGGAGAATATCTTGCAGCCGAGCTCATGTTTGGATCAAGAGGACTAACCGTATTGCTGTCAAGTGATTCGACATACTGGGATTGCTTGATAGTGTCGCTGTCCAAAGTGGAATAGTCTATATTTGCATCGTCTACATACTCCACCTGACAACAGTATTAATTCATTACTTAACTAAATATAATACATGTGAATTCAAAATTATATCAGACAAGTACTTACTGCTATAAATAGTAACTGAGAATTGTTGGTTATGCCTACAGTTGAATTAGGCATTCTATCCGGAAGCCATATCGGCACATCGGTATCGGTCAGAGTAACGGGTTGTACGGTTGGCAGTGGAAGCCCAACACCTTTAGAGTCCGTTCCATGACTCCCGCTTTCCATCATCATATTTTGTTGTAACGATAAGTGATTTTGCTCTAAAAAACGTGTCACAGTTTACCGTTTCTTATGCGGATAACGTTTCGAGTCATGAATTTATGATGTTACTTCAACTCTTTAAAATGCTATGTATAACCAAAAAGTATAAGCTTAATATTCGGTATTTGTACAACAAAATAGACCAAAAAGACTAAAAGATCTCCATTTAGGTTCATTTCTGCGAAACTTCGATAAAAATAATATATTTACATGCAGACATTTGACAGAATGAAGTTATTATAAAAAAATGTTATTCATAAATATTGACATTTCAAAAAAAATACACAAAAAACCATATTAACTGTAAATGTCAACTCAGTCACGCACATAAAATTAATTTTTTCATATTGATAAATAATACTCAGTAAAATTGTAAAACTGTCAAAATGAACAAATTTTTCCTAACACTACCTTTAATGACGCCATTCAACCATTTTTATATTACAGAATAATCGCTATAAGATTTTTTATAAACTTATGCAAGCCAGAGGCTCTGAACTTTTTAATGTCAATCTATTAGATTTAGAAGGTTAAAATTTTGTATTTAATAGTATTAATTTACAATATTACATCTGTAAAAATGCTATGAAATAAGTAGAATTCAAGTCAAATGTTTAATATAAAATATGTTGACTTCTGTCAGTGAAATCCAAATGAAATTATTTATACAGATAAATTTTAAAAACACAACTGTTTGAGAGCTAATGGTATGTAAGAATTATACAGCTTATGGAAATTTTATGTGCTGCGGTAAATTAGTTGGCAGCCCTGTTGCTCTTTCTAGGTTTCAATCTCAGATGAAATGTTGAAGTTTTTGCATACACCTATAGATGTCGAAACTAAAAAATTCAACTATTCGCGTCTGACATTAAGGTCGAAGCCCTCTATGGGGCTTAGTCGCGAACTACCCGAGGAGGTCGTAGCAACGGAACAAAGCGTTGAGTGAAGGTAAAAGTGCATAAAATATATGTTTTTCACGAATGACAGTATACAAATGTAAGCATATTGCAAAAAGATACTGTTCAGTGTTCACTTGAAGTTTTGTAATAAATAATTCTGTCGTAATACGACTTTTGAATGAATTGTGAATTATAGACGCTCGACAACAGAGGTCATTAGCATCTGGCTGAAAATATCGAAATTAAATTTCACTAAAAACGTTTTGTTATGTCAGCACAAATGTTGCAATAGGAACTTACGACGCGGAAAAAAATCATTGCCGTTAAAATGATCACTGCGTGAATGAATGAATTGTAAATTATAGTCAGACGCTAATGACCTCTGTTGTCGAGCGTCTACAATCTATAATCCATCCATCCTGTAAATTATAGACGCTCGACAACAGAGGTCATTAGCATCTGAATGATCACTGTACAAAAGAGTGCTTTCTGTTATAAGTCTTATTCCAGTTAAACCCATCTATAGCTTCCTCAATTCACTATTTTCAGGAAATTTGTGATAGGAAAATGCTGTCGAAGTTTTTCGGCAACAAGGAATTGAACACATGTGAGGCATTTCTGAAACTATTTAATACAAATCACATGTAAGCTAATGTAAACAAACAACGGTTAAAAGTCGTATTGCGACAGAATTATTTATTACAAAACTTGAAGTGAAAACTGAACAATATTTTTTAGCATTATGCTTACCTTTGTAAACTGTCATACGTGAAAAACATATATTTTGTGCACTTTTACCTTCATTCAACGCTTTGTTCCGTTGCTACGACCTCCTCGGGTAGTTCGCGACTAAGCCCAATAGAGGGCTTCGACCTTAATGTCAGACGCGAATATAATATACTAGCGGTTCTCGTCTGGCTTCGCCCGGGTGCTAGGAATTTATGATTTATTATCCCCCTACCTCCCATGAGAAATTCTCCACCTGCGAAGCGAGTCGGGCTGGTGGTGTTTATTCGATCGAATTTTATTAAAACACTAGCGGTACTCGTCCGGCTTCGCCCGGGTGCTAAGAAAGCTCGGGTGCAATACACTACTCACTCGCTTCGCACGTTCGCTTGAATATTATAAATACACTACCCACTCGCTTTGCTCGTTCGCTTGAATATTATAATTACATTACCACTCGCTTCGCTCGTTCGCTTCAATATTATAAATACACTACTCACCCGCTTCGCTCGTTCTATTGAATATTATAAATACACTACTCACTCGCTTCGCTCGTTCGCTTGAATATTATAATTGTGTTTTTGAATGAATTTTTTTTACTTAAATGGAAAGACCACATACAAGTTTTATAGCAAAACTGTTTTTATTTAATTTTTTTGCTTACTAATTAAAAAGTTATATTTAAATAAAAATTAATTTTTAAACTCAGTTTCGATGACGCGTCGAAAGAATCCGAACGTGTGTGACGTCATTATGTTATCTAGGGTCTTTGTATCCATGGTTACCAAGTTAAAAATTTATTATTTTTGATAGTATGTATAATACACATACACAAATGACAACAAATGCACACAACTTTTAACATAACTACGTCACAAACATTCCTGGCGCGTTTTGAAGTCACATGATATTTTTTAAATTTTTATACATTTTAATTAATTTTTAGTAATTTATCTACGGCTTTAAAAAAATTTTCTTTTCGTTTTTCAATATTATTTATGTTAAATTATTAGAAAAAATTAAAAAAATGATAATTTTTTTTAAATTCAAATACCTAACTATAAAGTCTATCCCATAATTGTAGAAATTAAACAAATGAATAACGTTTATTTTAAGTTGGCAACATGTAAAAAATTTCAAAATTATGATTAGATTATTTATATTTTCCAAGTTTACTGTTTTAGCACTGTTTTACTAAATAAAAATAAAAATTAACCAAGGAGACGGAAAATAAAATAATGTCATTTTTAAATAAAAAAATATTAGATTTGACTTTTCAAAAAGTAAATTGGAATTAATCATGCTAAATTCTTTAAAAAAAGAAGAGAACAGTTATAACGTTCAAATACATTTCTACGCAATAATATTGCAGCTCGTGTTGTGATGTCCTAATATATTTTACAAAAATCGTCATTCCTTAAACCCTCATACTGTTTACTGGAAAGAAATATTTGGAAAAGTGAACAAGTATCATGTAAATTTTAAAATAATAATATACAAATGTAACATTCTTAATAAATAATAAACTACATTTTACAGTTATGATCTTTATATTATAATATTATGCACAAATAGTAATACCTGATGTAAATTGTTCGTTGAACAAGAGGCGCAAAAAAATAGAACAAATATGTATTTGCTATATTTTTTTATGAATTATTTTTCTTTTTATTGTACAATTTCGTCATTTATAATTCAATGTTTTTAAATAAAAGTAAAAATTTAAATGATACAAGTATGATACACACACAGAAAGATTGATAAAAATTGTAATGTCAATTTGATAATAATTTTTTCAAACTTCATATAACAAATTAAACAGCTATAAAACATTAATTTTTTATCACAAATTTTTAAAATTTAGTTAATAAAATATAATGAAACATTCTGACAATTTTAACGAATTTTGTCGTTTTGAAATTATGACATCTTGAATATGATGACAGTGATTTATTTAGTTATCTAAGTAAAACTTACACGATACACCACCTTACAAAGCCTTTTTACAATAGAGAAAAGTCATACGTTATTCATTTGTTTTTTTTTTTTTTTTTTATTTGGAAGCGAAAAAAAAATACTATGCGACTTGGCTTCTGTGGCCATTATCGCTATACATAGATTGGTATTACATAATTAGTGTAGGTATATGTTACATGCGATTATAATATGGTTTGTGAATTAATTATCTTGTGGTAAGTATTGGTATTTACATTGGATATGACTATGGTGTATGTTATAATATATTGTAAGTATAAATTTATATTTTGTTGATTAAGTTTGTTATTTTTAAATAGTTAATTAATTTTGTAATTTTTTCAGGTTTATTTTCTAATATTTCTTTTATGTTGCAGGACATCTTCAACTGTTTTCTATGCTGCGGCGTATTCGGTACATTCGGTAAGTAGATGGTTGACTGTGCAGGGAATGTTGCAAGTTGTGCATGTTGGAGGGTTCTCTTTCTTCATTAGGTAAACGTGTGTTATATTCGTGTGTCCTATTCGCAGCCTATTTAATATTATTTGTTCTTTTTTTTTTAGTATGATAGGGGTTTCCCATTTTGTTATATCGTCTTTAATTAGTCTTAATTTATTGTTTTGTAACTGACTCCATTTTGTTTCCCAGACTTTTTTGATTAACTGTTTGAAATGTATTTTTAGGTCGGTATCGGTCACTGTTTCAATGAGCGGTGAATCTCCTGTGAAAGATGCTTCTTTGGCTAGTTCGTCGACTGTGTCGTTGCCTGTGATTCCGGAATGGGATGGGATCCATGCAAAGGTGACTGTAACTTTGAATTCTTGATGTATTTTGTTTATTAATTCTTTAATATCTTGTATGTGTGGGTTTTTCGGTGAAAATTGTTGTATTGATTGAAGAGCGCTGATTGAGTCTGTGTATATTATTATCTTGTTTGGTATTTTCCTATTTATGTATTCTTGAAGATAGTACTTTATTGCATATATTTCGGCCGTGTAGATGGAATTTAGATTAGATAATTTTATTTTTTTTGAGTCATTATTTGTATAGTACGCACATCCTGTATTATCGCTTGTTTTGGAGCCGTCGGTGTATATTTTTTGGTAGCTTGTATATTTACTGTTTAGTTCGTTCAGATATAAATTAAAAATTGAACTTGGTGTTTCTGCTTTTTTGTGTAGTGTTAACGAGTAGTTTATTGAAGGGGAGTGTAGTAGCCAGGGTGGATTATTGTTTGGCGATTCTTGCTTGATTTCTGGAAGCGTGGTGTTTAGGCTTTTCAGTTGGTTTGCTATTGTTATAGCTAGTGGTATAGATTCATTCTTTGTATGGTAAATTTCTTGGAGTTGCGGATATTTTAACATGTCGTAGTTCATATGTTTGTTGTTTGCAAGAATTGCGGAATAATAATTTAGACCTAGCTTTTGTCGTCTGTATTCTGGGGGTAGTTGGCCTGACAGGTTGTATAAGCTGATTAGGGGTGAAGATCTAAATGCACCTAGGGCTGTTCGTAGACCGCTGTTGTATATTGTGTCGAATTTACGTAGTATGTTTGGTTTAGCTGAAGCATAGATGAATGATGCATAGTCAAGTTTTGAACCTACTAGTGCTTGAAATATTCTTAGTATCGTTTTCTCTTCTCCTCCCCATTCTTGGTGGCTTAAGACTTTGATTAGGTCCAGATCTTTTTTACATTTTTCTTTCGTTTTGTTTAAATGGTGGTTCCAGGTTAGTTTCTGGTCTAGGGTAATGCCTAGATACGTGATTACCTTTGTATGTTGTAATTTTTGGTTATGTATGTAAAACTCTGGAGGGGAGTTGTTTTTATTCCTTTTGTTGAATACTATGTATTTTGTTTTTTGAGCTGAGAAGCTATATCCACTTGTGTTTTCCCATTTTTCTAAGTTGTTTATTGTTGTTTGTAGGATTTTTTTCGTGTATTCTGGACTTTTGTGTGCTGTGAATATTACAAGATCATCGGCGTACATGCATGATTTTATTGGGTATTTGATTTTATCGAAAATGTCGTTTATAGCGATGAGGAATAGTGTTGTACTTAGGACTGAACCCTGTGGTATACCTGTTTCTTGGCTGTATTCGTTTGATAAGTTGTCTCCTGTTCTTACTCTGAATTTTCTGTTTTGTAGTAGGTTTTTTATAAAGTGTGTCATATTGCCTTTGATATCCCATTGCGTCATAGTGTGTATTATTTTATTTCGCCAGGTTCGGTCGAAAGCTTTATTAATGTCGAGAAATATTGCAGTTAGTTTTTCTTTTCTGGCGAAAGCTTGTTGTATTTCTGTGACTAGGTTTGTAATTGGGTCCATTGTGGAGTGCTTTTTCCTAAAACCTGCTTGGTGTGAGTTGATTAAGGACTTTTTTTCTAAGTACCAAATTAATCTTGTGTTTGTCATTTTCTCAAGAAGTTTACTTAGGCAATTGATTAGAGAAATGGGTCTGTAATTTTCTGGGCTCATGTAGTCTTTGTTGGTTTTTAGTATTGGAATGATGTGTGCTTCACGCCATGATGTGGGGAATTCTTGTTTTGTCCAAATAAGATTGTATATTTTTAGTAAGTGTTCTTTGGCTTCTGTTGGTAAGTGCTTAAGCATGATGTTCGGAATGTTGTCGGGTCCTGCAGCTGATTCTTTTAAGGAAACTATGGCTGTATTTAATTCTGTGCTTGAAAACGGCACGTTGTAACATTCTGTATTGTTAGAGTTTATATCTATTTGTTCTTTTTCTTGATTACGTCTTCTTTTTTTGAATTTATTGTTGTATTTTGCGTTGCTGAAGGCTTCGTGGTAGTGTTGGCCTAATGCATTAGCGATTTTTTCTTGCGATGTAATTAAGTTGTTATTTATTTTTAAAGCTGGTATCTTGTGTGTTGAATATTTTCCTTTTATTTTGTTTATTTTATCCCATATTTCCTGTGTTGTTATTGTAGAGTTTATGGTATTTACGTAATTTGCCCAGGAGGTTCGTTTGCTTTCTTTTATTGTTCTTTTTGCTTGAGCAATGACTTTTTTCATTTGTATTAGGTTGTGTATGGTTTTATATTTTTTGTATTTATTTATTGCTTTGTTTCTTTCTTCTAGGATATTTTTACAGTTTTCATTCCACCATGGTACCACTTTTTTCTTTACTTTTTTCTTGGGAACTGAAAGTTTGGCTGCATCCAATATTTTTGTAGTAAAATCTTGTACTGTTTGGTTTATGTTTTCGTTTGCGTTAAGTTCAAACTTTACTTTTTGGAGATGTTGAGTAAAGTTTTCCCAGTTTGCTTTCTTTGTATTCCATTTGGAGTATTTGAGTGTATAAATGTCGTTGTTATTCTTTGTGGTATTCTTAATTAGAATTGGGAAATGGTCGCTGCTATGAAGGTCTGTTAGAACTTGCCATGAATATTCTAGGTATAATTTGGGGTGAATTATCGATAGGTCTATTGCTGATAGTTTTCCTGTAGCTATACTGATGTGTGTAGGATGTCCATCGTTTAGTAACGTGACGTTGTTATTGTCTAGTACATTTTCGATTATGTTTCCTTTCTTGTTTGTTATTTCGCAACCCCATATTGTGTTGTGTGCGTTGAAGTCTCCGAGTAGCATGTATGATGTATGAAGCTGGTTTATTAGATCTTCAATATCTTCTGTTGTAAAGTTGAAGTTGGGTGGGATGTAGATATTGCATATCGTGATTTTATGTGGTATGTAAATATTTACTGCAACCGCTTCGAAAATTGTGTTCAGTGGAACATTTTCCGAATGTGTGTCTTTCCGTACTAATGTAGCAACCCCTCCACTGGCATGTTGCAGGTCTGGTCTATCTTTTCTATGGATGTCGTAATTTTTAATGTTGAGCTGTTGGTCTGTTTTAAGGTGTGATTCTTGTATGGCACAAATTATGGGTTGATGTTCGGTCACTAATAATTGTAATTCTTCGTAATGTATCTTTAATCCATTAATATTCCACTGCAACATAGCCATTTTTACTCTGAGGTTTGAGAATCTTCCATTGTTTGTGAAGAATCTGTGGCTATTAGATCAAAAAGTTGTTTTTCCATTTTCTTTACTAGTCTTGTGATTTGTCCTTTGTGTGTTGGAGTGTCGGTCATTTTGTATAAGTCTTTTAGGATGGAGATTATTGTGTCCGGGTTATCTGTGTAGTTTCGGGAAAGTTTCACTAAGTCTTCTGTTGTTTTAGCTTCTTCAATGAATGCTTGCAATGTCGTGTATGTTATTTTGTATATTGGGGGTTTTCTTTCCATGTGGTTTTTTATAGGTTTTAGCATTTCTTCAGTATTTATTTTAAGACTCGGATATCTTTCTTTTTTCTTCTTCTTTTTGGGTGGTTTCATTATTAATATGTCATTTTTTATGTTACTTGTGAATAATTCATTTTCTTCTGTTTCAGGTGGAGCGCGGTGGACATCAGCGACTACTTGTATTTGGCGTGGTTGAGTGTCTTCAGGAGTTAAGATTTCTTCGTCATCTTTGGTGTCTTGGTTCTCGAAAGTACTCGACGTTTCTGTTGGGCTTGATGGCGGTGGTCGTTTACGGGTTTGTTCGACTTCCTGATGTGAGACTTCTAGTTGGGGTTGGGTGCAATTATTGGCGTAATGCCCTTCTTGGTTACAGTTTAGACATTTCATGGCGTCTATTGCGAGGAAAATCCGTAGCTCTTCATTTTCAAATTTGATTAATATAGATTCCGGAATTTCGTTTTTGTCGTTTAGTACTGCGAATAGATACCTTCGAAAGCATATTACGTGTGTGTACATTGCGTCTTTGATTCCCATGTTCATTGAGTAAATTGGTGACACTTGTTTTATATTATAATTTTTCAGTGCTTCTTCAACTGTGTGGTTTGGAACGCCGGGTGAGATGTTCGATATGATTATTTTTTTAGCTGGAGTAATTAGTCTACGTATTGAGATGCAGTGTTCGTCGATTATCACAGATTTATGTTGTTCGAGCAGTGTGTCAACCAGTTCTTTGCTTGATAGGTATATACATACTCTGTTGTTTGAGATCCTTGAGGCTGCGATTACATTTTTTGGTTTTACTATGTCTCCAATTGCGAACACATATTCTTTTACTTTAATGTTTTGTATTGAGTTGAGTATTATTGCTTGATCTTTTTTGGGGTATTGAGTTATTATAGGATTTTTCAGTACACTTGAGTATGACGTATTTTGTTGCGTGGACATATTTGAGTTTGTTTGATTTATTTCGGTAGATTTATTTAATACAGTGATTTGAACATTTTGGTTAGAGGAATTTATATTGTCATTTTTAATCATTATTTTAAGTGCAGCATTTTATGCCTAGGCATATGCCCGGGCTTTAATATGCTTAGGTGTTATTTTATTTATTTGATTTAATATCTGGGTGCCGAGCTTTGCTCGGATGAGTTCAAAAAAATAGTACTTGTATGCTGTGAGATATTATTTTCTCAGAATATTATTCCGAAACGAATTTATTTCTGAAACATAATTTAAATAATTGTTTCTGTTAAATATTTTAAATACCTATGTGTATTTTTAAGCGTAAAAACTAAGTATCAACTTGAATTAAGCATTTTTTCCTGTAAATATTACTTAGGTCGCCATTTTCAAATCTACCGCCGTTATTGTTTTGTTGACTGAAGAACTCGCAAAAACCGATTTTCATAGATCTTGTAAAAATGTTCGAATCAGATGAAATTCTGCTTGCCCGTTGCCGTTTCAATAATCCGTTTTTAAACATTGATGCCAAATATCAACTTTATCGAAGTACTTTTTCTCTGTGATATCATCTTAGCAACTTCCAGTAAATTTCAAATATTTTTTTTGCATAGAAGGTACCTACTGAAAAACTCACAAAAATCGATTTTCGAAGAAATAGAATTCATATTATATCTTTTAATAACAAACGTCAGACTATAAACCTGCAGCGCAAAACATTTTTACATGCATCTTCACCATAGTTTTTAAAAATCGATGTGTTTTGATATACTGCATGCCTGCGTCGCTAGAAGTGCGGCCCTTCGGGCCGCCGTGCAAATTTTTAAACAAAACTTTTTTGTATGTATCTTAACAATAGTTTTCAAAAATCGATGTGTTTTTACACAGACTCGCGGTGCCAGAAGTGCGGCCCTTCGGGCCGCCTGTTTGTCATTGTTTACATATTGTGCAAGACACTTCTTATATTAGTGTTCATTTACAGTTTTAACCCTTGTGATATATTATACAAAATCTATGTAGAAATAGGCTTCGAATCGATCTGACAATTGACCGAGTTATAAATAAAAAAACCCTTTTTTTTAATTGCTCCCCTCTGGGACCAAGATTTCTACCTAGATCGATTTCTCGCCCCGAAAAATCCCCATTCTGTAAATTTCATCAAAATCGTTATTCGTTTTTGAGAAAAAAAAGTCTAGGTAAGATTATACGTCATACTATATTTAACGTACATAATATACATATTTTATATAGGTAATATAAAAATAACATACTTAGGTACCTATTTATTTAAATATTAGTTAAAACTACTTACATAATAATGTTTAGTTTTTATTTCTGTTATTTTTTACTATACAAATAGTTCACGGATTATTTTAATAAGTTAAAAATTCTGTCAGATAATTTTGACAT